>OZ025292.1:13815629-15015629 GCA_964019185.1 Maratus speculifer
TTCCATTAAAATATGAAGAATGTACTTCACTTTTACTATCATTTGATACTTCTTGTATCCAAAATCAATAATATTCTTAATCTCTCTCTCGGAACTCACAGGGACATATTTTCTGAAATAACCTTTAATGAAGTAAATTTGATCATTTAGAGTTTGTGTCCCTAGTGATAAGCAAATTTGTAAGAATGAGACTGTTCTGAAATCAGATGCCAAGCTTTAAATTACAAATTACGTTAAAGCAAAAGGTTATGCTTAAAGTAGAATGCATATGTTAACAAAATCTTTGACATTTGAATCGGCACATACAATATTCAACTTCAGTATTCCACTTACTCAACAAGCATTAAAAGGATAAACAGAAATTGATAACAATAAGAAGGAAGGAAGATTAAATTAAAAATATATACAGAATAATGTTACATATTTAAGTCAGTAATTATCCAAATAATTATTTAAAAGTGAAAACTATAGAATGAAAAAATTATTTTGTTGAGTATTTAGAATTTATATTAAAATATTTATAAAACCATCTTCATAAAGCAAGTTGTGTCATCTAATGTGTATCGAGTTTGACACCAGTTTTGCTTTCAGATGTACCGTTGCATTTGGAATGGTGATATGTTATATTTAATTTTGAAAATGAATCTTCATTAACACACCTAGTGAATAAATTTTTTCATTTCTTACTTTATAGAAAATAAGTTATGAATTTCATAAGAGCCTTTTTTATATGTGCATGGAATTTGCAGATATTAATAAATATTCGAGCATTTTAGAATAAGGCAGTATTTTTATATTTTGAATTGTAATATATCATTCTCTAATGATGACATTTCCCGTACAATTAAATCTCCAACTTGGGCAGCATTTTCTTGAATATCACCAACTTTTATAGGAAATACAGAAAGTCTGTATATTTTTTAGTATCTGAATAACTCTATATTTTGTAAGTAAGAGTGAGAATGACTTCATAAATGAAGTAGCCAAATTGGATAAGAGAAAAAAAAATTGCAAGAATGAAATTCTTTAAATCCAAAACTTACTTGGCAAGATATCTTTCACTATTCGGCGAGATTTTAGCAATATTCGGCAAGATATCTCTAAATATTCGGCTACAGGTATTCGGCCGAAGTATTCGGTCAACAAGCCTTCAATATTCGGCCAGCCGAATATTCGGCAAAAGGGCCGAATAGGCCGAATACCGAATAGTGGCCGAATATTCGTCCCATCCCTATTAGGGATGGAAAAGCGACTCGGAATCACATAGGAATGTAACGTTGAAAATGTCTTTTTTGCGAGTTATGGTTAAAGGAAGCAGAGAAAAAACAACAGAAACAAGCAGAGAAACAGAAACACATTAATATGATATAAAACAGTTTGTTTTAAGGTTTTACTAGAAAAGATGTTCGAAATTACGACCAGAAGTAATTCGACATGCTTGACAGTGGCATCGCATGTAACTCCTCACGCTTTGAAAGATTCCTGGAATCTTTGATAGATTTCCGGAAGCTACAGAAATACGAGCTGCTAAGTCTTTAATTGATGGTACGGGATTCTCATACACCCAACTTTTCATGTGACCCCAGCAGAAGAAGCTCATACTTGATAGGTCCGGTGATCGGGCAGGCCAATAAACCGGGCCACCACGACCTATCCACCGCTGTCCATATGTTACGTTGAGGTATCGGTGAACATCATTGGTAAAATGTGGAAGAGCCCGATCATGCTGGAACCACATAGAGCTGCACAACGAGAGAGAAACTTTCACACGCATTACCGTTCAGCTCCATCTACCGCAAGAAAATCGCAGCGCCATCTACTGTCGCTGTCAAGCTTGCCGGACTTTTCCTGGTCGTAATTTCGAACACTTTTTGCAGTAAAACCTTTAAATAAACTTTGTTCTGTCACTTTAACATGTTGCTGTTTCTCTGTTTGTTTCTGTTGTTTTTTCTCTGCTGTTTTTTAAACGTAATATGCAAAAAAGCAATTTTCAACGTTACATTCCTGTGTGATTCCGGTCATTTTTGCATCCCTTACACTTCCTGGATGTATGGTGGTCTGGTAGTGAAACACCCAGGATTAATACCATTGAAATGTCGGACATGTCTCGGAAGCGCCCTCTATCAAAAAATGAGGACATGAAAGCTGTACGTCATTTTGAATAAAATAATTACCAAGCGAATGACCTATACGCAAACCGCAACAAAATCGATTAGTTTGTTCAATGTTTATGAGCGTTTAAAATCTCCCCTTTGGTTCACAGTTAAATTTTCGCTAGTTAACCGATCCCCGTGTTTCCGATTTTGGGCTTAAAATTTAAGTTAAAGTCTAAACTTTAGAATAATTTCAACCCTATGCACAAAAAAAGGGCAAAAAATATTTGTTCGTTACTCTAAAGTCTAAAGCGCCATCTATCGACAATTTTTAAACTTAATCTTTAAAATTAAAAAAAATAAAAATCGTGATATAAAGAATGATTTTAGAGAAAACCGCAAACAAATCGACGCTTTTTTCTAATTTTTATGAGCGTTTGAATTTTTGGACCCTAAACTTTAATGGCCCCTAGCTCCTACAGAAGACGTTTGCGCCCCATGGTTTCCTATTTAATAATGTTTGTCTTTATGTCTACTATCACCCCTCAAAGTTAGTCGGTCTGGTAGCGAAACACCCTGTATAAATTTATCTAATAAATTTGCATTTATTATAAAGTTCAAAAAATATTTATTGTTAAATTATGAAATTAATTGAATTTAAAAAAAAATTCCAAAATCGTATAAATTACTAACAATTGATTTTATAATATACGGCAAAATTAAACTTACAAAATTAATTTTACCATAAGTTAGAACTATATGCTCCGTATTTTAAAGTCTTCTTCTTCTTTTTCTTTCTTTCTTTTCTTTCTTTTTTTTAAATCTCTTATTACATTATCTTTCGATTATATCCGAAAAAAAAAAAAAAAACGTAAAATTTATTACAAATAAATTATGTAATAAAAGTAAGAACTCCATAAAATTAATCATACATTTTTTTTTACTTACCAATCATACGTAGTATAGGCTAAGTCTTGCAATGGTTCTGAAAATCGAAATTTTTTTTTGATGGATTTAGACGTTTTTGACACTGGAGATTTCGAAAAACATATTTTTAGAAAAAAAAATTTGCCGTCTGTCAGTCTGTCTGTCTGTAAACGCTCTATCTCCCGAACGAATTGAGATAGAGACTTGAAATTTTGCATGTACTTATATGTAAGAACGGGACGAAGCCTATTTAATATCAGTAACCTCGATTATCCGGAACTATTTTTTTGGGACTCTCGAATAATTCGTTCTGATGAAAGGTATATAAAAATTGTCGAATTTTTTTATTTTAAGGAGTGATCGTAAAAGGCAATAAAATAACACAAATTTTGCATAAAAAACGAATTTGATCGAATTATTAGTTGCCGAGATATCTGTAATCCTGTTTTCCACATTCTTCGATTTTTCATGCCCCCCCCCCCCCCCCTGTATTTCATTCAAATTTCAATTGAAAGATATATTTTAATTGGAAATGAGACGCTTAATCCGACGCAATAAACTGTTAGTTAATAAGATTATTATTTTTGGAGTTATAAGGATTTTTCTTTTTCGCAATTCAGTACTATTTAGTTAGGCGTGTTATATATTTTATCGAAAGAGATTCATCAGCAACTCATTAATACAGCATTACTATTCACAATAAAAATATAAATACGCGTTTAAATTTTGTTTTGGAAATGCAATCCATTTTATAAATAGTTTTCAAATGTATTATTTTCATATATTATATATGCATCTATATGATGGGTAAGTATTACGGTGGCCCCCAACGACTAGTTTAATTTTAAAAACAAAATGCTTGTTTTACATGTACATTTTGTTGGGAATTTAATTTTCTTTAGTTAAAGAGGAAAAAAAAGAAACGGGACAACATCCTTTAACTTTTTAAAACTCAAGAAAAAATAAAATTAAATAAAATTTAAAAAAAAGAATCAAGATAATTGAGTTTAAAGTTTTGTCCTAGAAGGTTAATTCAATATTTCTGAGATACGGCCGTAAATTTAGAAAATTTTCTATTGGGCCAGTTTTACGACATTTTTGAAGGCTCAGACATAATAATAATAATAATAATAATAATAATAATAATAATAATAATAATAATAATAATAATAATAATAATTATTATTATTATTATTATTATTATTATTATTATTATTATTATTATTATTGCGATATTTCAAACCTGGTCCTTTTAAACTCGTATCGAAATCGAATACCAAATGAAACAAAAACAATTCCTATTTTGATTTATTATGGAAAGATTCTATAAATATATTTATAATATTATTTTTATATCTTAAGTTGAAAAAAAATGAACATACATATATTTGTATTATTCCGCTCGAAACCATACCATTCAAATACTTATCGAAGAATTCGCAATCGTGCAACATCAACATAGCAAGACATAGAGACGACTTCGATATTTCCTTCTAAAATCAGACAGAAGTGCTGTACATTTTTAGGGAGATTTCGTATGAAATACTACCTATTGCATTCTCTCCCATGTTGGAATTTCTGAAATTTTTTTGCAGATCTACACTGATCATGACTCCTAGACCCTAAAACTACCATCACTAAAAAAGTTTATCTATCTATCTATCTATCTATTTATCGGTGTATATCACTTTCTTCTAGACACAATAACTTCCATAATTAGGCTCAGATCTTCTCCAAACTTTTATATAAAATCAATGGGCATTAAATCTCGGTAAAGTTCGTTAATGGACAAAATCGGACCAAGGGGGTGGAAACAGGGAGGGTTTTTATGAAAACCGAAAAAACGCGATAACTTCTTAATTAAAATAGATATCGAATCAGTTTAAGGTTTATATTACTTCTAAAAAATGGGCTAAACGTTTATGCGTGACAGATTTTTGATAAAGTTTATAATGGGCTCAAGATGCAAAAAAAAACATGGTTTTTGGGAGAAAAAAAAATTCATAACTTTGTCAATTCTCAAAATATCAAATCCAAATAAAATTTTTATTAATGTTCTTAAAATTATTTAAAACTTTTGCATTTAAAAGGGTTTGATAGGACCAACTTTTACCGATGAAAAAAATTAAAATCGAAAAGAAAAAGGGGTGTGGAAAAATAAAAAAAACCCATAACTTACTCAATTCTTAAGCAATCAAATCTAAATAAATTTATTTTACATCTACTCAATAATATCTACAACTTTCATGCAAACAAGTTTTTCATAGGACCATTTTTTATTGCAAGAATAAATTAAACAAAAATAGGAGTTGGAGAAAAAACCTCAAATCCAAACTGCTTATATTTTGCCTCATTTTTAAATTCATTTTTGATTTTAAACGCATCCAAATGGCAGATCCTCTTATTTAGGAACTATATAATGTGACGTATTGGCCAGTTTTTTGATAAAGGCAGAATATATTTTTAAAAAGGCTGCCAAAAAGGGTATTTTGAACAGAATTTCACGATGTGATTATAATTGAAAATTGAGGAAGTTTAACAAATTGCGTTTTTTCTGAGTCATTTTTAAATCCATTTTTGTTCTCAAACACATCCAATTTACAGGTTCTCTTATTTAGGAACTATATAATGTGACAGATTGGGCAGTTTTTTGATAAAGGCAGAATATATTTCAAAAAAGGCTGCCAAAATGGGCACTTCGCACAAAATTTCCCAAAGCGATTATGATTAAATAATTGAGAATGTATTCAAATAACCAATTGGTTATTTTATGACTCATTTTTAAATCCAATTTTGTTCTCAAACGCATTCAATTGGCAGTTTTTTGTTATTTAGGAACTATGTAATTAGCATATTGGTCGATTTTTTTTTATAAAGTCTGAATATAATTCAAAATATGTTGTCAAAATGGGCATTTGAGCCGAGTTTCGTTAAGATGATTTTGATAAAACCAGTTCTTACAAACAATTAAATTTTTTCAAAAGCAGCCAAATATAGTAGTTAAACTGGGTTTATCTCTAATCGTACTTTATTTTTTGTTGTTGAAATGAAAACATTTCGAAATCTACCTCCACACATAGGACATGCAGACAGGGATTTTTTAAACATCTTCAATGAACTTTCACATTATAGCAAAACTATTCCACTAGTGACGATCTTAAAAAATGTAAGGTACTGACAAAAATTAGATTTATGTAAGCGCGGGAAAAAAGGATTTCACCACTAATTTGCCAATAAAATTTTGAGGACTCACCTTTTACCAATAAACTCGCGGACACAAACATCATTTAGTTTTCTCAGACGGCCGAATATGATGCCTTAGAATCCCTTGTTCTGACTAAAGCGACCGAATGGAATTCTGGGGTATCGAACGTTTGAGAAAATAAATAAAGAAATATTATGCAACAGATACAATGAATTAAGTAATGGGATTTTCTTTTTTAAGAAAAGAATTGTATTGAAAGATTAATGCTTTTTAGAATAAAATGAAATAAAAAGGATTGATTTAAATGTATGGAATAAAAAATAATATGCTAAAATATTATAAAAAGAAAGGAAAAATTCAATGTTAAAAGAATTTGGAAGTAATTAACTTAGGATTAAGGCGAATTTTTGTTATTATTACATATATACTAGGTTTTGTTTTTTTAAAAAAAATCTTCTAAAATATGTTACACCTTTTTTTTTTTTTTTTTTTTTTTTTTTTGAAAAATTGAATTATTTTTACCGAGACTAGCCAGGGTCAAATCTCAAGTCAAACTGAAAGAAATTAAAATACACCGAACCAAATTACGCGTGGAGTCTGGTATTCACGATGTGATGCAGAATTCTAATGTTAATTAAAAGTCCGGGAGGTGCTATGTATAAATACAAGAATTCGACTGCATTTTAAACTATGGGAAGTAAATAATGAAATTGTGTTTTAAAAGGTACTATGCATTAAATCGTTTATGTATCGGAGAGGGTAGTACACAGTGAGAAGAAAAATATTATTTCTTAACGTATGGCGACTACTTGTATTATTTCGAAAAATGTTTTGTTACATCTTGAAGTAACACAAATACGAAACGTATTAATGTATAAATAATTTAAAAAAAGTTATTTATAAAAGTGTAGAAGCATGATAATGGAACATCAGAAATTCTGTCACTGCGTACTACAGGTGATATCTTTTCATCACCTGTCATGCCCTTTTACATTCTATTCATAATTTTATTCAGTGTAACAATGTTTTAATTATTGCCTGAAACCGTGGTTATCATTTGGAGTTTAACCTGACATTTTCGGGATCTAGTAGTTTTGATACAGCAATAGTGAAAATGCAAAGAAATTTTCAATAGTTACAGGTATACATGTTTTTAGTAATTCAACCAGATTTATTTTAATAATTAAACCATACAGTTATCACTTATCATTTATACCTCTTAAATGAAGGTTTAAGGATATGTCCCAGGATGGGAGTGTGTAGCTTGTAGCTCAACATACATCCAAATTTCTGAAAGAAATCGGAAACAGGTGGTATCCTGCTTTGTTATCATAAATTGTAGTTCTGGCAGTAGCACTGAAATATCTGTTTCCTTAACAAACATCGTATCTGGAATTTGAGGCACGAAGACTGCGGCTTTCATACTCTTGCGAAGATAAATCACTTCGAAGTCACTACCTTCATCCTTAAAGGTTAAGGGTTGTCCCAACATAGAACACACTCATTGGAAACCATGCAAGAACATAATCCTGAACAGCATGCTTGCGTTCTAGTTCCTGAAACCGAAATTTATTCATCGTCGTCAGAAGAATCGTCTAGAACCATTTTGTGTATCTTCATCAGATGTGTCATCTGAGGACGAGCCATTCTATACCATATGGTGTGTTTTTAAAGACTTCGGAAATAAAGTTATACATTCCGACTTTCCTTTCTTCTTTTTTACGGGAAAGGCTCCTGTTGAGTAGGTCAGTATTGCGCCACTTTCAGATGTCGTTACCATTTTCTGATTAATACTTTTAAAATTATCAATTAATACTAGATTTTCAAAATATTAAGAATAGTGAAACATTCTTTTATTAACAAATATATTTTTTATAACATAATTACGTTGTAGGTACACAGCGAGACACATCTCATTGTGCACATCTTTTAGTGATACTACAACTATGTCTCTTACTGCGTACTTCCGTTACGTTGCAATACTAGTTTGAGCCAAAAGTTGTGGAAAATTTTTAATCTAATAGTTACCACATTTTTTTTTTTTTTTTTTTGTATATGGGTAATTCCACGAGCACATGTCGTGTAAGTCACATACTACGATTTTGGATACCATTATTTTAGAAAGTAAAAATGTGACTTATTTTATCAGAGATATTTCATTAATTGAATAAGGCCATGCGAACCTTTCGAAAATAATGGTGGCCAACAATTTAGCAGTTACTAGAAATGTGACTTACACGACAAGTGCTCATGGAAATACCCATATAGGAATACTACCGGTACATGTATAGGAGACAGGAATTTCGTTCCAGACTTGGCTCCATCGTATTACGGCCCTTTTCGATCAATGCAACGCTTTTTCAAGGGCCGTCGATTTGAATACTTTAGTAAATTTGAAGAAGCATGTCAAAAGTTTTTCGATTCCAAGGAGCCACCATGGCACTTCCAGCAAACCCGGAATCTGGCAGAACGATGGCAGAAAGTCGTGGACTATGATGATCTCTACTTTGAAGAACAGTTCTTATTGCTTTTGTTATGAATTTACGCATAACAACGCAACTTTCACAAATTTCACTGAAATTTTTGCTCAACTAGTAAAATGGGTGATAAATCCGTTTTAGAAATTTCATCTCTTCAACAATTTTGTGTCGTTTTGTCGAAACAGTCTATTGTTAGATATAGTTAGATTTGGTTAAGTAAATATATGCCATAATGAAGGAAATAAACTCTCGAACAGACGTTTATGTAACTTTAATTAAAATAAAATAAAGAATTATATATGCTGTTTATCGGACGAGTAACCGCAGTGTCGAAACTGCATCCACGTGATTCATATAACGAGGAGGCTACGTTTTAGTGTCAGCTAGGGCAAGAACTATAGGACAAAGTGACTGCTGTACTACGTTATTAAAGAGTGAAGTTTCCTTGCGATTGCGAATGTTGAACAGCATTTCATAATCAATTGACTTGAAAATCAATCTTGACGCACGATTTTTCTTTCGTGTTTTATAAAAGAGTCTTCTTATCGCCTATTCGATTCTATTTGACCGAAAAGTGGTAGCTCAGGCAAACATTTCATCGAGTTCACTGATAAAAATCTACGATCAGTCAAATCTTGATTTGCATATTAAAACGTAATCGGTCTGCCAAGTCATATCTTATAGTTGAAAAAAGCTAAAAACCCAATTTTAATGGTTACTCGTGGATTTGTCATTGTGCTTTCCTGCACCCACAAGTATGAAAACACTGAGGATTGGGAGCAGGAAAACATAATAGTAAACCTATAAGTCAATCGCTAATTTTGGGTTTTTAGGTGTTTTCCATATAACTTGGCAGACCAATTGCGTTTTAATACGCTAATCGAAATTTAACTAATCCTAGATTTTCATCCGTGAACTTGATGACATGATTGTCTGTGCTGTCGTCTTCTGGTCTATAAATGTTATTAATTCATTTAATATTGCAATCATATTAAAAGTACACATCATCAGCATTTTTTTTTTTTTTTTTTTTTTTTTTTTTTTTTTTTTTTTTTTTGCATGCCTTACACAGACAGTGCTGAACGAGGAAAGAATGAAGGTCAAGCAACGCTCGGACCAAATTCCGAGAAAGAGAAATTGCATGCCTGGTTATTGTCAGGACTTAAACTAGTAAAACAAATTTGTTCCAACCACATGCAGGCCTCTAAAATACGAGGTGGAATAAAAAAGTGTTACAAGCAGCAGCTTTTGAAAAGTAATCATTGTGGTTTAGATATTGTAGCGCATCTCACCTCACAGGATCAGTAAAAAGCGAGTTACTACCTGCGAGTAACTGGCTTGGCCTTTTGCTCAACGGTTAACGCACTCGCCTCCTGATCCTGAGGTCCTTGGATCAAAACCAACCGGCGCAACCGGATCAAAACCAATGTTTCCCCCCAGAGTAGAGACAGGTGACGCTATTGTCTAATCGTCATTCAGGGGATTAGTGGTTAGATAGTGCAAGGTTAGAGAGATGGGAATGCGAGACGTTTAGAAAAGGGGTTTCGCTTGTGCCTCTTTGAAAGGCTACTTGAAACCATCCAGCGTTGTTGTTCTGGCATGTTAAGTGGTGGTGTTATCCCCCTGCATATGAGTTCTAGTCCCATACATTTCTCAAACTTGTGTCCAAAGTTCATGTGGAAAGCCTTAAAATCCTCACCATACAGTTCAGATTCGGCAACCAGTGACTATTTCCTGTTTCCAAAATTGAAGGAAATTCTTATCTAAAACAAAGTTTCCTTTAGTTAATGATGTGACTGTAACACACCCGAAGTGACTCAATGAGTGGTGATGTGATTTCTACCAAGTCGAATTATACAAGTTGGTCCTGCGTTCAGATAAATACCTAAATAGATTTGGTAATTATGCGAAAAAGTGCTCAGTAACTCCCTTTTGTATTTTCTATCTGTTGTATTTTGTATTTTCTATCCCTTTTGTATTTTCTATCTATTTTCTATTTGTATTTTCTATCTATTTTTTATTACTCTTGTAGCCTCTTTTTTTTTTATCCATGCTCGTAATTCTTATTTTCGTGTTTCTTTGCATGACTTTTGTAGGGTTAATGAATCATAATGTAGTTTGATTTTGCCTTTTCAAGTGTTTGTTCTGTTTCCTGTTATATGTAATATTTCATTTTACTTTATTTTGTTACGAAATTCATTTTTATTGCATTTAAAATTGCATGATAAAATTGAGTCGGTGTCGTTTTCGTATACTCATCGTATATGTTCAATTTGGTACAATCCCACACATGAACCCAAAGACATAGCTGGAAATCGTAAAAGCTCCATCTGTTGAATGAATACATCAAAATTTAAGCAGTATCAATTTATGGCAATTTATGTCAAATGCCTACCTAAACTTAACATTTTTGTATTTGAAAAAAAAAAAAAAAAAAAAAAAAAAAAACTTTATATTTATATATTAAAAGATATCAGAAATCTACATTTTAGGCAAAAGAGTTTGAACTTCATATTCATTCCGGAACACCTAAATATTCTCCAATTAAAAAAAAAAAAAAAAAAAAAAAAAAATGCGTGTGGCACTTGGTGACTGCCGCGGTAAAGCTACTGCATAGCATTTTTTATCAACTTATGCAATTATAATTAATTATTTATTTTAGGTAGATTTCGTAAGAAATACTACCTATTGCAATCGCACCAGTTTATATATCTATCTATCTATCTATCTATCTATATATCTCACTTTTTTATGGACACGATAACTTCTATAATTCTTCACCAATCTCTACCAAACTGGTACATAAAATCAATGGGGATAAAATCTTGGCTGAGTTCGTTAATGGGCAAAATTGGACCAAGGGGGTCGGAATAGGGGGCGTTTTTGTGAAAACCGAGAAAACGCCATAACTTCTTAATTAAAGTAGATATCGAATCGGTTTAAAGTTTATATTACTTCTTAAAAATGGGCCAAAAGTATATATATGACAGATTTTTGATAAATTTAGAAGTGGGCTCAAGGGGCGAAAAAAACAGGGATTTTGAGAGAAAAAAATTCATAACTTCGTCAATTTTCAAGATATAGAGTCCAACTAAATTTTTTATAAATGTTCTTAACATTATCTAAAACTTTTGTATTTACAAGTTTTTACAAGATAAGACCAACTTTTACCGATGAAAAAAATTAAAAACGAAAAGAAAAAGGGCGCTGGAAAAAGAGAAAAATTCATAACTCCGTCAATATTTAAGATATCAAATCTGATTAAATTTATTTTACATCTTCTCAAAAATATCTACAACTTTTATATTGACAAGTTTTTCATAGAACCAATTCGTATAGCAAAAAGAAATTAAACAAAAATAGGAGTTGGAGAAAAAACCTCAAATCCAAACGGCTTATATTCTGACTCATTTTTAAATTCATTTTTGCTTTTAAACACATTCAAATGGTAGATCTTATTATTTAGAAACTGTGTAAAGTGACGCATTGGTCAGTTTTTTCTGATAAAGACAGAATATATTTCAAAAGAGGGTACCAAAAAGGGTATTTTGAACAGAATTTCCGAAAGTCATCGGGACTGAAAATTGAAGGAAGTATTCAAATAATAAATTGCGTTTTTTTCTGACTAGTTTTTAAATCCATTTTTGTTCTCAAACGCATCCAATTTACAGATCCTCTTATTTAGGAACTATATAATGTGATGCATTAGTCAATTTTCTGATAAAGATAGAATATATTTCAAAAAAGGCTACCAAAAAGGGCATTTTGAACAGAATTTCCGAAAGTCATCGGGACTGAAAATTGAAGGAAGTATTCAAATAAGAAATTGCGTTTTTTTCTGACTCGTTTTTAAATCCAGTTTTGTTTTTAAACGCATCCAATTTACAGATCCTCTTATTTAGGAACTATATAATGTGATGCACTGGTCAGTTTTTTGATAAAGACGGAATATATTTCAAAAAAGGCTACCAAAAAGGGTATTTTGAACAGAATTTTCAGAAATCATAGTGACTGAAAATTTAAGGAAGTGTTCAAATAAGAAATTGCGTTTTTTCTGACTCGTTTTTAAATCCATTTTTGCTCTCAAATGCATCCAATTTACAGATCCTCTTATTTAGGAACTATATAGTGTGATGCATTGATCGGTTTTTTGATAAAGACAGAATATATTTTGAAAAAGGCTACCAAAAAGGGTATTTTGAACAGAATTTCCGGAAGTCTTCGAGATTTGAAAATTTTAAGTTTTCAGATAGCAAATTGCGTTTTTTATGACTCGTTTTAAAATCCATTTTCGCTCTCAAATGCATCCAATTTACAGATCATCTTATTTAGGAACTATATACTGTGACGCATTGGCCAGTTTTTTGATAAAGATAGAATATATTTTTAGAAATGCTGTCAAAGTGAGTATTTCGCACAAAATTTTCCGAAGCAATCATGATTAAAAAATTAAGGATGCATTCAAACAACAAATCGGTTATTTTATGACTCATTTTTAACTTCAATTTTTTTTTCTCAAATGCTTTCAACTGATAGTTTTTTGTTATTTAGGAACTGTATAATGTGCTGTTTTGGTCGATTTTTTAATAAATTTAGAATCTATTTCAAAATATGTTGTCATAATGGGCATTTGAGCTGAATTTTTCTTAAGATGATTCTGATGAAACCAGTTTTTGCAGAAAAATGCAATTAAAAATTTTTCATAAACGGCCAAATGAAGTTATTAAACTGGGTTTATCTGTAATCATATATGTATATATATATATATATATTTTGTTGAAATGAGCACTCTTCGAAATCTACCTCCGCCTATAGGCCCAGCCGACAGGGATTTTTTTTTATTTATGCAGTTTTTTTTTTTTTTTTTTTTTTTTTTTGTGTGTGTGTTTGATATTAATTCAAGTTTTTTCTTTTTCTTTGATATTAATTCAAGTTAGCGTGATGACCAATAAGAAAACAAATGTTTATCTTTTATTGAATGAATGAGAAGTCTGCCGAAGTGCCGAAGTTTGCCGAACTGAAACGTCGTCAGCCGGAGTGTTATGTTTTTTTTTTTTACTCGTTACGGAATTTTTAGATTCGGTCGCCGCGCTCAAAGCCCGCGATAAAAGCTATGCAATAGCTTAAAAATTGCTAAATATTAGATTGTAGTAACAAGTTTCTTTAAACTTGAAGTTTTGAATTTTTTAAAAAAAAAGGTTTTTCGTGATACACCCTAATGTGTAACTTAGTGAGAATGTACAAAAGTATTTATTTTTTATGACGCATTTGTATATTTTTTTAGTATCACTTTTAATTTTTTTCAACATTTACAATTGATTATAATTGATATTCTGTTTAGGGGAGGTGGTGTCAATGTTAAAGTTTGAAGGTTTTTTGGGGGAGAATTTGCGTCATTGGGTTTGGGGGGAGGGGGGGGGATGGTCACCATTGGTGAGTTGTGATATATTGTTTCTACTCAAAAGTCAGAATAATTGGACAAAGTTTGTCAAATAAGTTTCCACTAGCAGGGGAGACCGAGCTTAGCTCGGTCAAAATTAACTTTGTGTTCAACTCGATATAGTATTTTCACTGTATCATTAACTCTGTATTATTACTGTAAAACATGTTTATAATAGTATTATTTAGAAAAACAATCAATAAGAAAACTATGTTTTTATGCGCATATTTATAAATTTTATTTTATTTTAAATTTTACAACGAAAGGACATCGATCTAAATCACTTTTTTAGCTCGACTCTGATTGGTTTAACCATGCATCTCGATTCCTCTTAAGAATGTATAAAAAAATTCTTTACATTCTGAAAGACAATATATTTTGCTAGATATAGCCAAATTTGGAGGCATTCTTTCATTTGGCTCCAAATACGTGTTTTGGTTTTCGTAATTTTTATAGTCGATTTTTTGGCCATATGTCGCCAATATTTTGTCAAATATCACCAAGTTATTGGCTTTTGCCATATTCTCGTGACCCTGACCCGTATTACCCAAAATGAGCCACTAATCAAATTTGATCAAGCATGTGACATAGCTCAATCGTCTTCAGGTAATCAAAAACAGTAGAATATAAAATTGAATCAAAATCGTTCAAGCCATTTTTTAGGTAAAATTAGCTTGGCAGCATTCAGCAATGAAGCGAAATGATCCACTAATATAATTTTGTTTAACATGCGACTCAGCCCAATAGTCTTCTCGTGACAAAAAACGTTTTGTTTCAAAAATTAGGTAAAATTGATTGAGTCGTTATTGTATATAATTGGAATGACCCTAGCTCATTAAGACCCAAAATGGCCCACTAATAGAATTTTCGCGAGCATGTGTCCAAGCCAAATGGTTTTCTCTTGCTCAAAAACGATATAATACAAAGTATAGTCAAAATGGTGAGTACCATTTTCTATATAAAATTAGCATGACCCATCATGACCAACAAATGACCCTTATAATCGAAATCTCTTAAACGTGTGGCCTAGCTCTTTAGTTTTAGCATGCCGAAAAACATTAGATACAAAATTTAGATAAAATCGATTGAGCTGTTTTTTAGATATAGTTGGTTTGACCCTGACCCCTTATAATCCAAAATGACCCATTGATCGAATTTTCACAAAAATCTGTCCTAACCCAATGATTTTCTTGTGACCGAAAACGATAAAATACAAAATTTAATCAAAATTGCGCGAAACGTTGTCAAGATAAAATTAGAATGACCCAAAAGTGGCCCATCAATCGAAATTTCTCGAACATGTGACCTACCCCAATGATTTTCTCATGTCAAAAATATGTTGTATACAAAATTTCGTTAAAATCGACCCACCCATTCTTTAGATATAGCTTGACCTTGACCCATTAAGACCCACAAATGACCCTTATAATCGAAAGCTCTCGAATATGTGACTTAGTCCATTAGTTTCCCATACAGCACACTTGGTTGCAGTAATGTTTCAGCGACATCGCAACGTCTCATTATCATCACATCTCAGAGTGATGTGACCGGAACATCTCTGAGATGATAAGGCAGACTGTCGCTGAGATCATCCCCTGCGACAAGCTGGAGATACCAGCTGCCGCTTTTGCCCCTGCGCAAATATCTCTGCGCGTACGCCAGTTTAATGGCGGCACGCGGGAAAAAGAGTTTGTTGTCATTGTGATGTTGTGAAATGTGTATGCATGCCCTGTGCTTTTTTCGTATTTGGATCTAATGTAATTTATTTATGGATTTGCGATTTTTCTTCAGTTTTGAACAAGGTATTTAAATGTTTTGAAGACTATGTTATGTTTGAGTGTAACAAACTATATCGGACATACAGCCTCTGTACGTTACGTCTCACAGTTTTAAAAACTATAGTATTGTAAACATCGATCTTCTCCTCAAAGCTCTAATAATAATAATTCATTCCAAAAACTACTATCCAAAATATAATCTCAACGAAAGCCTTGATTACGCCAGTCATTTAAAAGGAAGTATATAAAAATGTTATATTTGTATGTTATGCTATTTGATTATGTGGGATATTTGTAAATAAAAATTCAATTTGATGTTTATTTTTGCATTTTATTTAGAATAAATTTTATTGGTTTAAAAAATCATGAAAGGTAAGTGTTATAATTTATTAAACTTTATTACCCTATTGTCATGTTTTTTCTAGAGGTTAATTTTTTTTTTAAATAAATGTTCTTATACTTTTATATAAAGCTTAATCTGCAATTTTATTTACTGTATATAAAAAGAATTGTTTGCGAGTTATATTTAAAAATTATAAAACTAAATAAAAAAATCATAATTTTACATTATCCACAATATAGTACTAAATGATATTATAAAAAATTAGTTATACATTTGTGTAAACACAGTGCCAAGTTATAGTCTACATTTATGTAAACAATTCAATAAGTCAGTGTTCAAGATGCATGCACCTCAGTGTTTTTATGCCCTTTTGGGTTTATAAAATAATAGTTTTGTGTATTTATATAATGTAAAAATGAGTCATCCATTAAAAAGTAATCAGATAAAGTTTATCATTTGTTCCTTTTTAAAAAGCCTATTAATTTTTTTTATGAATCTGATATTTTAAGCAAAATTATCCAAATAATTTAGTATAATTACTATGACCTTGCTAAAAGCTGAGAGTGCACCATAAGAACCATAAAACCTTATTAGTATAATAAGGTTTCTGGTTGTTTATTTATATTTTTATTCATAAATTTATGTTTGAAAAAAGAAGTGTTAAAAAAAGTATTATTTAAACACTACCTTAGACATCTTAAAACTATTAAAATTAACAAATTATTCAGTATCTGCATGAGGAATAATAAATGAATAATTATTTACGAGAAATATTCTTTCATATCTACATGATGAAATTCTAATAGACCATCAGTGATGCCGCTGGACTTGAAAAATCCTGGGTCCCGGGGGCCCAGGACTTCTAAAATTCTGGGTCCCTTTTTTATAAAAGCGGGTCCCCACTAATAAGTCATATTTTTAGACGCAAAAATTTAACTTCTTCATTTGCAAAAGAAAAATTTAATGCAATAATTATTGTTTTAATAATGATGTATAAATAATTAAATCCAATATTATTATTTTTTTTAACTAAGAGAAAATTTCTTTATTTTTTAAAAAATAAATGTGCAAGATACAAATTAAATTATAAAATAATACTTATTTGAGTGTAGAAGATAGCAAGTATCACTATTGTCCGCATTTCTTTTAAAAAGGGGAAAAACTGATTTATTGAAAAAGACATTTTTCCTGAAAAAAGAATACTTTTGACTAAAGGATACTTTTTGTTTAATGAATAGGTGTTTTCAGAAGTCACATTCACACAGAAAGATTTGGAACAATCAAACACAGATTGTGAAGCAGGAAAATCTGTTTTTGGAGCAGCAAAAAATATTTTGGAAGCAAGAAAGTTAATTTTTGGAACAGATTTTTTTTTTTTTTTTTTTGTGTGTGTCCCTTTGACAAAAATTGTATTTTAAAGCGATTTTTTGACGAAATTTGCCGTTTTTCGCGATCTTTTGACGAAATTTGTCGGCTTATCACGATTTTTAGATGAAAACCGCTGTTTTTCGCGACTCTTTTGGGCAAAATTTGCCGTTTTATCGCGATTTTTGGACGAAATTTGTCTTTTTGCGATTTTTTTGAAAAAATCTGCCTTTTTGGGATTTTGTAACAAAATTAGCCATATTTTTATCGCAAATCTTTTGACGAAATTTGCCGGAAATTATTCGATTTTTCGCGGTTTTTTAACGAAATTCGCCGTTTTTTTGCGATTTTTTAACAAACTGTGTCGGTTTTTCGTGATCTTTTGTCGAAAGCTACCGTTTTATCACGATCTTTTATGTGAAAATTGTCGTTTTTCGCGAATCTTTTGACAAAATTTGCCGTTTTTCACTATTTTTGGAAGAAATTTGTCGATTTTTCGCGATTTTTTGAGGAAATCTGCTTTTTTTCGGGATTTTGTAACAAAATTAGCCATTTTTTGCGAATTTTTTGACGGACTTTGCCGGAAATTATTAGTTATTGCGCGATTTTTTAACGAAATTTGCCTTTTTTTTTGCAATTTCGTTATGAAAATTACGCGTCCCGTGGGACGCGTAGGGTCCATTTTTTTGCGTCCCGTCGCCGATTTTTTTGCGTATTTTACGCGCTATAGCGCGTCCGCGGCATCCCTGGACCATATTGATTTATAATCACTGAAAATAATTGTTGAACTTGGAGAATTGGAAATATACATTAAAAAAATTTCATAGTAGTTAATACATTTTATTTATAAATATTTGGGGGGGGGGGGGGGATATTGTTAGGATAAATAATGAAATAATATCTGTATTAGAGGATAAAAAATTTTTAAATTGGCAAAACAGATTCATTAATAATATTACTTTTATGATTCAGGGAAACAAATTTTGAAATTTGTTTAGCAAAATTATTTTAAACTGTAGAAATGTGAAGTTTTATGATTAATCAAGTACTTTTTGATTTATAACATTGTCATAGTACAACAAACTGCAAAACTTCCTTTTTGCTCCAAAAACTGAAGTTGTTTTATAATGTCTATTATAAAAAGATGAAAAAAATTGTAAACAAAGATAAACACATCTTTTTGTCCCATACTGTTTATAACAATCTTGCTCATAATAAATTACATAGTGTATGAATCTTTATTAATTAATTAAATCGATATCATAGAAATATTTATTCAAGAACATAGTTATCATTTGCTGCTTTAAAAAAGTATGTAGATTTTTTTAAGCTAGAGGATACAGATATTTTTTGTAAATCTGCATACATATAGGCAAAAAAAAAAAAAAAAAAAAAAAAAAAAAACAACTCATATTGTAAAAAAGCTTGCTGAAATTATTACATAATTTGAGAGTACATCATATTGAAACTTATTTTGTTTAGTATTGGTACTTGTGTGTGTGAGGGAGGGGGGAGGGGTAGAATTATATGTGTTTTCAGACATTTATACTTTTACAATAAAGTTTATATTTTTATCTGATTAAAAACATTGAAATTTTTTGTTTTGATGAAGGGCAATTAACAAATTCGTTACTAATTGTAGTTAAATACGGGACAGGGGGTGTACGACTCTTACAAAACTCTATTTTTTGAATATGTATGTGCTATTTCAAGATAATAAAAGTGATTAGTCTTTTTTTTTTTTTTTTTTTTTTTTTTTGCACATTTTCCAAAAAATTCATGGTAATTAGAATAGATTATTTGAAAATAACTGGAATAAAAATTTTTATTACAAATAATGAAATTATATTAGTATTAGAGGATGTAAAATTTGTGTGAATATGCAATAATAATAATAATATCATTTTTATCATTCAGAAAAACAATATTAAATCTCATTTAGCTGAATTTCTTTTTAATCTCTAGATATGTGAAATTTTAAATGCAATATATATTGATTTATAATATTATGTGACAGTACAACAGATTGCAAAATTTAATCCTTTTCACTTCGAACATTCCACTGGAAAAGAGAAGGGGAATTCAACACATTTCAAATTTTAACACTTTGCACTCTGAAGATTATGTTGGCATAAGGGTGGGGGTCAACACATTGCTTAATAAACATTTTATTAATACTGAAAAAAGTAATGTAAAAGTTTTAATTATACAAATCAACTTCCAAATGTAGTAATATATGAAAAAATAACATATTTATGGTGATCTACTATTAATCATGATTAACAATTAACCTTCATCAAATACAATTCATAGTTTGAAATATACATTATTTATAAGTAGCAATATGGAAATAATTGATACAAGAAAAAAAGTTGCTTTATATTACTTTGTCTCATATATAATAATCTCCTAACAAATCATATGTATATATATATATATATATCCCTTTGATGTTATCTCATTCCATTGATAGTTATTTTCTACTTTTAAAAATATATATTTAATTTTATTAGCTAAAGGATATGTTTAAGTTTTTTATATAAATACTTTTACAAATAAAATCAAAATAACTCAGATATTACCATAACAAAAATTCATTGGAACCAGTATTTATACTGGCTATTTTGTATAATTAACAACATGAAAAATAAAATCCTATGAAAATCGTTTGAAGTGATATAGAAAGTAGATTACCAAAATTATGAAAAGCATATGGATAAATAGATAGTAGAAGGCTTTATTTATTTTTGATAAATCTGCTTATATACAGGATAAAAGAAAACTCATATTGAAAAAAAAGCTAGCTGAAATTACTATACAATATGAGAGTACATCATATTAAAGCTTATTTAGTTTAGTATTGGTGCTTGTGTGTGGGGGAGGGGGGGGGGATGACTGAATTATAAGTGGCTTCAGACATTTATAAATTTACAATAAAGCTCATACTTTTTGTCTGGACCAACAATATTGCTAATATTTTTTTGAAGGACAATTGATACATTTTTTATTGAATGTAATTAAATAAAGATGGGTGGGGGCATGATTTTTACAAAACTCTATTTTTTTTTAAATAGAATTGTATCAGCCAAATTGATATTATTGCAAAATAGGTACTCATGAAAACATTATGATTATGTATCACATTTCATTTATCATTTAAATATCCTGAGTATAAGATAAACAGAAATACTTTAATTTCAAACTGCTAAACAATGTATTATGCATTCTAAAACTAATAAAGTTACAAAATATTTATCTGCATGAAAAATAGTAAATGAATTATTATTTACTAGAAACATATTGTTTTATCTATTCTCTAAATCTTATAGAGCATGGTGATTTATAATCACTAAAGATAATAGTTAAGCTTTAAAAATTGGAAATAGATAAAGAAAAAAAATCCATTTTAAATTGAACAGGTTATTTGTAAATAATTGGAATAAAAATTGTTATTGCAAATAATGTAAAATTTATGTATATATGCACAAAAGTTCATCAATAATGTTTACGATTCAGAAGATCAATTTTGAAACTTATTTAGGTGAATTATTTTAATCTGTGGATATGTGAAATTTATTGCTTTATAGTATTATGTCATAGTTCACCAGACTGCAAAATTTGACTCTTTTCACTCCAAAGATTTTACTGAAAGTGAAGAGAGGGGTGGGGGGGGGGGGGGGCATTCAACAGACTGCAAAATTTAATCCCTTGCATTCCAAAAACTCACTTTGAATTAATACATTTTATCGATTAAAATAGTGAAACAGCCTAAGAACTTTTTATTTTTTGAAAAAAAAAAATATATACATATTATTTCTGTTTAAAATGGATGAGAAAAATAGAGTTGATAATTTTGATTTTGTAAAGGGGTCAACTTCTATGCTATTGCATAAGAGTTGCTATTGTATAGAAGTTGGCAGGGTTTCATGGGCAATATAACGTAAAATATATTCAATAAATCTCAATTGTACTAGATGAGGCTTTTTCTGTCATGAAATATAATATGCTGGGGTTTCCTAACACGATAAGCACTTGGGGCAGATCAAAATAATAATTGTTAATATACTATTTTTAATCTTTAATTTGGTAACAGGAAATTAAGGAAAACTCATACTATCAAAAAGCTGGATGAAATTACTACATAAATTGAGAGTTCATCAAACTGAAATTTATTTGGTTTTAGTTTTGTTATTTGTGTGTAGAGGGGATAGTAGAATTAAAAGTTTCTCCAGATATTTATATTTTTACAATGAAGTTTATCTTTTGTAAACAAGAAGCATAGTATAAATAGTAATGAATTTCTACATTTTATACTATTAACAGTTTTTCTCATCATAAATCTTGTATTGTATAAGTTTTCATTCAAAAGAAAAAAAAATCATGAATTATAATACTAGCATTTTATCTGTTCAGTAAATTCTAAAATCATACATGATAGATTTTTTATAAAGGGATTATTGATTATAAATTTTACTATACAAGCACATTTCCAATAATTTAGGTACTCAGAATGCAAGTTCTTGAAAATTGATTTTAAGAAATAAAGATTTAGAGAAGGATGCATCCTAATAAAGCCATACTTAATTTGTTTATACTAATTAAAGTACTGTATTAAGCATTTTTTTCAGTACATTATCATTCCTAGATCACATGAATTCTAGGTTGATTCAGATGTCATTCAGATTTTTTAAGAAAGTTATTAAAATCATTATAAAATAAAATAATTGGATTTCTGTGTCATTAAACAATGCAAGATTTTATTAAATGCAAGAAGATTTTTTAAGAAATATTTAATATTTACTTCGACTAGCTTCAGTTAAGTAAGGCCCTGAAGCGTAAAACTACTACTTTTTAATTTGAGTAAAATACAGCATCAAAAGAGTAATAGGAGTGGTGAGCCTGCATGTCAGTAGGCCGATTGTAACCACTATTTCTATGTAATATTTAATCACAGAAATTCTGTTATTAAAAATGTATTATTATTCAGAAGTAGTGGTGGCAATTAGCATTTGGGTTTGCCAATATCGTATCTCATCCTGTTATAGAGGACCTTTAATTCAGTTGAATAAATATACTGGGCTCTCATATATGGATGATCGATCTGCATGCCATAACCTATACTCTTTGTCACATACTGTTACATAATCGTTATCTAATGGAAATTTTAGTATGCAAACACAATTTCACTAATTTAAAATGCCAGTATATAAAGTGAGATAAGACAGGATATAATAGACGGAGACATAAAAACTGATTTTGAGAGATTTACAGAGGATAAAATTCCTAATGAGGTAGAATAGACTGTTATGTACATAGGAAGAATATAGTACTGAGGTTAAGATTGTTAGTCAGTCAATTTCGGAATTCCTCTGGCTAATGTTAAACCTATAGCCGTAGAATGAATTCATTTATTTAAATATCTTTTTGGGAAATTAATATTTATAATGTTTCCTTACTGTGTACCCTTCTACTCATTATATAAAAAATATTTTTTTTTTTTTTTTTTTTTTTTTTTTTTTTTTTAAGTTGTTAAAATATAAATAACTATATGTGAAGCAATAAAATTTTATGATACTTCGTCAAGTTTTAATATGTAAAATATGAAATTAAGCATAGAGTTTAGAAATATTTTGACAACTAGCCCCCCCTCCCTCCAAAAAAAAAAAAAAGAAAAAAAAGAAAAAAAAAAGAAATTATTTAAGTATATTACACAAAAAGAGTAGCTAAAAGCATTAATTTGCTACACAGACATTCTAAATCAACAAATACATTCAACAGCTATATGTTTAACATTAATGAGGGAAATTCGGAAGTTGACTGACTAGCAGCCTTAAGCATTTTTAGAAATCGATCCATGTATGTTATGCATGTTGTCTCATTTATAATAAACATTTCTTGAGAAATTTATTTAAAAAAAAAAAAAATTTCAATACATTACTAGAACTGTATTTCCTTTTTTTTTTTTTTTTTTTTTTTTTTTTGAGGATGCAAGAAGATTTAAAAGAATTTGCTGCATGTACTAGGACTATATTTCTATCATTTTTCAGTTCAAGATGTCCTGAACCAAAAATAACAGAAATGTGAAACTGACTTATTTTATGATGCATTTGAAGGGCCCATTAACAGACATACCTTAGTCATTACTTGTAAGTGGGGCCCTGAACGATAATTTGTTTAAATTACAGTCAAATAATAGCAACAAATATGTCACAGTGTGAATCTGTGTGTCAGTAGGTCGATTATCATCACTATTTCTTAATAGCAATCTTTGTCTTACTTGCTGACATAAATTTATTAAAATGAGTGAACATTGCTATTCAGAAATAATGGTGATGACTGGCGTCTGAGTTTTGTATACTATAATCAGTGTTCTCGCTGTCGCTCGCCATTGCGCCAAATTGCGACAAAATTTTTCATTTGGCGAGTGAACAAGCGATTAGATTCGCCAAATTGCTAGTGCTCAATTTTTTTATTTTTCTTTCTTTTCTTTTTTGTTTTTTTCGTGTGTGTGTTTAGTATATATTTTTTAAATATATTTGTAAAATAGCATGTTTTTAATACATTTGTAGCGGATAGTTGAAATTAGATTAATAACAATCGTTGTCGCAGTTATAAAAACTTAGGTTATTTTAGAACATCTTGCGAAAAAAAAGGAGGGAAAAAGTACATTAAAGGATTAAAAATATTTTTTTTTTCGTGCTACATGGCAAATCTATTTGGCTAATATTTTTTATTTTTAATTAGCCAAATAACTAACGTTGGTCAAATGTCAGCGAGAGCACCGACTATAATGCACTTATTACAGAACAAAACTAACAAAATAAGATTGCATAGGTGTCACAATGTGATGTAGCATAGATGTTCTATGCGATACACTGTAGACGTTACAATGTGACGTTACATAGATGTTAAAATGTGATATCTCGTAGATGTTTCATGCGATGCACTGTAGATGTTGCAATGTGACATCTCATAAATGTTACCTTGTGATGTCTCACAGATGTTACAGTGCAATGTCACATAGATGTTACACTGCGATGTCACATAGATGTTACAATGCGACGTCGCCGGTCACGGACATTCAGCAGTTACCAGACCGTCTCTGAGATGATCAATGGGATATCGCAACGTCGCAATGTGACGAACCTGCGACGTTCTCGAGATGAAACTGTGCTGTATGGGTTTCTCGTTTCTAAAAATTGTTACATACAGAATTTCGTTAAAATTGATCCTGCCGTTCTTTAATTATACATAGCTTGACCCAGACCCTTTATGATCCAAAATGACCCATTAATCGAAATTTTTCGAACATGTAACCTAGTCCAATGATTTTATCGTGCCAAAAAAATGTTGCATACAAAATTTCATTAAAATCGATACACCTGTTCTTTAGATATAGTTTGACCATGACCCATTATGACCCATCATGACCCACAAATGACCCTCATAGTCGAAATCTCTCAAACATGTGATTTAGCCCATTATAGTTTTCTCATGTCAAAAAACTGTCACATACAAAATTTCGTTATAATCCATCACGCCGTTCTTTAAATATAAATAGCTTGACCCAGACTCTTAATGACCCAAAATGACCCATTAATCGAAATTTTTCGAACATGTAACCTAGTCCAATGATTTTATCGTGCCAAAAAAATTTTGTATACAAAATTTCGTTAAAATCGATCCACCTGTTCTTTAGATATAGGTTGACCATGACCCATTATGACCCATCATGACCCACAAATGACCCTCATAGTCGAAATCTCTCAAACATGTGATTTAGCCCATTAGTTTTCTCATGTCAAAAAACTGTCACATACAAAATTTCGTTATAATCCATCACGCCATTCTTTAAATATAAATAGCTTGACCCGGACTCTTAATGACCCAAAATGACCCATTAATCGAAATTTTTCGAACATGTAACCTAGTCCAATGATTTTATCGTGCCAAAAAAAAATGTTGCACACAAAATTTCGTTAAAATCGATCCACCTGTTCTTTAGATATAGGTTGACCATGACCCATTATGTATGACCCACAAATGACCCTCATAGTCGAAATCTCTCAAACATGTGATTTAGCCCATTAGTTTTCTCATGTCAAAAAACTGTTACATACAAAATTTCGTTATAATCCATCACGCCGTTCTTTAAATATAAATAGCTTGACCTAGACTCTTAATGACCCAATATGACCCATTGAAATTTTTTCTCGAACATGTAACCTAGCCCAATGTTTTTCTCGTGCCCGAAAACCATAGAATGCAATTTTTAGTCAAAATTGCGTGAGAAAATCGCTAGATAAAAATAGCATGACCCACAATGACCCCAAGAATGACCCACTTACCGAATTTTCTCGAACATGTTACCTCACCCAATGGTCTTCTTGTAATCCAAAACGATACAATATAAAATTTGGTCAAAATCGTTAGAGCCGTTTTTTAGATAAAAATGGCTTGACCCATAATGACCCCAAAATGACCCACTAATCGAAATTTTTCGAACATGTGACCCAGCCCAATAGTTTTCTCGTGCCAAAAAACGATTGGATACAAAATTGCCTTAAAATCCATCCAGCCGTTCTCTAGATATAAATAGCTTGATCCTGACCCATTGTGACCCAAAATGACCCAGTAATCGAATTTTCCCGAACATGGGACCTAGCCCAATGGTCTTCTCGTGCCCGAAAATGGTAAAATCCAAATTTTTGCGAAAATCGTTAGAGCCGTTTTTGAGATAAAATTTACCCACACACACACACACATTTTTGCTCGCATTATAGTATAAGATTTGATGTAGTGTTGAAATTGGTTCACACAACTGCGTGCACTAAACGCACTATTCGTGCTTTTTATTTCGTGCGGATGGAACGTTTGTCGAAGTGTCGCCAAAACATTCAGTAGAAAACTAACACTGTAACAATATCAATGTTCAGTCAAAATTCGCAGTCAAAAATTCTAGGAGTGCTCAAAAGAAAATACACGAAACTTTTCGTCGTGACAAAAAAACCGACTGAAATTTGAATATGCCAATTTGGGATAACATAGTGAGACACTGAGGGTTGCGACTGGAGTGTTCGGCAAAGTTGTGCTCATGAAACGGATGTCCGTGCATGAAGGAGGAGAGAAGTCGGCAATTGTTTGTTCTGTTCAATTAAAGCGGCATTCCCAGTGAGGCTATCATGAACTCATTACAAAATTTGACATTTGAGGAATAGCGAGATGTTCCCAGATGTTTCTCGCTGAACCAGATTTTGATAAAATATCTCGCTGCTCCTCAATCGTTGAATTTTCGAATGGGAAAGCCATGATGTTTTCACCTGCACTGCCGCGTCAATTGGATGGAATCTTATTTGAGGAATAGACTACATAACGGATCCTTTTTGTTCTCTTCGCTAATTATTAAAGCATTCACGTCCAAGATTTCATCGCCAAAAGAGTGACTTGTCTTTTTTTTGGCGGTGATCTCTTCTTGGCAATTTTCTGCTTTCATTCTCATAATAAAAGAAACGTAACGAAATAGGTTTTGGTGGCTGGTGGGATAGGCGGCAAAAACCGGTTTGGCGAGCATTCTCTTCACCATCACGTGATGGTGGAGAGGTGGGTCAATGCTTCGAGAATAGGTTGCTATTTCTGAGTCCAGTCATATGAGAATTCTATGGATGGGGCACACAACTGCCTGCTTCTTTCTTCTGCATGCGTGAGTGTCCGCGCATGGGTACAGACAAGCCGGACACTCAAATCGCGTTCATTGATAGGTCACTACGTTATCCAAAAAGCGACATATTCAAATTTTAGCCGGTTTGGTTGTTTCGATTTTCGTACCTTTTCATTTGAACACCCCTAGTATAAATCTCTCACACGAAGATATCCGTGATTTGATTTCCGACAAAAAGTATAAACATCGTACTGCAGGTGATGTGCCCAGGCAGGGTTCGAACCGGAGAAACCACGGTCAGAAAGCGAGATTTTATGTGCCGAGCAAAAGGCTAGCTCGATTGCTTCCTGCGAGAAACTCGTTTTACTGACCGTGCAAGATGGCGCCGCTACAGTACTTCACCCCCAGTGAGAAGAACGTCACGTTGACATTGGACGAGTGATGTGCACTCGTGTTGAGCTGGCGGTCGCCAGAGTGATGCTTCGTTGTCGTGCTGCGGCCGAGCGCATGTGTGGCCCCTCGATGATGCGCGGCGTGGCAGGCTTTGCGTGCTGTGAGCGTTACACAGGCCTTGCGTGCTGCGAGCGTTTCGCAGGCTTTGGATACTGGGGGTGTTTTCACTGCTGCCATCTGTTGGTTTAGAGCAAAGATGATGAAGTGCGTGTTCGTTTGTAGAAGGTCACCAATGCAGGTGAGGTGTGTGCCCAGGCAGGGACCGAACCGGAGAACCCACGGTCAGAAAGCGAGATCTTATGTGCCGAGCAAAAGGCTAGCTCGATCGCCTCCTGCGAGAAACTCGTTTTACTGACCGTGCAAGATGGCGCCGCTACAGTACTTTATAACAGTGATATATATGTGAATCAATTGAAATGTAACCATTAATGAAATTATTTAGCACGTAAAGTATAACACTACGTACAATTTAAAAGTATGTATATATATTACGCTACCGAATGTGGAACAGAGATCACGATTATTTGTTAATTGTTTACTGTCAATGCCCAAATGAAACGCATTTTATTGGTTATGTCTTGCTCTTTCGCTGCACTTATGGAGCTTCCCCAGAGGCGTAGTCAGTAGTTGCAGTTTACTGCCACACCGAGGGTTCCAGATTAGAATTCAGGGTAAGACATGAAATGTGTTTGTCAATTTGTAGTGTATTATATATGTAATGGATAGTAAAATTGTTCTGTATTGTCGCTGCCCCTCTGTTATGGATCATTCGAGGCGAAAGCCATTACTGCTATAGGCCTCAAAGCAATACCACATCAAACCAAACCAAAGAAGCTTCAAATTATCATTATTTTTGTTTTATTCTGTTCTTTTTAATTAAAAAAATAAATAAAAGTCACAAGTTTTAAACGTGTCAGTTTCAAATTAAAGTTATGTATTATAAATGAAATAAGTAAAAAGATTATATTTTAATATTTTAAATGAAATTAATGAAATACGAAACAATGCCAAGGGTACAATTTTTATCAATTTATCGTCTGCACCAGGCTAACATAAAATACTGAGTTCTTGATTTCTCGGTGCTGATGTCATATACGCAACACATTAGCCGAATTTTTTTTTCTGATGTCGATTCGGCGAAAACTTCGTTTTCAAATACCACTTGTGTATACATTTTTAAACCTTTTTCTACTATTTTATAACGGAAATAATAAATAAAAAAGTATAATTAATATTTATGGAAAAAGTAATGTAAATCATTTAAAATAAAAAATAGCCATGGCGTCTGCGTTGAACAGCCCTGATTTATAGGATCGGGCGACCGTATAAAAGTTTAAATTTCATAATTTTTTGAGAAATATCTCTATTGACACAGGTCGCTTAAAAAATAATTCTTCATTTCTAATTTCTTTACCTCATTTAAAACATTTTTGTAACTAGAATTACATGTCTATGATGAACTATTTAGGAATTTGCCAGTGGACACCGTGAAGAGTGAATACCCTGTATAGATTAGAATCACCATCCCATTACTTTAAAGTTTAAATAATCCACTTACGTCAATGTTGTTAAAATCACAGCTAGAGTAACCAAAAACTATATCCTATAAACTGTACATTTCTAAAAAGTTCGATTAAGTAATTTTTTTAATTTTCTCACTGAAAATAAAATTAATCTTATTTAAGAAAACAAAATAGTTCTTAAATACTTGTCTCTTCCTATTCATTCTCTATATAAGAAACTAATTTTTATTTCCTTCTATCTTGCAGGAAAAAAGTATTGGATTCATCAAAATTTTCGATTTCTGTGTTTCGACAGATTATACGTTTTAGGGGTCAGAGATATCAAAATACCTATTTTTACAAAATATCTCTTTGTGAGTCTGTGAGAGTATGACACAAATTTTGTGGACAATCTATCTGAAAAACTAATGCATGGAATTTAATAAAAATTTATATTCAGTTATTTCCTGTTGTAAATTGGTGCTGATTAGCTTTTGATGAAATTCGTTTAACAAGTGGTGCTTCTGTGCAGCATTTTTCACGAATTCCACAATAGCTCAAACTCGAGAACTACTGCACAGATTTTCATTAAATTTCAGATTCAGTTAACACTTGAAATGAATTGACTTTTTTTTTACTTTTTAATTTAAATTGGTTAATAGATATCGCTGCTATGCTGCATTTTTTAAAATTTCCACAATAACTTCATCTATAAAAATAATACACGGATTTTCATAAAACTCCAGATTCAGTTATTCATAAAAATGATTTGGTGTTGTTTACATTTGGTGTAAATCGCCCTACAGGTCGCACTGCTGGATTGCTTTTTTCACGATTTACCTCCTAGACCTGGTCTCAAGAACTAATGCATGGATTTTCATCAAGCTTCAGATTCAGTTAGATGTTGACATAAGTTGTTGCAAATTAGGTTTCGGTGTAAATCACCCAACAAGTGTCGCTACTATGCTGGATTTTGCATGGTTTACGTTATTTTAGCGATAATCATATCGCAAAAACTAACACACGGAAGTTCATATCATTCGAAGTCCCATGATGGGCATAGATTGCCACTTAATTTTGACACTGTGAAAACGAATTTTTAAATATTAATATGGATGAGGTAGAAGAAAGCTTTAGGATTGCCACTTGTGACTATTTTATAAATGTAATAGGAATTCTTTAATATAATTCGGTGTATTAATTTTGATATATTGTTTTATGAATAACTGCCTCTTCGAAGATGAAACGTATGCTGATAAATAAAGGAAAAAAATAGAAATAACTTGCTAGTAATTATATTTTTGTTAATATATGTACTAACTAAAATTTATTAATTGAGAAAATCTTATATAACTATTTGAGGTACAAAAAAAAAAAAAAAAGTATAAATTCAAAAATAGAGCATATGAATATATTTACTTTTCGATCTCATGTTCTTTCAATTTCTTTTTCTCAATAAGCAGATGTTTAGCTTCATTATCATCATGAGCGTGTATCACACGTCTGAAACTGGATCTGTAAAAGAAGGATAATATTTTATTAATGTCTTTTAATAAATCGATGTAATGGATTTTTATGTCTCCATAATTGTATTGGACAAATATACATAAAAACTCTTAATTTCGAATTATTCAAAATAGACAGTAAATGTGATTATCTCTCATACAGATAATATTAAAACATCGGAATTGCTTTTTTAAAATATATGTTTTTTCCCCTATAACTTAATATTAAAAAACTTCTCCAAAAGACCAAAAAATAAAAAAAATTAAAAATAAAATAAAAAAATTGCATGATAAAATCTTATCGAACTGTGAAATTTTTTAATTTAAAAATTTTTCTAACTAAAAGTAAAAATAAGTGTTTTTAGAACCGACGGACGTTGAAGTTACATAAAACTCAATGTGCAATAAAGTAGTACATTTTTGTCATAAAAGAAGCGTTTGTGTCTTACATAAGCACAGGGCAACGTTTTTCGATATACATAGAAACAGGAGGGTCAATCCATTTCAAGTGGTCCAGAAAATATAAAAATCTGAAATTTTTTGTACAACAATCCTAACATGACGGAAGTTCAAAATGACCGTTATTTTAATTTTACTATTTTTTGTTTGTGCATGGCGGCCATCTTTGTTTCATCGTGTTCAGTGATTTTCTCAGATACTAGGATACACAAAATTGTAAATATCTCGTCTTTTATTTTCCCAATTGAAATGGGGTTTGCAGCATTTTGTTCAGAATAAAATAAGCTAAATGTACGGTCGTAGAATAATTTTGAAAAATAAATTTTTACAGGTGAAATTTTAGCACAAAATTTAAGATTTTTTCCAAAATCTATCCGTTTGCAAGAGGAATTTTTTCCTGTAAGGAAAGCTGTCAACCTTCCACGATTTTTTCTACAAATAGGTCAAAAGTGCATGTACTCACACACCAAGTCCCAGATCTGGGAGTTGATTTCTCTTCGCGAAAAAAATTCCGAAATTTGTCAAAAATTTCAAAAATCGCACTTTTTAGGCTTTGATATCTCTGGTGGGGCACGAGATAAAAATCTGAAATTCTGGCCTTTGATAGTATTGTGTAGTAGTGTTATGTACAAAAAATTTCAAGAAGGAGATTTGACTACAAGCTGAGATATGACATGGACAATATGTGAAAACAATACTGCCAAACTATTGTAACCTACTATGTAATTGTTCAACAAGACTGTCAACCTTACACAATTTTTTCTACAAAAGGTCAAAAGTGCGTGTACTCATACAACAAGTCCCAGATCTGGGAGCTGATTTCTTTTTGCGAAAAAAAATCCGAAATTCGTCGAAAATTTCAAAAATCGCACTTTTTAGGCTTTGATATCTCTGGTGGAGCACGAGATAAAAATCTGAAATTCTGGCCTTCGATAGTATTGTGTAGTAGTGTTATGCACAAAAAATTTCAAGAAGGAGATTTGACTATAAGCTGAGATACGGTGATTAAATAATGTTAAAAAATGCTAATACGAGTACATTAGGAGAAATGAGATTAGTCTCTTTTATTACAATATTTACACAAACATATCGTTTGTTGAAAACAGTTAAATAATAAACATTTAATTTACAAAGATACTATATATGCTCAACAAAGAGCTTAACACTATTTAGGAGACATGTTATGAGTTCGACCAATTACTGTAGTCAGTCCATTAGGCTGTTCTTTCTCAAAATTTTATTTGAAGTCCCCCAAGTCTTGTCATCTCTTGTTAACTTGAATGAAATTCTCTAGATTTAATAATTGAAACCATGTCAACTCGATCAGTTGCAACCCATTGTCTGTAATTTACTTTTCCTGAAATGTGTTCCGAGTAAAATTGTTGCACTAGCATTTCTAGTAGGTTTGTTCATCTGGACAAATAATGTATTGGCTTAGCATACATTCTGAATTGTTTAAATATCACAGAAGCATTTGAAGACGATATTTGTAATTAACATTTAACTTTGTACCATAAATAATTAATTTAAAATTTTGGAGGTATGAACAATTACATAGTAGGTTACAATAGTTTGGCAGTATTGTTTTCACATATTGTCCATGTCATATCTCAGCTTGTAGTCAAATCTCCTTCTTGAAATTTTTTGTACATAACACTACTACACAATACTATCAAAGGCCAGAATTTCAGATTTTTATCTCGTGCTCCACCAGAGATATCAAAACCTAAAAAGTGCGATTTTTGAAATTTTCGACGAATTTCGGAATTTTTTTCGCAAGGAGAACTCAGCTCCCAGATCTGGGACTAGGTGTATGAGTACACGCACTTTTGACCTATTTGTAGAAAAAATTGTGTAAGGTTGACAGTCTTGTTGAACAATTACATAGTAGGTTACCAATAGTTTGGCAGTATTGTTTTAACATATCGTCCACGTCATATCTCAGCTTGTAGTCAAATCTCCTTCTTGAAATTTTTTGTACATAACACTACTACACAATACTATCAAAGGCCAGAATTTCAGATTTTTATCTCGTGCCCCACCAGAGATATCAAAGCCTAAAAAGTGCGATTTTTGTAATTTTTGACGAATTTCGGAATTTTTTTCGCAAAGAGAAATCAACTCCCGGATCTGGGACTTGGCATATGAGTACACGCACTTTTGACCTATTTGTAGAAAAAATTGTGTAAGGTTTACAGTTTCCCTTGCTTGAAAAATTTCCTCTTGCAAACGGATAGATTTTGGAAAAAATCTTAAACTTTGTGCTAAAATTTCACCTGTAAAAATTTATTTTTCAAAAATTTTATACCTTTGTCTATTTAGCCTATTTTATTCTGAACAAAATGCTGCAAAACCCATTTCAATTGGGAAAATAAAAGACAAGATATTTACAATTTTGTGTATCCTAGTATTTGAGAAAATTGCTGCACTCGATGAAACAAAGATGGCCGCCATGCACAAACAAAAAATAGTAAAATTAAAATAACGGTCATTTTGAACTTCCATCATGTTAGGGTTGTTGTACAAAAAATTTCAAATTTTTTAAAAATAGTCGAGCGACCAGTGCTGGACCACTTGAAATGGATAATAAAAAATCCTGGACCCAGGATAATAAAAAATTCAGCTTCGAAATCTATTAGGTATACACTTTGAAAAACAACACGGCTTAAGAAAATATAGCTTAGTATGTTCGCGCATAAAATAATGCGCTTACAGTGTTAATCTAACTTCATTTCTGTAGCGAATAAAATATTATTTGCCATGGAAGGTGTAAAGAAAATTACTTACATAAAAGATAACAGTCTACGGCCAAAACTTATCTTTTTGGACTTTTTTTTTTTTTTGAGAAACGCCAAAAAAAGTTTCAATAATAAGTCAAACAACGATAAATTAAACAGCTTTAATCAAAACTCAGATCAAATGTTATCGTTTAGCAAAATGAGGCTCATTAACGATACCACACAGTCGGAAGTTTCGTCTTGAACTGAAAAAGAAAAGTTTTGAGGCATTGTTGAACACAAACAAATATTGTTGCAAATTTTTTCTCCAAATTTATAAACATTTCTACATTGTTGTAAGTATGCACATTATTTGAATGACATTTCTCTATTTTTGCGTTATAAGATTGTTACAATTCATTGTTAAAAATTATAATTCATATCTCGCCAATTATTATAGTCTATACAGGGTGTCCACTCTCAACGGTGGCCAATGGCTAATTTCTAAACCTTTAGTCATATACATAGAGTTCCAATTGCAAAAATGCTTTAAAAAAGGTAAAGAATTGTTTTTTAAGCGATTTAGGTCAAAAGAAAATTTTATTGAAAAATTACGAAAATTAACTTTTTATACGGTCCCCCGGTCCTATTAGTGATATTTAGTAAAAATTTTCCATCACCCTATCAAGCAATACAAAAAAGGTCCCATTCATCAAACATTGAAAATTGACCTAGTTATGAAACTTTAAATTTCATGACTTAAACCACTTTTCTGTAGCTGAAAACGAATGAGTTGGACTGAGCTTTAAGGGAACGTACACTAAGTGCTTAAAGTATTATGAAGGGCGTCCATTTCCAACGCTGTCCAATAGCTAATTCCTAAACCATTTATCACAGACGTTTAGTTCCATTTACAAAAAAGTTTTAAACAAGCTAAAGGAATATTTTTGAAGCAATTTAAGTGAAGGTGCTACCACCGTATAATTTTTACGGTAGTGTTAATTTTTATTAATTAACTTCTAGATTGGTTAAAATAGTTGAAGACTTGAGTTTTAAAATTCTCTTTATCGAGAAAATAAAATTTTGGGAAATCGGGATTTTATTTTAAAAAAGTGTGTTATTTTGATTTGTTTATTTTTTTTGCTTAAAATGTTCATATGTAAGTTTCCCTAGTTCAAAATTTCTTTTCAAATTTTAACTCACTGCCAAATATCCGATCGAGGTTATATTTGCACACTTATTTATATCCAATGACATTGTAATATTAATACAATTTTCGGTAGGTACCATTTATTTATTTTATAGGACTACACCAAATTCTGTTAGGTTAAGTAATCTGATAGAATTTTAAATATATGTCATACTGTAACAATTGTAACTGTTGCTTTTCATAATTTATTTGAACAAACTTTCCGTTGTTTTTTACTTATATTTTTAGTACAAATTTTGTTTTAATATATAATCATCAACATAAATTTAAAAATAATATTGTAAAAATTATTTTACGCTCAATGTTTAATGTTAAATTTCATATATTGTATTTCTTTTTATTTCGGGTAAATTTGTGACTGCCCCCTAATTTGCAGCAAAAATTATGCTTCAACTTTAAACAGCTATAACTCGGTTTGTTTTAATCGCAGAGGAATGGGACTTTTTTTGTATTACTTGTTAGAGTAGTGGTAAAAAATTACTAAATATTACTAATAGGACCAGGGGACCGTATAAAAATTTAATTTTCGTAATTTTTTAATAAAAAGTTTTTTTTTAAATCGCTTGAAAAACAATTCTTTACCTTTTTTAAAGCATTTTTGCAATTGGAACTTCATGTCTATGACTAACGGTTTGGAAATTAGCCATTGACCACCGCTGAGAGTGGACACCCTGTATAGTCAAAAAATTAGTTCATTTGTCTGTAACAGTGACGTCATGATATTCAAAGGAAAACAGAAACAAAGAAAGAAATATAGAAATGTTACAATCCACTGCACTACATTTTCGAACAGTAATACTCGCGTATATAACTTACACTTACACATACATACGCTCCAAACTGTCAGCAAATTGACGATTTCAGGAAAATAGTGTTTATTTTGTGGAAAATTTTCACTGTAATTTATTTTTGTAAAGTAGCAAATCCTGGTTTTGCACGAGTATAGTTCTTTTGATGTGTTAGACTAACATTGCTTAGAAACTATAGTGTTTCAGATAATTTAAATTTTAGATATTAAATAATTCGCATTTTCTGAAAAATTCCTTTTTCTACAGCATTAGATGAACTCGAGAGTTGAACTCCGAGAAATTGCCCATTCCAAAGTATTTGCAGGCTATCGTTCGAAAAAAAAAAAAAAAAAAAAAAAAAAAAAAAAAAAAAACTGATACAATTCAGTTTATTTGAGAGATATGATTATAAGCTATCGTCCTCTGAAAGAGTTTGTAACAAGTTCAGTAGTTTCAGAGTTCTATTTCCTACAAACAAATGTTTCCTTTTTACACCGTTATTATACATCGATTCACAATAAAAAATTCAAATACCTTTAAGTAATAAGTTGAAAACATTAATTTATTACATTTAATCGCATTTTTGTGAATTGAAAGTTATCAACCACTTCCTTTTCTAACTGACAATCAAGTTCCTTTATTATTATCACTCTGATTAATTATAACAGTTACTAATAGTTGCTTTTTAACTCACTGTTCAGACAATTTATTCCTAACACAATTATGAGAAACATTTTTTTTTATCTTCTTTCCTTTCTCTTTTCTATTACTAAGCAAATAAGTAAATTAAAAAAAAAAAATGTTCCTACACATTTGCATATTAGCGATTATCTCAGATTTAAAATTTCTAGGCAGCGATTCTTAGAAAAATCATAGTGAAATCTAATTATAGAACGTTTTCCTCCTTTTGAAATTCGATTTTTTTTTTTTAAACTTTTATCGGGAGCATCATATTGCCATAGAAACCAGCATGTAAAACTTAAATCTTCTAGTTATCGATAGTTACACTGTGAAATCTTGTAGATACAGTCACCGCCAAAAAAATCTTGACACTTGAGATTTTAGACGTTTTGTTGAATATCTAGAAATATACATGAGGAATTATTCTGAAACTTCAGGTGTGTAAACAATATAGCACAGGTCATATATATTCGTGAAATTTTTTTGCCGAAGTACCATAGGGGACCGTAAAAAAAATTGAAAAAGAATGAATATCTTTTGGATAACCCTGTCAAAACTACTGTAGCAAAAGCATTCAAACTGCAGATTATCATTAAGTGACTTATTGCAATTATGTGTATTCATTTTTATGCGGATAGCATGTATATTCGTCGAGAAATTAAGGTTTTTATAAAAACAGTCCCAATTTTTTTCAAGATTTTTGCTTATTATTTGCAGAGTTCTTAATATAAAATAAAGTTTTTTCCTGAACATATGACAAACAATATTATACATAATTCCCTTCAACCAAAAATTAAAAGAATTAATAATTGTATGAATAATGAACAGGTTTACTAAATAAATATTCATTGCGCATGCGTAAAAGTTATGCAAATTTTGATTGCATATTGTGTTAGTTAAAGGTATGGAGCAACTTTTGTAAAAGTCTCAGAATCGCAGCTTAAAAATGCTGAAAATTATCGTCGATAGAATCAGATGAAAATCCGTTATTTCCAAAAAGACGCAAAAAGATAAGGGGTTGTATCCAAATATAGTAGCGCGCGCAATATTATGTACAAGACTGCACGTATTACTTACGCTTGATTGGCCAGGCAACTCACCTGATCTCAACCCTATAGAAAATACTTGGAATCATATGAAAAATAAGATGCAGGAGTGTCACCCATCCAGCATAAAGGAATTGAAAGAAGTATTGGAAACTTCGTGGGTCAATATGGACAAAACCTATTTCAGAAATTTAGCAACTTCTATGCCTAACAGTTTGCAAAATGTCATAAAAGCGAAAGGAAACATGTCAAAATATTAGTTTTGGCAATAAAATTATTTAAAATGTAAGTGTTTACTTTTATAATACTTTTTTTATGAGTGTCAAGATTTTTTTTCTCGGCTCTGTACATAATATTGCGCGCACTACTATATTTGGATACAACCCCTTATCTTTTTGCGTCTTTTTGGAAATAACGGATTTTCATCTGATTCTATCGACGATAATTTTCAGCATTTTTAAGCTGCGATTCTGAGACTTTTACAAAAGTTGCTTCATACCTTTAGCTAACACAATATGCAATCAAAATTTGCATAACTTTTACGCATGCGCAATGAAAATTTATTTAGTAAACCTGTTCATTATTCATACAATTATTATTTTTTTTAAATTTTGGTTGCAAGGTATTATGTATAATATTGTTTGTCATATATTCAGGAAAAAACTTTATTTTATATTAAGAACTCTGCAAATAATAAGCAAAAATCTTGAAAAAAATTGGGACTGTTTTTATAAAAACCTTAATTTTTCGACGAGTATACATGCTATCCGCATAAAAATGAATACACATAATTACAATAAGTCACTTAATGATAATCTGCAGTTTGAATGTATTTGCTACATTAGTTTTGACAGGGTTATCCAAAAGATATTCATTCTTTTTCAATTTTTTGACGGTCCCCTATGGGACTTCGGCAAAAAAATTTCACGAAAATATATGACCTGTGCTATATTGTTTACACACCTGAAGTTTCAGAATAATCCCTCGTGTATATTTCTAGATATTCAACAAAACGTCTAAAATCTCAAGTGTCAAGATTTTTTTGGCGGTGACTGTAAAGCGTTTTCCTAATACTTAATACATTTAGATCCGAATAATTTTAATAAACGTTCTTAGTGAATAGCTCGTCTTAAAGTAGCCAAGCCTACCAAATTTCATGCTTTTATTTTTAATAGATGAAATGAGATTGGAATTTTACAATATTTTTTCTTCGGCACCCTAGTATTTTTAAGAAAATTTACATAGTTGTGAATTATAGTCTATATTTAAGCATATGTTGTCATTATTATTATCTTCTGAGAACATAAAAATTTCGAATATGACACTCTATTACTTTGTCACTCTGTGAATGTGTAATGTGAAAAATTTCGAATATGACACTCTATTGCTTTGTCACTCTGTGAATCTGTAATGTGAAAAATTCGCTGGACGCTCTATTTCAAGAACTAATGCAGGGAATTTCATAAAACTTTAGATTCAGTTAGAGCTTTATATAAACTAAAGCTGATTAGCTTTTGGTGTATATCGCCTAACGGTTGTTATTCCTATGCTGCATTATTCACGATATCCGCAATAACCATATCTCAAAAACTAATCAACAGATTTTTATAAAACATCAGATTTCTTTAATTCTTAATATAATATGGTGATGATTTAGTTTTTGGTGTAAATCGCCTTACAGCTAGCGCTTCTATACGTTATTATTCATGATTACCGGTATAGTTCTATCACAGGAACTAACACACGAATTTTCATCAAACTTTAGATTCACTTAGTCGCAGATATAAATTAGTATTTTTTGGAGTGAATCGCTCAAAAGATGGGGCTTTTATCCAGATTTTTTTTACGATTTCGCACAATGATTCTATCTATAAAACTAACGCACGGATTTTCACCAAATTCAGATTCAGTTACAACTTGACACAAATTGTTGTTGATTAGATTTTGGTTTAAATTGCTTAACCAGTGGTACTACTATGCTTCATTGTTCAGGAAATATTAATATGCATGAGATAGAAGTAAGTTTTGGGACTAGTTTAATTTTGTATTTTTAAAAATTGTTCGAGCGTTTAGAGGTTTAAACTAGCAGCCGCATCCAATTTCATGTTTCTAGTCCTTAATATTCTAAAAAAGGCGTTTTAAGGCCTTTTTTTTCTTTAGGCGTTTTAAGATTATTTGATTTTTTCATTTCACCATTTTGAATTTCAAAAACCTCTTTTAGTATTTACATCTAAAAAATATTCAGCATGAGAAACATTAAGTTTTTCCAAATCCAGCCTATAACAGAAATCGCAATTTTACAACGTCTTCTGCTCTTGCACATTTTTAAATTTCGATTTTTTTAGAAACTCCCCATTTCAACGATTTATGTTTTAAAAGTAACTATCGAGATAAATGTCAAAATTTGTGCCAAAGAATTCTTGATAAATCGTGATTTAGAGCATTTTTAGAAAGTTTCCTTTCATTTCGCATTTTTAAATTTCGATATTTTGGGAAAAAAAATCTCTGTGAGCATCTAGATTTTAAAAATAACCACCATGATAAATTTTAGGTTTCTAGCTCCTAACCGCATTACAGAAATCGCAATTTTAGAACCAAATTTAACAGTATTAGCAATATATATACAAATTTATAAATTCCAATTAAAAGCCATTCTAAACTCGATCCATAAATTATGCTGTTTTAGCCGACACAGATCATATATAATATATGAAATCCTTAAAAACAAATTATAAATTACCAAAAAAATTGTGAAAGTAATAAATAAAAAAGAAATGTATTTATTGATTATAAAACTGATAATATATACAGGGTGTCTATAAAAGAACTCCGGGGTTTTGAGGCAAAATATTTTAATGAAATAAAAAACATACATACATGTTTTATACATGACTGAAAAGCTTACATTTTCAAGTTTTTTTAACACTTAGTAAAGTTCTATGAGCCCCGTTAGTAGCACGGCAGACGTCTAAACGGTATTCTACCTCTTCCTATGTCCTGGCGAGCATGTCTGGGGGGACGGTTGCCACACAATTGACTATTCGTTCCCTGAGATGTTGAACATCACGAATTTTCTCTGCATACACAAGATTCTTGATATGCCCCCAGAAGAAATTTCTATCGTTTCTATGAGCCAAATAACACATTGGGCCTTTTGTTGCGGAGTCGCCATCATTTCAAGGTCAACGCCCTGCAGTGCCGCCATCAGTTGATGCAAACATTCCCAATTCGTATGAGTAAAACTTTTTGAGCTACTCTTTTCAGAGAAATCGACTAAATTTTGCTATCTTTTATAGTTAGTGAGATATGAATTTTTAAAACCCCGGAGTTCTTTTATAGACACCCGGTATAGGTGATTCTACGATAAGAGGTAATTTGTACGGCAATCCGTTTAAAACAGATTTTTTATTCTGTAAGTTGCTATTTTTTGCAATGAATCCCATCATCTTAATATACTTTATTAAATAACATCACGATTGAATGCCTAATTAAAACACATTTTTCTGAAATTTCTTACAAAGTCTAAAAAAGTCTCTCCCCTGATATGTCCCCTTGCTGGTTTCAATTTAACTTTCAAATAATACATATATTTTTTCCTTCAGATGCTTAGCTAAAGTATGTTTAAATGAAATTTAAGTAATTATACTTACGTATTACAAAATAAAATATAAAATAATTTTGTTAATTTCAAAAATTTTTTAGAATTAACTTTTGTCCCACATTTTTTTGTGTATCTACCCTGTCAAATTGTGTATCTACCCTGTCGTGTATCTCCCCTGGTAAGTTATATAAAACTTATAATATTCATTTAATTCAATTGCATTTACTGCCCTAATTTGTGAGGGAGTGACCTTTGTCATAAAGGCACTTTAGTATTTCTGAGATTGTGACGTCAATAATTTAACATGTGTAAGCGTAAAAGCGACATCTATCCTCTCTTTTACTTTAACTTTCTAGAGTGCGTGTGTCTCTTCGGATTCTGCAGTTAGGCTCGCGGTTAGTAGTAATATGTTAATTTGAAGTATCTCAGTTTGCAGCATATAAAAGCTTGGAGTTTGAGTGTGTGAGGTGGGTCTCTGGCAGTAGCCAGCAGAGCGTTCTAGCGATATTAATCAGCGAAGTGTGTTTCCCGCTGGTATCTAGCAGTTTGCAAGTAGCTTCGAGTCTCCAGTGAGTTGTGAAGAAGTTTCGGTATTCGAATAGAGAAGTTGGCCGTGGTAAGAAATTTAATAGCAATTGCATTTGATTATCTCAAGTGAATAAAGGATATCTACAGCCACGGACTGTCTAATTAGATATTTTATCTAGCAGTTTAGCCGAAGATAGCTGGGAAGTAATCTGAGTTGCCCCGATTGAGCTAGTTTCCGGAGCTGTGAGTATGAGTTCAATCTTTTAGAAGTATTCTCAGTTGTGAAATTTAAGACTCGCTCCACTTCCCTTGAGCCCTTATCATTTTTAATAAACTGTGCTTTTTTATCTTAATTCCTGAGTATGTCTGCATTTAACTCCCAGCACGAGCACCCAACCGTTACAAATGGCGCCCAACGAAATGTCGGACATTGTGAGATTGTGCCACGTGTTTATTTTACCGGTGAAGGGGACATTAATGAATTTTTGGTCAAACTAGATGATTATATTTTGTTCAATAATATACCTGAGAAAAATAGATACGTAGTGCTTAAATGCTCATTGAAGGGCGAAGCACTTTTGTGGTTAGAGAATATAGGAAAATTTCTGATTAATGATGGAAGTAAAAGATTTGAACAGACTGTGATTGAGTTAAAGAAGGCATTTCCTCCCGTTAAAGATAAAAGTTTTTTAAGAAAAGAATTCTATTGCAATAAGCAGAATATTTATGAATCAGCATCAAAGTTTTATCTACGTAAGCTTGAACTAAAAAATAAATTGGATTTAGATATCACATTTGAGGAATTGTTGGACATTGTTTTTTAGCTCACAGGCTATCATAGCCTGAGAGCTTATGTGCCCGTCCGTTCTGTATGTATGTTCGTATGTACGTAACGCGATAACTCATGATAAAAATATCCGATCCACTTGAAATTTTGTATGTAGGTATATCCTGACAAGGCGCTTCCCTGATTAGTTTTTGGAGTTCATTCGATATGTATAAGAGGGGGAACGGGGGGCTCATGCCCCCCGTTAGTTCATATAGATGCGATTTTCATGCAGAATTAAGTTTTCAAAATTTAGATTAGGATCATTCTGATGAGGCGATTCCGTGACTGTTATTAGGTGTTCATTGATTAAGTATAAATAGGGGGAACAGGGGTTCTAATGCCCCCCCCCGTTAGTTGATATAAATGGGATTTTCATGCAGAATTAAGTTTTCAAAATTTAGATTAGGATCATTCTGATGAGGCGATTCCGTGACTGTTATTAGGTGTTCATTGAATAAGTATAAATAGGGGGAACAGGGGTTCTAATGCCCCCCCCCCGTTAGTTGATATAAATGGGATTTTCATGCAGAATTAAGTTTTCGTTCAAAATTTAGATTAGGATCATTCTGATGAGGCGATTCCGTGACTGTTATTAGGTGTTCATTGAATAAGTATAAATAGGGGGAACAGGGGCTCTAATGCCCCCCCCCCGTTAGTTGATATAAATGGGATTTTCATGCAGAATTAATTTTCGTTCAAAATTTAGATTAGGATCATTCTGATGAGGCGATTCCGTGACTGTTATTAGGTGTTCATTGAATAAGTATAAATAAGGGGAACAGGGGTTCTAATGCCCCCCCCCCGCCCTTAATTTATATAAATGGGTTTTTCAAGCAGAATTGTCAGATTTCGTTCAAATCTCTGAATAGTTTTGGAAGTTTAATGGTTAAGTATAAAAGAGGGGGATAACTCCTTTTAAATTATATAAATGCTAAATGGGTTTTTATTAAGAATTATCTCATTTGCTCTGAATTTTGGATATAGATTTTTTATATGATAAAGCATGTCTTTGATAGTATAGGAGTTTCAATGATTAAGTATAAAAAAGAGGAAAGGGGAGAGCTGTTTCCCCTTCTTAATTTTTTTTCGAACGGAATTAACCCTTGAAAATATAAGGCTTTAATGTACAATTAGTATTTGTAGCCTGTGAGCTCAATGCCATCAGTTTAACTGGGCAGTATTCTTTATCCTCTTTTTAATCCGAATATACAGGACTATATTGACGTTAGAGCACCGAAGAATTTTTCAGAAATGCACCAGATATTATCGAAGTATGAGACTCGGCATAGCTCGGATCAACGGGATTCGCGTAGCCCTCGTCAGAGACCTGTCACGGATAGTAATTTGAGAAATGAGGGGGTTATGAATTCGAGAAGGGGACAGTGATTTCCGAGTAATAATTTGCGTAATAGAAATGATGGATTTGGTCGTAATATATCGAATACTAGTAATGGTAATAGGAATTGTGGTGGTGGTGGTGGTGGTAATAATTTTAGAAGTGGGGATAGATATATGTATGGAAATAGACAAAATAGTGGTTATGATCGGAGAGGGGGAGTACGGGACAGGAATGTTTCTTCGCAAGTAAGGAGATTAACTTCGGATGAGAATTTCGGGGGTAGATTAATGCAAAAGAGATGTGTTCAGAGGTTGGAAAAGTCTTCTGTGAGTTTAAATAAAGTTACTATTAATCCGGTTGAGTTACCTGAAGTGTTAATTGTGTTAGATGGTATTGTCGTTAAGAGTGTCCTCGATACAGGGGCAGATAAGTCGTTCATTTCTTTTGATTGTTATCGGAAATATTTTTCGTATAAGAAGTTGAAGAGGTTAAGTCTGGTGGTTCAGTCGGCGCAGGGAGTAGCTTGTGATAATAAAGGTTCAGTAGAGTTGGAAGGTGAAATTCGTTCGGTTAAGACGTGTTGGGAGTTTTGTGTGTTAGATGGATTAACAGTGCATTGTATAGTTGGTGTGGATTATATGAAGGATAGAGGAATTAGTCTGGATTTCTTTAAAAAGTCGTTAATCGTGAATAATGATGAGAATGTCAGTAAGAAAGAGCCTGTTTCAGTGTCAGTTGATTTGGGAGAGTCGGGGTTAAGTGAAATCGAGAAGGAGGAATTTAATAAGTTTTTGAATGAGTTTGGAGAGGTTTTTTTTCTGATAAACCGGGTTTAACGCATGTTGCGTGGCATGAGATTGATACTGGTTTGAAAGCACCTGTTGCTAGTAAACCATATCGCTATGACAAAGTTAAGCAAGGTATAATTGATTATCATATTCAGAAAATGCTAGCGGACGATATTATAATGCCAATTGAGTCTCCTTTTGCATCTCCAGTAGTGTTATGTCGTAAAAATAATGGGAAAAGTTTAGATAATCCAGAGGCATATAGATTTGCAGTAGATTATAGAAAGTTAAATGCGATAACGCAATACCCTCAGTATCCTATTCCAGTAATTCATGATATTTTGGCTAATATAACGAGTACGCATTATATATCAACGTTAGATCTTACGTCAGGTTATTTTCAGATTGCAATGAAGCCAGAGGACATACTTAAAACTGCGTTTATTACTTGGAAGTTGTTGTTTTGCTTTTAAGAGAATGAATTTTGGTTTATCGGGGGCACCGGCAACATTCCAGAAGGCCATGAATAGTATCCTTAAACCTTTGCTTGGTAAGGGTGTGTTGGTCTACCTGGACGATATAATTATAATGGCAGCTACTTTTGAAGAGCATTTGAGATTATTGAGGGAAGTGTTTATGTTGTTAAGAGATGCTGGGTTAACAGTTAAGTTGGAAAAATGTAAATTTTTGAGAAAAGAGATAAAGTATTTAGGAGTCAAAATTACGCGTGAAGGTATTAATATAGATAATGAGAAAATTGAGGCAATTACGTCAATGAATCCCCCCAAAAATAGTAAGGAAGTAGCGACATTTTTAGGGATGGTGGCTTGGTTCGCCAAGTTCATTCCACGTTTTTCGGAGTTATGTGAACCATTGTATAATTTGAAAAGGAAAAGGGTGAAGTTTGTATGGTCGGCAGGGGCTCAGAGATAGTTTGAATTATTAAAAAAGACAGTAGTTTCCCCTCCTGTTTTGGCTCACCCCGATTATTCGTCTCAGTTTGAAGTGTATTGCGATGCGAGTGCAGTGAGGGTTGGAGCTATGTTAGCACAGGAAGGTCGACCTATAGCGTTTGCGTCGAAAATTTTAAATGCAGAGGAAAGGAATTATTCGATTACGGAAAGGGAGTGTCTTGCAGTAATTTGGGCTTTGAATAAATTTCGTTGTTTTTTCACTAATATACCGATTAAAGTCATTACGGATCATTCAGCTTTGACAAAGTTAACTAATGGAAAGGGTTTGTCGTCTCGTATGGTCAGATGGTGTTTGAAGTTAGCAGAGTATAATGTGATTATAGAACATAGGGCTGGTAAGGAAAATGCGGTAGCGGACGCTTTGTCTCGAAACCCGCATGGTGGTTTAGAGGTCACGGAGGAAATTAAGTGTTGTGCATTGTCTTCATTGGTGTTAAGGTCACGAGAGCAGTTAATAAGGGAGCAAAAACAAGATGAAGAGTTTGGTAGTTTATATCGTTACCTGGAAAATCCTGATGATGTCCCGAGCGCAGATGTGCCTATGTTTGAGAAATTGGTCCTAATCTTTTAAGCTTATCGATGGTCTTCTTTTTTATTCTAAAATTGTAAATTCACGTGGTGAATTAAGACTTTTTATTCCGGCTAGTCTTCGTAAGGCCATCTTGAAAGAATTTCATGATAATCCATTAGCAGGTCACTTAGGAATCAGGAAAACTTATGCTCGAATTTGTGAATCCTGCTACTTCCCTAAAATGCGGGAAGCAGTGCGCGCTTATGTCTCCAGCTGTAGCACATGCCAACGTTATAATTATAAAAATGTAAATCCAGCTGGCAAATTAATTCCTATTAAAGTAAATTTTCCTAATGAATGTGTAGGTGTAGATTTAATCGGTCCTTATCCATTGTCTAATCCTAAAAGATATAGATTTGTACTAGTTATAGTTGATTATTTTAGTAAATGGGTAGAGTTAGTCCCCCTCTCAGGAAGGCTTCTGCACCTGCAGTTGCCGATGCTTTTTTCGATAATTATATTTCTAAATATGGTGCACCAATTAGGGTAGTTAGCGATCATGGCCCTTGTTTTATTTCTGATATATTTAAGGCCCTGTGTGAGAAGCTGGAGATCGATCATTCTTTTACTGTTCCGTATCGTCCTCAGTCTAATATGGCTGAACGTGTAAATCGTACATTAATTCAAATGATTTCTTCTTATGTTGGTTCTCATCATGCAAATTGGGACCAGTTTCTTCAGCATTTTGCGTACGCACTTCGTACGGCAGTTCACGAGTCGACGGGGAAAACGCCGGCTGAATTGTTTTTGGGTAGAAAAGTCATTACTCCATTTCAAAGGCTAATTATGGTGTCAGATGCGGAAAGTCAGTTTATGTGCCAGGATATTGAGAAGTTGGTTAAGGAGGCTCAAGTTCAGATGGGAAAAGCGCAGGAGAAGCAAGCACAGTATTATAATATGCATAGGAGGGAGTTAGAAGTGAAAGTTGGAGATTTTGTGTTAGTAGAAAAGCATTGGTTAAGTTCAAGTCGTCAAAAGAGAGTAGCTAAGTTTGGTCCGAAGTTTGTGGGTCCGTTTGAAGTTTTGGAAGTTCGGAATAATAATTTGGTTGTTAATGTCAATGGTGAAAGAATGACTGTTAATCTGGATCAGGTTAGAGTTCATAAGTTTAGAGAAAATGGTAGTGAAGGTTCTCAGGTGTCGAGTGGTGTTTCGCAATATTCCCGATCCAATGAGTGTCCCGAGTCCAGCACTTCTTCATCTAATTCTTTTCATCAATATTCAAAAAGAAAATCTGGTCAAACAGCTCCAAAAACTGTTATTGAAAGTAGAAAGCCTATCAATCCGAGAGCAAAGTACGATAATAAAAATAAAAGAGCAGTGTCAAACACATCAGACTCAGTATGCCATAAAAGAAAAAAAATCATAAAGTGTCCCGTTCCTCCACTTGTTAGGCAGCAACCTCAAAAACATAAATTATCTAATAGTTCAACATCTTCAGTAATTAATCCTTGGAAGAAATTTCATATGGACACTCGTCAAACTGTTAAAAGAACTTTAAAGTCTGAATTTTTGCCCAATAAGAGACAGCATAGATCCGGAAAGAAACGTGGCCTAGGATCTTCAGTAACTTCGGGTGCGTCTAGAAAGAGGAGTCAACATTCAGTTTACCGGCATCAGCAGTGTGAATCTCGCCATGGAGTGACCCCAGCGAACCGGCCAGAGCAGAGTCGTCGAGTGGAACCTACAAGTATCCCACGGCATCCATTCAGGACCAGGCTGCAGGCACGACAGTCAACTGTGGCGTCACCGTATAGTTCTGATGACGAAAGATCCTTCGTGCAAGGTTTTGGGGACAAGAGGAGAAAGCCATCCTGTAGTATGAAGCCGGCTAGCAGCGAATCATCTCTATGATTGGGTGATCATGTTCTTTATTAAATTTCTATTAGAGTGCATATATGTGGTAGCAATGTGAAGGAATAAAAAGCAGAGAGACTGTTTTGTATTTTTGGCCATTTTTGGAATTTTTTGACGGACTCACGATTAGTGCTTAATTGTGTTCAAAATTTGTTTACAAAATTGTTAGTTTTATGTATGTTTGAAATTTTGGTCTCAACTGCTTTTAAAAATTCTAAATCTATTGTTAAATTGTTATGTTAGTTGTTAAAATGTTATATTGTTATATTGTTCATGTGTTATAAAATGTATGTTAATGTATGTTTAATTTTCAGAAAGCATATAGAGTAATTTGGGTTATTTTGTACACGCGCCGCGAGTCAGGCGTGCACGTGTTTTGCGGTCCAGAAGTCCTTGACACGCGTTTCTATCTCTTATACTAACATTTAATGAATTAACTTTCTTCTTATCGTTCGTGGTTCATAAGTTAAGTTTGTACTTTAGTTAGGAATGGTTTCCGAAAGTTGCGAAGTTTTATGTTGCATTTGAATATGAATTTGTATTGTATTAAAATTGAATGTTAATGTGATTTTCTTGCAGGGAAGTATACCTGTGTTAAATATTGATATTGATATTTTTCTTTTAGTTTATACAGATGAAGCGTCATATGATGACGTCATTTTGTAAATTTGATATTTTTGATTATTGCATAAGCACAGCTATGTAAAGCTGTACGTATGTGCCCCAAATATTGTGAAAGTGGAGATAGTTCTGAAGAAGTTTTGGGAGTTAGTTCATTGGCTAATGGGTATGTAGGTATTACGTAGTAGCAGAGTTATGGTAGTACGAAGTGAATTTAATTTTAGATGAGTGCGGAATTTTGTTGAGGAAAATTTTTGCGCATTGGGTTTTTGGACTTGGTGCGAATTCTAGTGTTAGGAAAGTTTATGGAGAAATTTTTGGTAAAGTTACGGTTGTATTTCAGTATTGAGGAAAATTTCGAAAGTTTAGTGTTTTGAGGAATTTTAGCACTCCCAGTGGAGTGGGTTATTTTGAAAGAAGAAGTAATTAGTTTTGAAAGTTTTAAGAGTTTTGAAAGTTTTTCGGAGGCTATTTTTAAGATAGGAGGATGATTGGATTGAATATGTGAATATTTGAGGCAAACTGAGGTTTTTGTTGTGATGGGTTAAAGTGTAATATTTTAAAAGTTATGTTTCGGCGCTAAATTTTGCCCATCACTTTGTTTTTTTTACGGTTTGAAATTTATAACAAGAAAAAGTTCTGGGCATGCATTTGGCCCAGCCCTTTTTCTCTGTGGAATCCGAGGGGGGGTTGTGAGGGAGTGACCTTTGTCATAAAGGCACTTTAGTATTTATGAGATCGTGACGTCAATAATTTAACATGTGTAAGCGTAAAAGCGACATCTATCCTCTCTTTTACTTTAACTTTCTAGAGTGTGTGTGTCTCTTCGGATTCTGCAGTTAGGCTCGCGGTTAGTAGTAATATGTTAATTTGAAGTATCTCAGTTTGCAGCATATAAAAGCTTGGAGTTTGAGTGTGTGAGGTGGGTCTCTGGCAGTAGCCAGCAGAGCGTTCTAGCGATATTAATCAGCGAAGTGTGTTTCCCGCTGGTATCTAGCAGATTGCAAGTAGCTTCGAGCCTCCAGTGAGTTGTGAAGAAGTTTCGGTATTCGAATAGAGAAGTTGGCCGTGGTAAGAAATTTAATAGCAATTGCATTTGATTATCTCAAGTGAATAAAGGATATCTACAGCCACGGACTGTCTAATTAGATTTTATCAAGCAGTTTAGCCGAAGATAGCTGGGAAGTAATCTGAGTTGCCCCGATTGAGCTAGTTTCCGGAGCTGTGAGTATGAGTTCAATCTTTTAGAAGTATTCTCAGTTGTGAAATTTAAGACTCGCTCCACTTCCCTTGAGCCCTTATCATTTTTAATAAACTGTGTTTTTTTTATCTTAATTCCTGAGTATGTCTGCATTTAACTTCCAGCACGAGCACCCAACCGTTACAAATTAAATAATACAGTAATAATTAAAGTGGATACTACGTATTAACACCACCGCAGCAGAAATTGCGCTAAAAATCTTATTGTTCGGACGCGCGCAAAAAATGGCGTCAAAAAGATAAATTAAAAAAAAAGTTTAAAATGCACTAAAAAGGGCATCAAAAATCAGCATACAGCAAGACAACAAGGAATCCAAAAGAAAACTGTGTGTGCGTATGAACAACAAGATTGTTCTTTACTGGTGCATTAGCGCAACTTCTGCTGCGGTGGCGTTAATACATAAGTACCTTAAAGTGAAATATACAATTAACCCAAAAACTAATTCAATCAGTTAAAAATTTGAATTTATCATGAAAATGTCTCTCCCCTGCCGTATTTCCCCTGTCAAGATAACTGTCAGGGGAGAGAATCACTGACCAGAAAAAGTTATAAAATATGTATAAAGTGACTTGCCCTTATATGAAAAGGTAAATAAACGGGACAAAAATCATAATTTAAAGGTTTTTGATCAAACTCAAACTTTTCTTTTTTGGCCGTATCCTCTATGTACTTGAAACCTCTTATCGTAGAATCACCCATATATAAAAAAGACCACTGTTGTATATATTGCTAATTTATTGAATATTCTAGATTAAATAGACGCTAATTACAAGTGCGGTTGTGAGGAAGTGACCTTTGCAATAAAGGCACTCTAGCATTTTTGAGATCGTGACGTCAATGATTTAACATTTGTAAGCGTGAAAGCGACATCTATCCTCTCTTTTACTTTAACTTTCTAGAGCGTGTGTGTCTCTTTCGGATTCTACAGTTATGTCGCGGTTAGTAGTAATATGTAAATTTGAAGTATCTCAGTTTGCAACATACTATAAAAGCTTGGAGTTTGAGTGTGTGTGGGGTGTGTCTCTGGCGACAGTAGCCAGCTAGGTGTGTCTCTAGCGGCATTGGACAGCTAGTAGTGAATCTAGAGCAAGCGATATCAAATATTAGCGAGCCTCCAGTGAGTTGACAAGAAGTTTTGGAATTCGACTCGAGAAGTTGGCCGGTGGTAAAAAGTTAATAGTAATTACGTTGCCTAGTTCAAAGTTAATAAAGAAATATATACAGCCAAGGGCTGTCTAATAAGATTTTATCTAGCAGCTTAGCCGAAAGATAGCTGAGAAATAATCTGAAGTGCCCCGATTGAGCTAGTTCCGGAACTGTGAGTATGAGTTTAATCTTTTAGTAGTGTTCTCAGTTGTTAAAATTACAGACTTGCTCCATTCCCCTTGAGCCCTTATCGTTTTAAATAAATTGTTTTTATCTTATGTTCTGAGTTATGTCTGCATTCAACACCCAGTACGAGCACCCAACCGTTACAAGGTTATGGATACAGACATGGCCGTGCCGTTTTTCACGACCGGATTCCTCACTATAAAAGTGGAGGAATCTGATGATCACAAAGGATTTTGCTACTATTTAAGTAAAATAATTCCTAAGTCTGTTACATTTTCAACAAGAGAATTATGCAGAGTAGCTAATTACAATATTATTAATCATATTTAATATGATTAATTTATCTAATAAAGTGTAGTAGAAATCGATTTTTAGAGGGTTTCAATATAAGAATTTAATCTTCGAACTTATTTCGCCAAGTAATGTTGGAATTGTAAATTGGAGTGTGGTTTCCAACGATTGAAAATGAATTTGAGATTTATGAGTTAAAATTTCACATCTGCATTATTGCTTTTATACTGTTAAGTCGATCAATATTGAATTTATTACCATCGATTCACATATTATAGTATTTCAAAATTATTTTGTTAGGATATCTTTATCGAAATCACCTATAGGATTTACATATGAGGACGTGGGTTTTCAAAACTCGCCTTATTCTGAAAATCAAAGTTTAGGAAGCCGCAAAAAACATTGACGGCGTCCACTGGTTTTCATCATTGTACATCAAGAGTTTACCACAGCACAAATACAAGATAAAACTGACTACATTTTTATTTGCAGTTTGTTGTGTTTTTTCGGTGCAGTTTTACAAATAGAATAGAAATGAAAAAAAAAAAAAAAAAAAAGCTATAGGGTAACACCCCCAGTAATTGGCATGCACCAGTGATTGGCACATTTTACAAACATGTCCTAAAAAAAGATTTATATTCAGTCTTTTAAAAATTCAAGACCATATATCAGTTATATGCTCATTTACGTTAAAGATTATAACTTTGATTTATTTTACAAGATGACAATAGAGCCTAGGAAAGAGAAACAAATCTGGCTTATATCAAATTAGCCATTTTGTTGCAAATTCTTGTTCTTTGGCTTAAGGAAGGCATGCTTTTCAATTCATTATTATCTGATTTATAATATATTTTAAATTTTAATTGACAACAGTTTTGTTTAGTTAAAAAGAGTTACTTTAATTGTGTAAAAGTATTTTCGACACAAATATTTGGATTTCTGAATTAATGGTAGTTGCCAATTAATGGTGCTTCAATTTTGCTAGTTCCGAGTAATTGGCACTTATTCCAAAGAATTTGAGATTAAACCACTTATTTTGGAAGTATTTTTTAAATTATAGACTAATTTTGTTTATCATTTGTTTTTATTTGAAAATATAAATTTTATCAGTAATTGGAATTCATTAAAGCTTCATATGACAATTACTGGGGACAGCATGACAATTACTGGATATTAAAGTAAGTATATTGTATTGTTTTAAAGTGTTCACATTTCAGATTAATATGCTGATTTCTTACTCTCAAAAACCTGAAATATGGCATCTTCATTTGAAGTAAATTAATTTAAAGCGATTAAACCCAATGCAAAATGTAAATTTTTTTAAAAATATAAACATATGCCAATTACTGGATCACAAGGTGTCATACATTGGTGCTCTAGGTGCCAATTACTGGTGATTTCAGCAACTTTTTATAAATATATTTTTATAAAAATACTTTTTCAATTTTTTTTGCTTTTAGTGGGCAAAATAGATGCACAGATGTGCATTCTTTGATTTAAAAATATTTCCAAGTAAATAGCTTATTTCTTTGTAATGAAAATTTAAGTAAGTTTAACGACAAATTCTTAATGTGCCAATTACTGGGGATGTTACCCTACACATGTGACAATTTAAAGTTAGGGGGGGGGCAGAAACATCATCGCCAGGTTTCTCTTTCTCCGCACAGAAGTGGCCAGCGAGAAAAAAACAAAATAAATAAATGTAGAAGGTCCAAATAATCACTCCTTGGCTGCTGCAAGTTCATTTTATTAAACTGTAGCTATAATAGAAAGAAACAGTGTTGCCAGATTGTCGAAAGCCATTTTCCCCAAGATGTCTGAAAGTTTCCCCAAATAAGGCTTTTTTTCAAAAAAAGTCCCCAACGCAATTTCTGCTCAAAAAGGCAGGTTTTCAATTTTCAATTTTCCGTTATAAATTTTTTTAAAGAAATTTAAACTCAATTTTTTCCTCCAAATCAAGCATTTTTTCAAAAAAATTCCCCATTTACGGAAAAAAGAAAAAAAAATTAAATTTAACATAATTTTGCATGCCGACAACTTAAAAAATACATTTTACAACGACATAAGCTAGTTTACACTTTATTTAAATTGTTGCCTGCCGATGATGTTAGCCTATCCTTACATTAGTTCAATCTACGCTTTTTATACTAATAACTTTTTCAAAGTTTAGACCATCTCTAGTTGGGGTTTGAATGAACCAAAGATGATGACTTGAAAATATTTTAGCAGATAACGGGTAAACAAGAATTAATTAACTTAATTCAGATAAAAAATATGAAATAAACATTACGAAGATAACTTTAATTTAGAAAAAGACAACTAACAGGCTTCCGCAATGGAACAAGCTGAAAAAATTATTTTAAACTAATAACCAACAATTGCCACAAAAGTTAACAGAAGAAAACTACATATAAAAAGCACGTTAAATACAAGAAGTATGAGTAAGAATTTAAACAGTATAATAATTGAAGTTCATAATATCAACACTTCCCCTTGAACTTGCAATTATGGCATTCTTACCATACCCAAGAGAGTCCTTAACATTTCAAAACGTTTTCTAGGTAAGGCTTTTGTAAAAAATATCCGCAATTTGGTATTCACCATCAATATGCTGGACACTGACTTCACCAATTAAACACTTTTCTCGAACAAAATGATATCTAATATCTATATGTTTAGTTCGCTGATGGAACTCAGGATTTTTAGGACGTTCAGGATAGAACTGCACTCGCATTATCAACTTGCAGAATAGGCGTTGATGTTAATGGCGCAATGTCATCAAAGAGACGTTTCAGCCAAACAATTTCTTTGGTTGCTTCACTTGCAGCTATATACTCTGCTTCTGTGGTGCTCAATGACACACACTGCTGTCGACGACTTGCCCAGTCAATGGCTCCTCCACTGTATTTAAATGCAATAACGGAAACTGATTTTCTGGTTCTTGTGTCACTGGCGTAATCTGCATCACTGTAAGCTTTTAAGATACCAGGATAAAAACCAGACTTAAACGCTAATGCAAAATTAGAGGTTTCCTTGATGTACTTCAGTATTCGTTTTACCATTGACCAATGTTTTTGTTGTGCTTTATCCAAGGACTGGGAACAATGTGACACAGCAAAGGCAATATCGGGACGGGTAGCAACTGCCATGTACATCAAACTGCCTACAGCTTGTCTGTAAGGAACTTTTTCAGAAACAATTTCTTCATTATCTTCCCCTGAAAGATTATCCTTTTCTATGGAAGTAGAAACTGGATTAGCATCTTTCATGTTGAATTTTTCCAAAACTTTATTAGCATAATTTTGCTGATTAATAGCAATATCTCCACTTGTCAGCTTTTTTATCTCTACACCAAGATAGTATACAGCATCTTTGTATGTTACCTTGAATTCACGCTGTAATTCTTCAAGGAAATAATTCTTGATTTGAGGAGTTGTGGCAACAAGTCCATCATCTACATGTAATGCTAATAACAACTTCTGTTGTTTCTTGTTACTGCAAAACAAACATGGATCAGCAGCACTCTCTGTAAGACCATATTTTCCCAGGAACTCTTTAAATTGCTTGTTCCAACACCTTGGTGACTGTTTCAATCCGTAGAGGCTTTTAACTAGTCGACAAACACGGCCTGAGTTGTCATCATATCCTTCGGGTTGTTTCATATAGATTTCTTCTTCTAACGTCCCATACAAGAATGCAGTTTTAACATCAAACTGTACCAGCTCTAAATTTTCATTTGCTGCAACACTTATTAAAGCTCGAATAGTTTCAAAACGTGCAACTGGGCTGAAGGTTTCTGAATAATCTATACCTTTTCTTTGAGAAAATCCTTTAACTACAAGCCTAGCTTTGAACCGATCAATGTCACCATTAGCATGACGCTTCAATTTATATACCCATCTGTTTGTAATGGCTCGTCTTCCTTCTGGTAGGTCTGTTAAATACCAAGTATTGTTTTCTAATAACGATTTAATTTCCTCATCCATTGCAGCTTGCCATTCATTTGCCTTGTCCGATTTTACCGCTTGGCAGTAGTGTTCTGGTTCACTCTCTTCTGCAATACAGCATTCATTAAGACGTTCAGGTGCCTTTAACTGCGTCCTGTCCCTTAGATTTCGATCATGCTGCGCATTTTCAGAAGTTTCATCTGCATCAAAATCAGTTCCATAACCGCCAGGTGTAGGACTTTCATCTATTCTAAGCTAACAGTTGATGTTGATATAGATTCAGTAAGTTGAGCTTCAGAACAGGGCACTGTAACATTGTTAGTTTTACTGTTTACCGCAGGTATTATTACTTTGCATAGCAATCTGAATAAGTTACCTTGGCGTATTCCTACAGCAACAACTCCTTTAGGTTTTACAAATTCACACTTATTGTTACACATCTTAAATTTTGATCCATGGTCCAGAGCTTGAATTACAGAAAATAAATTTCTCGAAGCATCTGGTACATATAACACATTTTCCACTGGCTTTCCATTTGCCATAAACTAACATTTTCACAGAGATTTTACCATGGCCATACGCTTTCATTGTGGAATTATTACCAACCCTTACTTCTTTGGGCGCTTATACTGTGTAAAACTTTGAAAGACATCGTCTCTGTTGGTTATGTGTTGCGTGGCTCCTATATCAATGACCCATGTGTCATCACTATTGGCTGCAAAGCATTCACTAATAAAAACTTCATCTTTTGATTTTCTCTCATGCACATTATTACCTTTCTTAAAAGTGCAATCATGTTTCATGTGACCCCTTTTCCCACATCTAAAACATTTAAACTGCTTCCCCTGCTTGTTTGCATGGTTGCCATACTTTTCTGCAGCACTGTGAACCTTTCTCAAAGTAGACTTGGCAAGTAAGACACTTAATTCATTTTCTTTGGAAGAGTCTAACATTCTCCTTTGCTCTTCTGCAACAAGTAATTTCTTAAGCTCCACTAGTGTCTGTTGCTCTTCAGGTCTTGCACACCAAGCCATTTTCAGTGGCTCAAAGTCGCTAGATAAAGTCTCTAAAAGCTTACTCATTACCACAAAGTCATTTTGTTTGATATCCAAATCAGACATCCGTGACATTAGGCGATCTAGTTTTGCTATGTGCATAGCCATTGAATCCGTCGGATCTCGCACAAAAGATGAAAATTGCATTTGGCAGGCATATTGAGCTTGAGTATTTTTCTGCTCAAACAGTTCATGTAGTTTCACCCATATTTCTCTTGCAGTTTTGCACATAGATACGAGGTCACATATTTTACTATCTAGAGTTCTTGAAAAAATACCTCTAGCAGATCTGTTGCCTTTATTGAAGTTGGCTAAGTCTCTGTTATATTTGTTCCTATCTGCAGCAGCAGCGCCTTCGGGAACCGGTTCTGGTTGTACAATCTCTCCAGAGCACAATTCGAAAGCATTTTCTTTTTCCATTAGCAAGCCTTCCACCATCCATTTCCATCTGACCCAATTTTCAGATCCAAGAAGTTTATCAGTCGTAAAAAGTTCCATATTTTTATCTTTATTAACTAACCAAACACACAAATTTGAAATGCGTTTTACCGTTGGTTAGGACTAATTCTCGTTACCGTAACTATCGCGCAGTATGAAGCAAGTCTGGGAGCATAACCACTTGAAAATATTTTAGCAGATAACGGGTAAACAAGAATTAATTAACTTAATTCAGATAAAAAATATGAAATAAACATTACGAAGATAACTTTAATTTAGAAAAAGAAAACTAACAGGCTTCCGCAATGGAACAAGCTGAAAAAATTATTTTAAACTAATAACCAACAATTGCCACAAAAGTTAACAGAAGAAAACTACATATAAAAAGCACGTTAAATACAAGGAGCATGAGTAAGAATTTAAGCAGTATAATAATTGAAGTTCATAATATCAACATGATGTTGGCATTATCTGTTTTTATCTGATTTAAGCTATAAAACATGATTTCAATTTTTGTCACCCCTGCTGAAGCACCTAATCTAATGTAAAGTATCTATGTTGCATTAAACACTGTGATTTCATCAATAGTAAAACAAATATAGCTGCTTTTAACATCTTTTAAAAATAACAACAAATGAACATTTCGGACATTTCTTGAAGATTTATTAATGTAAAGGTCTAAGTCTATTACGGCCGCACTGCATTCATTGCGCAAGTGTCAAATATAAATGTAGTAATGTGATTGTAGTATGCAATTGGATGTCCTGCAATTGCGAATATTTCTGTTGACATTTTATGAAACACAAATTAACAAGCATTAACCAACAACAACAACAAAAAAAAAAAAACACATAAAATTGTTTTTATTTTTATTGCATAAATCTATACTATTAAATGAAATGCATTTCTGTGCTTGTGTATTCGATCGCGATGACAGGAAAATCTGCCTCACCTACTTACCTGAAAATGTAGGTGGGGGATAAGGCTGATTGTGATAAATCAGTAATACATGTAAACGGTAAGAACGTATATGATAATAATGATTTATATCCATTATTTCTGTTTTTCATTTTCGTTTTCCAAATCAAAATTGAATTCGAGACAGATCCAGTATTGGAAAATGTCAGAAAGTAAAAACTGAAACTGGGAAAACAATTCCCCAAGTTTTTCCCCAAAAATGTTCATAGTCCCCAAACATGTCCCCAATAATTACTTGTCCCCAAAAAATTCCCCTAGAGGTTCAAAATTCCCCAAATTGGGGACAAAATCCCCAATCTGGCAACACTGGAAAGAAAAGCTCCTGTTGCAGACGATATTTTACCGAAAATTCCATCATTATTTCAGCGAGCCGTACTCATGCAAGAGAGCACCCAAGAAATTTTCTTCTCATCTTCTTCCTACCACCTCTAGAGGCTTCCTCTTTTAAATCCCAAAAAGAAAATTCTAGAACATTCTCTAGTCTCAAACCCTCATTTTTTTTTATGTAAACACAACTCATGCCCAGATACGAGACAATTTTTCACAGACGATAATTTTATTTTAAAAAAATATTATTTAACCAATTTATAATCGACTCAGCATTTTAAATATCTTAGGCAGACGATTTTTATAGAAGATTATTAATTTTAAGAGAAAAGGAAAAGAAATGAATTTATTGGTATGCACACTATCAAAGGTTGACTAAGGGAAAATAAATAAATAGATAAAATAAAATAATGATATTTTTTGAAAGGTATGGTTTTGGAATAAATTTAATAAGACTTTCTTAAAAAGGGTTGATAAAAACATAGAAAAAATGAGTTTTATTTGGAATATTACGAAATAAAATTTAATTAAGAATATTTTTAATTTATAGCCATCTTTTAAATTTACGCGTATTGGAATAAATGTTTTTAAGGCGATTTAAGAATTTATATCGTCTCCATAAAGATTAACAGATTAGATCTAGGAACAAGATTTTAATTTAATAAGTTGAAGTAAGTACGGAATATTATTATAAGAAAATTAAAATAGTATAAAGGTTAGTTTTGGCGAAAATTTTTTTTTAATTTGTAATATACAAGAAAGGATAACACGAAGTTTGAAACTCATGTCCTCATTTGAAATCCGACGTTTAATTACTCAAGCGTCAGGCCACAAATCAAATTTTAAAAAATGGACGACCTTATTCGCTTGTATTACTAAGATCTATACTTGTCGTCAATCACTTTGTAAAGAATCGCACCATTGCTGAGAAATATTTTTTATTTAGCTGTCGTAAAAGTGTGGATATACAATAAAATTCGCTTGCATTCTGGTCGTTTCACTTCAATAAATACACATTTAAAGGAAATGTACTGCAATTCTTTGGAAAATTGTAAGATTTCGATGTTCATGAATTTGAAAAAAATTACAGATAATTTACAGAAAAAAATAAAATTTAACAATTGAAGCTTTTAAATTCAACTTACTGAAAAAGACGAAAAGCCTCGAAGTTTAATGTAACTAAGATATAACATTCTACAAATATTACATGAAGTTTTAACTATATATACATTTATTTCTGCATTTTTTAAATATCAAGACAATATATTTTGATAACTTTTTACAAAGTTAACTTAACGCAAAAATTTATCCCTTCTTTTGGTACTATTGTACATTTAATCACGTAATTATTTATTAGTTTTATATCAAGATGGGTACGTGGATGTTGGATTACGTGACAGTAAGATTTGTTTCCAAAAAATTATATACTCACAATGCAGATAAGAATCTACAGCCAAAATTTGTTAACTTCGACATCTTCGTTAAGAAAAACGACAGATGTTTAAAAAGTAATATCAAATTCAACTAAATGATGAAAATAATCACCTTTAATCAAAACTCAGATAGATTGATAGCGTTTTATAAATTGAGCCTCATTAACGATACTACACACTTGGAAGTTTCGTCTTGAACTGAAAAGGTAAAATTTTTTGAGGCATTCATTGTTAAACACAAGAACAAGCTTCTCAACAAAGAAATTTGCAGAATTTCAATAAACTTTATATTGTTGTAAGCTTGCGCATTATTTTTAATAATATCTGTCTCTATTGTTGCGAATATTGTTATAAAATCGCTGCACGGCATTGTTAGAAAATAGGATTCATTTTTGACTTACTATTTCAATTCAAAATATAAGGCAGTGATATATCTTTCTGATACAAACACTGACGTCATACTCTGACAATATAGGCGCGAACATAAAAATGAAAGTAATAAAAACAAAAAAGGAAAACAAACAAGAATATGGAGAGAAAAAAATTTTCATCGCTGTATTATTTATTATTATTATTATTATTATTTTACGATATTAGTTGCATACATATTGGTATGTACCTATACATATATAAATATCAAAGTGGTAATTTTGGTTAAACATTGCCATTGTGGTGAAAATTTAATTTGTGTATCATGCATCAGGCGAAAAATAATAATATCATATTTAAGGTATTCCAAAAGTATAAATCTGAGAAAAAACTGATGTCGAAAAACGATAATCATCGTATCGTAAGTCCATGATCACGAAAGTCGAATAATCATCTTTTATAAATATGTAATGAAGTAAAAAAACTCTGGATTATTTCAAAATAACAAGTTTTGAAAGTTTTAATGTAGTACAAATATAAGCGAGCAAATATTTACTATTATTGTTGTTTCTTATGCCCGGCAGTTTTTTTTTTTTTTTTCTGAGAATCAAATGAATTCTGGGCAGACATTTTAATTATTGTGTGTTTATCTCAGAAAACAAAAATCATTTCTTTACATACTTATAAAATGCGAAAAGAAAAACGAATACTGCTAGACATTAAAGTTATTTTGAAGATAAAAGGAAAAATTTTATAGTTACAAGAGCGTATTTTAAAATTTTCTCCTTAAACATGGCTTGTGTTTGTTGTAAAAATAAATCTTGGAAAATGTAAACCCTTTTTCAAAGGGCAACGTTGAACTCCCCCTTAACCCTTTTTGTGCCAAAGAGCGCCGTTGCGCTGCTCTCTCTAGTTGTGAAAAATGCCAGCGTCTCGATAGCGCTCCTTTTGACAGTTCACTTTTGACGCGCGTAGTGTTTGATAAAGTGCTATTTAAATTTATTTAATTTATTGTCACCTAGCAGCAGAAATACCAAAATGTAAAAAGTTTTCTAATTGCAAATGATAAACTCTGAATGAAAGACATTATTCTTTTATTTCTGTGTGAAAAAATATCTTTGTTTTTCTTGTTGTGATATAATTTCGAACAATGGATAAACATACACTCTCAAAAAAACTTCCGTCTTTTCACAGAAAATGTACTGGCAGCACTGCTGCCAGAAATTGTCTGTAGATTGACGATTTTCCGTTTATTTTTTTCTCCGTCAAAAGAGGAAAAATATCCATCACTCGAAAAAAGTTTGGAAAAAATCAATGCGGAACAGGTGAGTATCGAATTCACGACCCCAGCATTGCAAGGCCAGCGCTTATCCTCAGCGCTACGGTTGCTCATGATTATTGTGCTTTAAAATAGAAGCGTTCATTTCATATGGGTGTGGTTTGGTGTATTTCGTTAAAAAGCTTTTAATTTTGCAATTAATCTCGGAACGATTTCATCTTTAATGAAACTGTGGCTGTTTTTTTAGGTAGCTTTCATTACAAAAAGTAAAAAGCTACCTATTGCAGCCGTCCGGAGGAAAGCACTTCCGGAAAACTTTGGTATATTTTCACTGATCATGACCCCCAGACCCCAAAACCACCCTCCGTTCAAATGTTGACATATATATATATATATATATATAACCATATATATATATATATATATATATATATGATTTTTGTCATGCGATTACTAACGTATTTATGAACCGATTTGAATGAAACTTGGTATGTACATAGTACATATAAATGTCTCGACCGAGTTCGTTGGTCGGCATCATCCGCCATTTTGTTTCAAAATGGCGGCCATTTTAAATTTTTTAAAAAATTTAAAATTTAAAATTAAATTCGAAAAAATCAAAATTTGAAAAATATTTTTATTTTACGTGTTAGAACTTAAAACAAAAATTCCAGAACACTTTTTATTTTGTCTATATCTTACAAAATGATTGAGTTATAGCACTTTGAACTTTTCTCATGGCTGACATTTTGAAACGATCTGATTTTTGTCACGTGATAACACGCGTATTTATGAACCGATTTCAATGAAACTTGGTATGTACATAGTACATACAAATGTCTCGACCGAGTTCGTTGGCCAGCGTCATCCAACATTTTGTTTCAAAATTGTGGCCATTTTAAATTTTTAAAAAAAATTAAAATTTAAAATTAAATGCGAAAAAATTAAAAGTTGAAAAATATTTTTATTTTACGTGTTAAAACTTAAAACAACGATTCCAGAACACTTTTTATTTTGTCTATATCTTGAAAAATGATTGAGTTATAGCACTTTGAATTTTGCTTATGGCTGACATTTTGAAACGGTCTGATCTGAACGATCCATCATGTTGCTTTAAAATGGCATACACTTTATGATATCGTAAAGTTTGGCGACTCTCTAAATCGCTTAAAATAAAACCAGGTTGAATAAAAGATGACTAATTTCTAAAAATTCCTATTAATATACAGTCTTGAGAAAAACTAGTATTCAATCTTATAAAATCACTAATTTTATAAGATTATTTCCACTAATTTGAGCTTAGTATTTTTGAACAATGTAACTTACTTTAAAATAAATAAATAAATATATAAGTATATGAAAGCTACCTCTTCCTCCCGGCATTGCCGGAAGGACTTTTTTTTTTTTTTTTTTTTTTTTTTTTTTTTTTACGTTTAGTATTAATATAATATAAAAATGTGAATTTTAAATATATTACGTAGATTGTTAGAGAAAAAAAACATGGATGTTCTATTTTTATTCCATAAGATTTTTTTTTATAATATCAATTTTTTTTCTTTGCATTTTATTTTTTTATTAAAATATTCTTTAAATGTGTTCACTTAAAGTATATTTTTTATATGCGAATATTTATCATAGAAATAACTTAGTATATTGAACTTTATTCAATTTATCCAACTTTGAATAACAGATTGTGAGAATTTTTGAACGAATAAAGAAAGTAATTGTTATTTATTTTTAAATTCGAAAAAATTTTTGTCTTTTGAAACTAAATTAGACATTTTAATCAATAGAATATTTTTGTTTTTCATTTAAAAAATAAATTCGAAATTATTAATAACTGACCCAATGCGCATGCGCGCTAGATATAAACGGAATCTTTTCCTCATTTTTCGACGTTCGGAATGAACTCACAGAACAAATACGTTTTCTGGGAGAACAGAAGTTATTTGTGAAAAAATAACGATAACTTAGTGTATATTGACGAATTTTTCTGGCAGTGTAGTGACGGCCCTGTTACCGAGTGTTTTGAAGGACGCGCTATCGCCATGCTGGCATTTTTCGGGCAGCGCGACGGCGCTTCTTGGCACTAAGAAGGTTAATGTAATGTTGGTGAGAGTCTCGAAATTTCTAAAGTCAACCCTAAACTCCATCCGATCTCAACAAAAAAGTTCTTTAATCTCTAAAACCTGAGCGTGCCCAAAATTCTTGCGGAAATCAGAGTGGTCTAAAATGATGAAAATCGATTGAAGTTTAATCGTTCATTAATTAATTAGCCTCAAATTAATTTAGAAAATTAATTATTTTTGCAATTATTTACTTAAATTTGTAAAAATAAAAAATATATTTCCAAAATTGTATAAATCAATAAGAAATTATTTTACAGCGTATACGACGAAATTAACTTACGTAATTAATTTTGCACAACTTTCCGTATTTTGCAGTCTTCTTCTTTTTATTTTTTTATTTTTTCGCTTATTTTATTTTATTTTTTCGATTATGCCCGAAAACCTCCCTAAAATTTGCAAAAAATCAAGAAATATTAAAATAAAAATAGAAAATCCACAAAATTGGGCATATTAACTTTTTTATAACTTAGAAATAAAGTTTGTTTTTGGGATATAATTTATTGGGAATTCAATTTTCTTTATTTAAAGAAAAAAGAAAGAACAAACAATATAAATAGGTTAACTTTTTAAAACCCATGGAGGAAAAATTTCATAAGACAAAATTAAGATAATTGATTTTAAAGTTTTCCCATCGCAGGTCATCTCAATATTTACAAAGTACGATTGTAAATTTAGAAATTTTTCTATTGATGTAATTTATCGACATTTTTTAAAGCTCTGGTAAAATTAGGGAAAAAATCTTTCACATATTTATCTTCTTTCACCTCGTTAAAAGTAAAGTTCCTTTGCGATTTTTTGTAAGTGATGACGTTGTTTCATAATCTATGCCTGACGCACGATTTTTCTTTCGTGGTTTTCAACATAGTCTTCAAATTGCCTGTTTGATTCTATATATGTTATTAATTAGTTCAATATCACAATTATATTAAAAGAGTAAAACATCATTATTTTTTTAATGCTACTCACAGGCAATGCTGGACGAGGAAAGAATGGATGTCAAGTCCCGCTCTGACCAAATCTTTAAAAAACATTTAATCCCGATTTCGGCCTGGATTTACTGTAGTGAAAGGAAGTTGTTCCAAACACGTGCAACCCTTCAATATATGAGGGTGGGTAGAAAATAAAAGGCTAAAAGTTGCAGCTTTTATAAAATAATTATTGTGGAATGAATATTTTCACTTGGAGCAAAGACAAATGGCCCTAATTGTTTTATAGCAGTTGTGTGATTAGGTAGTGTAAGTTGCAGACGTGTCAGAGACTTTGGAATGGTAAGTCGTTTAGAAAAAGTATTTCGCTTGTGCCACTTTGATGGACTACTTGAAGCCATCCAGCGCAAGCGTCCTTATCATGTTGCGTGACGGTGTCATCCTCCTGCATAACAGTTGCAGTTCCATATAATTCGCCAAACTCAAAACTCAAAATTCAAGTAAGAAGTCTGAAATTACTTCCCAGATTTGGTATTTAATGACTAAATAATATTTCCAAAATTGAAGGAAATTCTTATCTGAAACATGGTTCTATTCAAACGATGATTGACAACAGCTGCCAATAAGTGATTCAGTGTGCTGGGATGTGATTTTTACCAAACCATACTAAACAAAATGGTTCAGCGTTATGATAAATGCCTAAATTGATTCGATAACTATGAGGAAAAATAATCGGCTTATATGTTTCTTAATCTTTCTTTGTATTTTCTATGTATTGTTAACAAATAATTTTTTGATACCCTTGTAACCTCTTTTTTTCTCAATTTATGCAAGTACTTTTTTTAGCGATTCTTCGCATCATCATCATCATCATCATCACTATTATTATTATTATTATTATTGTTATTATTATTTATTTATTTATTTATTTATTTATTTTGGTTAATCCACTTTGATTTGCCTTTCCAACTGTTTTTTACAATTTTCTGTTATATGTTGTGTTTAATTTTACTGTATATTATACTTCGTTACCAATTTCATTTTTAATGAATTTAAAATATCATGCCAAAATTGAATCAGTGTACTTTTTTGTGTCAGCATCTTATATGTTCAGTTTGGTACAATCTCACACATGAATCCAAAAACATGGCTATGATGAAAATAATGAAAAACAAATCGTAAAAGCCCCATCTGTTGAATGACTACATCAAAGTGTAAGCAGCATCAATTTATGGCAAGATCCAGCTGAATATGATGTTTGATGAAATGTCATGCACATCTGTCGGGGAAATACTAAAAAGCACGACATATCAATCCCGTCTGTTGATATATAAGTGAATAAAAAGAGTGATGAAATGTCGTGATTTGGTTCTTGATTTAGCTACCGGGGAAATCGCGAAATAGCAGCAGCATATTTTGAGCAAAGTACACTAAAATGTTATCGGCACCAATATACGTTATTTGAAAACGAAATTTTGTAGAATTCCATGCATTACTTTTCAAACATTAATCATTATTTAATTATGAGTTAGACAGGTTACTCAGGACAACTCACTGTAAAATTTTAAAAATCTTAGAGAAATTGATTCGATACCGATTATTTATTAATAAGAAAGTGAATTGCATGAAACATTTCTTGAATAATAATAATAATAATAATAATAATGAATAAAAAATCAAATTTTGGCAATGCGTCCACTTCCCCCAACTACAAGCAAGAAATAAATGGAATTTCACGATTTCGCCGATACTGTATATTCGGCTGAGCTTAAAAATCGATTCTGCCGAAAACTGAATCGATAATCGATCATCTTTAATTAAAGTATCTGGCTGGAAGGTAAGGGTGCCCTGACTACAAGATCTTTGAAAGAAATAAGTTCATATATCTTTAAAAAATGAAATGATTTTGAAAAATTATATATTTTTTATTCTAGATATTATCTTGCTCGAAACCGCCAGATTATGCCGGGCTTACTGCCAAAATTGCTTCTCACGGTTGATGTAATGTAAGCTTTTGCCGAGATTTTTTAAGCAGGCGATTTTTCGTTTACTGTAAAGAAAAAAGAAACGCAATGAAATAGCGAAATAGTATTTCTTTTATTATCTATTATCAATGTAAAATAAACAAATAAATCAATGAAAAATCCGAACCCAAGTTAAAATTTCAGATCTCAAAGTTGCGGAAGAAAGCTGTATACATTAAAGATTGTTGTTTATGACATTGTATAATTCTAGTAGATTTTATATTTTCTCTCAAGGTGATACCTATATACTTATCTCCGATTAAACGTTGAGTTTTCCACGCAAACACCACATTTTTTATGTATGTTTTAAGTTTGCCTATGAATCTAAAATCTATATAAATCTGTTATTGCATGCATCCTCGTTGAGATGCGTTTTCATAATTTAAAGGCATCAAATGATAAAATATGATAATATTTTATGTTCTGTACTTAAAATTAAGAAGTCAAAAATTGCACGTCAAACATAGCAAATGAGGTGTGTTCGTACTATAATAAAATTTAAAAAATATCCAGATCTTGATGTAATAGTATGTAGTACTTCGGATGTAGTACTGTAAATACTGTCTATTTTATATTATACAGAAAGAAACTTGTAGTTGACCTCAGCTACGTACATCAATTTCACAAAATGTGAAATAGTTTAATATAATTAAACACGCCCAAAACGTTTTTCCCGCTATATCATTATGCAATGGAATGCTTTTGTGCAGCCCTGTAAATGAATAAAAAATATTCTTTGCACCAAACATTGTACAGATGCGTATTTTAATATATACTTCATATGTGAATATCAATTTTATTATGTTCGAAATAGTGTAACAGTATTAAAATACATTTGAAACTATTTTTTTCCCATTGGCCGTCATGAAAAGGAATATTGTAGATTGACCTTGTGATTGAACTATGCACCTGATTTTCATAAAATTTTAAATGACTCTACCAAATTATGCAACAATTATATATTTTAAGTTTCAAATAATTCGGTTGGGTAGTTTTTATTCTGTTGTATACGGACGGACGGATTGAAAGACGACTATAGGTGCTACATATTTTCATTATTACGAACGCACCTAAAAATGGAATCATTATAAGATCTCTCCTGTGCTTGTCTCTCCGTTTGTCACAGCCATCTTACTTGCAAACTATGGAACGTGGGAAGTTCAAACTCGCTGATGTAATAAAGGCTATTAACCCACTTATATGCAGTTTATTAACAGTTCACAAATATATAAACATTTAAGACAAATGCACAGGGGCTAGTTAATTTATCAAGGAAAAAAAAATAGTAAATTTCAAGTGAAATAGTATTTCGTAACGCCGAACTCAAAATACGTTTCTTCTAATTTTAAATATTATATTTTTAGATATCGTCGAAAATGTAAAGCAAACAGATGTTTCATCCTCTCCTCTATTTTTGAATCTATTGGAACTAAAATTATGAAAAAATTAGTAGTAGTAGTAGTTAATTTAAATCTTGGTAAAGCTAGAAATTACCGTAGGGGGTCACATAATTTCCGATAAAATCTCCCTTTTCCATTACACACACATTTCGATTTGTGCACAAAGGAATTAAGGAGTGCTGGAGATAATTGCCACAAAGATGTATAAAAGGTTTGTTGATAATGATTTAATAAATAAATAAATAAAAAAAAATAATTCAGTAATTAGCGGAGATTTTAATCAGGGATCTTGACAGGGACGGTTTGGATAAAAAAAAAAAAAAAAAAAAAAAAAAAAAAAAAAAAAAAAAAAAAACCACGAGCGGCGCACAGCGGATCAATCCTTAAGAAAATGCGAACATAGGAATAAAAGATATTATTTAATAACTAATATTTTGCAGTGAAAATTTTTAAAAGAATGTCTACAAAATGCGAATATATAATGAAATCTTCCTGTGCAACCACATCCATTAAGCGACCATTTTCTGAACGATCATTTTCTCACAAAACGAAGTTTATTCTCTTAGGCTCAATTAGAAGTCTGCACGGGCCCGGGCTTGGCCCGTGGCACGGCGGAATCTTTTCGAATCTTCTAACGGGGCGGGCCGGCAGATTTAGAATAGTTTTCTCAACGGGCCGGGCCGACAAACAACATAAACGGGCCGGGCCGGCAAAAAATTGAACGGACCAGACGGGCCGGGCCGATTAAAAAATTTTTCATGCGTTTCAGAGAAAAAAATTAATTTAGAGATGTATCAGAAAGGAGCTTCTTTGAATTTAAGAATGAATTTGGATTTAAAATCTTTAAAAAAATGATAAGGAAATATTTTTATAAATCTTCTTTTATTAAACAGCTTCAAAAGTAACGATGTTTTTAGCTTTCTTTCTTTTTTCTTTTATTCTAAGCGATATTAATTTTTTAATGAATCTTTATTCGAATGTTGAAAGCCTGAGAATCTAAATAATCATTAATGTTGTTAATGTATATTTCCTGTAAAATATACTGTAAAAACATTCCATAGATATGTATGCAGTATTCTTTAAAGGAATCTTGATTATATGATAAAAATCTGAATTTTTTTTGAAATCGTAGAAATTGTAACTGGCCGGGCCGAAAATATAAAAATTTAAACGGGCCGTGCCCGGACCGAACTTTTGAGTTTTACAACGGGCCAGCCTGGCCGAAATAACTTTCCTACGGGCCGGGCCGGCCCCGGGCCTGGAAATTCCGGCCCGTGCAGACCTCTAGACTCAATACAAATTTTAACTCCATTCAGAGACTATCTCAGCTGAACTCCCTCCATGAGTGACCAATTTTTTGGAAGAAAACAAAACAAATTCCGTTTTTTTTCTTTTTTTTGAGTCAATAAAAGAACGTTTTATTCGAAAAATGATTTTTTTTTTAGAGGGGGGGGGGGGTATTTTAATAACTGTAAAGTGTTTAGGCAAGGAATTTCACTCCGATGACAAATTATGAATGACAGTCAATCAACTCACTTGCCAAACTCTGTTAGGAAACTCGCAAATAAATAAAATAATAAAAGCGTCATTATACATCCCCGTCCAAAAAATTTGCATTTATTTATTGAACTTTTCTAGAACTTGTAAAGAAAAGTTAAGAAAAAATTGTAAAATCAAAGTAATTTTAAATTTTCATTTTTTTCTTAGTGTGAAAAATATATTTTAATAACATTAATTTTTAGCTTTTTTTCAACAATTAAAATCGAAATTTAAACATGACATCTATTAAAAGACCTCCACTCGGAAGGATCAATTTTTATTGCAACAGAACGTGGTCCTTTAGGAAGGTTTTACTTCATGTTTATTTTACAAATTATGCAGTTTTATATAATATTTGTATAGCCTGGAAAATGCACCTTTTCAGAAGTGAAATTATATCATAAGTTTGAGTGACTTTTAAATGGGCTCAGAAATGGAACCTATGTAAACTGTATTAATAATAATCGATTTCAAATATCACTATTTATTTCATGAACATATTTTAAATCAATATTAGCTTTTTTTTTTTTTTTCGTACTGTTTTACATTATGAAAAACACAATTAAGATCAACTGTTTCAGGAAAATTCAAAATTATAGAACTTAAAGTATCTTAAGTTGTTTGAAATTTCAAACACATGTTAGTACTTCTGAAAACCTATACTTTGATACGATGCAAACAGTGTGAGACAAACCTGCGTCTTCTTGAAATGGATTTAAAATCTCTTAAACAGCTGTCACGCCATTTTCATTTTTTTCTCAAAGCGCGATAAATTGACTGTAGAAAAGAATTCTTTATCTAAGATTATGTTGTAAGAAATTTGCAATGAGAAGGAATGTGAAAAAAGATAATTTTATATTGAAATGCAAAATTAAATTTAATATGTATTGGTTTTTACAAACAATAATACGAAGATGGCGGAAAGCACAAATGCTCCTAGTGTTAAATTAACTTTGTTAAATAACTGAATAAGTCAGAAGTAAAAGTGTTAGCTTTAGAATGAAAGTTATAATGCTCCTAGAAACTTTCTTTTCCTCAGAACTTTTATGTATTTATTTATTTTATATGATTAATACTGCAAATCAAATGGTCGGATGTAATTAGCAAACGATGCAATAAGTCTTTGTTACATGCCTTTTGATTTTTTTTTTTTTTTTTATCATGTGGGACTCCTATTACTTTCAAAGATCTTTTATTTCCAACTTTGCTAGCTTCTGATAATTGCCTACTTGGAACATGAAAATTTATAATAATATAATTTATTATTAATCGATAATTTATGTATAGTCATGAAATAAAAGTAAGCATCCCTTACTAACACTTTAACAAATTATCGTAGAAGAAATTTACTGGTACTGAACGAATGGAAATAAAGTCTACTTTTAAATGATGTATGCAAAATTTGCTTAAGAGGCATCTACATATTAAAACGAACCTGAACTTCATTTTTTTAATGGCAATACCCAATTTTAACAAAATATCTCAAATATTTGGTTAAAACTATGCCTAGACATCAAATTTCAAATCATTTGAATGATAAGTTTTTGCATTATAAACATTCAAAATTTAGTGCTTTTGATGTTAAATTACATTTTCATATTTTTATTAATATCTCCTGAAATTATACTCATAATATGTTTATTTTTTTAGCAATAATACTAAAATATCCAAACATAAATACGTTGAATTTGCAGTTTTTATAATTTTATGAAATTAATTATGAAATTAATATTCGAAAAAATTCTGAATTGTAACTTACACTTTTTGATATACAGTCGAGTCTCTCTATAACAAAACTCTATCTAACGATTTTTTCTATTTAACGAATTTTTTGTAGGAACGGTCAATTTTTTCATGATTACATTAAAAATAATCTCCATATAACGAAATATATATCTCCATTTAACGAATTTTTTAAAAAAATTTCTTTTAAATGTTCAGAAAACGCTTCGAATTATTTGTAGAATAATCTTTTTTCGTTGATTTTTGATTTATATTTCATAGCTATATTCCTCTACCTTATTTCTTATGTCCAAAAAAGGCATTCAATCCCGTCCCCCCCCCCTCCCCTGGAAAAACATCCTTTTTGCATGGTTACATTTGACTTTGTTTTAGCCAAGATGAGCATATGTTCTTGAAAATGATTGAAACATTTGCTTGCTGTTGGAGCGATCTGCAATTATCACGAAGCATCTTATTAGACAAAACTATTCAATTGTCGTCTTGAAAATGTTATTTGTTTTTTGGTTTGGATAGTAAAGCAGGAATAAGGAGGGGATAAGGAGGCAAATGCAGAAAAGGTCGGTTTTTTTCAACAGTTTTTCATCTACCTAAACTAACTCTCATTGCTTTTAGAGTTTAGAGTGGATGCTTGTTGTTTTTGGAGCCTCAGAGCATTTTTTGTTATGAGAGATCATTTGAATGAAGAATTGTTACTAAAAGTCATCTATTCTGGTGTTATCTTTCACTCTATTGCATAAAATCACTTCTAGGATCAGCATAACTCTGTCTGATAAAGTAATAATTTTGAAAATAATCAATATGACACTAAAAAAAAAAAAAAAAAAAAAAAGGAATCGGTGAAAATGATTGAGATTCTGGATAAATTCCGTTAAATATTTTTAAAAACTTAATTAAACAGCTCAAAAACAATTCTAAGCATTAAATTTAAGCATTAAATGGAAATTTTTTCGCCGTTCTCTATTCAACGAATTTTTCTATATAATGAATTTTTTGACTAAACGATGGATTTCGTTATATAGAGACTCGACTGTATTTAGATTTATTAAGTTCTGCTTTATAAAAATCCAAAATTTTAAAATTTTCTTCAAAATAGTTTTCAAATTTTGTTTCAAAACGCAAAATGATAGTTTAAGGGACCTTCTACGACAAAAGTGAGTAGATATTTTGAAACTTCTTATGCTATTCTGCAATTTAGCCATCTTCTTCTTCATTGATTATTTGAGTGGTACCTAAGATGCCTTGATCAAGAAGGGGGCTCTCTTGGTTAACTATCGAGTACGAATCTTCAATTTGGATACAACCTCTGAAATAAGGCTCGTTTTAAAATAATTAATTTATCGGAAACTTATCATACGATCTGAATCAAAATTTGTTTTTAAGCTAATTGAAAGATGTAGAGCTCATTTATGCGGTTAGAATTGGGTACTGCTATTGAAAAGAATAAAGTTAGGGTTCGTTTTAATATGAAGATGTTCCCATAAGCAAAATTTATGTACATCAATTAAAAGTAGGCTTTATTTCCAATCGTTTGGGATCAGTCCATTCCTTTACGATATGTTGTTGAGGAGTTAGTTGTGGGTGTTTAATTATTTTACGTACATACAGGGAAGATAATAAAAAATTGTTTAATGATTAATGTGAATTCAATTGAATCACCGCATAGAATAATATCTGTAGCATTGGTGACTCTCCTTGTTTGCAGAATGTATAAGGTGTCCAAAATTTACCTTTACAAATTTGATCCTCTATAAAAATCTGAAAGAAATAAGGTAACGAAGTTCGATTTTATGTACGTATAACAGTAACTTATAAAGTTTTATTTGTATTAAAAAGAATGTGTTTACTTTCAGGTACAACCCAGTAAGGTGTATAATTGCTGAAGGCTACACCAGAGAAAAAGTTCCAGTGTGTGATCTGGCTCATTTTCATAGAGACGAAGTCATATACATACCAAAGGAATTTCCGAATAAATTAAGGTTATCGCCCGCTAGCTAAGCTCTCAATATTTTCCATAAGTGCATAGTCCAAGATGTTTATAAACACATTAGTGAGCTTTATATATATATATATATATATATATATATAAGGCACTCGCCGATTGATATTGTTCGTGGAACCAGAGGTCATATGTGGAGATTTTCAAACATCACATAAAACTTCGGAACTTGTTGCTATTATATAATAGACAGATTTTTGTTATTGACTTCGTTTAAATTTTATGGAGGAAAAAGTTGCAAGGATAAATTTAGGATACGCTTCAGAATCTTTTTCACAGTGAAAAAAAGGGGGGGGCCAAAACTTCCCGCAGCTTCGAAGATTATTTGGCCACTCGTGATATTAACTTAAGTGTATATCTTTCGACGACTGATTTATTCAGAGTTGAACTGGACACCAAAATAGACAAAAATCATAACCGAAAAGAAACTTAACCGGAATAGTAACTGTATAAAAAATATAACGATTCAAATCCCATTAATTATAAATAGAAGTTTTCATATACGTCCATTAAAAACATTTCAAAAATATGTATTAAAGTATTTAATTGCTATAAAGGACGTTAAATACTAATAAAAACATTAAAAGATCTTAATAATTTTACATGTTTCGATTGAATTTACTCAATCATCATCAGAAAAAAGAAAATACAAATAAACACAAAGATGGAAAATGACAATAAACTATTACAAATGAAATTTAAAAATTTTTAAAAAATAAAAATCACGCGCGTTATATTTTAATTATGTATCAAGTTGTTTAATTTTTAAATTATTTAACAATTCAATCCAAATATTTGGGATTTGAAATGACAAGGAATCATTGCAGACCATTGAGCTTCTGACGTAAATTTCAATACTCTCTCTAATAAAAAGTTGCAAATAAAAATCTGACCTATAAATTAATTTACTTTCATTAAACAAAATATCTATGTTTTCTATTTGATTTAGCCTAGATAATGCTGTTTTACCTCTATTAAATTTTATGTCTGCAATGTGCTCTTTACATCTTATTTTGAATTTTCTTTGAGTCATGCCAATATAATAATTCTTATAACCACCTTCTTTAAGATATGGAATGATGTAAACACCTGATCGGTCAAATTTGTCAATGGGGTCAATTCTAGTTGTTAAAATTGATTTTAATTTTGGAGGGGGTCTAGCAATTAAATTTAAATCAAACTTTTTTAATTGTGTTTTAGCAGATTCGAAGAAATTTGGATAATAATTTATAACAACCCTTTTCATGTTATTTTCATTGTCGGTTTTATTTTCAAAAACTGCATTGTTTATTTTGTTACTAAACTCTTTAATTAATTTATTAACTATTTTAACTTGATATCCGTTGTTAATAGCTATTGTTTTAATTTTATCTAATTCATCATTTAAATTTTCAGTAGAACAAATTCTAAAAGCTCTGTTAATAAGGAATCTAAATGTAGATAATTTATAAGAATATGGAGTGCAAGCATCAAAAGGTATAACATTTAAGTTTGTTATTGGTTTTCGATATACTGAACGAATTAGTTTATTATTTTCTCTTTTTAACTCAACATCTAAAAAAGGTAATTTCTTATCAGTTTCAAGTTCGAAAGTAAATTTAATCTTATTATCTAGATCATTTAACTGTTGAATAAAAATTAACAATTTATCAACTCCCCCCTGCCAAACAATAAAAATATCATCTACATAACGTAGCCAAACTAAAGGTAATAATTTAAAAGTATTGAAAATTTTTGATTCAAGGGTCGTAATTTGAATTCTGCAAGGAGGCCTGAAATTGGAGATCCCATTGGGGCACCGAAAAATAATATTAATAACCCGCAATTTTATTTTTAACAATAGTATTTATCAGCAATCAGATGGTGTCCCAATGGGATCTCCAATTTCAGGCCTCCTTGCAGAATTCAAATTACGTCCCCTTGAATCAAAAATTTTCAATACTTTTAAATTATTACCTTTAGTTTGGCTACGTTATGTAGATGATATTTTTATTGTTTGGCAGGGGGGAGTTGATAAATTGTTAATTTTTATTCAACAGTTAAATGATCTAGATAATAAGATTAAATTTACTTTCGAACTTGAAACTGATAAGAAATTACCTTTTTTAGGTGTTGAGTTAAAAAGAGAAAATAATAAACTAATTCGTTCAGTATATCGAAAACCAATAACAAACTTAAATGTTATACCTTTTGATGCTTGCACTCCATATTCTTATAAATTATCTACATTTAGATTCCTTATTAACAGAGCTTTTAGAATTTGTTCTACTGAAAATTTAAATGATGAATTAGATAAAATTAAAACAATAGCTATTAACAACGGATATCAAGTTAAAATAGTTAATAAATTAATTAAAGAGTTTAGTAACAAAATGAACAATGCAGTTTTTCAAAATAAAACCGACAATGAAAATAACATGAAAAGGGTTGTTATAAATTATTATCCAAATTTCTTCGAATCTGCTAAAACACAATTAAAAAAGTTTGATTTAAATTTAATTGCTAGACCCCCCTCCAAAATTAAAATCAATTTTAACAACTAGAATTGACCCCATTGACAAATTTGACCGATCAGGTGTTTACATCATTCCATATCTTAAAGAAGGTGGTTATAAGAATTATTATATTGGCATGACTCAAAGAAAATTTAAAATAAGATATAAAGAGCACATTGCAGACATAAAATTTAATAGAGGTAAAACAGCATTATCTAGGCTAAATCAAATAGAAAACATAGATATTTTGTTTAATGAAAGTAAATTAATTTATAGGTCATATTTTTATTTGCAACTTTTTATTAGAGAGAGTATTGAAATTTACGTCAGAAGCTCAATGGTCTGCAATGATTCCTTGTCATTTCAAATCCCAAATATTTGGATTGAATTATTAAATAATTTAAAAATTAAACAACGTGATACATAATTAAAATATAACGCGCGTGATTTTTATTTTTTAAAAATTTTTAAATTTCATTTGTAATAGTTTATTGTCATTTTCCATCTTTGTGTTTATTTGTATTTTCTTTTTTCTGATGATGATTGAGTAAATTCAATCGAAACATGTAAAATTATTAAGATCTTTTAATGTTTTTATTAGTATTTAACGTCCTTTATAGCAATTAAATACTTTAATGCATATTTTTGAAAAGATTCAAATCCCTCTGATTTGTCTTATTTTTAAATTAAAAAAAGGTAAAAGAAAAAGCTTATTTAACCGATGAGTGAAAAAAAATAAGACTTTTAAATCTTTGACATTCTGAATTATTAAGAACAAAATTCTGTTTATTCAAACAATGAGGTTTTTTTTTTAAATTTATTTATTGGCTATCGTATACGTTTTGTGAGGATGAGAGAAAAGAATACAGAAATAAATTTACTTGCCGAAAAAATACGGCAGCATATTATTTTTGTTGTATGTTTATTTTCTTTTGCTTTCTTGATACCATTTTAAAATGACACAGATTCGGAAAAAAACGCTGAGTGGTATTTACCTAACTCTGACTTCTTTACTTTTGAACTTTAACTTCTTTATTCAGTAAACATTTTACAAACGAAATTATTTTGAACCAAGGAGGAAAAAATATTTCAAACAGACTTCCATCATAACAGACTTAATCTTGTGATATTTGCTCGGATTTTGGTATAGTCAGGTTTCTCTTTCGTAGATTTTATTTTATTTTTTATTTATTTTATTTATTTATTTTTTTAGCTAAAACAGAATAATAATCAGAGCAAAAAATATTATGGTTCGAAGTCCTGACTTAATTTACTTCGAAAAAAAAAAAGTGTAAACATACAGTTTTTTAAATCCACGACGTTATATTTCTGTTTATGCAAAGGATATAATTTTTATTTACTGGTCGATGTACATGTTTTTCGTAAAGTGGGGGAGAAGAGCTTTGAAATAAATTTACTTGTCAAGAAAGTACGGCTGCGTGTCATTATCATTATTATTTTTTTCCCCTAAATCTTCTACAGCTTTCTTGAAACCGTCTTCTAAATGGCACAGATTTGGAAAAGCGCTGAATGGAATTTCCTCCCACCTGACGCGTTTCACACACGGTATACACGTCTACCCCCGCATCTCTTCCCTCTCTCTCTCCCGAATTGATGAGAGTTCCATAACCACCCGCACATGCGCACTTTTTCCATCCAGTGTGGCGCACACCACAGCCTCATCCTCCCAAAAGATGCGCTGCTGCTGCTGGCCGGATTCGGCGAAGAGGATCTTCATCTTCGCAGAACCGAACGGCTGCTGCTTCCATAGTCGGTGAAACAGGCAACTTTCTTTTCCGTTTTTCTGCCCGGAAGAACTGCTTGCTGCTATAGGATCGATTCTATATCATCAAGAACATCCATTCATTCAGCCACGGCGGCTGTGTGCGTGCGTGCGTGCGTGTGCCCTTATAAGATGGCAGGATGGTGAGGATGTCCGGATGACGTCGCTTCTCGGATGTCCAGGGATACCCGCTGCCGGGCATCATGATTCGGATGTCGAGATGGTGAGTCAGACGTCGACCATCTTTTTTTTTTCTTCTTTTTTCCTCAACATCATTGGTCCAAAGGTTCCGATCAAGTCCACTGTTCGGAATTCGTACGGACCCCTCTTCCCCCCATTTCGTCCTATACTGTCTAAAAAGAGTAGATATCTTCGATGTCTTACAGATTTGAATATGTAAATATGCATTTGGATAAATGCTTTTGTAGATTATTTTATGGCACTCTAAACTGACAAAATCTTGTCAGTAAAGTTTTACAATATATTTAGAATTATTCTCAGAAGTGAGAGGGAGGTAGAAGGTTAGGGTCGGTATACAATTGTCTCATGCTTTAATTAAACCTCAATATCGAATTTCTATGAGAATCTTCGCGACAAGATAGTTAAACTCAAAGACTAAGCCGGGCCAAATAATTCCATATTTGCCAGTACTGCAAAAACAAATCTATATCGCAGAATAAATTAGTCGTCTGTTTCGTTTTCTACGAGATTGACCAAGGATAATCTTGAAAATATTACCTTATATAGCAAAACCTGTAAAAATGGACCTACCGATAACGAATCAGGTCTAAAACAGACATATTTCGCGGTTCCTTCGAAAAGAATAGTATTCAAGTATATCTATTAAAACGGAAATCTGTCTAAATTTTTTTTATCCCGTTTTGCAGGTTTTATTGAAATAATTTATTAAAAATCTCGTAAAACACGAGCGTGTCTTGTAAATCTGACAATCTCTTCATTGAAACATTAAGTTAAATCCTTATTTGTAAAAAAAAGAAAAAATCTTAATCACAATAAAAAATCTCTTTTCTTTAATCTGTTGAATACGAAGGTGAATAACTGTTGACGTTGACATAGATTCATGTTTAGTCAAAGTGTTTCTTTGATATGTCGTAGTTTTTGTCCAAAACATTCGGCATTTTGAATATTTTTCTCTGACATTCTTGAAAAGTACATGATACATCTCGGTTCTGAAGCAATTTTCTATTACTCCAGAATTCACAAACCACTTTCACAGATCACCCATAGAGATCAATTCTATGGGTGGTGTATGATTCCTTTTTTTCTTATTTTGAGCAACAATTTATAAATGATCAATGTCCATTTTCTGAGATGGCGGTATAGCATTTCGTTCGTATAACGAGTAATCTAAAAATTTTACACATAAATGAGTATTTGAAGTAAATGGAACAAAGGAAATTAAATTATTTATTTTGGTGGGAAATGGTATCCTGTATCAATTCTGGTAAAACGATTTTACCCAAACCCGACCTAATTCGCAGTTTGTGTCAGATCAGACTGACGCTATGATTTATATTCATTTTAATTCTTGACTATATTTTCATAATTATATGAAGATATGAATTCATTTTCTTTCACTTCGAGTGCGGCTGGGTTAATCTCTGAATATTTCAAGTTAGGTTCGGATTTCGGGTTGACATTTTTTTTTATGCCTATTTCTTGTTGGGTTGCGAGTCGATTTTAAGCAGAAGTTTCGGGTTCGGTATGGTACAACCTGGCCAGGTCAGGACTCTAGTGAGAACGTTTCGAAATTTTACTGTATTTCGTATCTATGGTATCTTTAGTAGCTACGGTATCTCCTCTCATTGAGATTTTTAACTTTGGCAGCATTAATTAAAAGATTAGTTTAAAACATTAAAAAAAAATTACAGGCACAATGACGAAAACAACAACAAAAAGAATCACGATTTATTTTTAATATTCAGCATTTCTTCTTTGTAACTATTATTTTTAGTCCAGGAAAAATAATTTTTCAAATGGTATAGATACTTACAAAGCCGTACAGAAGGGATTAGATTCGGTACAAGTTATTGGGGTGCGGATTTTCAAGGCGACCTGACTTCGATCCTTGCTTATTAAATGAAACAGCAAAGAAGGGCAAATTCGTTTTTCTTTACGTAAGTTTTTAAAATTAAAATAGCTAACAAATAATAAAATTAAAGTGAAAATTTGCTAGAATCTCTTTATGTCCTGGCCAGGACAACTGAGCTCAAGAACTTAACTCTAGTATATGTATAAAATATTTAACAACTTAACGTTTTACGCTTAAAAAAAAAAAAAAAAAAAAAAAAAAAAAACCAGCAATTTTTAGTAAAAATAAGCAGACTTCAAAATTAGTAAATGTTTATAGACTGCTAAATTTCAAACTTTATACCAACTTATCCGAAACTTTCAAGAAATATTTTTAATATTTGTTATTTGAAGGTGACAATACACTTTTAACAGTTGAAAAGAAATGCGAAATTTGTCCTATGTAACATGTTTTTTAATGATTGTAATGACTGTAGATTTCGGAAAATTTATTATAAATTGTAATAACGTAAAAGGAAAAATAATAAAACTATAAGGTAGTGACTATCATTTTAAAAGTATAGGGTAACATCCCCAGTGATTAGCACATTAAGAATTTGTCTTTAAACTTACTTCAATTTTCATTATCAAAAAATAAAATATTTACTTGCAAATATTTTTACAACAAAGAATGCATATCTGTGCACCTATTTTGCCCACTAAAAGCAAAAATTTTTTAAAAAGTATTTTTATAAAAATATATTTATAAAAATTTGCTGTAGTCACCAGTAATTGGCACCTAGAGCACCAATGTATGACACTTTGTGATCCAGTAATTGGCACATGTTTATGTATATATATAAAAAAAACTTTATGATTTGCATTGGGTTTAATCGTTTTAAATGAATTTACTGTAGACGACGATGCCATATTTCAAGTTTTTGAGAGTAAGAAATCAGCATATTAGTCTGAAATGTGAACATTTTAAAACAATGCAATATATTTATATTAATATCCAGTAATTGTCATGCTCTCCCCAGTAATTGTCATATGAAGCCTTAATGGATTCCAATTACTGATAATATATCATATTTCCAAATAAAAACAAATGATAAACGAAATTAGTCTATAATTTTGAAAGTACTGCCAAAATAAGTGGTTTAATCTCAAATCTTGCGATTCCCTTGTAATTGGAATAGGTGCCAATTACTTGGAACTAGCAAAATTGAAGCACCATTAATTGGCATCTATCATTAATTCAGAATACCAAATATTTGTGTCAAAAATACTTTTAGACAATTAAAGTAATCCTTTTCAACTAAACAAAACTGTTGTCAATTAAATATTAAAATATATTATAAATCAGATAGTAATGAATTGAAAAGCATGCCTTTCTTAATCCAGAGAAGAAGCATTTGCAACAAAAATGGCTAATTTTATACAAACCATAATTGTTTCTCTTTCCTAGGCACTACTGTCATCTGGTAGCATAAATCAAAGTTATAATCTCTAAAGTAAATGAGCATATAACTGGTATATGGTCTTGTATTTTTAAAATATTGGATATAAATCTTATTTTAGGACATGTTTGTAGGATGTGCCAATCATTGGTGCATGCCAATTACTGGGGATGTTACCCTACTATCAAACAAATTTATTTTCTGATACTTCGTTATACTTCTTTAAATGAAAATTTTTCATGATTCCCGTAAAAATAATACCATGTAGTTATACCTGTAAAGACGGGAACTACCCATTTAAAACCAGCATTTTGCCGCTCGATTGTTTATGTTTCCGTCTTAGTAGGTTTTAGAGTAACATACTTATAGCAAGGAGGGGGACAAAATCGAAATACTACCGGACCCGCGCTTTCTCTCTATTGAACTGTATAAAACTAACCCAGTCTGAAATATCAGACTATATTCTTGCCATTATGAACACTATTTATACCGGCGCCAAATGACATTTTTTACTATTTTAAAATGGGATTATTTCATAGTGATTGAAGAAAAAAAATCACAGATCATTTTTTAATACACTGGATATTTGATTTACGATTGTTTTAATTTAAAACTGACAAAGAATATACACGTAAATTAAAATCTTAAATATAACACCGCACCGATAAAAATAGGTTTAAAATTTTTTTATTATCTTTCACAAGAGTAATTGATTTTTAAAAAATCAATTTCAATTTTCAAAGACAAGTCCAATTTATGAAAAAGAATAGAGTTAAATTCAAACCTTATTACATATGTACATACAATTTATCTATAGTCGGACCCGGTTAAGACGCTTACGATTAATAAGCGATTCTGCTTGATATGCTATTTTTTCAGGTCCCTTGACATCGCTCATAAAGCTAATGTTAAAAATAACATGATTAATATGGGATAGATTTTCAGTCCTTTGAAACAAAAAATTACGCTTAAGACGTAAATTCATACGTCAAATGCAAATTCAATTCAACTCATTTTTTCTATGAAATAAAATTTATTTATATATTTTTTTAGTTTTATTTTACATTTAAAAAAGAATGAAATATTTAAATTAAATAAATAAATAAATATTATTTATTCAATATTTTGTCATTATAATTAGTAGGACATTCAACCCGAACCTCCCAAATTAAAGAATATAAGTGGAAACTATTTTTAGGGTTTCGTTCATCTGACGAAATCCTATTCATCTCTGTCCTCTGTCTGTCTATCTGTCAGAAAGTCTGCACACAAAACTGTACAAGTCAGAGGCTTCAAATTTTGCATAATGACAGCTGATTACCTTGTGTCACATTACAAATCATGAAGTTTAAAAAAAATTTATTATTTAAATTAAATCAATTTTATCACTGTCATTCGTTTATTTTTGCTGTTTAAATTTTAAAAGAGAATCTTAATTTCAACATTTTTCGTGTCTGAGATGTTGGGGGCATCTTAGTAAACAGAAGGTTCTCAGGCGCTGGAAACTTAAAATTTTCATATTAAGAAAAATTTAATTTAAAAAAAATCTTTTTTTTTTTGGGGGGGGGGGGGAGTGGCAATTTAAGTGTTTAGATTTTTTTTTTCTTTTTTTGAATGACATTCACAATATCTTTTTGAATTCAATTTTCTTATATTTTAGAAATATTATGATTTAATAATGAATCAACATTTTAAATTTTGTCTAAACATTTTTTTTTTCATTTTTAGAAATTTAAAACTTTATTTATATGTCCGCTAATTTATTTAAATTTCGGACTTTCAAAAAATTTGAAATTTTGGATTTTATTTAAATAATTTGATTTGAACATTTTTAATTTGATTAAAGTAAATAATTTCCTTTTATAATTATTTTAGAACAGAATTTATTGGCGCTACCATCTATGTAATAATTTAATAATTATAAATTAACAATTTGGATTTATTAGTTAAAGAATAAGTTCTTTTGAAGGAAATATTTAACGAAATCCGTTCTGCGATCTGCGATTACACTTACCCATTTGTTAATATGTATGTTTTAAATTTCCAACTAACATCACCAAAAAAGCATTTTTGTTTAAAAAGTATCGATTTTGCAATCAAACAAAATTTTGAAATTTATTAAAAGCGACAACTTTGTTAGTAGCGAAAGAAATCGTCATAGAATTTCTTAGCTCAGTTATTTACAACTGTTCTTTATAATTCTGATCATCTATATTTAAAACACCTGGCTGTTTTTTTGGTCATCAGCCCTGAGCATTCTACTGGCCCGATTTTGATAATTATTTTTTTAAATGAAAGCTGTTTATATGTAGATGTGCCAATTTTGGCTAATTTTTAATTTATTTCAATTTTTATATTTTATTTTTAATTTTAAAAGCTTTTTCATGACATTTCTTCAAAACAGGGGCAACAGGTTAAGCTTTTCTCAAAATTTATTTTGTTTCATTATTTTCCACCAATCAGGAGCTTGATCTTATCGGTGAATGTATAATCGCATTTCAAACAACAACAACAACAAAAAAATATATAAAATAAAATTTTCGTTAAATTTAATGATAATAAAATGATTACACATAGTTATACCTTGCAATACACAGATTATTTACTGAGTAATATTATTAAGTATTATGTAAATAAAATAACAGAAGATAAACATTAATAAAATATAATATTTAAAGGGAAATTTTGTCGATGGAGAAAATGTCGTCATACAGAAACCAGATAAATTTATTCCATGAATATAATATACATTGTTATAGCTGTGTCAGTGATGATGTCATATTCACTGACTTTAATTCCTGCATCTAAATAAAGTGAACTTCTATTAATTTAAAGGTCCGTGATGTGCACAAATGAAAATATTTCTATAAACTGCGCCATTTGTATTTAATTATAATGAATATTTTATGAAACTAAAGAATTCTTAAATAACTGCATAAATCACGCTTTTATTTAAGAAAAGATGAGTATTTCTGAAGGTGTAAATGATGTCATATTAGAAAAAAAAAGAATAAAATCTGTGATATGCCCGTATTACTATATTTCTATCTTACACAATATCAAAAAATAATTAAAATCATTTCATTGTATTAAGTTATTGTTTAAAATAAAAAAAATCTGCATTTCAGCAACAAATACAAAATTTTTATTCTTTTTTAATAACAGAAATATCGTTTTTCTTTTTCGTTCCATAACAATAAAATTTATTTTTATAAGTTCATGGAGGATACAAACTAATAAATAAATTAAATTTATTGCAAGTGCTGTAAATGTGTAGTCGGTTGGTTAGGCAGTTTAGTAAGTCCCTGTTTCTATTATAATTAAAATGTTTCATTGATATTATAATTATTGTACAGTTATCAAGCGATATTTAAACGGAGAAAAAATAAACTAAGCAGATATTTTTGAATTCGAATTCCGGGGTATAATATTAACTTCCTAAATATTTTGGCATTTAAATAATATTTAAAGTTTAGAAACCGCATTAAAAAAAGATGTGTAGTTGAAGTTAAGTCTAACGTAATGATTTATGAGTTGTTTTCCTTATTTTTTGTTATTTTTTGAAGTTTGTGTATCTCCATCATGAAAAGCTATGTTATCCCTATTTTAAGAGGTGACAATTGTTTATTTCGCTCAGTATTTTACTGTCTATATAAGATTGACATATATCATACCTAATATATATTCTTTTCCGTCGAGTTTCGACGGGTGCAGCTAGTTTCATATTAAAACACAATCGTTCGATTACATGACTTTTTAATTTATGTTTTATTTATTATTTTTTTTTATTTTTTTTATTTTTTTTTAATAATTGAAGTTTTAACTTCATTATGGAAAATCAACCTGATTTTATCCCTCTAGGGCATGTTTTACGTAGCGCTTATTTACATCAAGTAAATTACAGTGCAAGTTTCAATAGCGAGATGTCAATTAAAAATTAATAAACTAAAGGAACGGGCACATAACACTAACTTCTTGTGGTCAGGCGTCGCTATTTTTTATCTTTCGTGTCGGCGCTTTGATATATAAATTGCTTTTTCAGTGCACTGAATTTGAACTTCAAGAGAGAAATCGAACTCGAAATCAGTTGATAGCTTTACGACTGAAGATGGGGGAGATAAACTTTCCCTTCCTTTATCAATTCAATAGGCTTCCTACCTCAAAAACTATTTAAAGATGTTCCAAAACTAGCAAGCTTTTGTTCCGTTCGGAAACAAAGATAGATTTATTGCTCTTTTAGTGTAAGTGAAAGTAGTGCTGTTTGCCAGCAGCGTAAGAGAAATTCTATTGAGATAATCTCTAACAGCTGTGTTCTAAAATTTCAGCAATATAGTAAATCAGCTTTCAGTTTGCCTAAGGCGAAATCAATCGAGACAGAAATTTTTTCGTAGTAGACTAATTTTTGCCTTATACAAATTTTACTTTATGTCTATGGATTCGCAAGTACTTGAAAATCTTTCCGAATTAGGAGATTTTCGTCTTATACAGAGTCCGCCTTACTGAGAGCTTACTCAACTTCATAGTAACATGTATTTTGTTTTACTTAAATTTAAAAACAGTGGACATTCGTTACTTAAAATCTCCAATAATTGAACTATGCATTGCTAAAATAAATAAAAAACTTTCTGTGCTCTCATTTAAAAAAAAAAGTACTTACAGTATCTAATATTACAAAAAAGACGTTTGTGATGGTAAATAATTATCAATTCTGCATCTGAAAATTTAAAATAATACTCTTAAAACGTCACTCTCCTCCCAGTTTTAACTATTTTGAGACCTGTCCCACCTAGCCCCTGCCAAAATTTAGTCCCAATTATATAAAAAAAACTACTATTCAATTTTCCTTGTGCGATGTAAAAATTCATGCATCGTACATCCTTCATGAAACAGTTTCCCAACATTAACAGAATATTTAAAAATAAGTAAGGTACCCTGGGGTAATAACGCCACGTTAAGTTTCTACCAATTTTCACGGCTCAGTTTTAGTTTGTATTTTTCAAACAAATATGTAGTTTGATACAGCAACTCATTTACTATGTATATAAAAAAAATAATTTAACAGATATGTATTCATAAAATGTAATGGCGTGATTTCTTGACCAATGCTATTTGGCGTTATTACCCACTATATGGGTAATAGCGCCATACAAACAAAACTATGATATAAGATAGAATAATTGCATGTAGATTGCCCAATTCTAAAAGTACAAACTTTACAAACTTAGAAATTGACAAATTGCATTCTAAGCTATTGAAAATGTTCAATTTTTTGTGAAAGTGTAAGAAAAATAAAGGTGTGGTGTGTGGGTCAGGGAGGATGAGGCAAAAGAATATTAGATCGTGAGCTTCTTTTTGCTTAAAAATGACCGCTTAACTAGAATTATTAGAAACATTGCACAGTTTTACTGTGTTTATTTGAATCAGTACTTAGGATGTAGCTCGGCCACTGTAGGGAATCAACCGGGGTATTAATGCCAAAGATTGGCGTTATTACCCCGTTATAGTTATTGCGCTGTACATTTTAAATTACAAATTATCTCGAGAAGATATACAAAATCTTAAACAACATTTTGAAAATCCATGAAATGCACTACAGATTTATGTAATTAACAAAGTATTTCCGGACAAAAAAAAAAATAGTCTTCACATCACAAAACGTATCTCTCAAATTTTAGATCAAACGTTAATTTTAGTTGCTTGTAAAAACAATAAGACCTAAAAATGAAACAAATTAACTTGAAGCTGTTTTTTGCGATTTATACGACTCAAAACCCTTCTGTGCAGAGCACATGGGTGTCATTTACCAGATTATTTCATAATTATGCAAAATATTAGCACTTGGCGTTATTACACCAGACCACCTTACTCTTTTTTTCATACAGTGAAATCTGCCATATTTAATTTTTTAACCGAATACTTTGAAAATGAAGATGAATGAATAATAAATGAACACAGTTACTGAAAATGAAGATAAATGCAACCCACTTCATCTATAGAAAACATATTATAGCGTGCTTCAATGTTCCTATATAATTGCATTATGTATCGTATCATCATTAAAATACAGCACAAAGCGATTTTTTTTCAAATATCACATTTTAATGGAATTATTTTATTTCTATTAATAAACTGTAAATTCTATTTGTTTTATATTCCTGATAAACTTTTATTTTAGTCAACTTCGGTGCTGCGTTACAAATTTCACTATGTTTGAAATATTAAAAAAAAATAATTAAAATGCTTTCCCCCCGTAGATCTTAATGTAATGAAATTTTTGTGCATGTCTGTAAACGAGCTATAAATACTACACACATTTTAAATACTGAACATATTATAGTAAATGTCATTAGCACATAAAATTCACACGACAATCCTAGCCTATTAATGAGAGTTAGAGCACGGGCATGCAGCAAACATTGAAATCGAATTTATAAACTGAATTCATAAAAACCTTTAAATTATGTTCAAAATGTTATAAAGAAACTCGGAACACAGAAATGTTTGCTCTGATCTTTATTATACTTATGTGACGATTTTGCATAAATGTCAAACAGGTAGAAAAAAAGTCATTATTATTATTATTATTATTATTATTATTATTATTATTATTATTATTATTATTATTATTATTATTATTATTATTATTATTATTATTATTATTATTATTATTAACGGAATTTACTGTAAACTGAATATCCCCTTTTGCAAACATCAGAAAGTAACTCTGAACATACAAATCTTATGATTTGATCTTTAGCATATTTTATGTAAAACGATTTTGCATAAATGTCAAACAGATAGTCTGAATGTCAAATTGGATTTTGCTTCAGGATTTCGTCATTTTTTGAATGTGAAAATATTGGCTTGTATGCCCCCTTATTTTTATAGTATAAAATGTCGTTTTACGTCTTTTTTTTTTTTTTTTTTTCTGCGAAAATGGAAATTTTTTTAAATGATTAATATTTTTCAGAAAACTAAAATGTAAGTAATGCACTAAATTGTACAATAAACTTTTTAAAGTAAAATGGGAAATACCACATAAGATTTTTGGCAATTTAAAAATAAAAATGATCATAACTGTCGGACGCTCCTCTCAGTCCACAAAACTTTGAAGAATGTCCTAGGTAGTTTTAGCTGCCACCACCGATATTAATGGGTGATATCGGTCACCTGCTGTGAGGATTGGGTAAAATAACACTGACGCTGTTAATGAACTGAACTAACAGTTTATTTAAGATATAGATATGTACACAAGAAACAATATTTACAACTATCTACAATTACAACTCGGATATAGATGATCCGGTTCAACATTAAATTAACTACAATAAACGTTGGTTGTGTACCGTTCAACTTACACTTTCTTCCTCACACTCAACGCACGTTAGATACGCTTTATCAGAGATTACTGCAGAATCTCAATACACAAGGGTACTAGGCCTCACTTCTCGGCCTATAACACTATCCACCGGGACGCCTTGTCCCACGCTCAAAATATACACTATCCAACAGGACCACAAATCCTGAGCGACCTATCGGTCTCAACGCCAAGCGAGAACTGTCTTCAACCTCTCTGTCCAGAGTTGACCTTGTCAGAGATCTTCCTTCCCCCATGCAGGACTCCTTAGAGCTCATCCATTGGTTCAATCCCGCACTCCAACCTTGAGTCATGACATCTCCTGTTTACACATCACTCCAATAGCTAGATGACAGCTGAGGCACGCCCCGCGGCCATCACTTTCATTCATCAACGAGTGCGTCATCTGCACACCTGTGTCAACATCTGTCATTCGTTATTATAGAAAAGAAAGAAAGGTATTTCGAGCTTCACGGATACACAACCCACAATACATAAAATATTCAGATAAGGAAATGTTATTCCTTTCTGATTCAGGGCAGATGTCTTCTAGGAACCTGACACCCCCCACCTTAGCGGAAAATATGCCTCTTAGGGGCTAATTTTCCCCAAACATATAATAATATTACGGAAGAGTTCAATAGTCTCTTTGCAGATTTCTTCATTCTAAATATTACATAGGCATTTTCAGGTGTCTGAACATTCTCTACTGACATCTCTACTGAACCTTATACTAATACTACTATTGCATAAACAATACACATGCTAATTTACTATTATAAATACAAAACTTAAAAAAAAGATATTTACACACACACAAAAAAAAAATTAGACATGTGATGACATCCTTTAAAGTTGTCTACTATTTTGACATTGATACTGATGGGCTAGTAACTGGTTGTTCTTCCCAGCTCTTTCTCTGTAGCCTCGAAATTGCATCAGCATTCAAATGTTGAACTCCGGGACGATGAGAAATGCTCAGGTTCCAGCGTTGCAAGGCTAGAGCCCACCTAGTGAGTTTGGGCGACCTTGGGGTTGTTTCCGTGAGAAATTTTAATGGATTATGATCGGTAATGACCTCAATTTGAGATCCATAAGTCCACTTTTCAAACTTCCGCAACCCGAAGAGAACACTCCAAGCCTCTTTCTCTATACTCGGCCAAGCACGCTGAGCCCCTGACAATTTCTGACTGGCAAAAGCTATAGGTTTAAACTGACCTTTTTCATCTTTTTGAGTAAGACAACATCCTACTGCAAGGTCGGAAGCATCGGCGTGAAGCTGATATTCCTGGCCTACGATAGGTGTAGCCAAACTCGTCACTTTACACAACTCATCTTTAAGAGTATTAAATGCTTTTTCTGCCCTTTCATCCCATGGTACAGTATTTTTGACATTTCCTTTGGTTAATTCAGTTAAAGGTATAGCTAACTCAGCATAATTTGGAATATAAGATCGGTAGAATCCCATTAATCCCAAAACTGATCTAACTTCCTTTTTAGTCTTTGGTCTCTTTAAGTCCCTTATTGCTCCGATTTTCTCCTCATCAGGTGCATGAGTTCCACCCCCAATAACATGACCTAAAAACTTAGTCAATTTCTCTCCAAATTTACATTTGTCTAGTCTAATCGTAAAATTTCTATTTTTCAACTCTTCAATGACAGCCCTGACATGCTCACAATGCTCTTCCCAGGTATCGGAGAAAATGATGACGTCATCAATATATGCTTCTGCATACCTCCGATGACCTTGGAGAACCTCATTCATGTCTTTTTGAAACGTAGCAGCAGCCCCTGATAATCCAAAAGGCATTGTACGCCACTGATAAGTTCCGTTATGCGTCGTAAAAGCTGTCAGAGGTTTACAATCCTCAGCCATTTTAATTTGCCAATAACCCCTCAATAAATCTATTGAAGATAAATATTTAGCCGCCCCTGCGGTATACATAATTTCTTGGGAATCTTTCATCGGGAAGGTGGGAACCTGCGTTACAGAATTTAAAGCTCTGTAATCAATACACATTCTGACAGTTGCATCTTTTTTCGCAACGCAAACAATTGGATGGCTAATTTCAGCATTCGACGGTTCGATTAGATTTAATTCTAATAACTCCTGAATCTGCCTATCCACTTCCTCTTTATAAGCTACCGGCACGCTATATAACTTTGGTTTTTTCCTTTCTACACCCGGTTTCAGATCAATACGATGTTCCCCTACTTCCGCTGGTCGTACAGGACCCATAAACACTTCTTTATTTTCCCTCAAAATGGACTTTAAATCTTTGACTTGACTATTAGATAGCCCTTTTATTTCAAAACTCTCAATATCCTGTTCTATCTCTTGATCCCGGTTCAAAATAGGAATTTCCCCAATTTCTCTAAATTCCTCATCACCTTCGAAAACAATATTAACTATATTACATTTAGCGATAAATTCTCTTATCTTATTTTGGTGCACATGCTTCCTACTCCCGTCGGCTAACTCAACAATAAACGAATGCTGGTTTCGTTTTTCTACAATAGTTGCCGGCCCTTGCCACCTAGAATATAACTTATTAGTCGAATCGGGGATTAACAGTATAACTTTATCGCCTACCTCAAACGTTTTTTCTTTTGACCTTAAATTATAATGATACGCCATTCTATTTTGTTGAACCTCAGACGACAATTTTGCCTCATTTGCGGCTCTTTCTAAGCGGTTCTTAAGTTTATCCAAGTACTCATGAATCGGCGTAGTATCTAACAGCGCTCCCTTGTTTTCTCCTGCCCATGACGACTTAAGAATCGATAACGGACCCTCCGGCGCTCTACCATATAATAACTGGAAAGGTGCGATTCCCGTCGTAGAATTTGGGACTTCCCTATACGCCCATAATATAAATGGTATTTGTTCATGCCATTTTTTTCCTTCTTCCCTAATCGTATGATGTAGCATACGTTTAAGAGTCTGATTAAACCGTTCCACAAGTCCGTTGGACTGTGGGTACTGTGGAGTCGAAAATCTTGGACTAGCACCTAACCTTTTCTCAAATTCTTTCGTTAAGTCGGCAGTAAAATTGGTTCCATTGTCGCAGGCAATTATATTAGGAATTCCTGTTCTCATAAATATTTGAAGTAACGCCTCACACGCGGTTTTAGCAGTTAAACTTTTTAGAGGGATCGCATCCGCCCATCTGGTATGCTGATCAATTAAAGTCAGTATATACCGATGCCCTTGTGAACTTTTAGGATCAATAGGCCCAATTAAATCAACATTAACAACCTGAAATGGAAGTTCCGGCCGCGACACTGGGGAAATAGGAGCTCTATCATTTACTTTAACCCCTCTAGTCAATTGGCACTCTAAACATGATTCACAAAACTGTTTAGCTTCTTTTGCCATTCCCTCCCAATAAAAAGAATACCTTATTCTCTGCAACGTTTTCTTGGCTGCATGATGCCCTCCAAATACCGATGAATGCGCTAATTTTAAGATTTCTTCCCTTCTTACCTTGGGTACTACTAATTGTGCTATAGTTTCGCCTAACAATTTCTCTTTATGATACAATAATCCGTTTACAATATAATAATCCCCTTTTCCCTTTTTAGCTAATTCCCAAGCTTTCTCTAATTCTTTACATTCCAACTGGGATTTCTTAAACATATCTGAGTTACTAACAATAGATTCATTATTTTCCTCCGTTTCAGTTTTTTCTGGATCCTGACTTTGTACATTTTGCGATCTCGCGTCTATTACGTAAACATTACAGCTATCGTTACTTACATCTTCCTTTTCATTCGAGTTATCAATAATAATTTCGGAACTTTTTAATTCTTCGGACTCTATCAATGGCTCCTCAAGATTGACACCTGACAACTCATTAATCACCTCGGGATGTAAAATTACTTGCTCATTAATATTATCAGTTACTGCGCAAAGTACTTCCTGATGAATAATATTAGTTTGCCCGAATTGCGGAATAGCTAGCGGTAGTTTAACTAACGGTGATTTAACAGCTTCACCAAATAACCCTTGTAAATAAATACTACCCGCTCCCTTTAATTTCTCTTCCGGTACTAAATCTTTATGAACAACACTAATCTCACATCCAGAATCAACCAATCCCTTTGCTTTTTGCCCATTAACACTAACTTCAATTTTCTCAAGTTTATTTAATTTCTCACCAATAACATTAGTTTTCTGCTCGGCCTTTGCCGATATTCTAGCCACAATAGCCCCATTAGGTAACTCTTGATTTTCTTTCACCATAATCTTATGAACACCTGCTTTCTGGTCTCGCCCTTTATTGCCATTATTAGTTCCCTCATTACCCACTTTATTACAAAAACGTTGGTAATGACCTCTCAAACCACACTTAAAACATTTAGGCCCTGAAGCATCATTCGTCTTCTTAAACTCTGTTTTCCTATCCAGAAAAGAATTACACTCATTACTACCATTTTGCCTCCAACCACCACTAAATTTATTATCGTCCCTCGGTCTCATTTTTTCATTGTTTACGTACTTATCTTTACCTTTAAAGCTTTTATGCGTAACCGCATAAGACTTATGTTTAGCATCAAAATAATTATCACACTCTTTAGCAATTTTAGGAGCTTCTAACCATTTACCCTGGTGAGTTAAACTAATATATGCTGCAGTATCCGCATCTAGCGTACTCATTAGCTTATCCGTAACTATTAACTGGTTGACCTTTTCATAAGTGTCCGCACCTCTAATTTTACAATAATTTTCCCACGTAGCTATTAAACGCGATACAAATAATACATGGGTTTCGTTCAAAATTTCTCCTAGCTTTCCAGAAATTTTCTAAACATGCCTTCGGGGTTGGCTCATGTTCCCTTAGGACTAACTCCTTTAATTCCTCATAATTCTCCATTTGTCCCTTATTGGTATAAATTAACAAATTATCCGCCTTATCTCCTAACATATTTAGTAGAATTTCGGCCTGCTGGTTTTCCGGTACATCTTTAGTTTGGAATGCCCTTTCTAAACTGTTGAAAAATAAATTCCATCCCTCAGTCCCTTCTGGTACTTTGATAGATAGAGTTTTAACACTTTTGATCAATTTTTCGATGTTACTTTCATTACTAGATTCCCTAACATTAGAATTATTTGCCGAACCTTGAACCCTTAGTCTCTCCATTTCTAATTCATGTTCCATCCTTAATTTTTCTATCCTCTCTTCTCTTTCTAACCTTTCGTGTTTTTCTTCGCGCTCTAACTTTTCCTGTTTTTCTTCACGCTCTAACCTTTCCTGTTTTTCTAACTTTTCGCGTTCTAATTTTTCTTGTTCTAATCGTTCTGCAACAATAGCGTCAGATAATTCCTTAATAACCCCCTCGTCATACTCATCACTGTCCATTATCTTTTTCTTAAGCTGAATTCTGGTATCATCTTCCGCGAATTCAACACCCAATTCTTCAGCTATCACCTGAAGATCAACCTTTTTTAGTTTCAATAAGAAAGCCATACCTTCACCGATTGTTATAACCACCCCACAAGAATAGTTAAACCTACCAACTTAATATTTCCTAAATTTCTAACTTAGTACAGATATTTCTCCACTTATTATACTAATTAATACCCATTTCAGATAATCCATGCATTTCATTTCTAATTAACCTACTGAATACTCTAATTTTTCTCAACCATTGATATCACACAATTTACTTCCAATAAAACAAAAAAGTAAAACAATAATTCGATTTGACTGCTATGCAATATAGATTCCAATATATACACTTAGATAACAACCTACAATTTATATAATAATACTGATACGTTGAAATTGAATAGAAGTATTGATGTCAATCAAAAAATCCACATAAAGAAAAATTGAAACACATGCATACATAAATTTCTACAATTATCCTCATAAAATATTTCCGAACTCAATACTGGTTCTTACACTTAAAACAAATATACTGAAAATCTTTACTTTTATTTTTACTCACTATGGCTCTCTTTTGAGCCTTTTTTTTTTTTTTCACTATGGCTCTCTTTTGGGCCTTTTTTTTTCCTCTATGGCTCTCTTTTGAGCCTTTTTTTTTCTATGGCTCTCTTTTGAGCCTTTTTTTTTTCTATGGCTCTCTTTTGAGCCTTTTTTTTTTCCTCACTAGTATTGGCCAATTAAAATCTTCATTTGCTTAGAATTTTGATAATGTAACTCTTAAAATTTAAACAGTATTGCTTCATTTAACAATTACTTTAACAATAATTTAGATTTAATGCATTAATTTAGTTCACTAATATCATTATAAATAGCATATCATTATCATCTCAAATTATTATGACCTTTCTTTAAAACAATAGCAATATGGTTACTAATTCTTTACACCTATCTGAACACAATTATTTCATTGCACATAAATTACGTAGACAATTTACTTAAATTACTATTAATTATACAACAATACAATTTGGTTCGAGATGTCAGAAGAAATGAATGATCAAAACACCTTACCTTATACTTTCTTTGCTGGATTACTTTTCTAATCACAGGTAGCTCCACGATGTAGTGGTAATATGGCACAACAGTTCAGTTTAGTTCTTTCTAATAAAGATACGCACAACACTTTAGTCCACACTAGACGATATGGCACGATACTTTATCACACACTCAACGATCCGGCACGATACTTTAGCACATACTCGACGATACGGCACAACACTTTACACACATTCGACGCTACGGCACGACACTTTACACACATTCGACGATACGGCACGACACTTTAGCATACAATCGACGATCCGGCACGATGCTTTAGCACATACTCGACGATATGGCACGACCACACAAGAATTCCACTGGATACTCTGGCATTAACAGACTGCAACACGGCTCGCTGGTCACTGGTTTCAGGCGATTCTATCCCACCGCTGCCACCCATTTGTCGGACGCTCCTCTCAGTCCACAAAACTTTGAAGAATGTCCTAGGTAGTTTTAGCTGCCACCACCGATATTAATGGGTGATATCGGTCACCTGCTGTGAGGATTGGGTAAAATAACACTGACGCTGTTAATGAACTGAACTAACAGTTTATTTAAGATATAGATATGTACACAAGAAACAATATTTACAACTATCTACAATTACAACTCGGATATAGATGATCCGGTTCAACATTAAATTAACTACAATAAACGTTGGTTGTGCACCGTTCAACTTACACTTTCTTCCTCACACTCAACGTACGTTAGATACGCTTTATCAGAGATTACTGCAGAATCTCAATACACAAGGGTACTAGGCCTCACTTCTCGGCCTATAACACTATCCACCGGGACGCCTTGTCCCACGCTCAAAATATACACTATCCAACAGGACCACAAATCCTGAGCGACCTATCGGTCTCAACGCCAAGCGAGAACTGTCTTCAACCTCTCTGTCCAGAGTTGACCTTGTCAGAGATCTTCCTTCCCCCATGCAGGACTCCTTAGAGCTCATCCATTGGTTCAATCCCGCACTCCAACCTTGAGTCATGACATCTCCTGTTTACACATCACTCCAATAGCTAGATGACAGCTGAGGCACGCCCCGCGGCCATCACTTTCATTCATCAACGAGTGCGTCATCTGCACACCTGTGTCAACATCAGTCATTCGTTATTATAGAAAAGAAAGAAAGGTATTTCGAGCTTCACGGATACACAACCCACAATACATAAAATATTCAGATAAGGAAATGTTATTCCTTTCTGATTCAGGGCAGATGTCTTCTAGGAACCTGACAATAACCTATTAATTTAATAAAATGAGAGTCGTTAACTTTTTTTAAACCTTTATAGGCGTGTGAGTTAATCAGATTTAGTATTAGAGAAAGTATGGAATATAAATTACATTTTTATTTGTAAGTCAACATAAAAAAATTGAAATACATTAAACGTTAAAAAAAAAAAAAACAAAAAAAAAAAAACAAAAAAAAAAAAAAAAAAAAAAAAAAACAAACTTTGGCTATTTTTTCACACATTTTTAAAGCATTTAAAGTGTAAGATAAAAGAAATACAAATCAATATTTAATTTTTAAGAAGAATTAAAATATTTAAGGTAATAAACATGTTGGATTAGGCGGAATAAAGTTATAAGAAACATTAAAATTTGAAACAAACAAATGAGGTTTACAAGACTAATCAAGATTTTAATGAATAAACAGCAATGCATCATTTACAAATTCTCAGATTCTTAAAAAAAAAAAAAAAAAATCTTTAATTTTTACAAAAAGCACAAATGCAGTCTGTTGTTTCGGCTCCACCACAATCCACATGGCACCAAATCGTACACATAAGGCATTTTATTAACTCCCCATTCTTCCATTCATATTTTCCACTGCAAAACAGGCACATTCCATTTCACTTCTCTGGTGTGCAACCTGGTAAAAAGTCCATCCCAGATGATACATCGGAGTGGAAAGATTGTTCTCTTCAATAAACTTGTCCTCAAACAGTTGTCTAGCTGATATTCCATGTTACACGACACGACATCTTGAAAAAAAGAGAAAAAATCTCCATTTGTTTACAAATTAGCATATAAATTGACTAATACAGTTATAAGAGTAATTTTTAAACTTTATACTGAATTTACTTAACATCACTGAGGTCTTATAACTGTCACGAATTTTATAAAACTTATCGGCAAAAAATTACAACAATTGAGAATGAGATTTTACTTCACCGTATCATTCCAGCAATAGATTAAAAAAAAAAAAAAAAAAAAAAAAAACTCAGCGCAATGTGTTATGGGAGAACTAGAAAATTGTTTGTCAGTTTTGAGCTTGCTGCAATATCATACAGACCAGATATTCAAGCATTCCCTATTAACTGATCATTTCATAATACACTAGAATTTTCTCCATATTTCTAATATAGTAGTCATGAAATTTATTTTTAAGGTAACATATGAGAGGAAAAAATTTCTCTCTTAATGTAGATGTATTTCATTTTAAAATGACGTAGAAAAATGGCTATATACATAGTTTTATTCAATGTGGCTATTTAATTTTTTATGATTTTTCGTCACCTGAGAATACGATGGTTCTATCTGGCAAAACTCATTTTGCAGTTAAAACACTTTATAAATCAGCATGCTCCCTATGTGCAGCTATTAAAGTTTTCAAAAATCTTTTGGAATTACTAAGTTTATATGTAGGCAGAGACAGCAATTCTACAAAATCAAAGTTCGTAAATAGTATTTTCGAAGTTTTGTTTACAGAAAAAAAAAAAAAAAAAAAAAAAAAAAAAAAAGATGTAACTATATTATTCTCAAACGTCGTCTCTTGCTTAGAACAACAGGGTTTTACTATAAAAGAATTGTGTTATTCTTAATTCGTGTATCTTTTTATAGCTTAACAAAGTTTTATTTCATTGATTAAATCGAATAAACATCAATGGATAGTAAAATATTTATTACTAATTATATTTTAAAACGTTAACAGCAAATTTCTGCTTCCACTTATTCAGACTAATTAATAGCATCTTCACAAAATTAATTAATTTACATAAGTAAAATATATTATTTAATTGGACACAAAATATCTTAAATATTTAATTATGTTAAATATAAACCCGAAAGCTTTCCCTTTTTAGTATGCTGTTTTAACGGGGTGGGGAGCAGGGGGAGAGAAAAAGGAAGAGTATGAAAATTAAGACAAAAAATAGTTATTAAATTGAAATTAAATGAAGTTTTTCAATGGCTCATCTTTGTTTTCTCTGCGTTTATGAAAGTAGAAATCGTGCATTATTTGTAAGTTAAACTCTGATTGTAAGTATGCTACTTTTAGTGTTTGCTCTGTTATAATGAGACTCAATCTTTGGAAAACTTTCAATATGAGATTCCATTTTATTCTTGACATCAATGGAGATTGTCCTACTTGAAGTTTTAACCCGCTAATCACCAGTCAGGAACCCGATTTTGTATCCTTATTTTTATGCATTGTTTAAAATGATGTCTGAGTAAAGGACAATGTTTCCAAATAAAATTATTTGTACACTCTAAACTTGTTACTCCTTATGAACAAATAATAATAAAAAGAGTGTTGTTCGCGGGAATTTGTGTTGGTGCTTAATTTCTTTTGCTTACCTAGGCACTCAGCCGTTTTTATGTAATAATATATCTCATTTTGTGAAAGATTATAATATTCATTGAATACATGCTGTCTGTTTTCTTCTAAATCGCACTTTGAGCTGTTAAATTTGCAAGAACTTAAGCAATTTTTAAATGTTTTAATTTGTATTACCGCAACAAACTTTCCTTTAGCATTAACATACTCTTTCGATTTTTTTCGAAACTCGGGACGCATGTACGTAAATACTTAAAGACACTTTTAACTTACAGTTTTTCTCAAAAAATTCTTAGTTTTACCAATTAGTTTAGTACACAGAATATCTAAAGCTGACATTTCATCTAAACTGTCATCCATTCACCACAAGGTTTTGTATATCTGAATCAATTATGATTAGTACTTACTCTTTGCATGGGTCACATCCATTAAGCAAACAAAACTAAACACACTTCGTTTTGCTTATCGAAGTACAAGCTTATTGAATCACATTTAAAAGGACTTTTACAGATAAAAAATTCTTGTATGTTTTGTCAAAGGAGGATTTATTTAGCAAAATTATTTTATTCTTTCAAATAAGGAATAAAAGATTGCAGGTTTACATAATATATTAAAACATAAAATAAAATAATAATTTATTATATGATATGCTTTGCAGATAGAACTGTGTTATTTTGTCTGCTTTCGACAATTTCTGATAGAACTATATTATTCTCTTTCGCAAGTAGGAGTAAATTATATAAGACGAAATTTTAATGCAGAAATGTATTTATAAATACAAATAGAACATTCCTGCACCAAAATTTCATTTTTTTAAACTGCAGTTAGAATCTTATTATTCTCAGGTGACCATAGATGTAGCTTTTATCCTATTCAAAAATGTTAAACAAAAAATGTTCAACTACAAAACATTCCCCATTTACAGATAGGATCACACTACATTTATTCACTCTGTTCTTGTAAGAATGGTAAGATTTACGTAACAGTATTTTTTTAATGAATCTAATTATTATTGTCAGCATTTTGCAAAAAAGAAAAAATGCTTTAATTACATTATAATATATATATATAACTGGGTTTCCAAGAACTTTTTATGTAAGGGCAACAACAAAAATTCGTGTAATATATACAGGTTTTCACTGTTAGTCAAAAACTAGCCGTTGGGGGCCACCGTAATACTTACCCATCATGGATATGTATATGAAAATAAAACATGTGAAACTATTTATATAATGCATTGCAATTCATAAACAAAATTTAAATATTGTTAATATACATAGTAATGCTATATTAAAGAACTGCTGATGTACCAATTTCGACAAATTATATAAAACGCCAAACTACTCAAGTAGTACCGAACTGCGTAAAAGAAACATCCTTATAACTCCAAAAATAATAATTCTATTAACTAAGAATTAACTGTGTCGGATTAAGCGTCTCATTTCCAATTAAAATATACTTCTGAATTGAAATTTGAATGAAATACAGAGTCATGAAAAATCGAAGAATGTGGAAAACAAGATTACAAATATCTCGGCAACTAATAATCCGATCGACCTCGTTCTATATGCAAAATGTGTGTTATTTTATTGCCTTTTACGTCCATTCCTTAGAACAAAAAAATTCGAAAATTTTTATATACCTTTCATCAGAACGAATTTTTCGAGAGTCCGAAAAAAATAGTTCCGGATAATCGAGGTTGCTGATATTAAATAGGGTTCGTCCCATTCTTACATACTAACTACATACAAAATTTCAAGTCTCTATCTTAATTCGTTCGGGAGATAGAGCGTTTACAGACAGACAGACTGACAGACAGACAGACAGACGGACGGCAAATTTTTTTTTCTAAAAATATGTTTTTCGGAATCTCCACTATCTAAAACGTGTAAATCCGTCAAAAATTTTTTTTCGATTTTCAAAACGATTGCGAGACTTACCCTATACTACGTATGATGGGTAAGTAAAATTGTAACGTTACTTGGGATATTTTACGAAATTGTGATTTCTAGAGCTTTTTATATAACTGCAACCCAGATTACAGGTAAAATTTTAGTACGATTATTGTAATTTTGGTGAATTGTGTAATTTTGTAAAGCTACAAATTTCTGTATCTTTGCTGACAATTTTTGTAGATTCACATTTTTTTTGTACAGTGTACAGATAAAAATTTTAGTAAACATACAGATTTCGGTAATTTTACATCGGTAGAGTTATTTTTTTTTTTAAATTTTTTTACAGTGTACCGATATAAAAAACATCAACAGCTCCAACAAATGTAAATTTACCTGTGTTGTTGACGTTGATATTTTTACTCACTTATTATATTACACGAAGCTCCATCCTAATAATTATCGATTTATCAAATCAGTCTTAGTTAAAAAAGTTATCTAAAAACCAAACTATTATTATAGATGTTAATCTAAGTATCTTATATCTTATGTATATCTAAGTATCAATAATTATTCAGATGAAGCAATTTTTGTGTTCAAAATTCCGGATATAAAAAGTTTAAAATATTTATTACAAAAATACAATTTTTGTAGATGATAATAGATACACGTTTATTCTTCTATTTCATAATTTTTTTGAAATCACAATGGGAGAAATTAGTTGCCATAGGGATTTTGAAATTCATCAATCCAAAAATTAGAATTGCAGATTGCGCATATGATTAAAAAAGCATTTCCGCATTTAAAACAAAACTTTTAGTATGAAATTATACTTGAAAGTTTTGCGCTTGCACTGAACCTAAAAAAAGTGTTTATTTTTAACATTTTTGTACCTGAAAAACAAAGCTGTATCTTGTTTATATAAATTTTTAGCAATATAACACCATGAAGATATAAGTTTCCCCCAAAACAAAAAAGATGTAAATTTAAATTTTCTTTATAAAGCCTATCATATACTCTATACCAGAGTTTCTCAAACGCGTACCAACACTAGTACGTGAAGCTTCAAATAGTGGTTCGTAAAAGTATAATATTCGCGCGTGAAATGAAATACAGCATTTTATGAAATAATAAAAGGTAACATTTATAATCCTGGAGAGTATCGAATACAATTTTAGGATTCCAAATATCCATTGCTATTGTTTTCGTTACTACAAATACTACTAGCGGCCTTTGCCCGCTACGCTGGTCGGTTTATCTAAAGAAATCTTGAAGAACGCGAAATATCAATTTTATTATATTCGAAAGAAGGTACCATCATCAAATTGACTAAACAGTCATATAATTCAAAATGTTTCAAACTAAGCGAGTAAACAAATGTATTTTAATTGAGTTGAGTGATCTTTGCTTCTGAAGTATTCTTTTCGATCGATGGAGGTAACTACATTTCGCTGCACTAAGGTGCTAATTTATAGAAATTAGCACCAGTTGTATAACTTTTTTTTGTCATTGTAGTTTTTATTACATCCCTTAATTTTTATTACAAACAAAAGGATTTCGCGTTTAAGTATGGATTTTGGTATAATGCCAAACATATCTTCCGTGGAATTTATGGGTTGGATGTACGTTTTACGAAAATCAAAGACGGCCAAATCAATGCTTTCATTTTGAAGTCTGCTTCAATGGAAATTAATTTAAAAAAAATAAAGAATACTGCCCAGTTAAACTGAAGGCATTGAGCTCACAGGCTACAAAAACTAATTGCACATTAAAGCTTTATATTTTCAAGGGTTAATTCCGTTCGAAAAAAAAAAATTAAGAAGGGGAAACAGCTCTCCCCTTTTCTCTTTTTTTATACTTAATCATTGAACCTCCTATACTACCAAAGACATGCTTTATCATATAAAAAATCTATATCCAAAATTCAGAGCAAATTAGATAATTCTTAATAAAAACCCATTTAGCATTTATATAATTTAAAAAGAGTTATCCCCCTCTTTTATACTTAACCATTAAACTTCCAAAACTATTCAGAGATTTGAACGAAATCTGACAATTCTGCTTGAAAAACCCATTTATATAAATTAAGGGGGGGGGGACATTAGAACCCCTGTTCCCCTTATTTATACTTATTCAATGAACACCTAATAACAGTCACGGAATCGCCTCATCAGAATGATCCTAATCTAAATTTTGAACGAAAACTTAATTCTGCATGAAAATCCCATTTATATCAACTAACGGGGGGGGGGGGCATTAGAACCCCTGTTCCCCCTATTTATACTTATTCAATGAACACCTAATAACAGTCACGGAATCGACTCATCAGAATGATCCTAATCTAAATTTTGAACGAAAACTTAATTCTGCATTAAAATCCCATTTATATCAACTAACGGGGGTGGGGGGGGGGGCATTAGAACCCCTGTTCCCCCTATTTATACTTATTCAATGAACAACTAATAACAGTCACTGAATCGCCTCATCAGAATGATCCTAATCTAAATTTTGAACGAAAACTTAATTCTGCATGAAAATCCCATTTATATCAACTAACGGGGGGGGGGATTAGAACCCCTGTTCCCCCTACTTATACTTATTCAATGAACACCTAATAACAGTCACGGAATCGCCTCATCAGAATGATCCTAATCTAAATTTTGAAAACTTAATTCTGCATGAAAATCCCATTTATATCAACTAACGGGGGGGGGCATTAGAACCCCTGTTCCCCCTATTTATACTTATTCAATGAACACCTAATAACAGTCACGGAATCGACTCATCAGAATGATCCTAATCTAAATTTTGAACGAAAACTTAATTCTGCATTAAAATCCCATTTATATCAACTAACGGGGGTGGGGGGGGGGCATTAGAACCCCTGTTCCCCCTATTTATACTTATTCAATGAACAACTAATAACAGTCACTGAATCGCCTCATCAGAATGATCCTAATCTAAATTTTGAACGAAAACTTAATTCTGCATGAAAATCCCATTTATATCAACTAACGGGGGGGGGGGGCATTAGAACCCCTGTTCCCCCTACTTATACTTATTCAATGAACACCTAATAACAGTCACGGAATCGCCTCATCAGAATGATCCTAATCTAAATTTTGAAAACTTAATTCTGCATGAAAATCCCATTTATATCAACTAACAGGGGGGGGGGGCATTAGAACCCCTGTTCCCCCTATTTATACTTAATCAATGAACACCTAATAACAGTCACGGAATCGCCTCATCAGAATGATCCTAATCTAAATTTTGAAAACTTAATTCTGCATGAAAATCCCATCTATATCAACTAACGGGGGGCATGAGCCCCCCGTTCCCCCTCTTATACATATCGAATGAACTCCAAAAACTAATCAGGGAAGCGCCTTGTCAGGATATACCTACATACAAAATTTCAAGTGGATCGGATATTTTTATCATGAGTTATCGCGTTACGTACATACGAACATACATACAGAACGGACGGGCACATAAGCTCTCAGGCTATGATAGCCTGTGAGCTAAAAACTATTCAATCAATTTTTTCAAAATTTCGAATACCTTTAAATCATGTTTAGATAAAGAGCTAAAAACATTTTTGAGTGAAAATACCCCAAAATCGGCCAGATATAAAATATTAATGTTCACAATCGCTTATATATCATTATCCAATCAACCACTCAACCGATTTTTTCTATCTTTTCAAGATAGTTAGATAAGGTTCAGACATACATTTTAAAAAAAAGCAAGTCGATAGTTCAAAAACTTTGGGAAATATAAAATATTTACTGTAAATTTTTTTTAAAAAAACGAAGTTTCGAAAAAAAATTTAAAAATCGAAAAAATCGAAAAAAAAAAAACAAAAAAAAAAAAACACTGACATTATTAGAAAAGAATAAGAATTCAGAATCCGGCGTTGTTTTTTGTTAGAGTTTCATAGAACTGCCAGGATTGGAATTTAAAAATGCATTTCGAAAAAATTGCGATAAAAAACACTGAAAATCAAAATTTCGTAAAAAAATCGAAAAAATCACAAATTAAAAAAAAATTAGACTGTTAGTGCAATAAAAGAACGAAGTATCCGAAATTCTAATTCTTTTGTTGCTAGTGTGTTTAAAACTGCACCGATGGCAATTTAAAAACGAGAAAACAGAGGGAGAAATTTTCTCCCTCAGTCGATCTTTTTCGGATCGTCATTTCCGCTCAAATTGCAAATATGCAGGGGCAAATCAGTTAAAATTTTAACGTGTCTGATTAGTTTTTAATTAATAATTAACGAACTAATTAGAATTTTGGGATGTGAATGGGCAACTCATGATCCCCGGATTTTTTTCCTTCAATTCAAAAGAAACGCGACATTTCTCCGTTTCCGGGTTCGGAAGAGATAGCGTCACATACATACATACATACGTACAACATACTGTCGAATTTTAATAGTATAGATTATAGCAGACTCTCTGAAGTATGGTACAATCAGTCCAGAATAAAAAGTGAAAGAAATAAAATTTGACAATAAAGATGCGAATTTAAAATGAATGAAAGAAACACATTTAATTACTGGCAAAACTATTTAACATGTTTATTTAATTGAAATATCTAATAATAAATTATTGGAAGAGCACGTAAGAGTATTTCAACATTGAAAAAAAGTTTCATTTCAGCGGTTTTGAGTTAAAGCTTTGTATAGGTATTGGTGTGGTTTTACGTAGCAAGCGAATTGACAAATTCCACTATTTTCAAAAGTACCAGTTTAATAGTAATCATGCAATTTATAATAGAATAAAACCAGTTAAAACGGGAGTAAAAATTAACGGATAAATATTCCGATTTATACAGGTTTCTTTTGCACTGTGATTTTCATATGAGCTTTAATTTAGTACTTAGTGGTACGGAAAAATAAGAATTTTGATTTAGTGGTACGTCGGTCTAAAAGTTTGAGAATCCTTAATCTATATCTTTAAAATTTCATAAAAAATATAAAGAAAAGTTCTTTAACTACCTCGCAAGCAACGCCCGTAAATCACAATTGAAAAAAAATGGCTTTAAAATTTTCTCTTTGAAAATATTCTCTATTCAACAGCTATTTAGAGCAGCCATTATTCAACCTGCGGCCCAACACATATCATTAATCCATATTTATAATATTAATTGACATGCGCATAAAAGCTATGTACGATCCCCATTGTTGTTTTATATATTTTCATGACGAAGTCTATATTGATATTTCGATTTAAATTAAAATTATTAAATTAATAAGTATCTTAAATTCTGTTTTGGTACTCAAACGTTCTTTTTACAAGTCCAATTTGTGCTACAGTGGTGTTTACATTTCTTATAATCTTCAACAGTAAACAATAACTATTTCTAATTAATATTAATTTGCGCTATAATTTTTTACAACTAAAAAGTAATAATAATAAATTTTGCATGAGCGTCCAAAAGATTGATTTATTAAAGAAAACATTATTTTTATATTATTTCATTTTATGCATATTTTACAGCTTTTAATTTTGTTATTTATTTACTTTTGTCAGTTGAATGTCAGAATCAATTAGCTCAGAAAGTATTTTATAATATTATTTCCAAACAATGAATTTCGCGGCAATTTTCTATAACATTTTCAGTAGTTCAAGCCTACCACAAAGTAATTGTTTGAAAATAGTGGTGACATTATTTTTTTTTCTTTTGGTAACATATCTTCTGCGACAAATGTTTAACCCAAATGATTATATTAACTTTGTATATTGCTTTGTTGTATTACCTATGTTACCTAACTCTTTTAATTATCTTTTTTTTAGAATATTACGGCAGAAAAAAGTTTAAGTATGGATAATTTAGAGTGTCATTGATTTTGTTTTAAAGCGTTCAGAAATTATTACTGTTTAATATATCATGGGCTCCTTCAAATTCACACAGCCTGAGACCAGAGGTTATGTGGATTTTAAAATTTTGCGGATTGCTGTTTATTGCATTGTTTAATTTTTTAAAATAGCAATTTGAATATAGTAATGCACTCTTAATTACAATGAATGCTTGAAGTATACTAAAACATTAAAATAATGAAGTAAAGTAGTGAACAAAAATAATAAAAATTCAGATAATTTAAAAAATGATTAAGATATTGAAAACCAAGACCAAGTAAATATTAATGCATAATACAGATGAAATACATTTATCTTGAATTATTCAGTGAAGTTTGCTTCAAAAAGGTACCTTACTAATTCCGATCAAAACCATAAAGTAAGGAGGTTTATTTCAAGTTTAGCCAGACTTAATAACCAAAAATGCTTGATTGAAACATTAATATACTTGGTAAAAATATTGTAATACCAGTGATATTTTGAATGTTTTCAGAAATGTATACTTCCTTTATGAAAAAAAGCATGAGGTCAATTTATTAATGAGAATTATATTTTAAAATATTACATACGGAATTAATATAATGTGTAAAAAAGTATAATCCTGGCCCTGTATCTGAACTGAAAGTTTCATTGTTTACATCTGTGATTTGAGGGATTTTACTGTAATATACAGTGGACCCTCTCTATCTGAACACTCTCTAATGTGATATTAGAGATGTGTCCCCGATATTATGAACATATTCCCTAGACTTGACAAAAGGTGAACTCTCTGTATTCTGAACACCCTCTAATCCGAACACCCTACTATTATGAACGCTACTTTAGGTCCCCATTTCTACTCCATCTCTCTGTAAACTAAACACGTGTTTGCAATCTGAATTCGAATTCCGATCATGGAAATTCTGAGAAACTGTTACAGATGAATAAAAAGGTTCAACAAACTTGATTAAAAAATAAACAGGCAAAATCACTGCCAGATCGTAATATTACTTGAAATTACAATTTGTTTGATAGAAACTTTAGTTAAATGTTGGAGCACCTGTTGTCACATTCTTGTCAGCCACCAAGAATGTGACATATACAAATCTCTATTTTATGACTTTTTTTTTATTTTATTAGAAAATGTAAAAATTTAGTTTTGATAGTTGTGGACAATTGCGGTAAGTTAAAATAATCCAGTTCCATCATTCTCATCTCAAATAATAGTTCTATATGAAATATTTTTAATAACAGTTTAAGCATGACATTTCAAAGATTAATTTTTAAATTTTAGTCTGAATTTGGAGTTTTGGACTGATTTCTTCGATTGATTAACTACTGAGAAAATGGCATAAAAAGAAACTATTTGCTTATAGTTTTGTTTCTATTTAATTTCAGCAGATTTCATTTTTTCCCATGATAAGACATTCATTAACCCTTTAAGCGGCTTAACTGGGCTTTCCGTCACGTAGTTTTCGGATTCAAAGGTTTAATTAAACAAAGTCGATATTAATGTTAATCTTTGAATTGCATGTGATAAATAAATATCTTAGATTTTAAAATACAAATCTCCATATCAATACTTTCTGTAGCTTTTATTTTATGAATTGTTAAACTTACATGTAAAATTCTGCAGGATGCTTAAAGGGTTAAAGAATTTAGAAATAATTTTAGTTTAGTTTTAAAACTTAAAAGAAAGGAAATATATTAAAACCCCCTAGAACCGACCTTATTTGATCAACTACCGGTCGGTCATCGTGTATAGTAATAGTAGTAATGCATTTCCAATCTCCCTCTATACTGAACACCCCCATAATCTGAACATGTCTGGCCAGTCCCATGGGTGTTCAGAATAGAAAGAGTCCACTGTATTTTTCAAAGATTGAATGTTTTGAAGGATTAAAAGTCCAATGGCCATACATAATTCCTCGTGTATTTTTCTGGATATTTAACAAATGGTTTAATTTCGCCGGCCGCTTTGGCCATATAGTGTATGATCAGGCATATGATCTGTTCTGATAGATATATCCAATGATTATAGTCCGACAGCCGGTGTCATCGAAATCTCTGTCATCGTAGAATTGAAATTTTCTTATGTTAATCCATAGTAAAAACTCATACGAACGAAATGAACTATGTATGACTTGGCTTAAGCAGTCAAAAACAAGTTTAATTTAATTAAATATTACTAAAAAGGTGTAATGATTTATCGTTTTCGCGGAAAACCGATACTTGACTAGTCTTTAGACGAAAAATAAAATAACCACCGGTAAAAATTCAAAGAAAAATAAATATGAATTTCTATCACCAGTCGTTTCCTTTAAGTAGGTATGACAATCCCTTTCGTCAGAATAAATTTTGTCATACCAATTTTTTCTGAGTGAGCACAAAATTTTCTATAAATTGCTCTAAGAGGGATTAATATCCATGATGACGGTAAAATACGGAGTGTTCCTAAATGAATACCGGAGTTTTAACGCTTGGTGGTATTTATTGCATAAAACTTAAAATTATAATTAATACATAAAATGAAAGACCAACTCAAACAGTTTTACTTACAAGCTTTCTAGTGTAGTGTTCAATGTGAGCACATTTCGTCACATGGCAGACATCAAGTCGATAGTTCAGTTCTTCCCAATCGTTGATTAGTGCTTGTGGGGTCATTGTTGCAAAACTGCAATGGTCAGCTGGTAGTGGAGGCACTTACATACGATCCTTTTATGAACCCTAGCTGGTCGAAAACATGGCGTCAGATCGGGTGAGCGTCTGAACAGAATTTCTTTGTTAATGAACGTTTGGGAAGAATTGAGCTGTCGACTGGATGTGTGCCGTGTAATGAAAGGCTCTCACATTGAACACTTGTAAGCTTGTAGGAAAACTGTTTGAGTTACTCTTTCATTTTATGTATTAATTATAATTTTAAGTTTAAAACCCCGATATTAATTTAGGAACACCTCGTATTTTATATTTTAAATAATGTTTAATTTAATTAAATCTTTTTTTTGCCTTGTCAAACCAAGTTATACCACATTTTGTTTGTATAGCTTTTTACTATCAATTTACATAAAAATTTTGAAGTTTCGTGAAAACAGTGCTTTTGATATTACCAGCTACCCAACTATTACAAAAGTCTCATAATAACTCTTAAAATTTTCATATTTCTATCTAAAATATTAAAAAAGTAATATTATTAAAATTTTGTCCCCTTGTGCATTTAAAGATGCAGATGATAATTAAACCTTATCCCCAATTAATGGCATATAGGTTTTTGTTTTCTATAATAATTTAAATCCGAGCGAAAGTGAAAATCATTACAACAACGAGTGAACAAATACCTTCTATAGAACCATCTGGAAAATATAGCTTTTCCAACAGCCAAAGACTTTTAAAAATCGATACATCCGTATCAAAATCATGCGCAAACGTGCATACATTAGAAAAATAGGCACTATAATAGGGGAACCTACCCGCTCGTGAAATTCTATAAATTCAATATTTTGCTGAGCTTCTGAAACAAAGTACTGCTGCTTATGCAACTCCATCTTTCTCCCTTCTCAAGTGTTTTGAAAGTCTTCAATATTTTGAAGTTCTCGCTTTTGTAAGTCAGAAAACTCGAGAACATAATTCTCCTGCGGGCAGACTCGCTTTTATAGGCTCATAAACAAGCGGCCCTCATCGGCCCTTAAAAAAGTCCTTTTTTTTTATTTTTATTTTATTCTTCCCCGTCTACTCTACCATAAAGCTCTGACAGGAGAAATATCGAACATCAGGAGTTTATTGGTTCTTTAGAATGGCTAGGACGAAAATAATCTTTTTTTACTGAAAGGCGAGCCGAGATATAAAGCGAATGTTACGAGTTTTCTTATAATTGCATGCATTTTTAATTTCGGATATGTAACTTCGAACATAGAATGTAATTGAACACCATATTATATTCGGTTAGAGAAAAAAGTTAATGTCGTACATTTTTTTGAGAAAAAGAGTTTTATTTTTGGATCTTTAACATTTTCTGAAGCTTTTTTTTGTTGTTGTTACGTAGTTGTTATTGTATTTTAACACATAAAACTGAAAAAAATTGACAGTTTAGTAACAGCAATTGCTGTCTATTATTGATTCAGTTATTTTTTATGAGCGAAGAATAAGATGTATGATTATCATACGTCAAAATCTATAAAACGGTATCGTAATATATTCGTATTATGACATTGAGAGACTTAGTTTAACTTTTTTGATCCGGACAACCCGAAATTAAGCTTTACCTGTCCACGTTACCAATTTTTTTAAATTTACTAAAACTATAACTTCTAACCATATATAATTTTTTCTTGTTTTTATTCTTTGTGGTGTGTTAAATAAATAAACGATTCAAAGGATCATTCGAAAAAGCTGATTAATTATTTGTAGACCTTCGACTCAGAATTTAAAAACAGTTCCAAATAAGAAAAAGAATTCAGCACGCGATTCCATTCAACTCATAATTAAGAGAATAGAAATTGAGTTACAGAAATTTGCTGAAGATAAAATCTTGATTCCGGGTACGTCCACTTCAAAAAACAACAAATAAGGTGACTCAACTATTTGAATATGAACGCGATATTAAGGGCCGAAAAAAATCCTGTTTACACAGGTTTCCGCCATTAGGGGACCACTATTGTCTGAAATGACGAAAATGAGCTGAAATTGCGTCGCAGCGCAGATCGGGAAGACTATCATTTATTTTCAGTCTGTTTGTTTCTTTTATTTTTATTTATTTATGTTTCATAGAAATAAAAAGTATATTTAAAATTATAAAAATACACCAACTAAATTTCTTAATAGTGTATGACAAAATGAATCTTGCAAAAACTAGTTTTGTTATCATTTTGATGTCCAGTTTCAGATGAGGAGAAAGCTAATTTACGGGACTGTCATTCCTTGTTTACATGTTTCACTTTATTAACTGTTAAGTTTTATTATTCTGGCAGTATTGGAAAGTGTTTCATAATCTAAGTATGACGCATGATTTTTTGCTCTTATTTTATTTATTTTTTATTTTTTCAGCTCCAATTTTCTCTAACAAAAAGAAAGCTCTGTCGGGCAAAATATAGAAAATTGGGCAAAATACGGAGAGTTTTATGGATTCCTTATAAATGCCAAGACGTAAATTGTCTTTTTTTTTATTGAAAGGCGAGCTGACATATAAAAGCGAATAATGCCACTTTTCTTATAGTTTCATGCATAATTAATGAAAATATAGGGAACTTTTGCATAAAATATAATTGGACACACTATTTCATTAGTTAAGAAAACAATTAATCTTTCATGTTTTTCTGGAGTGATAAAACCTTGATTCATAATTTGTAAAAATTGACAATTGCTTCTTAATCAACAAAATATAATAAAATTACATACTACAAAGTAAATAATCTCTTGCAAGTTATCCTCGATTCCAAAAAGCTTTCTTTATCTTAAGAAATCTCGGAAACCAATACATGTCTTTTTATGTATCCCTTTATAATCATATGTCAACTCTCAGCAACTATAGCTTTTTAAGTATTCAAATCGCATGTCTGTTCTTAGTCACTTAGCTTTTTTAGCGTTCTAATCGCATGTCTTCTTTCAGCATCCGCAGCTTTTTTAGTGTGCTAGTCGTACATGTATGTCTATTCTCAGACACCAAAACCAAGTACTCTACTGATTTTATATTCTATGAAGTCGACACGCTTCGGAGATTTCTAGCAATCGAAATATTTCACAAATTGTCTTTAAGTGTCATGAAGGCTTTTCGCTTCTTTGAGGTATTTTAAAAATAATGCTTTTAAAATAGTAGAAATGAAAGAGACAGAAAGAAGTGTACAGTGAAATGGGAAATAAATTGAAAAAGATAAGATGTAAAGAGCCAAGAGTGTTTCGATGTTCAAACAGAAAAATGAAAGGCTGTCTTTTAGAGACTACTTATCAAGAATCAACCCCAATAGTGTAATAAAGAAAAAGAAATCCCTGTCGGCTTGGCCTATAGGTGTAGATAGATTTCGTTAAGTGCTCATTTCAACAACAATATATATATATATAATTAGAAAAAAAAACCCAGTTTAACAATTTTATTTGACCGCTTTTGAAGAAATTTTATTTTCATTTTTCTGTAAGTTCTAGTTTATCAGAATCATCACTGGTTCTATAAAAGACTTGTCAATATAAAAGTTGTACATATTATGCAGAAGATGTAAGATAAATTTTATTGGATTTAATAGTTTAAGAATTGACGAAGTTGTGGGTTTTTTCTTTATCCACCCTCCTTTTTATTTTCGTTTTTAATTTTTTTTTTTTTTTTTTATCGGTAAGAGTTGGTCCTGTCAAAAACTTACAGCTGCAAAAGTTTTAGATAATTTTGAGAACATTTAAAAAAAATTAGTTGAATTTGATATCTTGAGAATTGACGAAGTTATCAATTTTTTTCTCTCGAAAACCCTATTTTTTTTTTTTTTCGCCTTTTGAGCCCATTTTTAATTTTATCAAAAACAGGTCATGCATAAACTTTTGGCCCATTATTTAGAATTAATATAAACGTTAAACTGATTCAATATCTATTTTAACTAAAAAGTTATGGGTTTTTTTCTGTTTTCACAAAACCATCCCTATTTCCACCGCCTTGGTTTGATTTTGTCCATTAATTAACTTGACCGAGATTTTATACCCCTTGATTTTATGGATGAGTTTGGAGGAGATTTGAACAGAATTATAAAAGTTATCGTGTCCATAAAAAAGTGATATATACATGTATACAGGGTGTTTCAAAAATGACCGGAATATTTGACAACTCAATAAAAATTAAACGGGCAGCGTTAGAAATACACCGTTTGTTGCAATATGTTTGGGACAACAGTAAATTTTCAGGCATACAACTTTCGAAATTAGTTAAAATTTTCAACAACAGATGGCGCTGCAGGCAATTTCAAAGCTATAGTAGCAAACGCATCTGTGAGTTTGCCATTTTGTAAAGTTCTCTGTCCCTGACCGCGAAGACACTCGCGAGCTAATGCTATTCCTATGGAGAGGCCTTTTTGTAATAACTCTTTCGCATTTTGACATTTTTAAGTAATTCTTTTTGCATTGCATAGCTGAGGTCCCTCTCAAGATCGCTCCTTGATTATATTTTTTGATTTTGGTCGCAGGTATTTTCTATAAAGTTACTTTTACTTCCAAAACTGGTTTCGAAAGTGAAAGTAATTTTATAAACAATATCTGCGACCAAAATCGAAAAATATTATCAAGGGGCGGTCTTGAGAGGGACCTCAGCTATGCTATGCCTCCCCATAGGAATAGCATTAGCTCACGGGTGTCTTCGCGGGCAGGGACTGAGGCTTTACAGAATGCAAACTCACAGATTGCGTTTTCTAAAATAGCGTTCAAACTGCCTGCAGCGCTATCTGTTGTAAAAAAATTTTAAATAATTTCAAAAGTTGTATGTCTGAAAATTTACTGTTGTCCCAAACATATTGCAACAAACGGTGTATTTCTAATGCTGCCCGTTTATTTTTTATTGATTTTTCAAATATACCGGTCATTTTTGAAACACTCTCTCTCTCTCTCTCTCTCTCTCTCTCTCTCTCTCTCTCTCTCTCTCTCTCTCTCTCTATATATATATATATATATATATATATATATATATATATATATATATATAAACTTTTATGTATATATGTATATAAACTTTTCTACTGATAGTAGTTTTGGCCTAGAAAACATGATCGGCGTAGATCTTGTAAAAAATTTTCAGAAATTCCAAAATAGGAGCGTCCGCAATAAGTAGTATTTCATCATGAAATCTGCCTAAAATCTAAATAAGTAGTAATCGAAAGGACATATTGAAATCTTATTTTAGACGCATAAGCTATTTGTCCCCGTATCCCCGTTATTGATATATAAAGTTTTAAAATTTTCAAAATAAAACATCTAGCTTTAAGAAGGTAAGGTTCCCAGTCGGCTAGCGGAACAGTTCATGGTGTAAAGCAGCTGTAACTCCCTTTCTTATAAATTTTCTTTGGAAGATGTGTTTTTTCCTTGTGAAGATGTATCGTATTAACCCTTTGAAAGAAGACAGGACTGGGATGCCACGCTCAATTACATTAATTTTACTCCAACATTTTATACTTATTTACTATAGGTAACTCAATTTTATCTAAGTGTTTATGTATACTTTAATTCGTGTGTTTGATGAAATTGTGCAAGTATTCCACACATGTTAGAGGTGTCTCAGTTTTATAGCTCTCCGAAAAATTATTTTTCAGATAATAACTCCATTTATTGAAGTATTCTTGTGATTTTCATTAAAAAAAAATGATAGTAGAGTATAAATATAAAATCCTATGTGCAGACTTTTTTTTTTTTTTTTTTTTTTTTTTTAAGCTATTGCATAGCTTTTATCGCGGGCTTTGAGCGGGGCGACCGAATTTAGAAATTCCGTAACGAGAAAAAAACCTAACACTCCGGCTATAGTCGTTTTAGTTCGGCAAACTTCGGCACGATATCCTTCGGTAGACTTCGGCAGAGATTGACGCGGTACTTCGCGTCAATCGCGGTGAACTTCGATAAATACTATTTATAAAATTTGAAACGTATTCGGTGTATATTTTGGGGAAGGTTACCACCGTCCCCTTTTCGGGGAGGGGGGGGAGAACTCGTGTGATACATCGTTCTAAAGCCCTGTGGCTATTCATGTGAATGCTCCCCCTCCCCCCGCCGGCAAATCTTTCAAAATTTTGCCTGATGTGAATTTTTTTAAATGTTGATGAAACCCATCGTGTGTTATTTTGTTAGAAAAAATTGACCATTTATAATTTTTTACGCATTCGATGCGCCCTCCACCCCCCCAGGGGGTACTTTCCTAAATTTCGTAAACACCCGTCATGTGACATATCTTTGGAAAGGCCTTAAACTGCTTATTCATATTTTGCACATCCGTTGCGCCATCCCCCCTCTCTGCCCTTCACGGAGGCATTTTCTAAATTTGAATATACGCCCATCGTGTGGCATATCGTTTAAAAGAACTGTAACTGCTCATTTGGGACGCCGCACAGTGGTCCCGAATTGCGATTATGTGGCCAAAAATCCAAAAATCGAAGTTTCGTATTTCGAAATGAAATAAATTCCACAGTATTGAGAAATATCTGAAGATTTATATTCTTTAATATTTTTGTTTTAAATGCTTTCATGAATTCGCAGTGCTTATCTAAAGTTGGGAGTTTTGAGCGTTTTCTACTGTTGCGTGATTTTCAGTCAAATTCGTCGCATTCATAGCCTAATTAAGATCTTTTCAGATAGTTGAAAGTTTTTTCTTTGCACTTTTCTGAAACAGCAATTAATTATATATTTAATTTGTTTTTTCGGTTGCAAAAATCTCAAAAATTTAAAAAAGTTGATACATTTTAAAAATACATAGTTTTAAGGGATTTTCGTACATATAAAAGGTGATATATAAAAAAAACTCCTCCGAACATATCGGAGATTTTGCTACAAAATGTAGAATGAACCTTCTAAAATAATATCCCAAGAGATCTATTGCGACTTTTTGCGATTTTGTGAGAACCAATACTTTGAAGTTGGACATTGGATATCGCCCATATTAGTCCAAAACCAGTAATCGAGTTGAAGCTCTGTGAAATTTCCGCACTGACACGAAATTGTCAGTGTTTATATTATATAAAGCAAGATTCCAATTAATATAACACAGTCAACTTAATTTTTTTAATTCTAGGGGGGGGGGGGTATAAATATGTAAATTTATTTATTTTATTATTATTATTATTATTAATATTATTTTACAATTTTTCTTTTTCCGTTTATTTAAAAAATAATGTTAAAACTTGAAGCACATATTTAGAGTTCATTATATATATATATATATATATATATATATATATATATATATATATATATATATATATATATATATATATATATATATATATATATATATATATATATATATATATATATTATATACACATACATATGTACATATACATATATACACACTATTTCTACCAACATGCATGTAAGGAACTTCAGTCAGCTGGAAAAAAATCATTCAATGTTTTAAGTTTTAAGTTTCTGAATTATTTTTAAAGTTTTATTTTGCCTACTTACAAATAAATTTTCTTAGTGTATTTTTTAATTTTCACGCATTGTCATATAAATCTATTGTTACATTTTTAAATAAAGGTTTTTTTTCCCAATTTATTACATAAGTATAACTTTGTTATATTAATTTGTATGCACACTTAAATTTGAATGAATACGTTAATATAAACTCTTACTTATATGTATTTTATACTTATGTACATTTATTTTGTTTAAACTAAGAAACGATCTCGTTATATTAGTTAAAGGAAATGTATACCTCTGCACTTTCACTAGAGAAATGTGTCGACCTTAAACGCGATGTGTGTACAAATAAAACCCCCATATAGAATAGTCATTGCGCTCCCTTCATTTGACACTCCCACTATCTCTTTCTCTTATGTTCATTCGTCCCCCGCCCCCAATTCATGTGAAAGGGGAGAGATTCTCTGAAGAAAGCGATAAAATAGAAAGCGTCAAATATTATATTTAATTCTTTGTCTAATTTTCCCGGAGTACAGATTGTGAAGGGACAATTAGACAAAGAATTAAATATAATATTTGACATCGTAAAGAGAAATGGTTATAGTAAAAGTACAATTGACAAGTTAATTAAAAGCATGGATGGTAAAAAGAATAGTAACTTCAAACTACAAAATTCGAATATATTCTCTCTACAATATTTTCCTGGATTTTTCGAACGTTTAAAATATAAACTCAATGAATATAATATATCCATAGTTGCAAAACCGTCTGCTAAATTAAAAAACTCAATATATTGGAAAATTGACCCAATAGAATCACATCAAATATCTGGCGTACATGAAATATCATTCACAAAACAAGATGGAACAAAACAATATTACATTGGTGAAACAAGTAGAAAACTCAAAATTAGAATTAAAGAACATATAGCAGACATCAAATACAATAGGAAAACTACAGCTCTCTCAAGATTATATAGCAAAGAACCATTACAAATAGATTTTAAAAATAGCAGAATCAAGGCCATCGCTAAAACTTTTTATTGGTGGGGGAGAAGACCTTAAATTGCCAAGTCAAATTTTCATATTTGCCAACTTGTTTTATAATTTTGCCAAGTTACCACACTTAGAAAATGTAATACAGTTCTTATTTGTAAAAGGTTCAATAATATTCCCAATTAGAGTTGTAACTTTTGCAACTGCTATCTAAAAATAGGAAATATGTTACAGTTTTTATTAAAATTTTAATGAAATTTGCCAAGTGTAACAACATTTGGGAATGTTTGGGGGGACGCTCCCCCCTGTCCCCCCCCCCTTAGCGAGGCCCCTGAGCAGAATAATATACCCTTCTAGATCATATTTTCCATCAATTATAAGAGAATCAATAGAAATCTTCATACGTAAAGACAATGTTTGCAATGAATTTGCCTCCATGGCAAATGCCACCTAAAATATGGAAGGAAATGTTTCAAAGGTTTTTAAGACAATAATTTGTAATATTTCACGCTCACAATTATTTTTATTCATTTTTATTTCCAGTTTTATTTTTTATATGCTCATGTTCATGTGATTTGTGTTTCTCTGTTTATTTCGAGAAATTTCTTTTTATCATTTATTTGCTTTTGAAAATGTTGCCGTAAGAGCAATGAAACATGTCAAGCTATAATCTTTTTATGTTATTTTAATTTATCACTTAAAGCATTTAAATTAAATTGATATTTTAAAGTGATGTTTATATTATATGAAGGCAGATTCTTCAATTTTTTTTGGAATTTCAAAGTTATAACTCTCTGTGTGTTAGAGAGGAGCAAAATAATTGGGGGGGGGGGGAAGGAAATCGAAAATTTTAGAAGTGATCTAATTAATGAATTCTATGATTTATTATTAATTCATATTAAGTTGATGTTGAAAACTTAAAAAAAAATAACATTTTCAGATTTTCTTTGCTATAGGATCAGATGGGAAAAGGGGCGATTTCACATGTGTTTAATGGGGAAAAGAGGGGGGGGGTTCGGGGGGACAAAATTTAGCTGATTGTTTTTTTTTTATGTATTTCGTTGATTTCTTGCAATATATTTATTTTATTTTGCAATAACATTAAAAAAAAAAAAGGTTTTTAACTATACATTTTTAATGAGGTGGGGGAGAAATTAAGGGGGGGTGTAAATTTCCCGGAATATTGAATCGGATGATTTGTCTTAAAAAAAGATTAAATAATCTCAAAAATTGAAAACATTCGTTCCCGTGAAAAAAAAAAAAAATCGTAAAAAATAGAAAATTTAAATCGAACAAAAACTTTCCCCGACTTTTGCCCTCCCCCAATTCCCTCCCCCTTAACCCCAACTACGTTTGTTTGAAATTCACAATGTAATATCATACGCTATGTTATAAAAGGATAAATGAATCATATACAACCACTAGGAAAGCCAGAAATGATTTTTGGCCACTAAATCGCGATTTGGGACCACTGTGCGCCGCACCCCATTTTGCCCCCCCCCCCCCAAAGGGGAACTTTTTACATTTTTATCCACAGCACTCTTGTTGCATATCTTTAGAAAGGTCTGAAACTGCCTTTTACTATTATTGATGTCCATCCGCTCTGCCCCCAGGGGGGGGGCACATTTTTAATTCCTTTACAACACCAGTCGTGTGACACATCATTTGAAAGGTCTGCAACTGCTTATTCATATTATGGATGCCTTGTGTGTCACCCCTCACTCTGCTCCCCAGGGGAGTCATATTTTAAATTTTTTTACAACACCAGTCGTGTGCCACATCATTTGAAAGGTCTGCAACTGCTTATTCATATTATGGATGTCTTGTGTGTCACCCCCCACTCTCTCCCCAGGGAGGGCACATTTTTAATTTCTTTACAACAACAGTCGTGTGACACGTCATTTGAAACGTCTGCAACTGCTTATTCATATTATGGATGTCTTGTGTTTTACCCCCCGCTCTGCCCCCCCCCAAGGGGCACATTTTTAATTTTTTTACAACACCAGTCGCGTGTCACATCATTTGAAAGGTCTGCAACTGCTTATTCATATTATGGGTGTCTTGTGTCACCCCCACTCTGCCCCCAAGGGGGCACATTTTTAATTTCTTTACAACAGCAGTTGTGTGACATATCATTTGAAAGGTCTGCAACTACTTATTCATATTATGGATGTCTTGTTTGTCACCCCCACTCTGCCCCCCCAGAGGGGTCATATTTTAAATTTCTTTACAACACCAGTCATGTGACTCATTATTTGAAAAGTATGCAACTGCTTATTCATATTATGGCTGTCTTGTGTGTCACCCCACTCTGCCCCCCAGGGGGGTCAAATTTTAAATTTCTTTACAACACCAGTCGTGTGACACATCATTTGAAAGGTCTGAAACTGCTTATTCATATTATGGATGTCTTGTATGTCACTTCCCCCCACTCTGCCCCCCCCCAGGAGGAGGGGGCACATTTTTAATTTCTTTACAATACCAGTCGTGTGACACATCATTTGAGAGGTCTGCAACTGCTTATTCATATTATGGATGTCTTGTGTTTTACCCCCCCCCCCACACACACACACACTCTGCGCGCTAGGGGGGCACATTTTTAATTTCTTTACAACACCAGTCGCGTGACACATCATTTGAAAGGTCTGCAACTGCTTATTCATATTATGCTTGTCTTGTGTGTCACCTCCCAGGGTTGCACATTTAAATTATTGCATAGCTTTTATCGCGGACTTTGAGCGCGGCGACAGAATTTTAGAAATTCCGTAACGAGAAAAAAACCTAACACTCCGGCTAACGTCGTTTCAGCTCGGCAGACTTCTCATTTATTCAATAAAAGAAAAAAATATGTTTTCTTATCAGTCATCACGCGAAAAATTGCCATTGTTCTAAAAAAAAAGTTTTAGTGGCAGAATAAGCTGTCTGCCGTAACTCTTGAGCATATAATCCAGTGAACAAGGATTCCAAATTTCATCAAAATCTCTGGGGTAGTTTCCGAATAAATGGGTCTTGAAGCTCGCCCATTTCTCATAGGATTGCGTCTAATCTTGTCTTCTCTTAACTGTGATTCCAAATTAATGGGCAACTATCAGGTTTATGAAATGGAAATAAGAGAGTTTTCTCTAGAAGACCTACAGCTTTACAACGAAATAAAATGCAAGTACTGATTTTTATCAGTGACAAAGGTATATTTAAAAAGATAATGAATAGTAAACACTGAATTGTGCTAAAAGGTAATTACTAAATAATGCAGAACTTTTGCACTATTAGTATTTTAATTATCACTCCTCGATTAAGAATCGTTGACTTTTGTGAAACAAACTTGATTAAAGATTTGATGTTAGTCGTGTTATGAAAGGTTCGCACATCAGACAAATGTAACTTTAAAAAAAAACTTTGAATGACCTTTATTTTTATATGTAACTTATTATAAGATGTGTAATAGTTGTGAAAAAATAAATTTTCATAATCCGGTTATTTCTTTGTCCTAAACCTGTATATCTAGATAACGCGGAGACGGGAGCAAATAATTTATGCGTGTACAAATGGGTTTCAATATACTCTTTCGATTGCAGCTTACTTAGATCTTTTTCATTCTTATACTAAAGGACAGTTTCTTAGTTAGAATCAGACCAAAAGACGGAGAATGATAAAATATATTTTTTATGTTACAATAAAAACATATTATTGCATTATTTCTATTTACACTGTTAAAATTTGAAACTTTTAAAGGATCGTCACTCCAGCGCTTTCATAGAATATCTCTATTTTGATCAATGAGAATGTTCTATTATACAGTGATTGTAATCGTTTTCGATAAAAACGATGGAATGACGGCGCAGCAAAAGTTCCAAATTTTTAACAGTATAGGCATTAAACAAAGAATCAATTTTGTTTATTTATGTAATCTTGTCTCTTACGTATGACTATTCGTTCAACGATTTAATTCCGACCATCATGGCACCTGTGTTTATACGACTGAAAAGGCTTAAGGCCCCTGTCCTCGCTCGAGGAAACGCGAGCGAGCTAATGCTATTCCTATGGGGAAGCATTTTTCTAATAACTCTTTCGCATTTTGACATTTTTGAATAATTGTCTTTGTATTGGATAGCTGAGGTGCATGCCGACAGTGCACCTTTTTTACTTTTTCGATTTTGGCTGAAGATATTTTTTACAAAGTTAGTTTCACTTTCAAAATCGGTTTCGAAACTGAAAGTGCTTTTTAAAAAATACATCTGCAACCAAAATCGAAAAAGCAAAAAGGTGCGTTTGCAGCATGCACCTCAGCTATCCAATGCAAAAAAATTATTCAAAAATGTCGAAATGCGAAAGAGTTATTAGAAAAATGCTTTCCCATAGGAATAGCATTAGCTCGCTCGCGTTTCCTCGAGCGAGGACAGGGGCCTTAAGATGCTTTTCATTTGAACATTTGTAGCTGCGCAGCGCAATTTAGACATGTACAGGAGTGTATACGGGGATATACGCCGTATACCTTCTCGATTTTTTAAGAAATACCGTATACCCTCTGTTTCTCAAGAAGGCTTCAGTATATGTAGTCTAGGGTATACCCTCTGTTTTTAACGGATATTCTCTGCTTAGATCGTATACCTTCTGTTTTTTTACGATTGCACCACTGAAAATGTGATGTGCAGATGTGTTGTACAGAGCGTTATGACACAATTTAGACATGCGAGAGTAATGTCTACTTGAGAATGAATAGCATTTGAAAAATTGTATTCCGAATTGAGAAAACGGATTAATACATTCTAAAAACGACTTGCTGACGTTTCAGAGAATAGTGACAATAAAAGAAATTATGTTTTTGTAAATGATCCTTTAAATCCCGGAAAGAAATTAATTTAGAATTTAAAGAACGATTTTCGAAATCGTGAGTTACTTGGAAGAAGCTATTGAATATTTATGTTTGTGATTATATTATATTTTCGTAGAGTCAAACATTTGTCTTTTTTCCCAATGGAATTAGACAGTATTTATTGCCGTCTGCTGTATATTCATACTTATATTTTGTTTTTTATGAGTAATTGGTGTTACATTTTATTTATTTATAGTTTTTGTTTTCAGGTAGGCAATTTGAAAAAAAAATCACTTTGTATTAAAATGGATGTTTTACCAAATCCTCAGGAAACATAATTCAGACTCTTTAAACTTGATCCATGTTTCCCTTATACCATCACCCAACCCATGTTGACCTTTGAGTGGGAAAATGGAAGAAAAACTAATTAAACCGAGCCCTGAGATGTAAGGCCGAAAAATAAAAACCATTGAAAATACTGGCATCAGATAACGAAGCTAAAAAAAAGACTTTCACAATTCACAAGCTCAAGAAGCTATAATAGTCGAAATTCTGAACATTGAGAATTTATAGACTCTTTAAAAATACTAGGGACAAAAGTATCCTTTTTAAAGAAAGAGGTGAGATATAAAAGCCAATAATACTGTTTTTAATACAGTTTCATACATTTATATTGGATGCATAAAAAAGTTCGATCGTAAAATGCAATTGAATGTGGTATTTTATTCATTTAAGAAATAGTTGAACTTTGATGTTTCTGTGTAGCAATAAGAAGTTGTTTCAGAAACTCTTAAAAATTTTAGAAATGTTTTATAGATTAAATTTCTTTACTATTTTATCACGGAAGAGTAAATAACACGAGTTTGATTTTTTATTATATCTTATATGACTTTTGAACACAAAAATTAATTGCCCTTCCCCCCCAAAAAAGAAGGTAAACGTCATGTGTAGCAAATGGATAACAACATAGACAATCGATGTAATGTCTCCTTTATGTCCTCACAATTGTCACAGTCACTATGGTGAATCAAATGAACTACTTCTCATTCATCTCATTACAGTCGTCCCCGTTTAAACGAATATTGATGGTTCCAGAAAAAATATTCGATTAAGCGGGGTATTTGATTAAACGGGGAACACAGAAATGTAATAAAAAGGTAAAACAACCATCTACAGCATAATTAATAATTAGCATAATAAAATCGTTAATATAATAACGTAAATTAGTAAAATAAATACAATTTCTAATATAAAGTAAGTACGTAATAATTTAATATCAGTTCATATAACTGTATGATTTACATTATACTTATTGTAGTTCAATAGAATTTGGTTAAAACTTTGCTAGCACAGAAAACGTGGATACGTTTTTGACAACGTGGATACGTATGAATCAACGTGGATACGTATGATTTAGCACACGCTTTCTGCTAAATCATAGCGCCATTTATTAACGAAAATTTCGCTTTTTTCGCTATACCTATTCCAGTGCATATTGTTATGGAAACTGGGATTATGTTACCTCTTTCAATCTCAATTTCCATTTTATCTCTCTTATTTTTGGACATTTCTGGCATTGTGTTTTATATTGGAACCTTACTTCTGCTACCTGGACTTCTGTTTTCTTATTTAACGCTTCAAAAACTGCAGTTTTTCATAAAGGCAGGGGTGCAAAAATCTAGGAGCCAGCAGGCAGTTTCTCACCACAAAATTTATTTCGTTTTTCTTCGTCTAATATTTCGTGTAAAATTCCTGCTAGAATGCTATTAAATTTTGAGCGAAAAAAACTTTAAAATTTTAGTGGTGAGAGACTACCCTCTGGCGCCTAGATTTTTGCACCCCTGCATAAAGGTTTCTTTCCATTTAAAATTCATAGCAACGCCTTTTTTCGAACAAAACCGCGACTAAACTTAAAAATAATCCATTGACCAACTTATTTTACTCATTCGCAGAAAAAGGAAGGGAGATCATTTAACCTGTCCATTATACACCTGCCAGCCGAAATCGTTGCAGGAAGAACTGATAATTTGTCTTCAGTGGAAATGAGCCGAAAATGACAAAAGGTGAAGAAAAATTCAATATGAAACGTGTTTTTCGCGCCTGTTTTCAAAAATAGGTCACCCAGATGGTATTCGAATAAGCGGGGAGATTCGCGAAATTTATTCGGTTTAAGCGGGGAAAAATAACATAGATCCAATGATGATAAATTCGGTTCCGGAGAGTTCTATTCGAATAAGCGGGGTATTCGATTATCCGTTACCCGATTAAGTGGGGAGGACTGTATTAGCATCAAGTGATCGCAATGTAGCACGTTTTTAGAAAAATCACTACTGTTTTGTAACCCGTCACCAAATATTGTTATTGGGAAGTCATCTTATGATCCTCATATGATCTTCATTTAAAGTCTCTTTTGTAAAATCATTGGTAGTTGTATAGACCTTGGAAGCTGTATAGTCACCGAATGACGATGGCACAATGAAATGACTTACTAATTCTCGACAAACTAGCATTTAGAAATTCTACCGCGAAGGCACTTTGTGCGCTGTTTTGTAATCAGGAATCAATTGCTCCGATGAGTTCATTTTGTTGTCACTTCGGTACTCGTCATAATAACTGTCATTATAACTTTACAATGGAATCTCCAAGTGACGATTACATAAAAATTACAAAGTGACTTCATTGTCGAGTCGTCTAGTAACTCGTCAGAAAGCAACAATCATGATGATTTCTCAGTAGAATTACCAAATGATGGTCTCTTGGGAATATAATGGTGCTGATGAGAGGTACATCTTGTTTATCACAAGGTCAGCTAGGTGGGAAGGTCCACCAAGTGGCAAATATTGCAGAAATCTTGTTTAGCATAGTGACTGTGACGCTCGTGACCATGTGTATGTCCAATAGGCGTAAAATCGACTGTCTACAAGACTAACAACAACAACAAAAAAAAACATACTGCCGCGGGACCTTTGCCTTAGAGCTATAGAGTCACATAATATTCTTTTTATGCACCTGAATTAGTGAATTTGAGCATCACCTGACTCAGGCTGTCTGAAAAAAGAGACATATGTAACGCACCACGGTAGCCTGTCTTTTTCGTTAGCCTAGAACTGTTACATTATTTGGGTAGAACCTATTTGCTACAACTGATTTTCTTTGAAATATTCATTGACTTTTTTATTCAAAATTAACATTTGTGCTTGTTACTTAACTTTTGGTCATTAGTTTCTAAACAGAATTCGAGTACAAAAATAATTAAAAAAAATGATCTAAATAGGAGAAATCTTTCCAAAGTTCTGAGTGAATGTACGTTATACAAGATATAACAGTGATAAACCAGAATAGATTGTCTTAATAAATTTAACTGAGAGGGATACCATGCTCTACAGACTATTTTTTTTTTTTGACTGAGCAGTCCCTCTTAAGCTATCAAATCAAACCAGAATAGATTATGAAACACTTCCCAACGCTACAAAAGTATTGTTATAAAACTCCTTTCTATACTGTGAAAGGATTTATCCATATAAAGAAGAGCTTTGGATTCTCTTACAGCCAAGAACCAAACAAAATGTTTGTTACATTGTTCAAATTAATTCAACTCACAAGTGTTTAACATATTCAAAACACGTTTTCATATATACATTAGGCGATCATCAATGCATGCAAATTTATTCGAGCAACCTCATACAATATTTAGAAATTATAAATATGACATTATGCTAATGCTCTCTAAGGTTTAAAGCGCACAACACAAATAAAAACACATTTCTAGAAATTATCAGTTATAAACTGTAACGTGTCTAATTACTTTTATGACTCTGTTGCGTAATAAAATTCCATTAAAGGGGGAAGGGGGATCTAATTTCTGGTCGAACGTTTGTAAAAACAATACGTATTGAAACAAGAAAAACCCTCTTTAGTGCCTGGAATCGGTGAAAATTTTTAAAACTTAATGTTTTCTGGGTAAAAATGAAAAAAAAAAAAAAAAGATTAAAAATTTCTTTTATGTCCGCTTAAAGACAAAAAAGTACCGATTTTTGCTACTCATTTTTTTTCAAACATGCACATTTAAAAAAAAAAAAAAAACATTATTTTATTTTGTTTTATTGGTCTACACAACAGCTGTAAGCTCACAGATAATAAAGCTTTCCATAAATTCTATTTCTGATTTATTATCTGTTTGAAAGCGTGGGACATTACAACTGTACGTACTTCGCATCAGTCTTAACTCCGCCGCCATTTTCTAATAACAAAAAGTTTCAAAACGATAGTTTGAAATCAAGTAATTGTAAATCAAAAACATTTGCAGCAACATAACTTGTCTTTATTGAAAAAAAAAATCCTCTAAAATGTCGAGATATAAGCAGTAGAATGTATAAAAGCTCCTTATAAGACATTTTTCTGCGTGGTCGTAGTTACATAAATATGTAGCACCTATAGTCGTCCTCTAGTCTGTCTGTCTGTTCGGTTATCAGCGTAGAACAGCCCAAAAGCTACTCAACTGAAAGGTTTGAAATTTAATATATAGAGTCGTTGCAGAATATTGTCGTACCGTTTCAAGTTTATGAAAATAGAGCCAAAACTTAAAATATTAATAAAAGATTTTTCGTTCTATTAAATCTTATCCAAAGTCATTCATTCAATGATCTGTCATGGTAGGTAATAATTCTAGGTTGCCATAGTGATGACGCCCTCTTTAACATGGGGTCCTATTATTTCCGTATGGCTGAATTTAATGTATAGAATCGTTATCGATTTTGTATTCATGTCTTTTTGCATAAAAGAGCAACAGTACAGTACCAAGATCTGAATATTTATAAAACGAGTTATTACGAACGTACCTCATTTGCTATGTTTAACGTACAATTTCCGACTTATTATTATTATTACTTTATTTTCCTTATTCTTTTGAAGAGAGTTCAGCGAAGTGATATATTGCAGAAATCTATGCACTTTTACCGAAAGAGCATAAAAATAAACAAATTACAATTTCTTTATTTCATACACGCATAGTGAAAATATAGAAAATTTTAGCCATAAAGTATAATTGAACGCATGTGGGTTTTGTTTTTCTTTTTCTTAAAAATTATTAATGGCTAAGATTTCTGCGAAGCGGTAAGATGCCATTCTTTATTATTACTTTAAAACCTCGGAGGTATTTTGTAGCTTAGAGGGTAATTAACATGATTAGGATGATTAATTAGCAAATAATTCAACATTAAATGACACGTAATATGTAAAATTATCGAAAATATTAGCGTTATTTAATTGCGTTATATTAAATTGACGACTATAATTAGATGCATTGATAATTAATTTCATTAATTACAGCTATATCGATAGATTGATATACAGTAAAAAATTGTTTTAACAGTACCTCTGTGTAACAGAATCCTCTCTTAAACTGGAAACATTTTTCCAAAAAATTTAACAAGCATTTTTTTTCCTTTTAAACAAATCTGAAATTGTACATTAAAACGTGGCAAAGGAAGTGCGTTCATACCCTAAATAGTTTCATAAATTTTCAAATCTGGGTGCAATAGCTGTGTTCCCTCTTATGCAAAAATGCATGAATACGAAATTTGTTATAATTCCATAGATTCATTTCAGTAATACGGAAACAATAGAACTCGCACTTCGATATAATGTTATCACCATGGAAACCTATCGTGGGATATCATTGAATGATTGATGTATGATAGGATTTAATAGAAGGAAAAAAATATAAGTTTTAAGACCTTTTTAAGTTTTGATTCAATTTTCATAAAATTTGAAAATGACACAATTCTGCATGTTCAGTTCCATAAGCCATTCGATCTGGAAGTTTTTGCGCTGTTATGTGGACAGACAAGACTGACCAGATAGGCAAAACCACCCGGCAGAAACAATTGAACCACGTATAAGCCACAACCCAAAAGACACATGCATTTATACAGACGGCTCAAAATTGGAACCAGGTGCTACAGGTTCGGCTTTTGTAACTTTCAAAAGTACTAAAAAAATAAAGACTTGGTCAGTGCCTCTAAGAAATTGTAACAGCGTCTTCCAAGCCGAACTACTGGCTATACATAAAGCAGCGAAATGGGGCAATTCATTGTGTGAGCCATACATCATTAGGTCGGACTGCCAATCAGCAATAGATTCATTAAGCAAACCATTCAACACCAGTGACACAGTCAACAAAATACACACCCTAATCAAAGATTCAAGAAACAATTTTAAAATCAGCTGGGTCAAGGCGCATGTCGGCATCCAAGGAAACGAAGAGGCCGATGTGTTAGCCAAACACGCAGAACTAAACCAGAACAATGAACGTGCATACTACCTGGAAAAACCTATTTCAAAACTGAAAAGAACACTAAAAGACTTAACAACTGAACAGTGGTAGTTCGAATGGGACTATGGGGACACAGGCAGGGAAACTTACCATTACTTTCCAAAGGTAGACGAAAATAGATTAGTTAGCGACTACCTACTCTCACAACTTTACACAGCTCATGGAGCATTCCCAAAATACCTCCATACATTCAAGAAGGCGCACACACCGGACTGTGATTGCGGTTCGGAGGGTACGCCTAAACACTACCTGCTACACTGCCCACTCACACAAGCAGATCACCTAGCAAACATAACAACAGAAAACGAAAAAATATGGCATAAACAATTAGCAAAAAACAAACACGTACAGAGAAAGGCAAAAATCATAACCAGGTGGCTCCAAGACAACTGCAACAACATCACGTCACTCATAAATCAGAACACATAGACAAATGACCGCACTTACAAAAAAAAAAAACTCCCAATCCTTTACTACAGTCACTAATCCTTCATGTGCCCGCACGCATTTTTGTGTTATATGTTATTATATGTAAAAAAAAAATTAAAAAACTTATTAAACGGCCTAGGATTCCTATCGCCACAAAAAAATTATAAAATAGTATATTTTGTCTTATGTCCCAGCAGTGTGCGGTAGTCGTGCGATATCAGCAGTATCCAAGGCCCGAAACAGGTGCCCCGTAGGAACTTCCTGCATGCACGTCGCAAGACATCACAGATCTGCAAGTTGCACACCATGACACAGTAAAAAGGTTCACCCGCCTCCGGCATTGCTTGTCCGTCCTATATATTATTAAAGGAAAAATGGCCTAGGTCTAAAACCCTACGGTCAACAATAAAAAATCATAAAATGTTAAAATAATGATACGTCTTATGATCACAGCAGTAAGCGGTAGTCGTGCAGTAACAGCAGTATCCACGCCCCGAAACAGGTGCCCCGCAAGAATACTACTGCAAGCACGTTGAAAGATATCTCGGATCTGCAAGCTGCACATTATGACAAATCAAAAAGCTTCATCCTCCCCCGCCTAACTGCTTGTCCGTCCAGATCTAAACAACATAAAATATATATTACAAAAAAAAAAAAAAATAAATAAATAAATAAATAAAAAGGGAATTCACGGGGAGTGCTTGGGTTAAGTGAACTCTCTGGTTAATTTTAAACAATAGCAATGTTACTAACCAGTGTTGGGCACGTTCACAAAATAAACGAACTAACTCAAACTCACATTCAATTTCTGAAAAGTGATTTAAGTTCACGTTCAAACTCAAAAATTTTCAAACGAACTCGTTCAAATCAAACTCATTTGTAAAAGTGAACAAAATTCACTAAAAAGTTCACTTTTTTTTTTAATGTTTGGATATTATTGTCCAAATTTACAAAATTTTGTGAGCTAATCATTTGATTATTCAATATGTAAGATAGAGGTATGCACGGACGGAAATTTTCAGGTCCGATCCATAGAAAAAAAATGTCCGGCCCGATATTAAAATAAAAATTTCGACCCGAGCCCAGCCCGGCTCGTAGAGAAAATTTAGCGGTCCGACCCGGTCCGATATAATAGCTAAAATCAAGGCTCGACCCGGCCCGATATAATAGCTAAAAACAAGGCCCGAGCTTGACCCGGCCAGGAAAAAAAATTGAAATTTCACACCGAGCCCGGCCCGACCCCGAGTACATTTCTACAGCACATTGATATTTACCCTTACGGAAGAGTTCTGGCCAAAAAAAACTTACCTTAGTCTGTTTATAATCTCCATTTATGCAAAAGTGCCGTAGGCTGCGATGTTTATGCTTTTAATGAACCTTTGTTAGTTGTATGTAAATGTTTCAGCTATCATTAGTATTATTAATCCATCTTCCATGTTATGGAGACATAAAAATCTACAAAATGATATATGGTAAAAGTAAAATCTTCTAAGATGAAACCGCATTGAAAAGAAAAAAATACGTTTCCTTTTTAGCAGGTGTAAATGTTTAACATATTTTTTCTACCGTATTATTGTATTCATTTTGCATGGATGAACAGTTTAAAAGAACTTTAAAAGAAATTTTCAGTTTTCAGTTTAAAAGAAAATTCCGTCATAGGCAGTTTGTTCCATATGTTTAACTCTATTTAAATAAGCCTGGAATCTACGATTCTTAAAATAGAATAAAATTCTAATCTTTAATTGTATAATAATGGCAACTTAAAAGTATGTGCAAAATCAAGCCAAATTTTACTGATTTTTGAACAGACTTGGCCCCGTCGAGAAAAGAATTTTCATACGGGATGATTCAACCGGAACTTCTTATTTTGGTCAGTGAAGATTAGGAAGACTGAAAATAGGCAATAAAATTAAAATACGGTAAAACTTAAGAAAAGAAACCTGCGCGTAACGGAATCCTGTGCTTAACAAAACAAAAGAAAATGTTGATATATGTAAAAGAGGATAATAGTTATTTGTGAAAACAATGTAATGCATTTAAAATAGACCTTGCTCATCATAACTAGATCATGACGGATTTTTCTTTCCCATGCAATTCCGTCTTAGACGATTTGTTTCTATAGCTTTTTTTTTTTTTTTTTAAATCTCTAAGCCATAGAATGTGAATCTGAATTAACGATATTAGAGGCAAATATGATATTTACACTTACACATAGCATAATAAGATGCATTTAAAAAATAAATACCATACCTCAGAACACTTTTTTTAAAATTAAATATTATAAACATATGATATGAAAAAGTAAAATAAGTGTTTTTAGCTAGGACTTCTCGTACAAAACACTTTTAACCTTATAGGAGTTAAAATCTATGTTCAGTCAGGTCTTGCTAGGTCGTGCCCAGTCCAACCAATTACTGTTTTCGCAGGCTGGGTTGAAGCTTTGAATTTTACACCGGGCTTGGTCAACAGTTTTTTAACGGGCAGAATTGTAGTCGGAGCAGTTCTGGCTAAATTTTGAAATTTATTACTAAACCCCCCCCCCCCAAAAAAAAAAAAAAAAAAATCTACGGATTGTTGTGGTTGCTCTCAGCCTGATATTTTCTTCCCTCGCATACCTTTAGCTCAATGTATTTTTATGCATTGCATCTGCATAAGATTGCGTATTTTTTGTCTTTACAAATTTAAATTTTTGTCAAAAAATTGTATGCAAAACAGAAGGAAAATAAATTTAAATCTAACGAACTTGGAAGCTATATTTTTGATCGCTCAATGATACTAAAATTTTATCTTTATTAATATTATATTTTATACTTTTTCATTTATACAAAAAGATGATTGTGTACTAGAATTATATCATTAATTTTCATTGATTATTTACATATAAGTATAGCCACCGTATTGGTAGGAATATATCTGCCAGCTATATCTTCAAACTAAATTAAATTTTATTCGTCTTTAATCTGTTAGTAAAGGTTAAACGTTATTCATTCAAAGTAACTTAAAATAATAAAACACACAGAAAAAAGATAGCAAAAATTCTTTTGTTTGACTATCTCTATTTCTCCTACCTTTAATCACCAGAAAAGACAATTTTTGTTTTATTTTTATTTATTGTGAGGGGGTCTCTCCTTGTTTGCGTGAATCTTTACATTATAACACGACTGTCCATTGCGGCGCCTGAGGATGCCATGGGGAACTTTGAAGGTTATCTTAGCGCCCTTTTGAAGATTTCCTGTTATTAAACACTTTAGAAGTAAAATTCCATGATAAAGAATGCATTCTTTAAAATCATTAATATTTTATCAGAGATAATTTTAAAACTTGTGTTTGTTATGCTGTTCACTTGCTGTTGCACATTCAAAGCCAGAAACGTACTTTGAAAAATTGATCATGCATATTTTTGTAATTTTTAGTTATTGTATATATAGTGTAATTATGATCATTAAATTTCGTAATAGTTAGAAATAACTATTTTTAATACTAAAGAAGTAATGATATCCAGACTTAACCCGTCCTGAGGCTCGTGTAGGTCTCTAAATGGCATTTGAAAGAGGGGAAAAATGTACTAAGTTCTGGAAAAATTTTAAATAAATTATGAAAAAATTGAACGTAAATTTGAACGTAAATTTCGTTCAAACTCGTCTATTTTTTGAGTTTCCGTTCAGTTCACGCTCGTTTATAAAATAGTGAGCGAAGTTCAGTTCAAAGTTCACAAATAGTGAGCGAAACTCGTGAGTTTTCGTTCAGTGAGCGCGTTCATACACAACACCAGTGGCGTAGCTAAGGGGGGGCAAGGGGGGCGTCCGCCCCGGGCGCCGAGGCCTAGGGACGCAAAATTGAGAGAAATTGTTATATATCTATATTGGGGTGGGGGCGCAAAATTTTTTGCTGGCCCCGGGCGCCAAAAAACATAGCTACGCCACTGCACAACACTGTTACTAACCCATTTACCTTCCAGGATTCCCTCCCCTAGGACTTGGCTCCCGAAAATTTCAAATTGACCTAATCGAAGCAGGAAGTCAAGGGACCCTGTGCGGTCCGAAGAGATTCGGGAGCACCAATCAAGTCCACTGCACCAGAACCGTACAGATTGATCTCATAGATGCAGAGACTCAAGGGACTCTGTGTAGTCCAAAACGTGTTCGGGGTTTTTTTCGTTTTTTCCTCTTGTTTTTTTTCTAGTAACAGTACGCCTCTTTATTAGGTGCATTTGGACTCTGTCCGCACGAGCTACCGGACCCACTCCAATGGGACAGCCCATGGAGCACCTTTTTTTTTTTTACTTCCTTGGGTACGGTAGAAAGGCGGGATCTCGTCACCACCAGCAGCGATTCGACTGCCTTGCATTTCGGCCAAAAAAAATTCTCCCTTCTCTGGCACTACTTAGCATTTTGGCTTTTTTAGTTTTGGTTATTTATTTTTCTAAATCTCCCTCAAAATTTTCCTCCCTGTTGTCTGCTAAGGACATGCCACTCACCTGGTGCATGTAAAATCCGTTGTGGGTGCAAAGTCCTCCAAGTTACCTGTGAATTATACCTTTGGAGGTGCCTTGCCAGGTGAAGGTCTCGTCATCTGATAAAAGCTCTAAATTACAAGATTATCTTGCGAAGCCATTTGCAGTTCAAACAACAGGATGTACCATTAATTAACAGGCGAAACAAAGTATGCTCAACGACAAGCAAGTACTGCAGAAAGGATGGCATGCGAAGTAAAGAAATCAGGTTTATTGCCGCTACGCGGCAATTAGGCGGTCGACCGCCCTGATACCAGGTATATAACCCGTTAAGCTGAGATAACTCGGCAGGTAGGGGCCTGGTCATGGGTTAGAAAGAAAGAAAGGACATGCCACCGTTTCGGCTAAAAAAATTCTAGCCCCAGCCCCATTTCACCCGGCACGGCGAGTGAGAGTGATGTGCGGCGTCAAACTCAGTACCTTCACAAAGGCAATGAACTACTCAGTCCAGCAACCGTTAGTCACAATCAGCCGACCTCGACACTTGTCTGCGTAGATCGCTCCCACTTTGCGGCTAAAATTTCATCATGTACGCTAATGGCGCCTGGTGCTTGTAAAATCCGACGTGGGTACAAAGTCCTCCAAGTTATCTGTGAACTATACCTCTGGAGGTGCCTTGCCAGGAGAAGGTCTCGTCATCTGATCAAGGCTCTAAATTACGAGCCCATCTTGCGAAGCCATTTGCAGTTCAAACAACAGGATGTACCATTATTTAACAAGCGAAACAAAGTATGCTCAATGACAAGCAAGTACTGCAGAAATGATAGCATGCGAAGCAAAGTTTATTGCCGCTACGTGGCAATTAGGCGGTCATCCGCACCGATACTAGGTATATAACCCGTTAAGCTGAGATAACTCGGGAGGTAGGGGCCTGGTCATCGGTTAGAAAGAAAGACTGACCAGACAAAGACTGTAGGCGTTAAGTAGCTGTATAATTACGAACGCGTTTAAAAACCATATATTAGAAAATACAAAAGCCTGTGATAAACGAAATTTTTCCAATTTTACTGCAAAACACAACAAGCCTGCTAAAACGCAGGAGAGTACACTGGGGAAAAATCATATTTTATTTCTGTTGTCAACATTATTTTTCCTATGCATCCACAGAACGATGTACAATGAATGGAGAATCAATAACAATCGAAAACTTTTCAATCCAAAGGGCGGTGGGATAAAATATACCGAACTTAATTTTAATTTCGAAATGCTACATCGACACCAGAATTTGAAACGAAAATTTTAATTTTATGAATTACGCGAAGAAAAGCTTATATGTATTTTGAAATAAATTTGTTTTTAAATTCTGGTGTCACTGAATTATTTCAGCCTTTTTTAGAAGAGAAGTGTTTTGCCTCTCAAATGATTAAACCGTCTTCTGGTATAATACACTCACATTTCGTTAAAATTTATTTTTGATTAAAAATTACAATTAATTAAAAAAATATTAGTTATTTCTAAAAAATATTGCACTGAAATGCGAAGCTCTCGCACTATATATGTATATATATTAATATTTCTAATTATTTCTATTTTTCTAATAATTTTTTTTTTTTTTTTTTTTTTTTTTTTTTTTTTTTTGTATATTTCTAACATTTTTAATTTAATGTTAATATTTCTTTTATATATATTTTACGAAACGCTCAATGATGAATGAAGTATCACACAACAAGTTTTTAATCAGCTTTTTGGCACAATATACTCAAATTTTGTTAAAATACCTTGCTTGATTACAAACTGTTGTTAGTTTCAAAAATAACCGAATAAAAGGGCAAAGATTTAAAAGAGGAATCCTATCACAGGTCCACTAAACATGCATCATTTTTGTTGTCAATATGCCGTTTCCTAAACCCATGGGAACAGTTTGAGAATTCTGAGTATATGTTCGCCAGCATTAAGGGTGTATTCCAATCCAGACTGCTTACTCTGATTTACTTTTAAATTCATTTTTGCTCTCAAATGCATCAAACAGCCAAATTCTCTTACTAAGAAACTACATAATGTGCCTTGTTTATCGATTTTTTTATAAACTCCGAAAAGATTGCAAAAAAAAAAAGGTTGTTAAAGTCGGCGTTTTGAACAGAATTTTCCGGAGCGGGCGATTTTGGAACGAAATATAAATGGTCATATTGAGAAGGTAAATGTTTATTAATCAAATTCAAATGAATTGAGCGAAAATAAATACCAGACGGCATTTTATACATCTCTTCAAAAATCACCTAGCAAGTTTCATGTTTCTACTTTTAAAAATGGATCTGAAAATGTATCAGAAAATTTCGAGTTGTTGAGGGTGGAACAATATGTTTTCAAATACATACTTAACGGGTAGAAGACGTCTCTCATTTACTCTGAAGATAAGCTGTAGTGTAAGTATGGCTATAGTGTCAATCGAGGCCTTTCTCCCCCGATTCCGTGTATACGGTGTATATACGAGCTAAATACCACATTTCCAATTTTGTTCCAATTTTTGCCAACTTCTCTGTTAGATGTAGTTTGTTATTTAATGAGTTATTCCATATTTTGATGTTGATTTGTAGTATTGTATAATAGTTCAATATATATATATATAAATATATATTGTATATATATATATATATATTGTATATATCAGCAACCTAGATTGATTAAATTTTATTGCATTAAATCATTGTGTTATTAATTAACATTTATGTATAGATAATTATTTAAAAAAAAATTCTGAACAGAAAATCTTTCTTCTTTTTCGTTTTCAATCGAAAATAGGAAGATTACCGGAATTCTATTTCGGTAGATCTTTAACTTTTACGATAGGCAGACTATAACAAAAGGAATTGTAAATACAAAATAATAGTACATTTAAGACATTTAATAGAATGTTAGATCAGCGAAGAAGTTGTTTTCTTTACGAACGACATGTAAAGAAACTCGGGTACCCTCTCAATCAACAGGTGCAAAATTAGAAAAAACAAAAAAAAAGGGAGAGACAGATCGATACAATTCCTCACACTTCATCGATTAACCCAGTTTGTCCCCTCTTTCAACACACAGGATTTTGATCTCTCGGGAATCGTTAATAAAATAAAAGCAATCAGCGATGCTGCAATGAATTTATGATAAAAAGGGGTTCCCTACAGTTACATTCGGGTTATTACCCCAGAATTTAAAAGGGATATTGGGAAAGTTCAACAGAAAATATGCAAATTTAAAATAAAATAATCTTGAAAAATAATTTTAACGCCATTGCATACATTCAATAATTTTAATGTAATAAGTTGAAGAACTTATTAAAAAAAAAGGTGTTACGAAACAGAAAATGGAATTTTAAGGAAAATGAAGTGAAAGCTTTTTCTTGTAAGAATTTTAATTTTTTTTTTCTTTTGGTACCAAACGTTTGTAAAGTTATCAAGTGAAATTAGTAAACTGTATTGTGAAAATTTATTAATACTTAATTTTCAATATTGTACATTATTATTTATTATTAATTTATTAAATAAAAATGATTAAATATTAATAAATAATAGATAGTATCCCCTGGAACTTGACGGTAAAAATTTTAACTGCTTCTCTTATTTGCCCGTACATTGTACGGGCTACGTATTTTTGCCAATCATGATTTGCCCGTACCACGTACGGGCATCCATAATTCCAATCATGGTTTATTATTCTCACCAGTAAATTTTTATTGCAAATTTTGCATTATTTAATCCGAGCATTTTCCTGATTCAATTAGCCAAAAATTTTTGTTTTGCAAAACTGGCGATAAAGGATTAAAAATTCTGTACAGAATTACAAAAATTAAAGAAATCTCACCAAGATTCAAACTACGCCAATATTTACAGTGAGAATGATTGTGTTGGCAATAAGTACAAAGGTACGGGCGAGTATTTTAGGGGACGGGCCTCAAAATTTCGGTTCTTGCAGATATGTTACCGGAGTTCAGATGTCACACTAGTCACTGAAAAAGACCCGAATGATAATGTTAAGTCTATGAGGGGCATTCTTTTCAAATATCTCGCTCAAATTTTAATGTTTTTACATGATTATTTTTGCATAGGATAATTCTGGATGATCCACAACCGGGCTAGTTTTTACTTTTTCTATTTTTGTTTCGGATTTTTTCAAAAAAAGATACTTTAAACTTTCAAAACCGGTTCTGATACTGAAACTTTCCTATTATTAAAAAAAATAACTAAAATTGAAAAAGTAAAAACTATCCTGGCTGTGGATCGTCCACAGCTATCCTATGAAAAAAAAAAAAAAAAAAAAAAAAAAAAATCATGTAAAAATACTAAAATTTGAGCGAGATATTTGAAAAGAATGCCCCCCCCCCCCATAGACTTAACATTATCATCCGGATATTTTTTAGTGACTAGTGTGGCGTTTTAATGCAAAAGTTACGAAATTGGGCTATTTTTAGAGGCAAAATAGCTTCGAACCCGGTGTAGCGTTGTAACAGAAGTCTTTTTTCCTCCCCTCCACTCTTCAAAATTTCCCGTCACTATGACTAAAAATCAAAATTCTAAAATACCCTTCCTTGATTTATTTATTTTTGAGCACAGGAGAATTTTTTTTTTTTTTTTTCTGGATTCATGGTGCCCATAACGATAAAATGATGAAATTTCGTTATTTTTGACCTTTTGAATTTCATATTTTTCAGGTTTGTAGAATCCAAAGTAAAGACGAAATTGTAAAACTAATTCGAAAAATGTATTTTATTTTTCATTAGAATCTACAGAATCCGAATTATTTTCAAAATAAATAAAATTTTCATCTTTTTTTTTCTCCTTTTCATATAAATTTTTCAGTCTGGAAGAACACAGCAGATTAACAACTAAATTGTAATGATTTCGGTTTTTCTGCTCAATCTGCAAATCCGAAATGATAAATTTTTCATTGTTTTGGTTGTCTAGGTTTCGATAGTTTGATTCTTCAGGTTTGCGGGTATGGAATTTGTAATATCTTTAAACATATTAATTTAAAGCATACACAGTACTCAATGATTGGAGGTGGACGGAACTTTTACACATAACATATTTAATACACATAATTCTCTACACACACTGTACACACAGAACAATTAATCTGGAACGCAAGTACATTTATGTTCCTTACAATAATTCCATGGAATGGACAAGGGGCGCCATCTACAGTTTTACCTGAAAAGTAAAAGTATAAAATACCACAGCTCTTCCCCACTTAGTAATGAAGTCGTTCATGAGCTCTTCGATGTCTTCTGGATCGTCTAAGTACCTGTGGAGAAGAAGAAGAATTAGTTTTGACATGTTCAGGAGCATCAACGGTAGCACTAGTAGGAACCGACGGTTTGTTATCCGAGCTAGTTGAATTAGAACTCGAAGAATCAGGATTATGAAAGTCAGTTGGAGTAGGATCTGGAGCAACTGGAACATGAGAGTCAACTGGTTGCGGATCTGTGAAACTTGACTGTAAGGGTGGAAAATCATCTTGCTTCACCTTTGCATTTTCACTTCTAAAATTTTCTGCAACATTCTCTTCCGAATTTGGATCAGTAGTTAAAGAAATATCTTCCCCTACATTAGTTATTTGATCAACATGCCTTTTCCAAATATTCGAACCAACTTGAACTCTGTAATGTAATTTCCCTTCTCTTGCTACGATTCGACCAATTTTCCATTTGGCTTCTGGAATATAATTTCTTACAGCTACTTTCTGGTTGATTTGAAATTCTTTTACTTTAACTTTAGATTTCCTTACAGTTTGCTTTTCATGAACAAAATTTGCAACATTCGGCACGATCAAATCTATGTTTGTTCTTATGTGACGCTTTAGAAATAAAGATGCAGGACTTTCCCCCGTTGAAACATGTGGCATCTTCCTGTACTGCAAAAGAAAGTTATTCAACTTCATTTGTAAAGTACCTGGTTCCGAAGCTAAGGCTTTTAATCCACGTTTGACCGTTTGCACATATCTCTCAGCCTGTCCATTTGTTGATGGATGGTACGGTGCACTAAACTTATGTTTTACACCATGACTTTTTAAGAATATTTCAAATTCTTCAGATGTAAACTGCTTAGCATCATCTGATACCAAAGAAATAGGAAAATCGTATCGTGCAAAGAGAGAAGAAAGACAAATAATTGTATTTTCTGAAGTTGTACTAGGAACTATAAATACTTCTGGCCATTTACTATAAGCATCAACCACTAACAAAAGCATCTTCCCATTAACAGGACCAAAATAATCAATATGAATTCTCTGCCATGGAGCTGTAGGCCATTCCCAATGATGTGTATCAACTTTAGGAGGATTATTTTTCGAATTTACACAAATAGAGCAATTTCTTGCAATATCTTCAATATCATGGTCTATTCCTGGCCACCATACAAAACTACGGTCTAAAGATTTCATTTTCACTATACCAAAATGTAATTCTTTTAATATTTGTTGTCGATGAATTTCTGGGATAACTACCCTACAACCTTTTAAAATACAACCATGCTGAAGAGTAAATTCTTCTTGTTTTCTGCCAAAAAGTAAATTCTTAGGAATTTCTGAACCCGAAATGAGATGATGAAAAATTTGTCGCAAAAGAGGATCGGTTTTTGTAGCTGAAGCAATAGATTTAGCATTTAAAGGTAAAACAGAAAGCTGATTTATTTGAATGATTTCAGATTCATCAAGTCCCTCATTTGAATTACATTCGTGGGGCAAATCTTCACTACGTAATGGAAGACGTGAGAGTGCATCGACATTACCGTGTTCAGTAGTTTTTTTATAACGAATGTCATACTGGAACGTTTGTAAATATATGGCATATCTTTGCATTCTAGCAGCTGATAAAACAGGAATACTTTTAGAAGGTGAAAAAATTGAAACTAATGGTTTACTATCAGTAAACAAAGTGAATCTGTTACTGTACAAATATTGAAAAAATTTCTTAACACCAAATATTATTGCTAATGCCTCCTTATCTACTTGACTATACCGTTTTTCGGCATTATTCAAGGTTCTGGATACAAATCCAATAGGCTTTTCCGTATTGTCTCGCATCACATGCGAAAGAACTGCAGAGATACCATATGGAGAAGCATCCGTAGCTAAGATTAAAGGTAATTTCGGATTGAAATAGGTAAGCACCCTGTCAGAAGTAATTTCTCTTTTTATTTTTTTAAACGCTTGATCACATTTGTAAGACCAATTAAACTTCACATTCTTTTTAAGCAAATTATTCAAAGGATGTGCAATTGTCGATAAATTTGGTACAAATTTAGCATAATAAGTTACAAGACCAAGAAATGCTTTTACCTGGGAGACATTTTCTGGCCTAGGGGCATTTACAATTGCTTCTATTTTATCTGGTGTTTTATGAATACCATGTTTATCCACTTTATACCCACAATAAGTAATTTCATCTGCAATGAAGAATGATTTTTCCTTATTTATCCGAATATTATATTTTTTCATCCTTTCTAACACTTGCTTTAACCTTTGCAAATGAATTTCGTCTGTTTCCCCAGTTATTCCTATATCATCAATAAAAATTGTAATTCCCTCAATTCCACTTAAAATTTGCTCGATTTTTCTTTGCTATATAGCAGGAGAACTACTAAGACCCATTGGTAATTTAAGAAACTGAAATAATCCTTTAGGAGTATTAATGGTTAATAATTCTTGGGATTCCTCATCTACAGGTAATTGGAGGTAAGCTTGATTCAAATCAATTTTTGTAAAATGAACACCACCACTTAAAGTAGCTAACATATCTTCTATTTTAGGCAAGGGATATTTTTCTACTTTCAGATATTTATTTAATGTAACTTTAAAGTCTCCGCATAAACGTATTTTACCATTAGATTTTACCACTGGAACAATCGGGGTTGCCCATTTGCTATTCGTAACTGCTTTAATTATACCAGCGTCTTCTAATCTCTGTAATTCCTCATTGACTGCAGCACGTAGTGCATAAGTAACAGTCCTAGCTTTACAAAATTAGCGTGTAGCATCCTTTTCAAGATAAAGCTCTGCCTTTAACCCTTTAATTTCCCCTACTTTATCAGAAAATAAATCAGAAAAATCATTTAACAATTCTTGTAATTTATCAGAATAATTTGCAGTCTCATTAGTCTCTACTTTTCAGTCTCTACTTTTCTCTATAGATCTTAAATTAAGTGGAAAAATATCGAATGCAGAGGCCCAATCTCGGCCAAATAATAATGGAAAGTTATCTTCTTTTATTAAATATAATTTTAACTTTTCTGTTTTATTTTCATAAGTAACATTTACTTCAACATAACCTACAGGTTTAAAAATTTCACCAGTTGCAGTTTTTAACTGAACATCTGGGGGGAATATTTTATAATCAGGAAAAATTCTGCGAGATCTTTTTAAAGGAACAGCAGAAATTCCCGAACCTGTGTCCAATTCCATATCAGCTCTTGCTTTATTCTCAATTAACACAGATAATTTAATAGGATTTGCACCTGAATTTTTTATAGTTAATACATTTACTGTATCTACTGAATTTACGTGTTTCTGGAAAGTTTTACTTCTACATACTTTTCCAATATGGCCTTTTTTCTTACAAATTTTACAAGTAGCATTAATAAATCTACATGAATTGGCTAGATGAGAAGTATTTCCGCATCTATAACACTTTAATTTACTTTTATTTGCTTCAGGAATTGTATTATTTACATGATTGTTGACATTTGACTTCTGGCAGTCGTTCGAGAATTTCTTGGGGTGTACGTTCTTTGAACTTGAAATTTTATTAATACTGAAATTTTTATTTTTAATTTCAGAAATTTCAATATCTACATTGTGTAAGGATAACGCTTTTCCAACTGCCTTCTCAAAAGTTAAATCTTCTACTTGCGTAATCAATTTATTTTGAATGCTTTCGCTTTTCAAACCGCGTAAAAATTGTTCAAGTAAATTTTCATTTAATGTATCACCCGTAAAACAACAAAACGTTGTATTTTTCTTTAATCTAGCAGCAAAATCTTGAACTGATTCCGACTCATTTCGATAACACTTTCGAAATTTAATTCGTTCTATAAATTTGTTGGGGGCGGGGCTTAAATGCTTTATCAAAATGTCAACAATCTCCGCATATTTTAACGTTTCACATTCTTTCGGGAAACATAAATTACTCAGCAAATTATAAAGCTTAGGGCCCATGCAAGATAAAAGGGCCGCAACTTTTTTTTCCTCTTTTAATTCATTCAGAATAAAATTCTGCTCCAAGCGTTTAATATATGCTTGAAATGATTCCACTTTATCATCGTATTCTTTAAACGCCAACATTGTATTTTTATGCAAAAAGACAGGAAAAAGGTAAAATAAAATTCAATGCACTTACCACCCCCTTGTTTTGTAGCTGCTGATATATTCTGGAAGGCTGTAGTTACATTTCTGAAATGCTGAAATCGAAACTGAAATGAGCCATTTCAATTTTGCTCGCCGTTATTCTTTTAATATTTTTAAGGTAGAAAGTTTTTTTACATCGTCGCCATTGTAATATCTTTAAACATATTAATTTAAAGCATACACAGTACTCAATGATTAGAGGTGGACGAAACTTTTACACATAACATATTTAATACACATAATTCACTACACACGACATACACACACTGTAAACACAGAACAATTAATCTGGAACGCAAGTACATTTATGTTCCTTACAATAATTCCATGGAATGGACAAGGGGGGCCATCTACAGTTTTACCTGAAAAGTAAAAGTATAAAATACCACAGAATTGAAAAAGTAATAAAGCGTGAAATATATTTTTTTTATTTGTTTTTATTTTTGAAGCCCTAAAAAGAAAATCAGTGCTAAAATTGTGAGATTTTAGCTTTCTTTTTGTTATATTCAAGTATACGAAGTTAAAATACATGGAACTCGATTATAGAAAATCCCAGTTTTCGCCAATACTGAATTTGAAGAAGAATTTTGAAAATTTAGTCAGCTATAACCAATTTGGATTTACTTATATAGGGACTTATTTTTGTCACCAAACATTGCCAAGCTTGGTAAGAATTTGGCACAGATGGATAAGACAGGTATATGAAAGTAACAACAATTATTAGATCAATTAAAATAAATTTGAAATAAGAAATCCAAATTTTAGCAAAACCTGATTTTGGAAAAATGAACCAGCCACATTAGAATTTCAAACTAGTACCATGTCAACCATTTTTTAGAATAGATGATAAAAACTTAACTCATTTAAAAATCTGTACTTCTTTGCTGACAATGTTATTTTAATCGGTTTTATTCGTTAAGTTTATAAACAGCGGCTATTTATCCGAATCAATAATTTATAGTAATAAATAAATAATAATAATAATATCATAACTGATTTTGTGTGTATGATTATATGTTTCTATTGCATATTGTTGTAATACCACATTTTCTGAACGTCTTCAAAAATTCTTTCTGAAATTATTGTCATGTGAATAAATAGTACGCCGAATATCTCTATTTATTAGATGTTAGTCAATGGCATATTCGTTAAATTTCCATAAACCTTTTTTTTCTCTCTCTTTGCCATTTGGTTACATACTTTTATTTCATTTTTAAGGTAGATTTCGTAAGAAATACTACTTTTTACATTCTTCCCTATGTTGAAATACCTGAAAACGTTTTGCAGAACTACGCCAATCATGAGTCTTGGAACCCAAAACCATTCCCAGTTCACAGCTTCATGTCTATATATATTTATCACTTTTTTATAGGCCCGATAACTTCTATAATTCGGCTCAAATCTCTCCCAAACTGATGCAGAAAATCAAGGAGCAGAAAATATCGATCTAGTTCGTTAGTGGCTAAAATCGAACAAAGCGGTGGAAACGATTAGGGACTTTGTAAAAACAGAAAAAATCCTTAATGTGTTAATTATAATACATATTGAATCAGTTTAAAGTTTTATTGCTTCTAGGAAAAGAGCGAAAAATTTATGCATGACAGATTTTTGATATCATTAAGAATGATCTCAAGGGGTAAAAAAAAAAAAAAAAGATTTAAAAAGATAAAAAAAGATTTAAAAAAAAGTCATAAATTCGTCAATTCAAAAGATACCAAATATATTTAAATGTATTATAAATTTTCGTAATGTTATACACAATTTTTGTATTGGCGTGCTTTTGAAACGACCAACTCTTACAGCGACTTAAAAGAAAAAACTTTGAAAACCTGTGTCTGTGGACCGTGCCACCGAAGATTTTTTAAACCTAATTTTTCTCCAAAGTAAAAGTAAATAATAATGACCAAAGTCTAAGATGTTAATATATTGTTAGTAAAATCTCTGAATAGCGGCCACCACTGGGAAAACGATAAAATGACCGTACTTCAGAGATAACCGTTATTCAGATGTTTAAAGCTCCTTTTAAAAACATTTACAAATCACATTACGTTAAAATCCCAATAACTGACCAAAAAAGTTTATTTTATTATTATTATTTTAAAAATTATATCTCTTTATCCAAATGCATAATCATTTACACAAAGTTGTTGCAGCATTTGTTATAATCTTAAATGATCACAAAATTTTTAATTACCGAGTTTCTTTGCAATTTCTGGTGCACTTTCTAGCAACAATGGGCAAGAAATTGGGAGATCTTTCTCTCAACAGGTCGAAAGCAATTTCAAAAGCAACTTATAAATCTCATCATAACCAGCTATTCGACTCTTAGTTTTAGATTTCGAATTTATACATTGAAAAGGCTTTTCTAAATAAAAATGACCTTTTTTTTTCATAATGTCATCATTTGGGTTCTTTCGCAATCATACATTTCAGCTTTTCACGCATTTACACATTTTTTTTCTGTCCTGTATATCTTTCATATTAAGCATTTTCACTTTGAACTCATTCTTTTAAAAAAAAAAAAAACATGTGCTGCACATAGACAAGAAATATCATTACATTACACGTTTCATTAAGAGTAGAAATGACTACTACTTGCACATATTTAAAAACTTAAATTTTGACACCTGCAATTTCCTTTCGCCACACCTATTTTTATATTGTTTATATATAATTTATAAAAAATGTTATATATATATTTTTTGTTAAGCAACGGCTAGAGATTAAAAGAGAAATTGCTAGGACGTTAAATAAGAAAATCCATTCCTACAAAAATAACTTTTAAAAATATCGTGTGGGATGGCCGCTACTTGGAATTCGTTGTTAGGAGGTTTAGTGTAATGTTATTTCTACGGAAAAGATTCAGTACAACGAAAACATGACCGGTATTCGGAGGTTTTCGTTGGTCGAAGTGATCGCTGTAGGAGGTTTCACAGTATTAATATTAAAAAAAGAAGAGCAAAAAAAGAAAAGTTTCGTTTGAAATTTTTTGTTTTAACTGCAGCATTTTCAGTTGAAATTCCGGAACTGTCTTTTCAGTTTTTTTTTTTTTTTTTTTTTTTTTTTAAAGAAAACACAAATGTAGTTTCTGGATAGCAACACACGTTTCTTCCTTAGAGTGCAATCTCCATTGATTGCTTCAATTTGTGTGTTAAAAAAAAAGAGGAAATGGGTTAATCGATGAAGTGTGATGAATCGTATTGATCTGCGTCTTTCTTTTTCCTCTAATTTTGCACCTGTTGACGAGAGGGCAACGAATTTTTACATGCCGTGCACGAAAAAGAAAGAAAGAAAGAAAAAAAAAAGATTTCTTCGCTAAATACTCATTCTTCATTGATCTGGCATCTTATTAACAAGGCATTTCTTAAATGACCTTTACGGTTACTATCTGCGTTCAGTAATGATAGTACAGAACACTTATTGCTATCAGCGTTTAATAAAAATAATTAAATACTTGCTCCAGGAACAGTTTACTTTAAGATTAGTAAAAAAACCAGTGCAATTATTCTTACAAATTACAACTATAAATGACTTTATGCCCATGTTTCTAGTTTCTTTACTTTCACGTTTTAAAAATGCTAAGACTTTTTTTTTTTTTTTTTTTTTGTATTTGTGCTAGAGAGTTAAATTCTTTTGTGCATGTTCATTATTATATGTATGATAAATCATCGATTAATCATCGATTGGAATTAATCTTCTGATTTTTAGACATAAAAAAAAAGCAGTACATGCAGATGTGGTAGATTTGATCGTTTTACGCTAGTTTTAGGATGGGCTGAAAATTATTTTTTTCGATTTTTAATGATGGGTAGTGCGGAAAAGTTGTGACTGGTAGCATTAAATTTGCATGAAAAATTTGAGAGTTTCAATTCCTTCATTTGCCGCAAATGACTTGAAGTTTTACTCAAATACTGATTTTTGTACATTTTTAGCAAAAAATTTAAAAATGTTAAATTTAATTATTGTAATTGAATTTACTTGAAATATCATTTTTTGTGTACAAAATGTTTGAATAGGCTCTGATTATGCGTTATTCTTCAGTTGTGTGCATTTTGAATTGACTGTTTTTATAGCCTTTTCTCGTGTAAATGAGCAAAAATTGTAAGTGTTATTTAATTCTTTCGTCGAATTCTCCCCTTTCCCTTTATTGTGTTCCTCGCTTTCCCTCTGCTTTTCGATACGTTCAGAGTCACATTTTGGGATGATATTTTTGCATTTTGGATGACGTACCACAACATATCTTGACAGCAGATCTGAAAGGAAAGAAGAATGTGGAGCAGAAACCAATGAAAACGAAATCAGTCATCATGATGATGGACATAGGACATGGGAGAAACTGCGAAATGGGATGCTAATTATTTTTCTGCTCTAAAATACAGATATTTTTAGAAGATTCAAATAGAGGAAACTTTAAAGCAAGCAGTTTGTCTGAATCAAAATTTGAACTAGGGCCTTCAAAAGCTGGCACTTCCAAAATCATATTCCTTTCTCTCAAGCGTTCGCTGCACTTAGAACAGGTACATCATTTAGGTAAATGACATTGAGCTGGAAATAAGGTTTTTGACGAGATCTGATAAAGACTTGAATAAGAAAGTGAGGAGACAGAAAAAGAAACTTGGAAAGAAGATACAGAAAGAGGAAGATCTTGGAGGAAGAAAAACTACAAAACATATTCTTTGATGGTAGAAAAGATAAAACAATCTTCATAGAAAAAAAGGGACAAGCGACCCCTTTTAAACATGAAGCACATGTCATTAATGGCGTGCGAATATGTACGTGTTACTTTCTTTGAGCCTATTCCTGTTTCACAAACATCAGAAATGCAAAAGGCTGAAGACTTGAGTACTCTGTTAATCTAACTCCGATTGGTTTGGTAAAGGTCTTCGGTTTAGTGATTCTACCATTTAGCTTAATCAGTTAATGTTGGTGTTAGAGAGGAAGCTCGTTCAAATGAGTAGTACATTTCAAATGTTGTTGTTTCAATTTTTTCCAAAGCAAGCTTTATTCTAGTTTAAAAAATTATAATATAATTATTTTTCTATTTCCCCGCAGTGACTGTTTGAACTTGATGCCACCAGTGGTAATTTTCCCGCGATACCAGTCATTGAAAATCAAAAAAACTTTTTTTTTCGGCCTACCAGAGTTATATATCAGCTAATTATTAAATTAAATTTATTAAATGTAAAATTAGATTAAATGTAACATTAGATGTGTCTAAAAACCTGCCCTTCCTATGCTCACTTCCGACATTTAACTCATCATGACTTCCTGTTTATTAAATGGGCCACAACTCCTCTTCCAGTAATCGTAGAAATAAAATTATATCAGATTTGGAATAATAAAAGATTTCTCTTTTAAATAAAATAACACATAAAGGGAAACATTTTTACCAAAGTGGTCATTTTAATTTAAACTGATACCTTAAAATACATTGGAAATGATTTTCCTCCATAGACCATTATGTAACGAAATTATTTTGAGTATCTCTGTACACGAGCTATAAATACTATATACTTTAAATTAATACCGAAGACGACACAGTAATCTTCAATAACATATATAAATTACATAACGATCCGAATATGTTTATGCGAGTTCGAGCGCAGACAGATAGCCAAACTGAATTCAAATATTTTCCAGATACATTGGAATCTGCTAAGACTAAATTATGTAAGCGCTATACAGTGCACAGTGCATTAGATACTCATCTAATTATCCTCTAAAATGAATAACAATTGAATATATATATATATATTACAAATTTAAAAATTTTTCGCCAAAACTAACCTTTATACTACCTTAATTTTCTTATAATAATGTTCCGTACTTACTTCAAATTATTAAATTAAAATCTTGTTTCTAGATCTAATCTGTTAATCTGTATGCAGACGATATAAATTCTTAATTTGCCTTAAAAAACATTATTCCAGTATGCGTAAATTTAAAAAGATAGCTCTAAATTAAAAATATTCTTAATTAAAACTTTATTTCTTAATATTTCAAATAAAACTGATTTCTTCTATGTTTTTATCAACCCTTTTTAAGAAAATCTTATTAAATTTATTCCAAAACCATACCTTTCAAAAAATATCATTATTTTATTTTATCTATTTATTTATTTTTCCGCCGTCAACCTTTGATGTGTGCATTAATAAATTCATTTCTTTTCTTTTTCTCTTAAAATTAATCATTTATAAAAATCGTCTGCCTAAGAAATTATGAGTCGATTATAAATTGGTTAAATAATATTTTTTTTTTTTAATAAATTTATCGTCTGTGTAAAATAGTCTCGTATCTGGACAAGAATTCTGTTTACATAAAAGGATGATGGTTTGAGATTACAGAAAGTTCTAAAATTTTCTTTTTAGTTTTAAAGGTGGAAGTCTCGAGATGAGAAGGGGAGAGATTCTGGAGTTCTTTCGTCGATGAGTACGGCTGGTTGAAGTAAAGGATGGAATATTTTTTGGACATTTCGGTAAAAGATCGTTTGCAAAAAGGAGTTTTTCCCTCTATAATGACTACAGTTGAATAAATAAACTTACAGCCACCAATGAGTGATTTATTGGATATTCTACATTTATTTATTTTTTATTTTTTCCCTCGCTGGCCATGACTTCTGTGCAAAGAACGGGGACCCTGGCGATGATGTTTCTGGCTCCTAACTTTAAAATGTCACATATATATATATATGTGTGTGTGTGTGTAATATTTATATATATACTTATTTTTAGTCCGTAATATGCGTTACAATGTTACCATTTGTATACCAATAACAAACATTATTGTATGTTTTTAAACAACTTTACAATCTATAATATATATAAGTTAGCTTTTATAAAAAATGTATATGAAGAATGTTATATATAAAATTATTAAATGTAACATAAAAAAAAAACATATCCACGAGCTCACATATAACATAAAATATGCGACAAGAACGTTTTCACTCGTACCGAGATATCATCAGTTGTACATAAAAAAAAAAACCTCCGCTTCTGCGTTTACCTAGTTATATCATAAAGGCATCTAGAAAGTACAAATGATGATACTCTGGTATAGAGGTGAAAACGTTCTTGTCGTATATTTTATATTATATATGTGGGCACAGTCCATTAATTTGATATATAACATGCTATAATATATTTTTTATTAAAACTGACCTGTATGTCTTACAAATAGTAACATTGTTTTAAAATATGTACAATAATGTCTGATAGTTGATATACGAACGATAAAAACATTATTATATTTAATTTCTGTAAAGCAAAATTCAAAAGCTTAGAGTTGTATAAATATTCCTTTGGCGCTCTGTATCAGTGGATCTAAACAGTTTTAAAATACCAAGCTTTAAAAGTTTCGGTAACTTTTGACATTTTAAACACATGGAATCGAAATATGTAGTAGAAAATGCTTTCTTTATTCGAAAGAGAAGTAGATAAATACCTCCTGCAGCATATGGTTCTGAAAGATATGTTTAACAAGAGGTTGACTTGTTTTCAATAGGTGTGCGTGGGTGGTGAGGCAAGTTGGAAACATCCGAGTGTTTTGGTTGCTGCAGATTTCGCAGTCTGTACTCAACAGCCAATATTTCTTCGGGTGTTACAAGCATCTCTGTTTTAACAGTGATTATTTTTCTTAGGCATTTTTGCGAACGCTTTCGTTCATCTCGCTTAAATAGTAACGATAAATGAATATTAAAAGAAACTCAGTACCCTTTGATTTTTTTTTTTTTTTAATTTAAGCATTTTAAGAAACATTTTGGGCATAATAATATAGGAGTCAATGAAGGAAAATGATTCCATTAAGCAAATGTTCAATTTTCATGGCAAGATTCGAAAGCTTTAAATTTGTTTAAAATTTTTAAGTATTTTTAAAAATGTATCTTCTAATATAATTTTGAACGTTTTGAGTTAATTTATTGTTTAAAATATTTGTAGTAGTGTGCTGTATAATTTTAAGTATCTGATTTATCATATGTTGATTAATTTGGGAGAAAATAAGTAAAATGGTCAAATACGTGTAAACTACAGTAAAAACTAAGTTTATTTACGTTTTCATGTATATAAAAAGCTTTTAACTTTATTGCAATTTCGATGCTTTAGTTTTATCAAAAAAATTATAAGGAACAAAAAAAAAAAAAAAAAAAAAAAAAAAAAAAGAGCTAGTTGAACAATAATATACATAACATAATTATCCCTTTGAACATGCCTATTAGTTAAAAAAAAAAAAAAAAAAAAAAAAAACCACAAACTAAGAAAATTCATTTTTAAGTGCATTGCTTGGCATCATTTAAAACGACAACGATGTAATAAAATTGCTTTAAGCTATATTTATAATACTCGAATCTTAATAAAACTGTATCAGAATGTACTAAGGATAATAAAGTAAAATTTAAACAAAAAGTTAGAAAATTGATATTTTCGTCATTTTTCGCCAAATGAAAGGTGCTGAATCCTCTTAACACTATCAGAATAAAACTCGACTCTTAGATTTTGTATACACAATTTTGATATTTAAAACAATAGATTGGTCAATTGCCTATTGACTCATTACAACATTTAGGTTCTACGTCACCTGAGAATCTAAACATATGCATGATTTCACATCGGGTAATGCGTTATAAGAAAAATATCTTCTACAAATGTGTTATTTTTATTAAATATGGTACCTGTACCAAATAAGGACATGTGAAGATTTCAGATATTTTTATATCAAAATTAACAATACTTTATATGTTGTTGGTGTAGTAGTTACACGGTTTGTTTTGAATTTAAGGAAACAGTTTACCTTCAAGTTGGCCAAAAAAAAAAAAAAAAAAAAAAAAAAAAAACTTCTTTTTTTTTTTTTTTAATATTAACTGAAAGACTGTTTAATTGTGAATATTTTACAAATCATCTTTACCCATACAGTAATTATATCGCGAGATAATTATAATTTTGCTAATACACTAAGTGCAATTACTTACACAAATAAAAACTTTAAACGGCTTTTATTCCGTGCTAATATATATATATTTTTTTCACTTTCCTGTTTTAAAAATTCCAGACTTTTTTTTCTACTTCAAATAGAGATTTAAACTTTTTGTAAATGTTCTTTATTATCTGCGCATGAAATTAGCCTTCAGGTTTTTTGTTATTTAAAAAAATAAATAAATTAAAGAAGTGTAAATTCTCATTGTTTTTCACTATACATAACAATAAAATATTCTAATATTATATGTATCTAAAAATCCACCTGCATTCTTCAGTAATACACGCTTGAAAATCTTAAAAATCATTTTACAAAAATATCAATATTTGTAAAGGTAGTAAAGATTTTTAAAAATGCAAATTCAAAACAAAATTTAATTAAATGTGCAGTTAATTTTTTTTTTCTCAAAATTCACTTTTAGTTGAACATTGAAATGTAGCAAGTTAACCATTCGAACCATATTTTTAAAAAGAAACAAAATTGTTGAAATGTAAACGTAAGTATTCTTAAGTCCATATTTCAATTTGATAATTATGAAAAAAAATGAAAAATCGAATTGATGTATTGAAGTTGAGCTTCCAATCTTTCTAAAAAGTCTTAAAGATTAAAAAAAACCCCATTAGATCAAGGTTTTAAATTTTTTATTTAAAATTATGTTTCACTTTTCATATAAGCATGTAGGTGACACAGTGTAACGTACATAATTATTAATATAAAGTTACACTAAAATAAGATTACAGTTTCGAAAATTAATAAAAAATAATTTAAGCAACCTTAAATTATTGTTTCCATCAATAAATGTCATATCATCAATTAATGTCACCGTCTATGTTACAAAAATGGCATGGAGACGATGTCCAGTGGCGCCACTTTATATGGTTTCGTAAATCGCAAGACTATCTAATAATTTGATCTATCTCCCCATCCAATTTCAATTGATTTAATTTGTTATTTATTTATTTATTCAATTGTTGAAATGAAATTTGGTTTTATTTTAATGATTTTCGCAAAGTAATTTTCTTTGAAAATATTAAGAATACGAATTTGAATTGCTGGAGCACTAAAAGCTACTTCAACATCTCCTGCCTATTTTGCCAATCCGCAATTTTGAAATGATAAAGCAATTAATTGACTAAATTGCTAAATTGTATGTTTTTCTTGGCGTTTAGTTATTTGTACTTTCAATAATTAGTCATTTTTATGTTATTTATGTATTTATACACTGTTAAAAATCTTGTCCTATTTTGAACCAAATTTTGTACTTAATAGCTGCCACTGTAAGATGGTGAAATCTTGAACTAATATTTGGAGCTCCTGTTGAAGAATAGTTCCAATAGTTGGAACGAGGTTGAAATGGGGAAACTCCAAATGTTGGCACGAGATTTCACCATCTTTTAGAGGTAGTTACTAAGCACCAAAATTTGTCCAAACTAGAGCAAAATTTTTAACAGTGTAACATGGAACTTATGAGAACACAATTTAATAAAATTATTCCTTAAATAACAACTATAATAATTTTAGATTTTGCTTAGAAAAATCATAGTTTAACTCAGGCCCGTAGCTAAGGGGGCGGTATGGGCGGCTCAGCCCCCCCTTCCTCCCCTGGAAAAGATTACAAGGTCACTCAATGAATTTCTGTTCCGAAAATTCAAATGAAATTCTGTTCAAAAATCTAATTTAGTTTTGAGATCCTTTCACAGTTTTGCAGAGTTGCTAAACAGTATCTAGAATAAGTGTTTAGCACTCGTTCATCCTATTTGTACATATGAAGCTAACATGATATTTCATTTTGCACCAGTTACACTCAAAATTTTCATCATCACATACTTTTCTTAGTATAAAATGAAGTTATTACAACAATTTAATAAGAAATATTATACCTATAGAGTAAATATGCACTAACTTATCTTTCTGTGGCAGTGAAAGAGAAAAAAAATTATGAGCCCCCCCTACAATCTCTTGCGCCCCCCTCCCTATAGATCACTTCTAGCAACGGCCCTGATTTAACTTCGAATTACTATCTTTAGTTACTTGCTTTTCTCCGTTTCTGTCTCCACATATACACGAACTAAGGAAAAAATTGTATGTATTATTTTAGTAAAAATTGTATGTGTTATTTTAGTAAAACTTTTTGAGCCCACACAATCTGTTTCAAAATTTGGCGCTACTAGTGATAGCCATCAAGATGACACATCAGAAATTTGAAGTATGTTTTCTAAACTATGCACAACATTCATATATACTGCTTGGATATAAAACTACATAGAGAGGATACTTACCAACAGAGGTCTGCTTTTTTGTAGAACTGATATAATTAATCTGGACTGACATTGAGTTGACATCCTATAAAAATACATTATGGTAATTGTTTTAAATTAAAATAACAGGAAATAGAAGCTTACCATGCTTCAGAGATGTTCCATCTTTTAAATGGCCTCCTGTATTTGATTTGTACTCTTTCTCTAGTTCTAGATTATGCTGTCATATAATAAATTTAATGAAGTGACTATAATCCTATCGAGAGAAGTGTCTAAAGTAGTAAACTTTTCAAATGTGTATTTTCAAATTTTTCTTTTTAAAAGATAAACAATCTACATCCATTTTTACTTTCTTCTATCTTTACAAGAAAAAAGCATTGGATTCATGAAAATTTTCGACTTCCGGTTTTCGACGGATTTATACGTTTTAGAAGGTCCTGAACACGTTTTGACTATTTTTAGAAAATGTCTGTGAGTCTGTCCGTCTGTCTGTCTGTGAGTCTGCCTGTCTGTATGTGACAAAAAATTTGTGGGCGCTCTATCTTAAGAACTAATGCTCGAAATTTAATAAAATTTTATATTCAGTTAGACCTTGACATGAATTAGTGCCTATTGGTTTTTGGTGAAAATTGGCTTGCAAGTGGCGCTGCTATACTACGTTTTTTATGATTTTCAAGATTGCTATATCTCAAGAACTAATGCACAGAATTTCACCAAACTTCAGATTCTGTGACCCCTTGATATACATAGACGCTGATTAAGTTTTGGTTAAATTGGCCAGCAGGTGGCGCTGCTATGCCATGATTTTCATGATAGCTACATCTCAAGAACTAATGCACAGAATTTCACCAAACTTCAGATTCCGCGATACCTTGAGATACATAGCCGCTGATAAGGTTTTGGTGTGAACTGCCCTATAAGTGGCGCTGCTATGCTACATTTTGCACGATTTTTGCGATAGCTATATCTCAAGAACTAATGCAGAGAACTTCATCAAATTTTAGATTCTGTTACACTAGAATATATAACATAATTAGATGCTGATTACATTTTGGTATTAACCTTGCAACAGGTGGTGCAGCTATGCTGCATTTTGCACGATTTTTCCGATAGCTACATCTCAACAACCTACGCACAGAATTTCATCAAACTTCAGATTTTGTTACAAAATGACATATGACATAATTACACGATGATTACGTTTTGTTATAAATCCTTCAACTGATGGTGCTGCTGTGCTATATTTTACACGGTTTTTTTAAAACTAGCTATATCTCAAGAACTAATGCACAGAATTTCATCAAACTTCAGATTCTTTTACACCATAACATAATTAGATGCTTTTTTACGTTTTGGCATAAATTGTCCAAGATATGGTGTTGCTGTGCTACGTTTTGCAAATTTTTTGTTATAGCTATATCCCAAGAACTAATGGACGAAATTCCATCAAATTTCAGATTCTGTTAGGTCTTGACATAAATAGATGCTTATTAGGTTTTAGTATAAATTACCCAACATGAGGTACTACTAAGCTCATTTTCTCAGAATATTAATTAAATTTTGCGTTTTAGGCTCTTCGGATACCAGAATCTCATTAGGTTAGGTCAAATGTTCGAGGAAATTCGATAGTGGTTAAATTTGGGGTCACCACGTTTTTTTTTAAATATTAAAATGTACTTATGAGATAGAAGAAAATTTTGGGATTGACACATCCAACTAGTTTAACTTCATATCAAGAAAGTCGATAGTATCTCGAGAGACGTAGCTTAATCTCAAAATATTAGAATACAAGCACTTTATATTTACAGCAAACTGGAGATCAAAGAAAATGCGAAAAGCTAACATTTAATATCTCGGCAAATATAACATGTATTGATTTGATTAAAAAAAACAGTCTTATGTCTTTTGTCTAATACGATTTTAATTTTTTACATTTTTACGTACTGTATATTTTGAGATTTCGGAAACCATTTTTCAGCAATTTTGAACGGTCTCTTGGTGTAATGGTTTCATAGTTTCATAATTATTTTCCCGTATGGTTTAAGCGATTTTTTAAAAATGAAAATATAATATCAATCAGTTTTAAATAATGCGCCTGACGTTTTCCGTATTTCTTATACGAAAACTCTTTTTACTCATATAAATCAGTTCCATAAAAATAGAACTCTATTACTTCGCGCATTACTTGTTATTCTATGGGAGATTCACTTCAAGTGTGTAACAAGTTAGGAAGACCAGGAGGAATAAAAAAATATTTCTATGCATAATTTTCTTATTTTTTTCTACATAAAAAACTCACAAAACCTTATTGGGCACTTCAGGATTAATTTTACAGATTAAAAGCAATATAGATAAGAAATCTTTAAATGAGATTCCTGGTAAATCTTTTTTTTTTTTTTTGTTATTTTTATGTGTGACAAACTCCATGACATAATTTTTTCTAAAGATATTTTAAAGAAATTTTGTCAGAATACTTGTAACGTGTAAATTAATCTCCATATTACGAAAAATATAGTCTATATAACGAAGTTTATTCCAACTATCACAACTGAACCACACTTAAGACAATCGATTATCCTACTTACGGTGATACATTGCAAAGTGTTATAAAATGTAGTGAAGAAACTACAGCGAGTGATAAAGATGATAATAAAGTGGAAACTAAAATAGCTTCAAAAGAAAAAATGTTAAAAACCTCCGATACAACAAAAAGGAAATGTTTTTAGGAACAGTGTATTTTTATAAAAAAAACTGGTATAAAATAATATTACAGAATTTTTTTTAATTAAGGATTTAATATACTGGAAAAAAAGTGAAAAGGTATGGCTACATTTCAGTTTCTGATTACCTTTCTTTATTGCGTATTTTTTTAGATGTTATTCTAATTAAATTTTTCTCATATGTCTACATTACAATAAAAACAAGTTGGAAATTGCAAGTGAAGTGTAGCAAATGAAATGCGTTCGTACGATAACGAAGTTTAAAAAATATTCAGATCTTGCTGTTATAGTAGATAGTACTTCGGATACATTATAGTGGTCAAAGTCTTCTTTGTGTTCCTGTAAATATACAGAAAGAAACTTGCAGTAAACCTCAGTAGCGTATATCATATTAATAAAATGTGAAATAGTTTAATATAATTAAAACACGCCCCAAACAATTTTTCCCGTACACCGTTATGTAGTAGAATACTTTTGTGTGGCCGTGTAATTTAATAATAAATATTCTTTGCATCACAGATTGTACAAAATGTGTATTTTAATTATATACAATACTTCATAGGTTCATCTCAATTCATTTGAAACTGTTTCACCCATTAGCCGTAATGTAGTGGAATACTTTTGATTGTCCCTGTAATTGATCTATGCATCCAATTTTCATAAAATTTGAAATGACTCGACAAAATTAAGTAATAATTATATATTTTAAATTTCAAACGATTAAAATGCATTTGAAACTTTTTCCCCATTGACCGTAATGTCACGGAATACTTTTAATTGTCTCTGTAATTGACCTATGCATCCGATTTTCATAAAATTTGAAATGACTCGACAAAATTATATAATAATTATATATTAATTTCAAACGATTCGGTTGGGTAGTTTTTGCGTTGTTATATAGGGTCAGACAGTGACGGACAGACTGAATGACAACTGCAAGTGCTACGTATTTACATATTACGAACGCACCTAAAAAAGTTACTGTTCGAATACATTTTTCCAATGTTCCCATTTTATGTGCATTTTTCCCTTTATGAATGTGTACATTGGTGCCTCCATGGGGGGAGCTAATGAGGCTGCAGCCCCTCCCAGACCGCAAGATTAAACTAACTATTTAAAGTTTTCTAAAATTATGAAAGTTTATTTTTATTATTTTTAAGTGATTCTGCAAAATAGAAATTTTGAAAAATACTAATATTTTCACAATTATTTTCTTCTTTATAAATTTTCTTATGAAATTTGTAATATCAGCATTTTTAATATTCACCCCTTAAAACAATATTTTCTCTTTATTTATCAAAGTGGTTTAAGCCTTCAGAATGCGCCATATCAAAAATTACCTCCCCCCCCCACCTTTTCCCCACCCAGTCTACCCAGTCTGTATCAAGTCTATAGAAAAAACGTACGTCCGAGAACGAAACATTTCATCCATTTTTAGGTGCGTTCGTAATTATGAAAATACATAGCACCTATTGTTGTCGTTCAGTCCGTCCGTCTGTCTGTCCGTCTGTTTGTCCGTCCGTCTGTCTGTCCGTCCGCCTATAACAACGCAAAAACTACCCAACCAAATATTTTGAAATTTAAAATACATAATTATTACACAATTTTGTCGAGTCATTTCAAATTTTATGAAAATCGGATGAATAGATCAATTAAAGGGACAATCAAAAGTATTCCGTTACATTACGGTCAATGGGGAAAAAAGTTTCAAATGCATTTTAATCGTTTGAAATTTTAAATACATATTATTACATAATTTTGTCGAGTTATTTCAAATTTTATCAAAATCGGATGAATAGTTCAATTACAGGGACAATCAAAAGTATTCCGTTACATTACGGTTAATGGGGAAAAATGTTTCAAATTCATTTTAATGGTGTTACATTTATTCGAACGTAATAAAATTGATATGCATCTATAAAGTACATATTATAATGTACATTTTGCATAATCTGTGGTGCAAAGAATATTTGTTATTAATTTACAAGGCCACACAAAAGTATTCCATTGCATAATGGTATAGGGAGAACATTGTTTGGTGCGCATTTTAATTGTAATTGTTTACAATTTTATGAGATTGATATATGAAAGTGATATTTCTAAAACTTCGTTATCGTACGAACGCACCTCATTTGCTACGCTTCACGTGCAATTTCCCACTTGTTAATAAAATGAAAAAAAAAATCGGACCGAGCTTGTCTGGCATTCTGTGCTATATCAGGAAAATGTAGACTTCTAAAATATACTAGCCCCCTCTAAAGTTTAATCCTGGGTGCGTCACTGAATCTCCATTATGCTACAGAAAGTCCATGAATTTGAGTTGAATTCTATTTAACAAATTTTCTTCATAACGAAGTGTTTAAATGTAACAATGAGACTTCGTTAAATAAAAGTTTCACTCTATTTTAAAATGTTTCAATTAATTTTGAAGACATTGTAGAACTTTTAGTTCAGTGCATAGGTAAATGCCATAGTAGTATTTTGTGTAAAAATAAATAAATAAATAAATACATTTAGTTGAATGGAGTATACATTATTTGACGTAAGCATAAAATTTTACCTAACCCTTTACGACACAGACAAATTCTGTTCGTAAAATGAGAAATTATTGCCTGTCACTAATTTTTTTTTAAGACTTTTTCAGAAATTAAAAACTTGTGCATTCAAGCTTTCAATGTAAAAGTAAACAATTTCAGTAAGTCATTATTGGTGCGGTTTGTAAGTTTGGAATTAAAATTAGGTGTGAAAGGGGGGGGGGGGACCACTGTGTTGGAAAAAGTTAAAAAATTACTTAAAATACCAATTTTTAAATTTTACGAAAGTATTGTAAGGTTTTTATATTTTTCCATCATTCTGTACTACAACTGAACTAAAAATATGTGCATTTACTCAATATTGTACATAAAAAAAAAAAAAAAAAAAAAAAAAAAAAACTTCGAATAAAAGCACCTTAAAGATTTTAGCAGGAAAAACAAATCGGAAAGTCTACTTTAAACATAGCCAGTAAGGTGCGTTCGTATTATTACTAATTTTACAAATAGTCAGATCTTGGTGGTGAAGCTGTTGCACTCTTATGCAAATATGCTGAATACGAAATGTATCACGAATCTATGAATAAGATTCAGTCATACGGAAGTAAATAGGATTACCTCTTAAATATTACGTCATCACCATGGCAACCTATCATGGAATATCATTGAAAAAGTACGCGTGGTAGGATTTAATAGAATAAAGAAAAACTTTTATGCATATCTTTTTAAGTTTTGGTTTCGTTTTAATACAATTTGAAAGGACTCGACACAATTCTGCAACAATACTACAGATTAAATTTCAAACTAATTGGTTAGTTAGTTTTTACTCTACATCGATGCGGAAATACGACCATACTAGGTGGCGACTATTGGTGTTAGGTATTTATATCGCTCCTAAATATGCTATTTTATTATTGACCAATGATATTATTAAATTCCAAAATTAAAATGAAAAACTATTCTGATATAGCAATCCCAAAACTTTCTTCTATCTCATACATATTGCTACTTCCTGAAAAATGCAGCATAGCTGCGCCATCGTTCAGATAATTCACACCCCAAATTAGTCAGCAACAACTTCTGTTTAACTTTTAACTGAATCTGCAGTTTGATGAAAATCCGTGCATTAGTTTCTGAGATAGAGCTATTGCGGAGATCTTAGAAAATTCTGCATAACAGCGCCAACTGCTAGGAGATGAACACCAAATACTAACCAGGATAGATTTTTATCAAGTACCAACTGAATCTGACGTTTGATGAAAAACTATGCTTTAGTTCTTGAGATAGAGCTATAGCGAACTAGTAAAATAACACCATAGCAGCGCCATCTGTAAAGCTATTTACACAAAAAACTAAACACTAATCTATATCAGGAACTAACTGAATCTAAAATTTGGTGAAAATTTGTGCATTAATTCTTGAGATAGAGCTATTGCGATAATCATGCAATCATGAGAATAAATCAGCATAGCAGCTTGCCACCTCTTCAGCGATTTGCACCAAAAAGTAATCAGCACCAAACCATATCAAGGACTAACTGAGTCTAAAGTTTTGTGGAAATCCATCCATTAATTGTTAAGATAGAGATATTGTGGAAATTGCTATTAATATTGAGAGATTTACACCCAAAACCAATCAGATCCAGTTTACATCAAGGTCTAACTGAATCTAAAGTTTTATGAAATTCCTTGCATTAGTTCTTGAGATAGAGCGTCCACAAAATTTTTGTCACACACAGAATGGCAGATAGACTCACAGACAGACATTTTCTAAAATCCATTAAAACATATTCAGGACCTTCTAAATCTAAAAGGTATCAATCCAATTTTCAGGAATCCAAAACTCTCTTCTTGTAAGGATAGAAGAAAGCAATAAATGTAGTTTTGAATCTTAGTTTAAAGAAGTTCCCCGGAGAGAAATGCATCTGGCACACAATCTTCGTCTTATTAAACGTGTTCGAGTGCCTGTCACTCTCTCGACGGAAGGCGACGTCCGGAGACATATAGGAATGGAAGCACCCGATTGTGTGGGCGAATGCGAAATCGATACGGAAACTAAATTCCTTTTCTGACATTCCCCTATCTATGACATCGAGAGAGAATTGCTTTTTATACTATTCAAATGACCTTTTTATTAGATTCCATTTAAAATTTTTGTCAGCTTGATTCCTTTTGAAAGGAAATCGACGCGATTCGGATCACTTTTAGGAAAATTATGTAATTGACAAAATATATTCATTTATTAAGAGATCGCTCGTCAAAAATGATAGATGAGGAAAATATACAGGGTATTCTAAAGTTTGACCGACACATTCAGAAGGGTGATAGCAGAGATCCAGAGGATGATAAATTACCGTAGAACATGGAAGCGCAAACCATGTATAAAGTCAAAAATAGAGGGTGTTAATTCAATTTGGGTTGACGTTTATCACTTTCAGAGAACTGAAGTATATTAATAAAACATTTAAGACATTTTCATTTTTGTCGTAAATGTGATGAAAACAAACAAAAATGACAGAAGTTTGATTACATGTAATAGAGATCAGGTAAAAATAAACAAACTCATAGTTAATCATTATCAAATCAATTGAAAGCAATTTTATTTAGTTGCTTACTTGACAAGACACACTAAATTGAGCAAAACACACGGACACAGTATAACAGAAGAACCACAACAATCAACATCTTTTCAAATACCAACTACGCCAAACTATGCTTTCCAAAAAATACTGAAGCGCCCCTGTTCTACAATTTTACCATATGGAAGACAAAACTGTCTTGCCATCTGGTGGAAGAAAATATCCTGTCATCAGGTAGACAAAAGCAACATAAAAAAAAATTAACCAAAACATTTTTCCTTACATTAAAAGCGCCAGCATCATATACTGAACTGGAATGATCGGACTGTGATGATCATACTGTATCATCGATGCCATGATTAACATTGTTTTATCACATCTTTTCGTGATGTTATCACGTTTCGCACAAGGCAACGTACCTGTCGTTGCATTTTCATTGCAATGTTTTTATTTTTCTCGAAAGTACTACCATCAAACAAGATTTAGTTAGACTTAAACACCCTGTATGTGGGATTTCATAAGCAGCTTTCGATCCCATGTTCTTCGGCATTTTCTTTTTAATCTTTTCATGCTTACTATCACAACTCTGAATTTGTCGGGCGAATTTGTAAATACCCTGTCTAATAATCGGCCAAGTGCGAATTTTACTTGCATACAAAGAGTTCCGTACAATAAATTTATAAATTTCTAACAGCACCATGTCAAATAATCTTTTCTGTAAGAATAATAAGACTTTGTAGAAAAAAAAAAAGCTACACAACATAGAGCTCTATTTTATTTTAGGGCTGGAATTTTTGAATTTTTTAAATCGTTTTTCTGTTGTTAAATTTGAATTTGTTTATACTTAACGCTGCATCTCCACAACCACATTTTTATGCGAAATCTGTTTACTTAGCTCCCCTCTATCTGTATTTTTGACACATAATTTTGAAACATCCTGTATAGCTGCTTCCTATTTATGTAATTACGAACATAACTAAAAACTAGATTGTAGAAAACTTAGATAGTAATAGAATGTATGTATGTTAATACTTATACATAAGAGATGAAATTGTTATTAGAGTTATAATAATGACAGAGTTATATATATTATAATTTCTTATTGAAAAAAAGATTAATTGTTTTTGTTTTAGGTTTCCACTTGAAGCACTCCGGGTTCAGGTCAGGTGTCTGGTTGACTTCAAATAAAATTTTACGATCTGGGTTAATTTTAACCCGACCTGTGCAGATCTGTAATGTGGATAACAGTACAGGGTCGTCAAAAAAAACACGAAGGTAAGAAACAATCCCTTGAAGTCGGCTCTATTTTTTGTTAAAAATTACTTGTTTTATACAAATTTAACAGCCTGCATATAGTAGTATTAGAAAACGCATTTTTACTTAAGATTATTCAGAGTTCTTTTAAAAATCAAACAAACTGTGTCTTGAACTACAAGATTATTAAGATTTCATGAATTTCAGGATGATAAAACCTTATTCTGTGTAATATTTTTTATTTACAACTTAAAAGGGTATAAATTGATTGTACATAGCCGCAAATTGGACAAGATTTCGAAAATCATACATAAATTAAGTTCCCCTTCTCTTTTATGATATCCATACATTGACATACACGCATACACACACACACTGAGAGAGAGAGAGAGAGAGAGAGAGAGAAAGAGTAGAGATCTGCATGGGACGAAAGTTCTAGGTCCGGGATCATTAAGGGGACAAGGGACCTTGAAATCCTTAAAAATAATTTTTTTTATTTTTTGTAAATTTCACCTAAATATTATTCAAGGGTACATTATATGCATTATAACATGCATTTATCACAAAAAAAAATGCAAAAAAAAAAACAATATTTTGGACAAAAAAATGGCATTTTACGCAGCGTCTTCGAAATCTTCGAAATGCGCCCTGCGCATTCCATATCAATGAAAATCCCCAATATTTTTTATGAAAGTTTGTTTTATATATATAAACAAAATTGTGCATCAAATTTTGAATATTTAAATTTAAAAGTTAAAAAAAAAAAATTGAAAAATTGAAATTTTTTTGAAATTTTTTTCAAAATTTTCAAATTTTTTCAATTTTTTTTTATTTTTTGTAAATTTCATCTTAAATATTATTCAAGGGTGCATTATATGCATTATGGCATGCATTTATCACAAAAATATTTTAAAAAATATATTATTTTTGAGAAAAAAATGTAATTTTACGCAGCGTCTTCGAAATCTTCGAAATGCCCCCTGCGCTTTCCATATCTATGAAAATCCCCAATATTTTTTTGGAAAGTATGTTTTATATATATAAACAAAATAGAGCATCGATTTTTACATATTTGAATTTTAAGATGTAAAAAAAAAAAAAAAATTGAAAATTTTGAAAAAAATTTCGAAAAAATTTCAAAATTTCAATTTTTTTTTTTTTTTTTTTTACTTTTAAATTCAAATATTCAAAATTCGATGCACAATTTTGTTTATATATATAAAACAAACTTTCATAAAAAATATTGGGGATTTTCATTGATATGGAATGCGCAGTCCGCATTTCGAAGATTTCGAAGACGCTGCGTAAAATGCCATTTTTTTGTCAAAAATAATTTTTTTTTTTGCATTTTTTTTTTGTGATAAATGCATGTTATAATGCATATAATGTACCCTTGAATAATATTTAGGTAAAATTTACAAAAAATAAAAAAAAATATTTTTAAGGATTTCAAGGTCCCTTGTCCCCTTAATATTTTTACTATTCATGGCCTGGCTCGTTCAAATGTCAGTGCAATCAGACCCGAGCAGACCTGGCCTATGAAAACATCAATGAAATCACACCCGTCTCACCAAAACTCAATTTCTAAAAAAAAAAAAAAAAATCAAACTTAGTGAACATTGTTTACATATCTATGGGAAATTCAGCATATTTTGTATTATTTGTGTTCGTAAGACATAAAATATAGAAAAGCAACGTATGATCAATCAGAGTTTTAGACTATTACAAGATAAAAAGACATTAAAAATTAATTTATAAAAAATATCAGCTAAACGCATCATAACTTTTGAAGCTATATAATTTAAAAAAGTAGTTTTGAAAATATTTTTCAAAGATAATATTAAGTATTTTCAGAACTGATTTTGTTAATAGAAGTTTACTACCACTATTACTATTATTTTTACAAAACAAATTGCTTGCCCGGTAGATCCTGGGAACAATTAAGTCTAGGTCCGAGTATATAGAATGAAATATAAGCCATATCACGACCTGGCCTGTGTATTTTGAAGAAACTAAGTCCGGACTCAGATATGATGTAACGGTCCAATGCCGATCTCTCTGCAGAACATGTTGCATTTCTATTATTGATGTTGCCAAGCTAGATGAATTTGGTCCGATTAAAAATCTTCTTTATTCTGCCGGCATAGCCCGTTTGAAAAATTGTGCTCACTTTGCCGGGCCAGATCTGAGCAGACCTCTAACACAGACACGTATACAAAAAAGGAAAAATACGTATAAAATAATTGCATTCTATATTTGCAGATGTTGTTTATTGACTTACTAAAATCACAGTATAAAAGTTATAATTTTCAGCGGTTATTTTTAAAATTCTTGTTAAAAAATTATGAAAATCCTTATTCGACTACTTTAAAAAGGGTCTTGCATTAATTCTTACGTATAAAACTAGTAATTACTTCTTTTTGAAAACTGCGCATTTTACGTTATATATATATATTATTTTTTTTAGAAAGATTAACTATTATTTTAAGTTCCAAAAAAACAGTCTTAAAATTATTCAAAAGTCATTCAGTTTCAAGTTGATGTCATAAGTTAGCTTAAAATGTTATATATTAAAGATTTAAGGACAAAGTATGAAGCTGGGTATATAAAGTCTTGAAAAATGTATTTGATATTATCTCTACTTTTTTAAAAAGCGATTTTTCAAATAAATAAAACCGACTTTAAGGGATTGTTTTTTATCTTATTTTGCGAATACTTTTTTTTTTTATTAACCCTCAATGCTTACTTATTTAACACTTAATCCAAGTAAGCGCATTATACTGAGAGTGGACATGGCGCAAGAGAATATTTTCCCGGAAATCCTTTATTATTATCTAGTTTAAATGTCATTAACGACATATTCAAATGTCGTGATAAGAGACCAATTTTTACGAATTTATTTTTCGATGCGCTGTTTATCATCTACAGATAAAAAATCTGCGCTTGCGTGCATTTACTTCAAATTTTTGCATTTCAAAGAAAAAATAGACCTAACTCTAACTGAATAAAAATACGTATTTTTTCTTATGAAGTTTATTATACTGCTTGCGATTGGCGCCTACTTAATTGCTTTTGCATTTTCATGTAACGTCATAATGTGTTAACCCAACCTTTTTCATCTCCCAGCTCTTAAAATGGGACAAAATTAAGTCATTATCACTGGATTTTCTCCGCTTCTGCGCGCAGGTGTTCTGAAGCAAAAACTAGCCTTCAGAAGTTGCAGATAGTCCAAAATAAAACTCTTAGGATATTGTTGATGCATCCTGATATCGTCGGAATATCGCTGTTAACCAGGACCTAAGCTCTAGTAATGGCTGAGAGGTTCCGATCTCAAAGCTAATTGATGGGAGGGATTGAGTTTGAACGCAGTCGCACAATCGCCCTAATCCTTCGAAATTTTCCATGGTTTTCTTCGAAGCTTAGAATACCTTACGTAAATACGGATTAGCTTCCCTTAGAAAGAACTCCATGGAGGGTACCTTCCCCACTTTTTTATGGGCTAAAGCCCTTATATAGATATTTGGCCGTCATAAAAACAACAACAACATGAGCTTAATATTCCTATAATTTGTTATTGCTATTAAAAATAGGGCAATCAACTTTTTTGACAAAATTACAACCATTTAGAATCTTGCAATTTGAAATATTTCTACTTATGAAGAGCATGGCCGTTGATGCAGACTAAGAGCAACTCTTCATCTTCCAGAAAATATTGACTCGGTCTCCCAGTTTATTTTACATTCATGGGGATTATCTTCCTAGACGTTCACACTTCTTTTTGTAAATTTTGCAAATATCCTGATAAATATCCATTTTTTTCGCTATCATTTATATTTTTAACATTTTTATTTTAAAAATTTAAATATTTTTATCTTTAATTTTTTAACTGTATTTTTATGTTTTCAAGAACTGTATGACGCTTTTAAACGGTCATCTTTAGATTAACCTTTTTCCCCTTTTTCGCAGTTCTGGCGTAATATTATCCAGACACTGACCATATTTTAAATTGTTCCCGATTTCTAGTGTTCTCTATTAGAGGTGAGGAAATTTCTCCAGGATCTCTGACAAGTTTCATTTCTAAATCCAAGTATCACTGGATAGCGAAATCGAAGTTAGTAACTAAAATGAGAATCTGTTTTAGAAAGTTGTCCATAAAGCAAAGTTTTACTGTATATATATACAAATTGCATAACCTCCTTTGTTGAAAACTGGTTACAGATAATTATTTGATCAATCAACATTTTATTGTTTAAAAATACATAAAAATCTGTTATAAAGTTAAAAAATACAGTTCACTGAAAAATTGACATAGTTTAAACATTATCAGCTATCTAGTACTTATACGAGATATCTTTTATTCTAATATGATACGAGTGACAAAATTGGAAACTTTTGTCTCGAAAAAAAAAAAAGAATACATGGAATATTTAAATATAATACATAGTTTCTATATTGGGCCAAATTGAACTCTGAATAAAATATGCAAATCAGATTTGACGATAGCAGAATTTTTTATCATTTTATAGTTTAGTTTCATTGAGTTTCTCGAGAAACTATTGAAATTTATTATGTAAATCAATCATTTGTAATAATTCTGTATTTTTTGAGTGACCTAACTTTTATTTAACATAACCTAATCTTAAAAAAAACTACTTCAAAAGATGAAGACTAATAAATGTCAGGATGCTATTTTCAAAAATAAAGTCCCCTTCATGCCAATATTAGTGGCTTTCTTCATACACTGCCTCTAACTGTCCCAGTTTATACCTTATATATGTCACCAGATGGTACTTAAGCATGTCAATCGTTTTTCCGCAGCTTCTATTTTCGCATTTCCATTTATTAAAGTTTATTTGCAATTTTTTATCTTTAAAAACATGAGTTTTCAATAAGTTTTATTTCCAAGTCTGTAACTAATTCACTAACAGAACAAAATGAAATATTTTACATTGAAACGTTACTTTATAATATCTATTTTTGAAAGGGTACCTTATTTTTAGCCTACAGTTAGACTGTAGTTACCAATGGCGGTGATGCACTTCCGCCATCGGCACATTAGTTGTTGCAAGCCGTCACAGAGACCAGCTGTTAACGAGACTAAGAATACACAGAAAGTACCACCTGATTAGTTTATTGATATGTTCTGTATGCTTTGTACTGTCTTTGATTTTCGGCCGTCCACAGCGAGACTTATGGTGCTCACTCGATATGCCTGGATTCTCTATTTGGCTTCCACATACCTATATCCGGACGGTGCTTTTGTTCCCACATGTTTTGCTATGTACAACACACATTCGAATGTAGAAATTGATTCGTGCAACATCTTCTGTTGTCAGGAATCACCTCATGCAGGTTTAACAACACTTCCATACAATTAGGCATTCTTCTTTCGCTCTTTACACTTAGTGGTTCACCTTCAAAAAAAGACATCAGGAGATGAACAACATTTCAAAATATTTGTCAGTGTAAAATATTTCATTTTGATCTGTTAATAAAGTAGTTACAGACTTGTTGAACAACCCTCTTAGTAATTGTGCTTGTTTCAATACTTGATGTAAAATTTCTTTCCTATTTCTGTTTTTAGCGCCTATGGGTGACGAGGTGAACATCTACAGCATCAGTGGAGGCAGTAGGGGCATGCAACCCGCACAAACCACCCATACAACCAAGCAACGACCGCCCGCTGTAGTCATCACGCAGGACTCGGACAACTCGCTTCTCTCGGTCGGAAACCAGGGACTGCTGGGAGGAAGTACTCTCTCCCTGGCGACGGGACAGCAAGGGTCGAGCCGGGCCGGATCTCCTAGGCACGGCCAGCCCAACAGCCGCGTCCACCCGGCCTCAGACGGAGGTCTGCTCGCAAGGGCAGGCTCCACTTTCGACGTCTCGACGGCGGACCTCACAGAATATGCCGGGTGGCACATACCCGGTGAGGGGAACATTTGCTCATTTAACTATCCTTTTTTTATAATTCGGAAGGCCGTGATATTTTCTATCGTTTAATTTCTGATTGATTTTAAAATTCAATAACTTGCAAATGGTGACATCTATTAAAAAAAATCGTGTTATGTAAGATGTCAGGAGATTTTTTACTGCGATTCCTAGTTTTATTTCCAAATAAAAGCGATAGATGGCGTTGCAAGCATTTATTGTTAAATTGAACGGGGCTCCCAAATGGTCCACAAACTGAACACCAATATTTTTTAACAAAATATTTCATAGTAGTTTTCTACAGCATTTGTGCTAAAACTAGCTCCGAAGGTGATTTCTATACAATTTGCTAAAAATTTCTAAAGTGAAAATTTTTCTAAGAAAATACTGATCATCAGTTGGCGGACCATTTAGAAGCTCTGATCGAGCTCCTTTTTTTTTTCTTTTTTCTTTCTTTCTTTTTTTTTTTTTTTTGTCTTTTTTTTATCTCAGTATTGATATGAAAGAAGGAGATTAAATAAATGGAGCAGGTTCCCATTGCCGATGCCGTTATTTTCTCGTTGCCTATGTAATATATAAACATCCTGCTCATTTCGCCAAAACCTGCCAAAAAAGCATATCCAACCATAGCCACATGGCATAAACTTAGTCCAAATCAGCACTGAATAAGCTGATTTATAGCCTGTCCACATGGTCAGAGCTGTGGTTCAAGGTTTGCATGATTTGTCAGAATTATTCGAGTTTGGTTTCAGAGTCCTGCGTCAATTGACTTCACATATAAAACGCAAATTGGCTTGTCTTATAGATGTTGCATTCCGCGATTTCACCTAGGGAACCATTCCATAAATTTAATCTCGTTTACTTCGGATCAATGCTGGGAGAAGAGTGTTGACAAGAAAAAAAAAAGAGACCTTGATTATTTCTTGCAGCTCCATCTATCGTTGCTATTTGGAATTAAAACCGAAAAACTTATGAAACTTACAAAACCCTCCTGGAAACATTTTTTTTAATAGCTGTCCCTATTTTGAAGTCAGTCTACTTTCGGATAGCCGATATAAGCTAGTCTTAAAATATGTAAACAACCTTACTTACTTACGAAAACAATAGTCAACAATCGCGACATTTGCTGTTTTTTCAATTGCTGTGCCATGACACAGCAATGTTCATGAAATGACTTTAAGTGTTTCACGAAATTTTTAAATAAAATAGAATTTCCGCGATTTAAGTACTCAAAAACTCTAGTTTTAAATACCAAGGATAAAGCATTAAAAATTATGTAAATATTACTTGTTGACAATAAGCGCAATACCTCAGGATATTGTGATTTATGGCAATAATATATTTAATAGTTGCACCCGTCGAAACTCGACGGAAAAGTATATATATTAGATATGATATATATCAATCTTATATAGACAGTAAAATACTGAGCGAAATAAACAATTGCTACCTCTTAAAATAGGGATAAGATAGCTTTTCATGATGAAGATGTACAAACTTCAGAAAATAACAAAAAATAAGGAAAACAACTCATAAATTACTATGTTGGACTTAACTTCAGCTACAATTCTTTTTTTAATGCGGTTTCTAAACTTTAAGTATTATTTAAATGCCAAATTATTTAGGAAGTTAATATTATACCCCAGAAGACGAATTCAAAAATATCTGCTTAGTTTATCTTTTCTTCGTTTAAATATCGCTTTATAACGGTACAATAGGGTGGGCCGAAAAAAACTTTTTTTCGAATTCCGATTATGGCGGGTGCGGAAAAGTGGCCACTGGTGGCACTCAGTTCACACAAAAAATTTGAGATTTTTTGGACTTTTCTTTACCCTGCCGCAAATGGCTTGAAAATTTGCAAAAATGCTGATTTTTGAACTTTTTTAGCTAAAAAGTTAAAAATGTTAAATTAAATTTATTTTGGTTGTATTTACTTGAAAAGGCATCTTTAACATACCAAATGCTTAAATAAATTCTGATATTGCATTATTTAATTGCTAAGTGTATTTTAAATAAACCAATTTTCATAGCTTTTTCACGTATAACAAGCAAAATATTTATTGGTTTGAATCTTACGTTAATTTCGCTCTTATTTATGTTCATTTGTCTTTAAATTTTTTCTCTGTGTCAAAGGTCATATATTTGGGCAGCGGACAGCAGTATAACTCAAAAACAAAACTGGAAGGTAAGAAAGGGGATGAAACAGGACTCTAAGCTTGGGCAATGCCTCATCGTAAAGTTGAGGGAGTGAAGCAAGATATAAAAGGGAAGAAAAATTGCGATAAGGGATTGTTATTATTTTACCATACTCAAAATCTGCGAAATTTGTTCAGTGTGGATGTGAAACCTTTTCCTAGAGGGATTCAGTACTTTTTGGATCGTTCGGCGTACTATTACAGTGTTTTGTGCCTTTTATTAAGACGAGCTTAGAAATGGCTATTATGAAGGTCCATGGCAATGTAAAAGACACGCGACAAAATGAAAAGTATCCTTTTTGGGCAACATGCTTATTGAAAGACTTGCAATTACCAACTTATACTGATATCATACGCCACTACTACTGGTTGCGAAACGATATGGCAGAAAATCGAAAAATCCAATATTAGTCTGGTGTTATTAAAATGGTAGATGAAAAAGTTACCGAAATCTGAATAAAAGCCAGTGTTTTCCCAACGATCAATTTACAAAAAGATTAAAAACTGTTAAAAGAAGCGTTGATCATTGGAGAAATCGTGAAATCCTATGGGGCTTGAAAGTAAAGACAACCCACGAAGAATTCGTACGAAATGGTGAAACCTTTTAGTAGTCTTTAATCTTTTTGTAAATTGATCGTTGGGAAAACACTGGTATGGAAGCTTTTTTCATATTTCAGTAACTTTTTTACCTACCATTAAACTATTATTCCAAACTATCACTATTAAAAGAAGTGTAGATCATTGGGGAAATCCTGTAATCGTATGGGCTTAAAAGTAAAGACAACCCGCGAAGAATTCGTACGATATGGTGAAACCTTTTAGTAGTTTTTAATCTTTTTTGTAAATTGATCGTTGGGAAAATACTGGTATGGATGTTTGATTTCAGATTTTTTTCCGAAGCTTTTTTTTAATGGTAATTTTTTCACATACCATTTTAATAACATCATCTATTGACTAATATTGGATTTCTCGATTTGCTGTCATATCGCGTCGCAACCAGTAATAGTGGCGCATGATATCCGTATAAATTGGCAGTTGCAAGTCTTTCAACAAGCATGGTGCCCAAAAAGGATACTTTTCATTCTGTCGCGTGTCTTTTACATTGCCATGGACCTTCATACTAGCCATTTCAAAGCTCGTCGTAATAAAACACACAAAACGCTGTAATAGTACTTCAAATGATCCAAAAAGTACCGAATCTCTCTAGGAAAAGGTTTCACGTCCACACTGAACATATGTCGTAGGTTTTGAGCATAGTAAAATAATAACAATCCCTTATCGCAATTTTCTCTTCTCTTTTATTTCCTCCTTAACTCCCTCAACATTACGAAGAGGCACTGCGCACTCTTTGAGTCCTGCTTCACCCCTTCTCACCTTACAGATTTGTTTTTGAGTTATACTGCTGTCCGTTGCTCAAATATATGACCTTTGACGCATAGAAAAAATTTAAAGACCAAGGAACTAAAATAAGAGAGAAATTAACGAACGACTCAAAACAATACAATTTTTGCCTGTTATACGTGAAAAAGCTATGAAAATCGGCTTATTTAAAATACACTTAACAATTAAATAATGCATTTTCAGAACTTATTTAAGCATTTGGTACGTTACAGCTGCCTTTTCAAGTAAATACAGCCAAAATAAATTTAATTTAACATTTTAAACTTTTTAGCTAAAAAAGTTAAAAAATCAGCATTTTTGCAAATTTTCAAGCCATTTGCGGCAGGGTAAGGAAAAGTCCAAAAAATCTCAAATTTTTTGTGTGAACTGAGTGCCACCAGTGGCCACTTTTCCGCACCCGCCATAATCGAAAATCGAAAAAAAGTTTTTTTCGGCCCACCCTACTGTACAATAATTATAATATCAATGAAACATTTTAATTATAATAGAAACAGGGACTTACTAAACTGCTTAACCAACCCACTACACATTTACAGCACTTGCAATAAATTCAATTTATTTATTGGTTTGTATCCTTCATGAAATTGTAAAAATTAATTTTATTGTTATGGCAACAACAAAAAGAAAAAAAAAAACGATATCTCTGTTATTAAAAAGAATAAAATTTTTGTATTTGTTGCTGAAATGCAAATTTTTTTTATTTTAAACAATAACTTAATACAATGAAATGATTTTAATTATTTTTTGATATTATGTAAGATAGAAATATAGTAATACCTGCATATCACAGGTTTTATTCTTTTTTTTTCTAATATGACATCATTTACACCTTCAGAAATACTCATCTTTTCTTAAATAAAAGCGTGATTTATGCAGTTATATAAGAATTCTTTAGTTTTTCATAAAATATTCATTATAATTAAATAGAAATGGCGCAGTTTATAGAAATATTTTCATTTGAGCACACCATGGACATTCACATTAATAGAAGTTCACTTTTTTTAGATGCAGGAATTAAAGTCAGTGAATATGACATCATCACTGACACAGCTATAACAGTGTATATTATATTCATGGAACAAATTTGTCTGGTTTCTGTATGACGACATTTTCTCCATCGACAAAATTTCGCTTTAGATAGTATATTTTATTAAAGTTTATCTTCTGTTATTTTACTTACATAATACTTAATAATATTACTCAGTAAATAGTCTGTGTATTGCAGGGAATAACTATGAGCAATCATTTTATTATGATTAAATTTAACAAAAACCTTTATTTATTTTATTTTATTTTTATTTATTTTTTTTTGAAATGCGATTATACATTCACCGATGAGATCAATCTCCTGATTGGTGGAAAATAATGAAACAAAATAAATTTTGAGAAAAGCTTAACCTGTTGCCACTGTTTTGAAGAAATGTCATGAAAAAGCTTTTAAAATTAAAAATAAAATATAAAAATTGAAATAAATTAAAAATTAGCCAGAATGGGCACATCTACACATAAACAGCTTTCATTTAAAAAAATAATTATCAAAATCGGGACAGTAGAAAGCTCAGGGCTGATGTCCAAAAAAACAGCCAGGTGTTTTAAATATATAGATATATTAACTATATTCTATCGATATGACCTTCAGAACCTTCCCTTGGAAGAAGAAATAATGAGTATTTCTTTTTAGTCCTCTTTTACATTACGACTCGATTCTTTTCCCCTTTTTTGCCTGGAACAATAATTCCAACCAAATGCAGTTTTATTATAATAGCTTTACGAACACGTTTATCCAAAATCCCATGCTTAATATAAAATGTTGCATGGTACACTCATATTGTTTATTTCTACAGCGTAATCGAGAAGCCCAAAAGGTTCAACTCGGATTACCCCTTTCAAGCTTCTTATTGTCTTTGCTTTAAAATATCAACAACTAAGAGTTCTGTAAGTCATAACTATCCAGTTACCAGAAAGCATAAAAAATCTTATCAACTTTAATTCGGTCTATTAAAAAAAAAATGTATAAATATAAACAGAGTGTCTCAAAACTTCGTATACGAACTTGGAAAGATAGAGAAATTCTTTAGGAACCATAATTACATGAAAAAGCATTGGCAGGAACGTCGTCTCACATTTAAAAGAGTCACAAACAGACATTAAGACCACAATGCAGAATGCACAATGTAAAACGCTATATTACACTGAAAATAAAACAATTTATGGCGTACAAATATCGAAGGAGCTGTTGAGAACTGCGTCGATCGTCATGGATGCAGGCATGACACCTATGTGACATAAATTGATGCACATTTTCAAAGATTTTTGCTGTTGCGTTGATTGGTAGCCGCCGTGATGAAGAGCTGTGCCTGCAAGTCTGTTTCAGAATTTTCGGCGTATTTGTGTCTTATACAGTGATATTCTCGGTACCCTAGAGAAAATAATCAGCCCTCTAAGTGTTTGGCACGTAATATTCCGTTCACTAAGATCCAGGTTTCACTGCAGCATAAGCAATATTTAAGATAATATAATTCTACAGATTTAATGAATTTTCAGTAAATTCAAGAATGATTAATACTCTCAAGGACTACATTCACATTTGTATTTAAGTTTTTATAATGTTGAAAGAATAACATTTTATGAGTATTTAAAACAAAATGAAGAGAAAACAACATTACAATTTTACCCTTTAGCAAGCCGACCAGATAGTTAAGTATGAGGGGGTGCACCCGGTGAGACTGACACGCCAAAACCAATTGTTTCCAAGTGGTTACTTATGACCGTTGTGTAATGAGATAACTCCCCATCATGTTGAAACCATACCACATCAAATTTGGGCAAGGACATCGTTAAGAATTTCCACAAAAACCTCTTGAATAAAAAAGAGATACTTGAAAGCGTCAAATCACTGCAGTAAGAAATAAAACACCACTAAATTGTCTACCACGATACTTGTCCACACACTAACATTGAATTGTTGTTGTGCGGCTCATGGATGAATTCCACATGGTATGTTGACCGTGTGATTCATGTTAGCACCCTTGCCGAGCTTGCATACAGCGCTGCCTACCGATTGCTACCCATGTTTTCTTGTATAATTGTGGTTCCTAACGATTTTCTTTTCCTCCACTTCAAGTTTGTAGATGAAGTTCTGGGGCACCCTGCATATTAATATAAAAAATACTGGCTCATCACTTTTATGAGCTTTAACATAGCGTTCGAGTATCTTGATAAAATTCTTTGGTACTACTAGGTTATCCCGTCGACCAAAAAGTTATCGCCAAACTAAAAGATTAAATGCCAATAATAGATGCTCGTGAATGTCACATTCAATGACTTTAAATACGATTCACGTGATTAAAATGTCATTAAGTGATTTTTATTTCGACTTTTTATAAATATCTTTATTATATTCTACTATTTTTTTGTTTTTTTTCGTTATTTAAAATGAAAATTATGTCAATATGTATAATTTGGTTATTAGTTTGGCGATTTGTATAATTTGGCGAAATTGGTCGACGGGATAACAGAGTAGTATCAATTCTTTACATGTGTTCCTTTTTTTCTTTATCTCCACTTTCATCCAGGATCTGGTTATCATAGAATGTGCCTGAGTCACACATTTGAGGAACGCAATATGCATTTTGCTTACTCTCTAAGGATACAAACTAATGTAAATTCCCATCTGTAGTTTATATATATATTTAAAAAAAAAACGAATTTCCCCAATTCATGTGATCTAAACTATTTCAGTCTTCTTCACTAAAGACAATGATATGTAATGTAAACTTTGAAATTCCGAGAAAAAACGGATATTACATCAAGCATATCGCATTCAATGCCTTAGGCTTAGTGTTTTACTCAATCTAAATTGCATATTACGCAGATGATTTTACCTTCCCACAATTTTTTAATTCATCTTTTGAATCTTGAAAAGAAGTTGAGTGGGAATGAGCAGTATCCAAGTAGAAGGGTATTGAGTTCGTCCATGATTTAATGATCTGAGAAAATAGGAACAATACTTCCAGCTTGTCATATGAGTAAAAAAAAAAAAAATCAAGCTGAACGAAAAAGCTTATCTATCTGTTCACTAATATCTCAAAAATCAAAAATCCTCCTCTCTTGAGTTTTCGATTTCACAACAACTCAATTTTCCCTTGATTGCTTTTAATTTTGGCTAAAAATATTTCCTTCTATCTCAAAATATATCGAGCGTGCCTAATATCTCAATAACATGGAAACGAAGTTGAGGATAAATCTATATCACAAACTCCGTTATCAACAGATGAAGAAAAAAATTAAATAAGGAACAGAATTTCACTGCTATTTATTATCAGAATCGGAGTTTTATTTATCCACAACTATTGTGCTTTATAGACCGGGAGGCATTTTCAGAAAGAATCACGTTTTGAGCACCTTATCGTCAGAACAAAGACTGGCGCGGAGATGAAGTCAATGCTACGCACCCTTTCTTGTTTGTGACGTCAAATACCTAGTGAACAGCAACCCTTCCTTCTGCAAAGAGCGATTATTGTTCATTTGTTTTTCCGTAAATGTTATCAAGCAAAGACTATAATATGAGGAAATGTTATTCACCGTTGTTTACGATTAAAACATAGTTTAAACAAAGAGCTTTTTCAGATTAAAATGCTTGAAATTTCACAGACCATCTAAACATAGTTTTCTTTTCCTCTCAATTCAAAAATATTATTTTCAAAACTCGTTATGTTCGAAGATATTGAGAAGTTAATTTAAAACACTAAAAGATTCTCTTGTAATAAATATAATTCTATTAATCATATGTTTTATGACACATTTGAACTTAGTTTATTTTGTGTTTGGCGATGCAGCTAGCTGAACGTTCTCGCTTTCGCCAAGTCGCCACGGCTGGTGCTCAAAAGGTGATTCTTTCTGAAAATGCGACCGGGAGGCGGCAGTAAATATAGTCACCTTATCGAATTCACGGCTGAAATTTCAGAACTAGTTAAAACACATCGCTTACTAAAACGCAATTGATCTGCCAAGCCCTATATTTGTGGAAAACACCTGAAAACCCAATTTTAGTGGTTGATTCGTAAGTTTACCATTGTATTTTTCTTCTCCCAGTCCTCTATTTTTTCATATTTTTGGATGCAAGAAAATATAATTGTAAACCTACAAGTCAACCGTTAAAATCTGGCTTTCAGGTGATTTCCACCAAGATCGGACTTGGCAGATCTATTGCGTTTTAATATGCGAATCGATAAGATGATTATCTGTGCTATTCCTCCCGGTCTATTATGATTAACACTAATTGTGCATATTGCATACTAAATTATATTAGGAATTATAAAAGGAGACTAAGTTTAAATACAATAATATTTAAAAATAGAATAAAGGTAGAAAATTGAGATGTCCTTCATCAAATTCGCCCACAATTTTAATCTTTGATAAAATTGACCAATTTATCCATTGGCATGCATTTTGTATAATCCCAGGAAGTTTATGTGTTTCTAGAAAAAAATCATTATTAATATCTATATTTCTGTATATTTTCAACTTAGTCTTTTAGCTTTGCATTTATATTAAATGTATATAACTTTTAAATAAATAATATATATAATTTTGGAGCATTATTTTTGCTCCTTTCCAAATTACTTTTTACACGAGAAAAAGAATACAAAAATACATTATTAATATGAAAAGCGCGTAAATATGGTTTTTAATATTCATAAATAAAGAGCCATTTTCGTTCAAAGTCAATAAACACTTCACCGAACTAATGAGTTCAATAATATGATGAAGTCACGTTCTTTTGATGCAATTACTAAACAGTTTATTTCAGGTTAATCCAATAAACTATCCCTCAAAAGGAAATAAAATTTTTAATGTCTAGAGGATGAGGTGTTGAAACATCAGATATGAACGAGTAATTAAATAGATTTAGACTTATGATGTGCTTTTGTGTAGAGATTAATATTTCTGACAAAGTAAAAATTTAAAGGATGTTCAGAGTTCTTAATCTATCATTATTTTTAATTTCAAATTAAAAATATTTCCTATAATCTCAAAATATATTGGGTGTATTAATGTCTCAGTATAATGAAATGTAAGATAAGAATAAAAGCGATATTACTTCTGTATTGTGACTTTTATCATTACAGGAAAATAAATTTCTGACTAAGGATAAAAAAAAAATTCACAAATATTTATTGTCTAAAGAGTTTTTTTTTATTATTATTCACAGTTATAACGCGTTATAACTCGTATTTATCTCATTACCATTTGATAATATTTAATGAAATTAAAGCTAAAAAAATATGTCAAGACATCGATGTTTTAAAACCAATATTTCTTTGCTATTTATATCTTTAGAATAATTTAAAAGATCACACTACTGACTGAAATAGACCAGTATGATAATGTTAAATCTATGGGGGCGTTCTTTTCAAATATCTCGCTGAAATTTTAATATCTTTAATATTTTTACTTTTTCTTTTTTTTTTTTTTACATTGGATAGCTGAGGACGATTTATACAACCGGGCTAGTTTTTACTTTTTCGATTTTGATTTCAGATTGTTAAAAAAAAATACTTTAACTTCCGAAACCGGTCAGAACCGGTTTTGAAATTGAAACTATCATAATATAAAAAATATATTACCAAAATCGAAAACTTAAAAACTAGTCGGTTGTATAGATCGTTCTTAGCTATCTTATGGAAAAAAAAAATACGTACAAATGTTAAAATTTGAGCGAGATATTTGGAAAGAACGCCCCCATAGACTTAACATTATCATCCGGGTCTTTTTCAGCGAGTAGTATGGGCTCTCAACGAAAAGGCAAGTTCATCAATAAGATCAAAATATCGTTTTCAATATCTGGAGAAGTTTAACATCGCTAAATGTCTGTAAAAAATACTAACGTAAAGTTTTAAAGGATGTTTGGGGTTCTTCCTCGATTCTTTCTAAATTAGGTCTGGAGATATTTCCTCCAATCCCAAAATATATCGGGTGTGGTTAATGTCTCAATAACATAGAACGGAAGATAACGAAAAATCGATATTGAGGATCTCGTTATCAACAGATGAAGATAAACTTCTATTTCAGGAACGGAATTCACTTATGTTAGAAGAGAAATTTTCTTTATCTACAGCTATCAAATTTTATAATCAATATATAGTTAATTACCCTATGATTATATTTCACGTGCTTAAATAGGCCATTACGCTTAGATATTTTTCCTTTTAGTTAGTTTTAAAGCATTAAAAAAAGGATAAAATTGCTGTTTCTCAAGATATTCATATTTTAAAACCAATATTTTTTTTCCCTACGTATACCTTTTGAAAGACTTGACGAAAACCCAAGCTCCTCAGAAAGATCAAAATTACTTTACCAATACATGGGATCTTTATCATAATTAATTGCGTACATTACGTACTAACGTAAACATTTAACCCTTTCATGGCCAAGTAATTGTGTCTGTAATGTTGAAATGGCATCAGAATTTAAAAAAAAAATATTTCAAAATAAGGAAAAATCATTTTTTAACACTTCTTACTCAAATTTATAAAAGTAAGATTAATAATATATCTCACCGCCCCTTAAGGGGCTAAAGAATGTTTAAAATTCTTTCTTGCTCGTCTTTAATTTTAGACTGAAAAAATTTCCTCCAATCCCAAAATATATAGGTTATGTGTAATATCCCAATAACATAACACAGAATACAAGGAAAAAATGATCATATGCTTCTTCAGAAACAGAGGAAAAGAAAATTCTCTAGTATTTATTATCAGAAGAGAAAATTTCTTTACCCATAGAAATTACGTTTTAAAATTAAATATTTAAATATCATGTCATTATAGTTCAAAAAAATTAAAAAGATTACACCATTGTCAAGGCTTTGATATTTTTGAAGTCAAAATTTTTTTTTCTACTTAAATTTTTAAAACGACTCGACGATAAGCCAAATTTATCAGTATCTGGAAGAACTGTTAGCATAATATATTACTTACTAACGTAAGAGTTTAAAAGATATTTAGAGTTTTTCCTAGTTAATTTCTAATTCTGGATTGAAAAGATTTCCTCCAATCCCAAAATATATCGGATATGACTGATATATCGATAACGTGGAACGGAAGATAAGGAAAAATCGATATCACACACTCCGTTATCAACAACAGATGAAGAAAATTTCTTTTTATGGGAATAAAATTTTATTGATATTTATTACCTGAAGAGGAAGAGTCTTTCTATGCAGCTATCATTTTGTATAATTAATATCTATTTAAATGTTATGTTATTATAGTCCAGGAAATTAAATAGGCCATTGTCAAGTTATTGATATTTTGAAGCCAATATTTTTTTTCTATCTATATCGTTAGGGCAACTCGACGAAAAAACAAATTCATCAATGAGATCTAAGTTACTTTTTCAATACCTTAGCAAGCGTTTAGCAAAGCTAATTGTCTGTATCAAATACTAACGAAAAAATTTAAAGGCTGTCTTGTGTACTTCTTCGATTGTTTCTAATTTTGGAATAAAAATATTTCCTCCAATTCTTAAATATATCGAGTGTGGCTACAGTCTCAATTAGGTGGAAACAACGAAATAAAAGATAAAATTAGATATCATATTCTACATTTACAATAAATCAAGAGACATACGGGGTGTATCAGTCAGAAGCATTCGAGTAGAAGGCAGAATGATTTTGTTGAAAACAACGACTGAAAGAAACGCTTTAAATACATTACAGAAGGAATATCACAGTTTTTTGCGTATTTTATAACTATTCTATGGTCTTTTTAGTTACATACCAAACATCCATCTACTTAATCAATCAATTAATCAATAAGTACCTTTCCTATCTGATATTCTGAAGCATGTTCGCAGGATGTTATGGTGCCTCTATATGAGAGTGACGATATACGCACAGGGAGCATGCTCAGACTATGTTTAGATAGATTTTTTTTCTAAACTAAGACATACATCCCAGAGTTGACGATACTTGTCTGAATGAGTTTGCTTGTAGGAGAAGCACTAGCTTAGCGAAAATGACAGGCTCGTCAAGATGTTTGACGATTTGATTTTGCCCAGGATCATGTTAACCAATCAAATTTTATATCCTGCATGGTGCCCTCCTCCTATTTAAGCACCCTACTACTACTAAATGGACTACTGCCAGTACATCCACTAATAATACCTTCACTGCTAAAAATCTGGTGCATTTTGTTACCATGCACTCCGCCACTTGTATAGAAAAAAGGTACTTGATCGTATTATGGAACCTTCTCATTGGTCGGAATAGAGATATTATGTGCAAGCGGCGGAGTTCGTTGCAACAAAATGCAGCAGATTTATAACAGCGTTCAGTTCATTCACTATTGTAGGCAAAGGCGGTACATATCTATAAAAAATATAGTCACAAGGAGCCATGTGCAATGCACTCACAATATCTGGCACGAAAAAAAGAACTATACTTGGATGTTTTGTGTGCAACTAAAAGCGAGTTGACTGATCCGAGAGCTTTATTTAAAAGGTGCAAAAATTTTCACAAAGCAACAAATATAGAAAAGCGAAAATACGTGGATTAATTGTCTTTGCTGTAAAGTACACTGGTGAGATAAATTAAGATAATTTGCATATTTCAAATGTTTATTTGTAGTGTAAGTGTACCCGTGTGTCCACAAAAACAGACTTTATAAGCGCGTGGAGGGTAAGACGAATTGCGTTCGCTAGGACACTTCAGCAAATTTCTTTGTGTTGTCTTGCAGCAATCGGTTAAATTCACATAGGAACAGTAAAAATGAGTAACCACCAACGTTTAGATGATGGAATGAGGTGGCCGAATTGTGGGTAAGCTATGGACAGGCCAGTCGCAAGTCCAGATATACAGACAGTTTAATTTAACGCTCAGCGCCTTGTATAACCTATGGTAACACTTCCAAGATACTGGATCCATCGAGAAAAATACTGTACAAGGTCGTTTAAAAGCCACGACGGCCAGAGAAGATCGCCATTTGTCCATTTTAGCGAGGCATAACAGAGAGACTGCCGCTTCTTAGATCGCTCGGGCTAACCCAAAAACCCGTGTAACAAGACTGACTGTTTCTAAAAGTCTGAATGAGAGAGGGGTGTTTGCCAGAAGATTGCCTGTTTGTGCCCCGCTCACGTCAGCGAGCAGGAGAGTCCGATTAGTATGGTGCAGGCAGAATAGTGATTGGAGTAAGGAGCAATGGTTAACCGTTCTGTTCACCATCGAGTCCGTTTTATCCTAAACACCGATTTTCGCCGTACTTTTATATGGAGAGAGCCAGGGATCAGCTACCTACTCTTCAATGTCCGCGAAATCAACAATTATGGTGGTGGTAGTGTAATGGTCTGGACAGGCATCATGTTGGACGGCCGCACACCTCTCCACGTCTTTCAAAGAGACTCTGTGACTGGTGTGAGATATAGGAATGAGGTCTTAGAACACTATGTTCGCATTTTCCGGGATTCAGTAGGTCCCGAGTTCATCTTACAGAACGATAACACGAAGCCACATAGAGCTCTTCTGGTCAACGAATTTCTCGAGGGTGAGGATATTCGCTGGATGGATTCACCAGCCAGGTCTCCAAACCTTAAACCTATAGATCATGTGTCAGACGTTCTGGGTTCAACTGCAACTCGCAACCCCAACCCGAGAATTACACAGGAACTGAAAACTACGTTGCTGAATGAGTGGGATCAATTACCACAGGCACTGAAAAACTGCCTTATTTACAGTATGATATCACGATGCTAGGCTTGTATAGCTGTAAGAGGGGACCATACCCCCTATTAACCCATTTCTTTTGTGTATTCTGCAGCCGCTGTTTCAGACCTTCAGACTTTCATGAGTGTCAAGCACGAACATGTGTGTCTATTATAACTGTTGAACGTTTATTTTGTTTGTATTATATCAATCTATGTTCACACCAAATTTTATTAAAATCTCTCCAGTAGTTCTGGAGATCGTAAATCAAATATGAAAATTCTCTTAATTTTTTACACTAGTGTACTTACTATGTTTTATATTGAATAACTGATAAAATGGACCACAAACATATCTGACGTCAAAGAACGTCACGATGAATTATAGCTAATCAGCTTCTTGATTTAGCCCACAAGTGTTCACAAAAAGCCAATCAAACCCCGCATCGCTTGTGGGAAACATTGCGAACTTCACCCAGTGCTAAAAATCAATTCATTTTAGTCAGATCAGAATAAAAAAAACCAACGGGAAAAATCAACTGTTTACCCTCGCTACAACATAAACAAGAGCTGCACGTTTTTATACCAAGGCTCTCTAGGGGTAATTTCAGATGTTTTTTAATTCTATGTTTACAGGAAATTTTTCCTACTTGTGAACTGCAGTTATTTTGGCAGTTAAATGTGCAATTCGTGCTTTTAGGATTTTTTTTTTTTAATATTGCTTGGAAAATTTAAAGACTTTTTTTAATGCGTCATGCATAAAGAAAAAATACTGAATAGTGTCTGACTCCATTTCTGATGTAAGCCATTTAAATGAAATCTCACAGACTATTAAATATGTAAATAAAAAGTGAATATGGTCTTAATATAATCAAAACTTTTATGACTGTTTCAGTCTCAGCCAGAAAACTGGAGGGGGTTGCCGAATTCCCTACGTCGTGGGTGAAATTTTGTCTAATATCATCATTGTTAAAAGGAGACACGTATAACAATTCTAGAGTAAAACTGTGAGCTTCTTTTTGTCTTTTGTTCAAAGTGTTTCTTCTAATCATTCTTGAGATCGGGTCATTCTTTCCTATACCCTTATACAACATGTATAGGGTACAATATTTAAAAATGGTATTTATTTTCAGTTTCTCATAGCTATAAAAATGATCATATAAATTTACTCTTTCTATATTAATCATACTGTATTCCAGAAATGTAACATTAAAAATATACCGTGTGTTCTAAAATAAATTGACTGTATTTAAAATTCAATAACTTGTAAATGGTGATAGTGGTGCTATTAAAAAAATTCTTGCAGCAAGATTAGGCAAGATGTCGATAGTCATTTTAATGCGATTCTCAATTTAGTTTAAAATAGCAGCGATAGAAAGCGTTGTGAGTAATAGGCACTAAATAGGTTTTTCGATGTTTGTCCCCTCTCTCTTCTCAATATTGATGCGGAAGAAGGGGATAAATATTAAATATATGGAGTGTACCCCTAGGAACAAATTTGCATTGGCGACTGAGAAACACTCCATATATATAATTTCCTTCTTTCGCATTAATACTGAAAGAAAAGAGAATCCAAAAGTCGGATTCCAATTTATCTCCTATCGCTTGAAGCGTGCTCTATCACTGCTACTTTAAACTAAAATTTAGAATCGCTGCAAAAATTTCCTTAGATTTTACATAATCCTCCTGTGGGAAATATTTAAATAGCTGTCACCATTTGCGAGTTATTGAACTTTAAAATCAATCAATCCATTTTAGGACACCAGATATATGTAATACAAAGTTTTAAATAATTTGAAATGGGGGGGGGGGGGAATGTTATGCACCAAGATATCAGTATCAAGCCAATCACTTTTCGCTATTACTGCCTTTAAAAAAAACTTAACAAAAAGAAAATTCACCATTATCTGGACATTTTTGCACTATCACCAGGTGTGCATATTGAAATCTTAGTAAAGATTTAAAGGATGCTAGAAATTTTGTTACGTTCCTGTTTCTAATTTTAGATTAAAATTATCTCGCTGAATCCCAAAATATGTAAGGTGTGGCTAATAGCACAGAAGAAAAGAAAACACAGCGATGTCATATTTTTCATTGCGAACAGATCATGAAAATATTTTGCATAGGGGGCTCTGGTATTTACCGCCAGTTTATAACAGTCGTCAAATTTTATAAGTTAATATAAATTACTCTTTCTGATTATCATATGCTTGTATTGTAGATATAATTCCTCATTATAATAAGTATGCCATTCCGCTTTTTAAAATATTAGAGAATTGGAAGATTTTGTTACATATCAAAATATAGATATTTTCAAAACTATAAATTTTCGCTATCGATATCTTTAGAAACATTTCATAAAAAAGCAGCATATCAGTTTTTTGTAAAGTTTTTATCATCACTTCTTTGTAATTTTTCGCGGTTTTTATTTCCTTCTCATGCCAACAGCTAAACAAATTTAAAACTGATTTTATTTATTTAATAAATAAATCAAATAATTATATCAAATATTCAATAAAATAAATCAAAATTTTCTGGATTAAAATACTGGTATCTAAAAAGCCGGAGAGACTTGGCAGCTCTGTAAATATGCCAGTTATTTTAGTCCAAGAGCCGACCGCACAAAACCCTAAGTCATCGAGCACAAGAAAAAATCTTTTATTTTATGGAAGAGTAGTCATAGAGGAATCGAATGATCCATGTCTGCCAGAAGCGAAGTGGTGCATAAGCCAAACATTAAAACCACTAGTGGTTGACTCGTAGCTTTAGCACTGTGTTTGCTGTACAAACAAAAGTATGAATGCACGTAAAACTGGGTGCAGGAAAACACAATGCTAATCCTACGAGTCAACTACTAGTAATATTAATTTTTGGCTTATGCACCACTTCGCTTCTGGCAGACATGAATTATTCAATTCCTCTGTTACTACTCCTCCATAAAATAAATGATTTTTTTATTCTGCTCGATGACTTAGGGTTTTGTGCGGTCGGCTCTTGGACTATTTTATCTGTTTCTGAATTGGTCTTTCCTCTGATCCTGTTTAGAGCCAGCACCACCGGAACCGGAGGAGACGAACAGCCGGTATTGTTCGTACAGGACGCGGCGTGCCACCCTCGGTTTCTTCATCACGCTGGTCATCTGTTCCACCTGGGTGTCGGTGACGCACCTCATGAAGTGGGCCTACAGGTCGCCCCTCACGCTAGCACAATACCAAGCCAATGAGAACAGCACAGCGCCCTTCAACTTCAACGGGTCCTCGGTGTCGTCGACGGTGCCTCTCGTGGCGTCCTCCGCGGAGCCCTTCCGGGCGCCCTTCATGGCCACGTGGTTCTTCACGGCCTGCAACTGTCTCTTCTTTCCCGTGTATCTCTGCCTACGCAGGAAGGAAGTGCACAAGAACAACACAGATATCGAGTGAGTGTTCATTCCTGATTATCATACCGATGGTATGTCGATAATGAGAGTGGTGACATTAACTGTTAGAAATTTTTAACTCTCGTTGCATCAGCTTCATTATTTTTATAAAAAATCATTATTTGACAATATGGTGTAGCATACTCATTAGTCAGAATAGAGATATTTTATAAAAGCGGTGGAGTAACTACACTGTTAAAAATTTGAAACTTTTGCTGCATCGTCACCTCACCACTTTTATAGAATATCTTTATTTTAACCAATGAGAATGCTCCATAATACAGTGAAATGATGGTTTTCTATAAAGATGGTGGATTGACGATGCAGCAAAAGTTTCAAGTTTTTAACAGTGCATGCAATAACAGTTGTGGATTTTTAACAGCGTACCCTTATACTACGGGAAATAAAATTTGATTTGTTGAGATGATTTTCGAGAAAGAGAATCGCCAAGGATCTTGACGAGCCTGCTGTTATCGCCAATCTAATGCCTGTTAACTTGTCTCACTTATTATAATGAACTCCTGCAAGTGAATACTATGTAAAGCCAAATTCTGGAATGCAAGTTTGCCATAGTTTGTAAAAAAAGCTTGTCTAAAGATAGTCTGAGGTGCAATCTGTGCGCATCTCGCCACTTTTGTGTAGTATTTATATTTAGGTTTGTCAACATTAAAGCCATACAAAAAATGATCACATTATTATTATAATTTCAATATATATTAATAAGATATGTAAATGTAATTTATCATTAAAAGTTCTAAATTTTGAATTTTTGTAATTCAAAAATTTATTATTCAAATGGTTTGAAATTTGGTGACTGAATATATGTTTGGGTATAGAAGTTAAAATATCGTGTCAAAATGGGATATTACCATTGAAGTAAACAAAGTTTAGACTGGTTTTGATAATAAATACACCTTTGAGCAAAATTTAGAAATATAATTTAAAAGTAGGCTTTACTTCCAGTCGTTTGGCACTAGTAACTTTTTTATACGCTAATTGTTGCCGAATTAGTAGCTGATGTTACCATTTTTCCACGACTCTAATTCCTGTGTCCAGAATTATTGCAAGATGTACAGTCAGTCAATCAGGGTAACTTTGACCTACCAGGGTAATTTTGAGTCAAACGAGAAAAAAGATGCTACAACAGTTGAGTTAATTGCAAAATTTTGGTCTCAAAATATAGATAGCAGTACTAGTGAGAGTTTGGCAGCTCTTTGGTAAAAATTCGTCTTGAGTTAACGGTAAAATTTTGGTCTCAAAATATAGATAACTGCACCAGTAATGTGAGTTTGGTAGCTCTTCGGAAATAAGATTTCACCATGGCAGAATGGATCAAAGTTTCGTAACGGTAAATAAAGTTACCCTGATTAACTGTAAATGAATAGCTTTAATACAAATAAAACTGTTTTTTTAAGTAGTTCAATAAAGAATATTTCGAAGTTTAATTAAAAAAGAATTATTCATTTGTTATGGATAGTTCTTTTTTCCCTTTTTGAGAGTTAATGTCTGACAGACAGATAGACTTGCAAAAAACCGGTTTATTCCTAGGTTTATTTCTAATAGACACAATTTATTCCCCAAAAACTTTATTTATTCCCAAGTTCAACTCATTTTTTTTTCTAGGCTGTGAAACTCTACCGATAGATTCATTCAGATTTGCTAATTTTTATTCATATTTTACCCGGAATAGTTGTAATAAAGACAATTTTTTTTAATGTTGTTTTTTAGTTTTGTTAATTCAGTGAAACATAATTATATTCATTTTAAGTGCTTAAAAAGTTTTAAAAGCTTTAAAATTGGCTTAGATATGTCAGCATGGAGGCCTCTTAATCATTCCTCAAGGGAAAAGCAATCGCTTAATTGACCCTTCCTTAGATCCATCATTGAATTTCGCTTCTAAAAATATTTAAACATCATTTAAAATGTTTTTTAGAATTGAGGAAATATTTCGAAACCTATTACTACTATTTTCAATTGTTTTGGTGCAATTAATTATTTTACCTAATAAATCGGTTTCAACTGACACCACACCCCAGCAACCAACTTGACAACCTCGTGGTCATTTTGTTTGCCCATCGGTTTTTTTACAGTTTGATTCGTTGAGCAAAAATATTGGTTGAAAAATCGGTGCTTTCAGTTGATTAGTGTGAAATTGAAGACATGTGACCACATGACTGAAATTGATCTATGAAACATTTCTTTTTAATATACATGGAAATCAATGCAATAATCCATGATCTGCCGGGTTCGTTATATGAAATGTAGAGGATTATAATTCAAATTAATATATAAATGTGTTCCTTTTGCAGCGACGTGTGGTACCGGCTGTTCCGGGGAAAAGGCCTGTCTGCCCTACATTTGCTGACTCGCTCCTTTTTCTTCTGCGTGCTATGGGTAGCTACCAACTACATGCTGGTGTACGCATTGGCAAGGCTGGACGCCACGGCCGTCATGGCGCTACAAGCTTCGAGCGCTAACTTTATCTACCTGTTGTCCTGGGTCATATTACACGAGCAGTTCGTCGGGATACGGGTAAGTAACAAAAACACATCAAATCATTGACAACTAAAATTTTTACTTTTCTGCCAATTATGAGAAAACTGCATCGTTACAAACGAACTCTTACTTCAATCAGTCTATGAATTACATTTTCGCTTTAGTGATCATTGCATTGAACCATTATGGCGTTGCTGACCAATCGTACCAAAGAAATGTTAATTGTGATCGCATTCTTGTCTACAGTAGCCAGTGGCGTAGCTAAGGGGGGGCAAGAGGGGCGTCCGCCCCGTGCGCCGAGGCCTAGGGGCGCCAAATTGAGAGAGATTGTTATATATCTATATTGGGGTGGGGGCGAAAAATTTCTTGCTGGCCCCGGGCGCCAAAAAACATGACAGTAGGTGGTTACGCCACTGACAGTAGCAGTCGTAAGTACAGACGGGGAATTATTGTCGATCCACAGTCATTTTCTACACAGTGGCGTCAGCTGCACTTTTCTTATAAGGAAAGGGCAGCTGACGTCACTGTGGGTCGAATAACTGTGGATAAGCTAGAAACACTTGTTCCTTCTTAACAACTCCTAATGTCCGCATGAGTTAGAACGATTTGATTGGTCTGCGTTCGACAGTTCTATGATGATTGGCCGAAGTCGTTTATGATGAATTCTACAATAACCGTAACAACAAAAATGTACTGGTAGATTGGTTGACGGAAGTGTTTGTTTATAAACATGTCCTTTCCCTATTACTATAGTCTGCCGAAGATAACTTGACTCGTGATCTTGAAAGAGTTCCCTATGACACGCGAATTTTTTTTTTCTAATGGATACAAATAGTAGAGAGTACGTATTGATAAATTAAAAACTCGTTTCTGATTGTTCATAATAGTAGCTTTGAAAAGAGTTCGAAATAGGGTAACATCCCCAGTAATTGGCATGCACCAGTGATTGGCACATCCTACAAACATGTCCTAAAATAAGATTTGTATCCAGTCTTTTAAAAATGGAAGACCATGTACCAGTTGTATGCTCATTTACGTTAAAGATTATAACTTGATTTATGCTACTAGATGACAATAGTGCCTAGGAAAGAGAAACAATTATGGCTTGTATGAAATTAGGCATTTTTGTTGCAAATGCTTCTGCTTTGGAGTAAGGAAGGCATGCTTTTCAATTCGTTGTTATCTGATTTATAATATATTTTAAATTTTAATTGACAACAGTTTTGTTTTGTTTAAAAGGGTTACTTTAATTGTGTAAAAGTATTTTTGACACAAATATTTGGATTTCTGAATTAATGATAGTTGCCAATTAATGGTGCTTCAATTTTGCTAGTTCCAAGTAATTGGCACCTATTCCAATTACAAGGAATTCGCAAGGAATTTGAAATTAAACCACTTATTTTGGAAGTACTTTTAAAGTTATAGACTAATTTTGTTTATCATTTGTTTTTATTTGAAAATATGAAATAATATCAGTAATTGGAATCCATTAAAGCTTCATATGACAATTACTGGGGACAGCATGACAATTACTGGGTATTAAAATAAGTATATTGTATTGTTTTAAAGTGTTCACATTTCAGACTAATATGCTGATTTCTTACTCTCAAAATCCTAAAATATGGCATTTTCATCTACAGTAAATTCATTTAAAGCGATTAAACAGAATGTAAAATGTAAAGTTTTTTTAAAATATAAACTTGTGCCAATTACTGGTTCACAAGGTGTCATACATTGGTGCTCTAGGTGCCAATTACTGGTGATTTCAGCAATTTTTTATAAATATATTTTTATAAAAATACTTTTTAAAATTTTTTTGCTTTTAGTGAGCAAAATAGATGCACAGACATGCATTCTTTGATTTAAAAATATTTCCAAGTAAATATATTATTTCTTTGTAATGAAAATTGAAGTAAGTTTAAAGACAAATTCTTAATGTGCCAATTACTGGGGATGTTACCCTATTCAATTTATTTAAAAATAGATAAACATTTTTTCAAAGAATTTAAAGTGAAATTACAATTTTGGAAATTTTCTATAAATGGGGAATATTTAAACAATATTTTAATATTTTTTTTTCAATTAAAATTTTATGTTTACATTGTAATTATAAAAATGATCATTTTAAAAATTGTGTAATGTCAATAAACATACGATAAATCACAAAAATAAAAAGTTTCTACTAAATGATTATTTTTTCGCAGATATCTGCGATCGAAAGTTCTTGTTGTGATTCATGATAAATTTCTGAATTTTATTGATACAGATTTTGATAGACCATAAAGGAAACAATACCTCGATCTTCAATAGACCAAAATTTAATATGTAATAAGAATGAAACTGCGGTACAAAACTATCACGTCGGGATCTCTGTGGCCGAATAGTTAAGAAACCACGCTGCTAATTAATCGCTTTGCGAGCGTAAGATATTGTGGGTTCGAATCCCACTGGCTCCATTGCACACACTCTTTGTGTGGAGCTCCCGGTTGTATTTCTCTTGTATTGTAAAATTTCCTTGTGCTATCTTGTCCCTGTATATTGACGATAAATTAAGCAGACTTTCATGTCGAGCACACAAGTCAGATATATGCTACAAATAAATAAATAAAAAAAATTAAAAACTATCAGGTCAACTTTCGACACCAGATATCCTAAGCAAAAAACAAATCTTATAACAATAGGGAAATGTAAATGAGAAAATTTCAAAGGACGCTTTCTATTAACTTGCAAATATCGTATGCTAACTAGTGTATTGTTCTCAAAAGAATATATTCACTATTCTTGTGTGTTTAATTTTTTTCTTCTTGTTTGCAGATCGTGGCGGTGATCATGTGCAACACTGGCATCGCTCTTCTAGCGTACATGGACGGAGTGTCGAGGACGTCGACGCTAGGGGGCGTTGTCTTAGCTGCGGCTGCTGCTGCCGGTCTCGCTGTTTTCAGAGTAAGGCTTAATGAAAGCATAACTTTCTCGATAATTTGGTGCATTCAAATTTGTTTTCTACACAATTTTTTCTTTCGAAGAAAGAACAAAATCATATAATGTGTTTCAACATGAAAACACAGCAAAAACCGCTTGCTATAAATTATATTTTTTGCTTAGAAAAATGAGCAATTATCTATCCGTTTAAAATGAAAAACATCTAAAAATAATAAGTGGTTATTTCTGCAGTTTATATAAAATGTACTGTTTCATAGTGATGTAACCACTCTCCTCTAAGGTATCCGAACACTTTTAAGACGAAATTTTCGACCAAAATATCGATTTTTCATTTTCGCAATAATATTAAAAATGACTCTCTTATTTGTTGAATTCCAATTTAATTTTGTCTGTATCTAAAACAGAACCCGAGTTACAGCTGTTCAAAATTACATCTATTAACAGCTTTTCAATTATGTTTTAACATTATTTTTGGGTTATTCTGAAAAAGAAGTTTTTCAGATTTTTGCTATACGCAAAACATCCTAAAACAAAAAATTATGTATGAAATGCCATGAAATTTTTTGTACTTCTTTTAAAAATGTCTTTTGAGGTAATAGACTACACTTATGATAATATATCAAATACAGTCGAGTCTCTATATAACGAAATCCATCGTTCCAGTAAAAAATTCGTTATATAGAGAAATTCGTTGAATAGAGAAAGCCGTTAAAAGTTGTTTAATGTGCAAATTTTAAACAAATATTATTTTTTATACGTTTAATTAAAAATTTGAAGTGTTTAACTATAAATATTAACTTAATATCCTATTTCTAAGTTATTTGAACAGTTTCAAAAAAGAGAATAGACATTTATTTAAAAGCTTAATAAAAATCACACAAGAAAAACATACGTTAATTTTTTTGCCATTGAAAACAAAATTTTCTCAAATTTTCGGGGGCGATCTCATTGCTCCGGGAGTGAATGTCCCCCCAAGCCACCCTCTGAAATCAATATTTCAAGTACCACATTGATCCAGATTTTATATAGGTAACATTTAAGTTGACACTGTTTCTCGAAGGATATTAAAAAATGTGTGGGAGGGGGGGGGGGGCGGTAGAATGAATTCGTTGGACTTAAAGATCAAGGAGATTCAAGGTAGAGAAGCAATATAAAAAATTCAGCATTGAACGATAAATCAAAAATAAGTGATGGAAATTTGATTCCGTGTGATTTTGAAGCTTTTTTAGAACTGAATAAATAAAGAACATTTTATGAAAAAATTCGTTATATGGAGATAGATATTTCGCTATATAGAGACCGTTTTTAATGTAATCATGAAAAAAGGGGACCGTTCCTGCTAAAAATTCGTTATATAGAGAAATTCGATGTATGGAGTTCCGTTATAGAGAGACTCGACTGTAGTTTTATATTTACACTGGTAAAAATGACAAACTTGAGACAAATTTGACGATTTTTCCTTACATTAGTACTTTAACTGCCATATCATCTGAGATAGAGATGAAATTATAATGTGTGCAGTCTAAGTACTAGAGAAAATTATTCTGATTATGATGCAATTTACAAAATTCCAATAGGGGAGAGGGGGCACCTTTGAACATTTTTTCAGAAAATCAAGATATTTCTTACTTGAATTATGTTTATTGAATTTTAAATATTACATAATAAAAACAACGCATTTCTTCATCAAATGAACCATAAATTAAACATTTTCCAAAGAAATTAAATAAGTGAGGATTTAAAAAGTTGAAAGATTTGTGTTCAAACCTGCCCCATGTAGGGATACTTTGAACAAGCAAGGGACACCTTTGAACAAATGAATAAAATATGAGAATATTGAGAGTTTTTATAAAATGTTGCATATGTTACAGAAATATAAAGTAATATGAATAAAATTAAATAACTACATTTTGTTAAAATTACTATTTTTTTTTTTTTTTTTTTTTTTTTTTTTTTGTTATTTAACCAAACTTAAATCCATCAAAGTTAATGTCAAAACTCATTGTAAATAAAACACAAAGTGTCCTCTAGTTGTGTTTGGTTGTGAAAACTTTTTGACGATATCCTTGAAATATACCAATGTGGTATCTGATGCTTCTGGAAAATTAAAATTTTTCAATCTCTATTTTTTTAAGAGACCTGATATAAAATTCCGTTTTATCCGTTACGGAAACTGGTACCCGTTGGAAACCTGTTAAATTATGAATCATTATTTTGTAGCCAGGATTTGCAATTACCCAATAAATGAATTTAGATTTGATTTAATTTAGATATGAAACTTCCCATCACTGATACATACAGAGGTTGGAACCTATGTATGCAGTAAGAGGAATTGTTAGCAGTATAAGTCCATATTCTTTGACATTCTTAATTAACCTCTTTTCCAATAAAAAATTAGATATAAAAATACTTAGACATACGAGGGCATTTCGAAAAGTAAAGATACAACGTACGCCGGAGAAAAAGAAAAGTTTTGGCAAGCAAGATGGCAATACAGGTGTTAACCTTGAACCGTTAGCTTTCTCAGGGCCATAACTATAAACTTGGGGGCCCCGGGGCAAACTAGTGAGGCCCCTCTTGCCGGCGCAAATTAAAACTTTGCCTCGGGCGCAATTTTTTTTTCACACGCCGCTATTTAAATGTACACAGTATGATAAGCCTAAAAAGATGAAATATCGATTTTGATTTTTTTTTTTCGATTTTATGTACTTATTAATGAATAAAAAAGAAAGAATTTTCCAGAATTTTTTAGATGCTTTTTATATTATTCAACCTATCAGAAACCCATATTTTCTTCCTTATACTAGCTTCGGTGGGATCGACAAACATGCTGGCACGACATGACACATGCGGCTCCAGAGCCCGATCACGCTGAAGTTGGGCCCAGGGCCTGTTAAAAAGTTGGGCCCCTTACCTACCCATTTTCGGCGACACTTTCAGGAAAAAATATATATATATATTTGAGTTGGCAAAATTAACTGGTGAAAAGTGCCTAGGTTAAAAGCTTCTAAAAATTCTATTGAGTCATTCAAAATATTTAAATTTTACGTTTCACATTTTATAAAACAATATTATTTTTAAAGTATTTGATTAAGGAAAAAAATCAGCCAAATAATTTGGGGCCCAAAAAAGAGAGAGAGAGAGAGAGAGAGAGAGAGAGAGAGAGAGAGAGAGTTGGTCAGAAACTAGGGATAGTAGCTATAGGTGATCAAATTGAGCTTTAAGGGATTAAAATAATAATAATAATAATTAAGAACCCAATAGTATAAATATTTAAATATAAAATAAACCCCCAGTGTAAATATTTAAATATTTTTTTTATATATAAAAAAAAGAATAATAATAATAGATTACAAGAAGATTAACTTACTGTTAAGCCTGAGAAGGGAAGTGGTTAGCGTTGCATCTTGTTGCTTTATTGTGTGACTCTATTGACTCTGTTTCATGAGAGTTTGTCTTATTTATGACTGCCGTCGGGGGTATTGTGTTTTCAGTACCGGCAGTTCTGAATTGACTCTGTTCTAGGCTAATGTATAGGCTAGGATTAACTACTATTGTTAGTTACAGCTATACGTACAGTCAATAGCTAATTTAATACCTTACCTTTCCAGATATTATTAACTAGTAAATCTGCAGATCGGGAGCCTCAATGTCAGCTTTGCACATCATTAAAAAAAAAAAAAAAAAAAAAAAAAAAAAAACACTTTGGGTAATATTCAACTTCCTGGAAACTGTAATTTAAAATTTTCAAATTACGTAATTATTTATAAGAATAAAATAAGAATAAGAAGTTTTCAGCCATCAAAAGCGCTAAATTAAAGATTTAGTTATGTTAGGATATTCTGAAATTTTCATGATCTATTATTATTATTATTTTTTTTATTTATTTATTTATTTATTTTTTGTTATAACAAAGAACCCCCCGTAGTTTCATTAAACTTAAATTTGTAACTTTCTATCAATTTGCTAATGGTTATCGTATATCTTGTATTTCTTTATACATTTTGATTTAGGAGGATAAGTAACAGTTTTAATAAGCATTTTTCATTATCCTCATACTTCTACATACCTGCCCACCACAAACACCTAAATCTGATGTATCAGGAACTTTTGAAAGTGTAAACTCAGTAATCTAGGGTTTTACAATTTTGTTTCCGAAAAAAAGAAGTTTTCATTGCATTTTGTGGCAGTTATCGCGGACATACAGACAGAATAGACTGACAGGCGGAAAACAATAAATTTTGTGTCGCCAAAATAAGCCTTCACTGAAGTTTCGGCAATGAGGTCATTATTCATGAGTTATTGCTGTCCATGTTTCTAATATTTTTTACGACTGCTATAAAATACCTGTTTTATTTCAATTATGACGTCAAATTTTATCAGGTGAAAAATTTGTTAAAAATATAATTCTTTTTTATTTCTTTTACTTCTAATTATGCCCCCATTTTTGTCAGAAAAATTCTTATTAACGAAACAAATTTCCGTGTTTAATATTTAACAAAGTACTATATTTATTTTAATTTTAATTCTGACGTCATATTTATTTTTTCTTAGTTTAATTTTTCGAACGGAAATTGCTCAATTGAAACTTATTGCCATTGAAAAATTATTCCATATTTTGAATTTTTTTTTTTTTTTTTTTTTTTGGCAACGATAAAGGAAATTGGTTAAATTTTATCTAAAAAATAGCTATTAATTCTGCATGAAAAAGAAGGAAATTTTGAATTATTAGGAAAATATGTGAGTAAAATTAATAAAACATAGCCTATGTTCTTTTCTGGGCTATGTTATAACACAAAGATGCAAACACATTAATTCATCAGTTTTGATGCTGACTTCATTTAAATTTTCGTACACGCATTCAAATTTATAACATTATAAAAATAAGGATTCTGATGAATTATTGCTTAGCAACCATTAAGAGAAAATAAAGAAAATGAAATAAATACATTTGAAATAAGTAAATCTCTAAAACAAATTAGTTTATATTATTGGAACACATTTATAAAAAATCTCCAAAATTTACAGTAATAATTTAAAAAATCTGACAAATGTGTAGACAAAATTTCAAAACAATACGAATAACTTAACTGGTAAGTTTCAGTATCCCTTTATCATTGAATTCCATTAATGAAATGTGACATTTTCTCTCAAGAAAAAAAAAAATTAAAAATCATTGGATTTGCCATAGAAAAGGATTATTGCGCAAAATAAAACATTCTATATTTTCCGAACGAATGAATCAAATCTTACAAAAAACTATACAGCTTAATTCCAGTGCCTCACTAACAAACCCACTTAATTTCAAGCCAATCGGATGCTTTTTACGGAAGTTATCGCGGAACAGACAGACTGACTGGCAGACAAACAGACACAAAAAAATTTCGTGTCTCCAAAGTAAGCCTTCACTGACGTTTCGGCAATTATTAATGCTCTAGTGGAGCTGTCTCTGTCATGGTATTTATTCCTTGTGGAGTTAAACACTTGCATAGGTGTAATTCCGACTGGAATTTAGACTCTTGCGTGGATATAATTCAGGGTTTGAAAAAACCCGGGTTTTTTTGAAAAAACCCAACCCACTGGGCCCAGTAGTCTAAAACCCGGGTTTTTTCGGGTTTTATCAAAATCTTTTAGAGAACTCTTCACATTTCTAATTTTCACATGCATAGTACCTAAATTATTCATTTATCAGTGAAGCAAAGGTATAATTTTGCATTAAGTATAGATTAACAATAAAAATAAGTTACATAAAAAGAAAATATAAATATATTTAAAAAGATTATTTTGTATCTCATAGAACTAGATTACTGGAAGAATGATGTATTAAATCAAGTGCAACAATTTCTTTATATATAAATCTTAAGTTAAAGACTAATTTATGCAATTTCTTTCATTTACTTCAATAGAAATCAGTTTAAAGCAGCAACATTTATGTAAATATTTTTATTTTTGTAAAGAAAAAAATAATATTCACACATATATATGCATATATATATATATATATATATATATATATATATATATACTACAATTTAAGCAACATTTATATTGCAATAGTATTAAATTGGATTATCTAAAAGTCAATGTCAGTCATATCTATAAAGTTAGATCGTAAATGGCAATACACTTTTACTAGTTTAGTTTTGCTTTTGTATGCCATCTGTAAGCAATCTTTTAAAGTATCTGGATACATTTTAGATTAGATTTTATTAGGGTTCTTTGGATACTATCAAGGTTATTTATGTTAAAAAAATACGGTTCAGAATGTTTGAAAACAAGATACTTATATTACTAAATACAATTTAAAATAACTAATTGATTATAAAAAGTTTATGAGGTTAAAGGTTATGACAATAATAAACATTATAATTTGCTTTTACAAAAATTAATTATTAGTAATAATTTTAACAATGGAATTATTAAAATACTATACTAAAACTTTTTCACTTTTTTTTTTTTTTTTTTTTGTTACAACAGGATTCCCAGCAAAACATAACTGGCAAATTCCTCGACATTCCATGACCAAATCTCAAAAAATTCCCTGACTTTCCCAAACGAAATCTAGAAAAATTCTCTGACCAAACGAGCATACAGCAAAATTTGATACGTATTTTCATAATCTTTTACCAAAATTAGCAATTTTTTTCTGCAATCATACTTAAATCTTTTTTTTTTCCCCAACTGTTTAATGAATTTTGTGTCATTTTTCATTTTTTTCACTCAAATGTTTTCCATGACTTTTTTAGAAATTATTTGTAAATTTCCTGACTTTTCCTGTATATTTTGATGATTTCCTGACTTTCCATGATGCTGGGAACCCTGTATAATCTGTCACCATTTTTGTGTTGAAAATTACTGTACAAACTTTCATTGAACATTGAAGCAGGATAATAAATGTTGCGATTAATCTTAAAAGCTCTAACAATACAAGCAATCAGGATGGGGATCACATTTCAAGCGTCATCATTAGATATACATTAAGATTTAAAGCACTTGGATGCATTTTAAAATATATAGCCATGAAAATCTTCCTTATTTACAAACTAATTTATTTTATGGTCATTTTATCAATACTTAGAAATTCTTTTAAATATGGTTAGTTTGAAATATATTTAAATTGGCATTTATCTTTCCATTCTCATATCTTAGATTAAATAATGATACAGTTGTGAAAACACGAGAACATTTGAAAAAACCCACAAATGGGTTTTTGATGGGTTTTTTCAAGTGGGCCCGCCCGAAAAAACCCGGGTGGGTTTTTTCGGGCTGGGCCCACTTTGGCGAACCCTGATATAATTCCTGTTGGAATTTTGACTCTGACGTGGGGTAGCACTCCAATTTGGAGTGTGACACTTGCGTGGTGGAACTTCTAGTGAAGTTTGTCTCTGTCGTGGTTATTTGACTTTATTTGGAATTACTCTCTTATTACTAATCAGTAATCAGACTCTGAAGCCGTTTAGGAAAAATAGTTGTTTTACAGATGAAATCCCCCATCTTCTATTCTATACGAATTTTCATATGTTTCTCAAGAAAAGAAGAAATGTGCGTGCAGTGCGATTTTATTAACTACTGCCTGTTCTGACTTTTGGCAAGATCTGCGTTCTTTACTCCCTTCCTTCGTCTGCAGCAAGTGAAAGGCTCATTTACTAAACTCCCCCGCAACATTCAGAAATCGCCCTGCCCTGATGCATCCATCGCGTGACTTCCTTTTCCAAGGAAAACTGTCCTCCGATGATGTCATAACTCCTCCACACCCCTTGCATCTGATAAAATAATATACGATCTGCAGAGCCTGATTTATTTCTGAATCATCATGTGACTATTTTTATGTATTGAACATTTTCATTTTGCAGTGCTGTTTTGTGAACAAAGTTTTGAGTTGCTCCTAACAAAAAACATTTATTCTTTTGCAATTTTAATTTTATGTTTTTGAAAAAAAGGAGAAAACTACTTTTTAGGAAAATACTAGACTGGAATAATCGAGCCATGAAGAATGAAAGCTGCGCTCGTTGCGTTTCGAGAAAATCATGAAAAAGTAAAACATTTGTGACCTAGTATAAGATTGCAAGAATTTAATCCTTTATGCTCCTACAATACTTTTAAGTACCATAAAGAAAATGGTATATAAAATTTATTTAATATTTTTATACTAATAAAAGTTCATTGTACTTTTCATGCAAAATTCTTTGCCGGATCACATTGAAAAAGCACAGTGAAACAGTCGAAGTTTAATAATTTTTTAATGTGTTCATTTTCTCGGCCTTTATATAGGTGTATCTTTTCTCCAATTAAAAAATGTTATACAAAAAATTCGCAACTGCAAAACATTTTTCTGTTAAAAATAGAATCACAATACATTTATTTTCATTGTTAAAAAAATGCGAGACTTCCGTAAGAGTATATTTTGTTAATTATTCTAATTATTCTTGTCAATATTTTACGAAAAGAGCACTAAATACGAATTTATTAAATCCTTTTTAGTTTAAAAAATATTACCTATTGTTCTTATTATACCAGTTGTTTGGGATGTTTCAGACATTCACAAAGGTAATTACTGAGACGGAGAAATTTTTTTATAAATAATTCGAGACATAAAGAGTTAATAAAAGATTATGAAATAAAGGAAGGTGAAGAGGATCTTACTTCTTGATTTCTCATTTTAAAATTTCCTTCACACGGATTTTCATTTAAATGATCTTGGAAACAATGGAGCGAAAATTTATAAAAGAGAAAATGAATTATATGAAAAAAGAATATCCCTTACTAGGTCAATTTAGCATTTAAATTAAAAATTTAATCAGTGATTGCAGCGGGGATTTTCCGCCGGAGCGTTACAATCCTATGCCATTTTTTGATTGGTGCTCCGATCGGATGATCAAGTTATACGACCATTTGTGAAATAAATGAAAATTTATAGAATAAGAGACGATTTGTGAAAATGGTGATGTTGTCATCTTTTAAAAATATATCTACGTTTTGGTGAAGTGATAATTCTTTTGTTCAAACAAATATTTGAAATACTTGTTTGAACAAAAGAATTATGGGTATGTTTTGATCCTAAGAATTCATCCAGATGGCTAATGAAGGTAATAGTTTAACTAATACGAAAGAATCCGAAAAAAAATTGAAAATGCGATTCTTAATAGCCTAAAATTACTGCAATCCTCAACTAGAAAAAATTATATTCTCAAGCATGAAAGTTAAGTAACTCAAATGGGCGGATAAAATCTAAGCTGGGAAATCTATTATAGTATTGAGAAATGCGGGTCTTACCTGCGTGGGGAACCGTCACAGTTGTGGGCAATGTTGATTTCAGAAGGTGGGCGAGGGTACATCCACCCCACACCCCCTAAGCAGTAAGATGTCCGCTCCCAGAAAATTTTAAACTTTATATTTTTAATGGAAAAAGGTGCATTACCCCCTCCTCGAAACTCATTAATGCCCCCCCCCAGAGCCTTAGAAATCCCTCCCGGAGAAAACTGTCTGCATACAACACTGGTTGTAGGTAAATAACAGCTGATTTGTTCTTGTTGTATTTTCTTTCAATCTCTCGAAAACAAATCTTTCCAGTTATTAAAGTGACATTAAATATTTTTACATGTCATTGCATTTTTTCTTTGTTTTTTATTTTTATATAATGTCTTGTTTTTCTCTTCCTCTCAATTTCTACCACCCGGGGAAGCTTCCCCGGGTGGGTTTCTTCACTTTCAGTAGTTCGTGGGATAGTCAAAGCTTTGGTCATTTCTGTTCGAGTTTTGACATCTTTCTCATGGAAAGCAGATAGGTGCGTGCGAAGACACTCCACTAATTACCTATTCTGGCATTTGGCAAGGTCTGAGGTCTTTACTTCGTAAGCAGCAAGTGGCATGCTCAATTATTGAATGCCCCGAATCGTTCGGAAAGCGCCCTACACTGATGAAACTATTGCGTGACAGCTTTTTCCCGAGGAAAACTGTCCTCTGATGACGTCATAAGAGCCTATTGTTACGAAGTCAATATAAAATTATAGTTATCTATACTAATATTATAAAGATTAAAGATTTGTTTGTTTGTTTGAATTGAATAGGCTCCGAAACTACTTGACGGATTTGAAAAATTCTTTCACCGTTGGAAAGCTACACTATTTTCGGTGAACATAGGCTAATTTTTATTTGATTTATTCAAATATTTTCCTTAATAATTCAAAATTTCAGTATTTTTCATACAGAATCAATGACAATTTTTCCGATAAAAAATAACCATTTTTCTTTCGCGTTGCCAAGAATTTAAAAAACTGGAATAATTTCTCTTCGGCAATTAATTTTCAGTTGAACAGTATCCACATGAAAAATTAAAATAAAAATAATTCAAAAGAAAAAAAAATGAAAAAAAAATATTTTATTATATAGGACGCACGAATATCGATTACGTTAATAAGGGGTTCTCTGTGAAAAATAGCGACATAATTAGAAGTAGAACGAGAAAGAATTAAATTATTAATAAAATATTTGATTTGAAAAAACATGTCGCCATACTTTAAATAACATAGGAAGTATTTGTTAAAAGTTACAATTTTGAAGTATTTGTTAAAAGTTACAATTTTGAAGTATTTGTTAAAAGAACAAGAAGCATGGATATATGTAACTAATTAAAAGTCGGTAAATAATGACGTCACATCTATACCAATATTATAAGGAAAAAGAATTTGATTGTTTGTTTGTTTGAATTGAATAGACTCCGATAGTACTTGACGGATTTGAAAAATTCGGTACTACTAAGTTATCCCGTCGACCAAAAAATTATCGCCAAAATATAAGATTAAATAGCCAATAATGGATGATCGTGAATATCACATTCAATGACATTAAACACGATTCACGTATTTAAAATGTCATTGATTTTTACTTCGACTTTTTATTTGTATTTTTATTAACATTCTACTAATTATTTGTTTTTTTGTTATTTAAAATAAAAATTACGTCAATATGTACAATTTGGCTATTAGTTTGGTGATTTGTATAATTTGGCGAAATTGGTCGACGGGATAACAGAGTAGTACCAAAAAATTCTTTCACCGTTGGACAGCTACACTATTTCCGGTGAACATAGGCTATATTATATTTAAAAAAAATATGGATCCTTACTAAAATGCCAATAATGTAACTCAAGATGTAGAAAAATTAACGTAAAAATTCTTACATCGCGTGCGCTGCCAACATTATTAATTATAAAACAAAATAATGTACTACGACTTTGCAGTACGTATAATTATCTACAAAAAATGTCGCGACAGCATATGGCTATTATAGTTACGTCACAATAAGTGTTTTTTTTTTAATAAAAAAAATAATTAAAATGCCGTCTCAGTAAAAGCTTTTTATTTTTACCTTGGTATTAATCCTTATGGACATGGGACTGGACGACTTGCTCTACCCGAAGCAAAGCGAGGGTGGGCCGCTAGTATTACTTATTTATGGATTAATGTTATTACTGTTATATATAAACTACCAATAATTAGAGAACTAAAGATTAGTAGTAGATTAATTTATAATACGATTATTAAATCGGTAAATGAATTACAAAAAATGTAAATTTTTCAAGTGGGTGAAAAATCCTATTTGGGAAATTTACATTTGTTAAAGCTTAGTAGTTGTAGTATGCACTTTCAAAATAATATACTTTTTTAAAACTTTCCAGCACAAATAAATTCCGTCCGTAAAATGAGAAATTATTGACTGACATTAGAATTTACAAATGATTATTATTATTTTTTTAAATTGAGAACTCCTTAATTTAAGTTTTCATTGTAAAATCATAATTTTATTAAAATATTCTTGGAGTCGTTTGCATGTTTGGAACTAAAATTAGGTGAACCGTAAAGGGAGCACTGTGCCGGAAAGAGTTAAGTTGCTCTGCATCGACTAATCTAATTGGCATTAGATATTATTTTAATCCTTTTCATCCCGAATTATAAATAGTAAATTTTCTCCTCTTTAATAATTATGTTCGTGAATATTTGAAAATATCCAAAACAATCTATATAATAAAGACCAAACGTATCTGTGCGTAACGCATACGTCATGTTTTGAATGGCAACACTTTCCGATGAAATTTCAGTTTTGCAATTTTCACTATTGTAAATTTTTAAACTTCTAAACATTGCACGTTTTTAATCTTTATACCATCGTTTAGAGAAAAAAAATGCACTTTTAAATGCCGTTTGTTAGAAAACTGTATCTCAATTTGTTTTTGAGATATTAATTTTTTTGTAGTTTTTGGTTTAATTTCTCTAATGGTGGCAACTTGAGTATCGCATTTATGTGGGAAAAAGAGGAAAAATATCCATAAGGTAAAAAGGAAAAAAAATAGCGGTGCAGTTTAGAGGCTGGAGGTGACGCCAAAAATGTAACCCTAAAATTCGCTGCATTGCATCAAACACAACAGCGTGCTTTCACAAAAAAGGAAAACTTTTAGCGATGCAATTTTAATTAATAATACAATGAAATGCTATTTTATAATGCTAAAATATAATCAGATCTTTTTCATTTAGAGAAAAAATTACGTTAAAAAATTCGGTCTCTGTTCCACGTGATTGTTTTGTTTGCGTCGAATGAGAGACTTAAATTGGAAGAATAACGCCCATCAAACCGTTTTAATCGCATACTGAACCTCCATCTATCTCTTTTCTCCATGGAAAATAACAGATCACTATATTTTAGTTGTCATTTTTTCATAGCAACTGAAAAAAATAGTAATTAAAAACCTGTTATGTCAATTTATCGTCGGCTATAAAATCCGGTGAATGTTGTTGGTTTTATTTCGTTTTTATCTATGAATTTAATGGACTTTTAGTTCGTTGTAAACTTACTTTACAAAAGATACATCAATTAACCTTTACAAAAATATATTTTAAAGAATATCTGGGTATCATATTTTCTTAGTTGTTTTTAAAAACTGAGAATGCAATTTTATTCTTTGGCGAAAATTTTGGCTAAGAACTTCTATCTTGCGTCTGATACGGAAGTACCGATAATTTTTAGAGCTGTATATGATTACATAAATAATATGTTTCATGTAAAATTGCTGTTTGGAATTAGTTGGCAGTTTAAAAAGCCTAAAATATTTATTAGACTTTTAAATTTTAAAAAAGTTTTTCACCTTTACTTTGTGACCCGGGAACCCCGGGTTCGGTGTACTAGTTTATATAATAGCAATTTGATTTTTAGATTGATTTTTAAATAAAACTGATTTTTTAATTTGGTAGTTTTTTTTATTTTTCTTTCTTTTCTTTTTTTTCTTCAATATATTGACAAGAATTATTCATGGACAAAAAATACTGTGATGGAAACCTCACAGTTCCTACAAGAGCAGTGTCAATAAATGTATTGGAATCCTATCTGAAACTGAGATGTTTTGTACGAGGTGGAGTCTGAAAATCAGAGCCGCCCTTACGGAAGACGGCTTAAAGCGAGGCCCAGTGCAAGGATTTTGCGAGGCCCTTTTGTTTCAGACACTTAACATAATCTTATGTACTATACTATCAATAAAAGAATGGTTTTTACTGATGTACTGTGATCCGGGGAGCCAGGTATTGATCCCCTAGCAATTATAAAAGAGTAGCATTTATTTGTGTGTTCATACGGGTAATTTCTGGAACTACTGAATCAATTTCAAAAGTAATGACGACAAATTGATGGTGAAAGTCCTTTTTTCCAACATAGGCTATATTTTATATATTTACCAAGACCACTATCATTACTTAACTAAAATTATAAATTTATATTGAAGATTTTCTATTATAGCTTCTTCTTTTTATTAAAGAATAACTATTTTGTGCCCAGGTGCGAGGCCTCTCTAAGCGAAAGGCCCTGTGCGGCCGCACCTGTCGCACACCCCTAAGGACTGCTCTGCTGAACATAAGTTTCCCCTGGCAACTGTGCTCAGAATTGTATATTCATCGTAAAAAATAGAATGAGCCGTTAAAGATACGACATATCATTATTTTCCCACATAGTTAACAAGTGTATTTCAGACATTTGTCATACCGCTTGATAAGCTTCAAAAAGCCCTCCAAGAAATATTCAGGGCTTTGCATATGGAAGAAGCGTTTAACGGCTTATCCTTATTCAAAGCCCTGATGTTTTCCTGGAGGGTTTTTTGCAGCTTATCAAATGGTATGACAAATGTCTCAACGTGCTTGGTAATTATGTGAGGAAAAAAATTATATGTCGTATCTTTAATGGCTCATTCTATTTTTTACGATAAATACAATATTAATGAAGCAGTGATGTAATATTCGATCCATCACGTATATTGCATTATCTCTTATTTTACTCAAGTTTTTTTTTTTTTTTTTTTTTTTTTTTTTTTAAGTTGTATTTACAATTTCGGTAATTTAAATGATGTTACACATTAAATTTTAACGTTAATCGCATTTTAAATCACTGCATTATAAATCAGGGTATCAGTAAATAATCTCACATGCTTTCAAAATGGCTTCGGTGGCGAAATATATAGACAGTTTGTATATAAAACATTTTTACTGTTTTACTTTATACTTTTTAACAGTTACTGAAGTAGATTACCTCTGAATGGTCAGATTTGTTACATATACAGAATGTACCAAAATTCAACCAACACATTCAGAGGTGTACCAAGAGGATGAAAAATAACCATACACCACCAAATCGCAAACCATGTATTGAATCAAAAATATGGTGTTTCGTTGCTAACACAATTTGGATTGATGGTTATGACTTTCAGAAAACTGAAGTACATTATAATAAAACAATTAACAGATATTCTCATTTGTGTTGTAAATATGATAACATAAACCAAAAGCGGTAGAAGTTTGCATTATACGCTCCAGCAGTATACACTGGACGCCCCATACATTGGATTGTGATGATCCGTTCATACGGTATCATCGATTGCTTGAGTAACATATTTTTCTAGATCTTTAAAATGATGTTATAGTAAGATACATATCCTTGTATGTTCATTGCAGTGTTTTGACTTTTCTCGAAAATATGACCGTCCACCCCAGTTAATTGGAATAAACCCTCTGTATTTATGAATCAATAAGTAGCTTGCAATTTCATGTTCTGTGACCTTTTTTCATCCTCTTGATGCCTACTATCACCCCTCTGAATTTGTCGACCAAATTTTCAAACACTCTGTTAATAAAGACAATAGTTCGAACGTTGTTCCAAAAAACAAATATCGTGTTGAAGTAACAGGGTGGCGAGTGGTCAGGGAAAACCGGGAAAAACACAGTCAAGAAAAGAGAACACTACCAGTAATTTCTTACAGAAAATACTTCAAATAATATAAAGAGATAATATAAACCGAATTTATCCTTAACAAAATACTGGTATTTATCATTTATATTGACTGCGTTTTTATCTAACCACTCGCCATCCTGATTAATTATTTACCGATATAATACATGTAATTTCCTTATTGATTATATGATGTACTGGTGAATGACAATGTATGTTTTGTCCAGGTCCTCTTCAAGAAGCTCATCGGTAGCGTGACGATGTGCCAACTGTCCCTCTTCCTGTCTCTGGTGGGGGCGCTCAACGTGCTCATCCTGTGGCCGGTCGGGCTCACCCTCTACCTGGTCAAAGCAGAGGTGCTGATGTGGACGAGACTGCCCTACCCGCAGCTAGCGGGGGCAGCAGTCCTCTTCATGGGTGAGATGAAAAAGTTTATATACTCATTCTAAATGCCTAAAAGGAGGCTTATGTTAAAACTTTAAAAACAGTAAAAATGAGTTTATTCAACTGTTTACATATTCCCTATTTTACATGTTTACATGTGATTCAATTACTTACATGTTTGAAGATGATTCTACCCGAATAAAAATTTCAAGGGATAAAAATTGTCTACGACTCGTCTGTCTATTCGCTGCTCTAAGTACCGCTTTATTCGTTTTCCAAACATTTCATCGGCTGTTCATTAAAAGTTTTTTTCATCGATAGTTCTCCAAGCATTTGATTGGCTGTTACTGTCGACTCGCTTCGTTTCATACGTTGAAACCACTCTGATAAAAGATAGTTGCTTCTTTTGGAGGACTTTCTTGGAGCCAGGTTAATATTGAGTTGTTAGGTATTAGAGGAAACTTTGACGCCTTGTGTAATAGCATTTTTACGAGGGAAAAAGTAGAAATTACGCCATTTAGCAAAATCAGAATATCATATTTAAGTTTTATTAATCTGAATGCACATTTTATTCTACCATCACTTACTAGTTTGATCCTTGAAGGGTTATTTTGGTCCTTTACATTAAAAAAATGTTTATTCTTCTACAAATAAGGTAATTGCCAAAATATTACCTTTAGTAACTTGGAATCCATGTGTGATCATAGTTTTTCCTTAAACTTCTTATTTTGATAGGAAATGCTTATGTTTCAATAACTCTAACATGAAAAGAAATTTTCTTGGCAAATTCGTGTAGGTTTGGTTTGGCCTCTAGTAGCCCTAATTTCTTAGAAATGCCATGTTAAAAAAATATTTGTTTATAGAATCTCTGTGTCAATTCAATAGCTGATCCTATTTATTTATTTATTTATTGCCTAAGTGGGGCAGAATAACTAGACCTCAAGGGTCCTATGTAGATTCTATTTGCCCCACCTGGAGTGTTCACCAGCACGCGGCGATTTATTAAAATTAGCAAAAAAATTAATTAATTAATTAGCTAATCCTATTGGATGAGATTTCAAGAATAGAACATATGAAATGTATTCAATTTATATGAAACTTAGTGAATGGACTATAGAAGCCCGCAGCAGGGACTACTTTGTTCCAAAACTTTAAAGATGATTTAAAATAATAATAATAATAATAATAATAATAACTGCCACTTTAAAATCACGCAGTTTGCTTCATTGTTTCATGTTGATGTTTACAACTCAATTTCGACATTGGAAAATCATGTATAATATTTTTTAATAATGGAAATGTTAGCGGAACATGTCAAAGTGGCTCAAAGTATTGTATGACCGTAAACGTGTAAGAAAGTTTCGTATCATTAACCCTTTCCGGCGCAGTGTTACCACTCCGGCAACACCTAATTTTAATTCCAAACTTACAAACGGCACCAATAATATTTTAGTAAAATTTTACTTTTACAATGACAGCTTAAATTAGGGAATTCTTAATTTCTAAAAAAGTCTTTTGTGAATTCCGGTGTCAGTCAACAATTTCTCATTTTACAAACAGAATTTGTCTGCGCCGGAAAGGGTTAAACGAATTAATTTATTCGTTTAAAACAGCCTTTAATGTGTTTAAAGTTTTAATGTGTTCTTAAAACATTTTAATTTGCCTTCTTGCTTAACATCCAAATTAAAAAATGTCTAATTTCTTTTTCTTCTTTTTTTCAGTGGCGAATGTTCTAAGCAACTACGACATCATCCGCAACTACGATATTTTCTTGAAACTCGGCCTTGTCACTGCCGTGCCCGTGTCGGCAGGTAAGATGCATTTCATCTTTAATTGGATTTTGTGCATTCATACAATACTGATCTTCACGGCCCCGGACTTACTTCCTTGCAGGCTCACGTCGGGCCAAGTCCGAACTTCATTACTTTCGGAATTGTGTCAGACTGTTTTCTGTATGACTGAACTTGGTTCGCGTGTACAAAGATGGAGTTTTGCAATCGATTTTTCCTGCTGTATTAGGTATTTAGAAACTATATTGTGGGATTCCGATAGCAAAATCGTCATATACAGAGTGTTCCCAAATTTGACCGACACATTAAGAAAGGGTGATAAAAAGCATCAGGTGGATGAAAAACTAGTATAATGCATGGGGTCGCAAACCACATATTTAATCAAAAATACAGGATATTCTGCCCTAACTCAATCTGGCTGACGATAACTTTCAGAAAACTGAAGTATATTATAATAACATGTTTAACAGACATTTTCACTTTTGTTGTAAATGTAATAATATTAAAAAAAAAAAAAAAAGTGGTAGAAGATTCCATTATGCTCGCCAGCAGCATCGATGTACGCTCCACATTTTGGATGATCAGTTCGTACAATATCACTCATGGCGTAAACAACGTGTTCTTTCACATCTTTTTGGATATTATCGCATTTCACACAAAACTAGGTACCTATCGTTGCATTTTCGAAACAATGTTTTGATTTCTCTCGAAATCATCACTATCAACACAAGTTAAGTTCAGTTAGGATGAAACATCCTGTATTTGTGACTCTAGAAGTACAGAGTGCATCATAAATTCATGCAACCTTTAAAAATCCATAGTAAAAGAAGTAATGCTTAAAAAAAATTTTCAGTTTGATCAGACGGATTTTGGATTTTTTTTTTCATGTATAGTAAAAATGATTCCAAAAATAACTGATATAGGGCTTTCACACACAATATTAAGACTTTTATGCAAATCAAGCAAACACAAACAGACAATGAAACAAATCACAGTGACATAACACTGTGCATTTATTTTAGGATAGTAAAAAATCACCACCACCACTAGGTATTGTGCATCAATACGCCTGTTACAACTGAGTGTAACATGTCGGCATCGATGCTACCAACGGTCCGTTGAATGGCATCTTTCAGTTCCACCAAAGTGGGTGGGGATCCCCGGTATACACGAGACTTTAAGTATTTTTTGCACCTTAAGTCGGTAGAAAAGTTTAACAACCAGCTCTCGATCTGGTAATGATAGCATGCTGCGGGGCGAATCCATTTCCCACCAGGTGTTTTATTGCTAGCCTGATTTGTACAAAACGCCTCAGTATGACATGTGAACGCCCTCTATCGGTTATTTTGGAATCATTTTTTATTATGCATGGGAAAAAAATCTGAATTCGTCTGATCATACTCGCGCAAACCAAAAAATTTTCTGAGCATTACTTCTTTTATTATAAATTTTTAAAGTTCACACGAATTTATGTCGCATCCGGATTTAGTACAGTGTTACCAATGGGCTATTTTTTTTTAATTCAGATTTCTTGATTGGAACCAGTTTTTTGAAATAGTAAAATTCCCCCTTTTTTGCCTTTATTCATATGTCATTAAATAAGATAGGATTTTATCATTTCAGAAAAGTGGCGCCAATGTAAATATCTAAATTTAAAGAAAGTAGCCCACTGGCAATACTGATTTAGTACAGGAGAAAAACATTTCTATCAATGTATGCATAAGTCCTTGACTTGCATGCGGTAACTCAGTTAATGGAATATGTTAAATGAATATCATGATATCAGATTGGAAATATGATATCAGATTGGGAAATCGATATCGCATTATTTTTGTAATCACAACTTTTACGCTGATTTTTTTTTTTTTTTTTTTTTTACTTTTAAAAAGGTTTCTTCAGTAGATAAAAGATTATTGATGAGGACATGAAGACATCCACTTTAACCATCCCTCCCCACAAAAAAAGGAGACATGATTTTTTTCTAAATGGAAGACTGAATCATCCCCCCCCCCCTCTCCTGTAACCAGAACAAATAATATTAACGTTCAAAACTCCACATGATTAAATGTGAAATGAAGAGTTTGTAGCATAACTGGTCACAGATTTAAAATGTGTTGTATCTTACTTTTTTTCCACAGTCATCGACGTCCACCTGTACAAAGTGGTGTTCGAGGGCATGAAGCTGGCCGGAATCCTGATGATTTCGATCGGTTTCCTGCTGGTCCTCCTGCCGGACAACTGGCCGGACTACATCACCCGCATCATCCGGTGGCGGTGCAAGAAGAATGACAGCAGCAAGACCTCCAACAATGAACAGCAGCAGCAAACCAACAAAAACAGGAACAAGACTTCCGGAAAGGTACTTCACTCTTCCCCTTTCTTTCTTTTTTTTAAGGCTGACCTCAAATACGAAAGGGGTACTTTTCAACGTGTTTTTAGCTCACAGGCTATCGTAGCCGCGTCATGTACGCTAATGGCGCCTCGTGCATGTAAAATCCGTCGTGGGTGCAAAGTCCTCCAAGTTACCTGTGAATTATACCTCTGGAGGTGCCTTGCCAGGTGAAGGTCTCGTCATCTGATCAAGGTTCTAAATTACGAGACCAAATTGAGTAGCCGTTTGCAATACATACAACAGGATATAACGTTAAGCAACCGTCAAAACAAAGTATGCTAGACTGAGAAGCAAGTACTGCAGATGTGATGAAGCGCGAAGCGAAGGAATCATGTTTTTTGCCGCTACGCGGCATTTAGGCGGTCACCTGCCCCGATACCAGGTATCTAACCCGTTAAGCTGAGGTAACTCGGCAGGTAGGGGCCTGGTCATCGGTTAGAAAGAAAGAGAGCTTATGTGCCCGTCCGTTCTGTATGTACGTTCGTGCGTAACGCGATAACTCATGATAAAAATATCCGATCCACTTGAAATTTTGTATGTAGGTATATCCTGACAAGGTGCTTCCCTGATTAGTTTTTGGAGTTCATTCGATATGTATAAGAGGGGGAACGGGGGGCTGATGCCCCTCCCCTTAGTTGATATAAATGAGATTTTCATGCAGAATTAAGTTTTCGTTCAAAATTTAGATTAGGATCATTCTGATGAGGTGATTCCGTGACGGTTATTAGGTGTTCATTGAATAAGTATAAATAGGGGGAACAGGGGTTGTAATGCCCCCCTCCCTTAATTTATATAAATGGGTTTTTCAAGCAGAACTTTCAGATTTCGTTCAAATCTCTGAATAGTTTTGGAAGTTTAATGGTTAAGTATAAAAGAGGGGGATAACTCCTTTTAAATTATATAAATGCTAAATGGGTTTTTATTAAGAATTACCTCATTTGCTCTGAATTTTGGATATAGATTTTTTATGTGATAAAGCATGTCTTTGATAGTATAGGAGGTTCAATGATTAAGTATAAAAAAAGAGGAAAGGGGAGAGCTGTTTCCCCTTCTTATTTTTTTTTCGAACGGAATTAACCCTTGAAAATATAAGGCTTTAATGTACAATTAGTATTTGTAGCCTGTGAGCTCTATGCTATCAGTTTAACTGGGCAGTATTCTTTATTAAATTCCATTTTATTCGGAAACGCATGAAATGGGTAGGTGTTCTTATTCAGAAACTATTAAATCGAAGGATGTTTTCATTTTTCTGGTAAACGCAAAAGATCTTCCATAAAATAGTTTCAAAATGGGCATTTTGAATCATTTTTTCCTAATGTGAACGGAGAAAAGCATGTTTTTACGTGAACAACATTATTTATAATTCAATAAGTTTGAGGGCTATTCAATAAGGAACGATCATACATTTTTATTAGAATTTTTTATTGTAAACAAATTTTTTATGTTCCGTTCTTAACATAATGTGTAATGAATGTTTAGTAATTGTTTTATTTATTTACTTTCAATAGTACGCAAGTCTCAGCCACGATTTTTCAAATACTTTCAGTATCGCCTACAGGGATGAGAGAGATAACACGCAATGAGCAAATCTGCTCTTGCCTGCTGGAAATTTTTCTTTCACTTGAAAAGCTCGTCAGTCGACGTGCATTATTATATTAGAAGATTCATCTCATGTTCATAAACATCACATTCATTTTCGAACATCTTCATTCTAACATCCTGTTGTTCGAGCATAAGGAGGCCAGAATTCAAAGGACACAACAATGTTCCGTGTTCAGTGTTCTATTACAACTGTTTGAGCAGAGGTGTAGTCGTAAAAAAAATAATAATAAATAAAAAAATTAGAAAATATACTCTCTAAACAGATGATATACGCTTAAAACAGAGAGTATACCCTAGAGTGATTATACTATAGCTTTCTTAAGAAACAGAAAGTATATGATGTTCAAAAAAAAAAAAAAAAAAAAAAAATCCAGATAGTATATGGCGTTAACCCTAGTATACTTCACAGATGAAAATTTTCCATTTTTGGGTGAAAAAAGTCCGGGCCAGGATTCGAACCAGGGATGTATTGGCTGGAGCAGCCAATGCTCTTCTAACTGAGCCATCCCAGACACGAACACTAGAGGACTATTTCATCCAATTAACCTCAACGATCACTTAATCTGGTCTGATGCTCTGGATCAGCTCAACAGAATAAATCGAAGGTCAATATATGGAACTGCAGAAAATCGCTGCATACGAAATTACAACAGATTAATTTTAAACACGATTATTCAATCGGTAAATTAACTATAACAAATGTAAATTTTCCATTTTTTTCCAAAAGTGGAAAATTTACATCTGTTATAATTAATTTACCGATTGAATAATCCTGTTTAAAATTAATCCTATCCTAGTATACTCCCATCCCTGTGTGTGGATAGCACGCCATTATAATTGCAATATTTTTAACAGTTCTCATATCTAAACATCTCCTCTGATAAAAGTAGCGACGATATTATGTTGACCTCTGTAAGCTCAATTACAGGAAGTCCAGGTCCATCTTTCCGTTGAGAATGATTGTCTCTCTTTTTCTTAAACATCTCCAAGCATCTTTAATTGTGCTACAGGGAAGAACAGCCTCTCTACAAGTCTCCTATAGCATACTCGTCAACAGACAATTTCTTTTGGCAAAAACAAATTTTCCGTCAGGCAAGAGCACATTTGCTCATTATGTAATGCCACCATCCTTATCGTAGGCGATGAATGTTATACTGAAGTTTCATAGCTGCCACTGACGCACTACTGGAAATAAAGGAATAAAAGAATTACTAAATACTCTTCATGCAATAAGCTAACAATGGAAGGCAAAAATAAATTTGTATGCAACATAATATACCAATAACAAAATTGTGATCATTCTTTAGTGAACCGACCTCGTAATTTATTTATCAAAAGAAAAAAAAACTCATTTCGATTTTAAATCAGTTTTATAGTCAGCCCTGCTAATTTTATGCTTTTACGTTTGAAAAAAAAAAAAAAAAAAAAAAAAAAAAAAAAGTTAGAAAACGTGTCAAGATGTTCCGCGTTTGTTGTGCAAGGAACTTGAGGACAGCCTTAACGTTTTTCAATACAGTTTAAAAGTGTTTATGATTTCGATTTGTCTGGTCACGCTCTAAATCACGTAAATAGGGACCGCATGAGGTCGTTGCAATACAACAACATGAGTACACTATATAGACGAAAAAATACTATAATGGGTAAAAAAAGTAAATTCCTTTGACTTTAGAATTGATTCATCTGAAAGCCTTGCTAAAGCTGATATTTTCTTCTAATCGATGGTAAAGTCAATTTGAAGTATTATATATATTTAGAATGAGTTTTAACAATTTCCACTACACTAAAGCATAAAAAAGTCTAATTTAGCAAAAAAGGGCATTATTCTTGGAAAAAAAGTTATGCTAAGTAATGATAAAAAATAATACCAGATTTAATAAACCTATGTTTTTCGTAAAGAAATACGGAAGATATACGATTTTTGCAAATTTTCGGGTTTATTGATTTAGAAATAATCAGGTATTGGGGGAAATTTTCACAATAGATCTATCTCTAGGTGCAAGAAGGATACATTTAACTATTTTTAAAAAGGGCAGAGTGTATTTTGCCAATTTTAAATGGATATATTGCTCCATCTTTAAATAATGGCCCAGAGAGAACAAACACACCGGAGGTCGACAAATAGAAGAAAGAGGGGAAGACCAAAGATGAATTGGAAAAATGCGATGATTAAAAAGTCAGTGAAATGTTAAAAATTAAGATATTATGTTTCTATGGACAGGATTGGAAAAACAACCCTTAGCAGTTTTTATCTGTTTGAGAAAACCCACTACTTACTGGAAATTGATACGGAAGAGAAATAAAAAAATATCGAAATTTGCATTTTAAAGGTAGGGGATTACCTTAATTGAAATGCAACATCGCAGTTTAATAAAACTAAACATTGTATTTTAAAAGAAAACTTACTTTTTAATTTGCGAAAATATAATAGAAATACGTACGCAACTGTATAATAACCTCGATTGGCGCGCCCACGGGGGAAGCAAAGGGGGCTGAAGCCCCTCCCAAACCTCAAGACTAGACTAATTTTTTAATGTTTTCTAAAATTATGAAACTTTATTTTTATTATTTTTAATAGGTCCTGTAAATTAGAAATTTTGAAAAATACTAATATTTTTACAATTTTTTTATTACTTGTAAACTTTCTTATGAAATTTTAAATATTAGTATTTTAATATTCACCATTTAAAACAATATTTTATTTTTATTTCTCAAAGAGGTTTAACTCTTCAAAATCAGAAAAGTTCATCAAAAAATTTCAAAGCCCCAGGCCACAGGTCTTCATTCTGCATCATATCAACAGAACAAAAATTATGTCGGGCTCAACACATCTCGATTTTAAATAATATGTAAAAAAAAAAAAAAAAAAAAAAAATATTAGACCGAGTTTGTTCTACGTTCAGGGGTAAATAATTTAGAGGTCTATGTTTTCGAAACCATAGATATGTAAAATATGCTAGCCCACTCCAAAACTTAATCCTGGGGGCGCCACTGATAACCTCTTCCGATTTACCAAAAATGTCCAAGAAGCAAATCTTAATTCTTAGAACCTCTGAAAGATTTAATCCGATAGAACGCATGCATATACAGGATATATGAATGGCTTTTACTTTGTCACCAATAAATGCAAATCATAATCGTCATCTTACTTATTTGGAGACAATTGTTATAAATTCTGCGATAAAATAAATTGAAGATTATTTTTAAAAAATAGTAGTATCAATTGAAAAAAATCTTAGCACTTTGAGTCTATTAGGCCCGGCGTGCGTCCTTCCAGACTTAAAAGTATTTATAAAAACATTTTTTTTTTCTGCCACTGATTTTCTTAAATGCTTTCTTAACAGTTTTTAGAATACATTGATCAATACATTGAGTTTTGTCAATCCGGAATATCGGATTTTTAGGATACGATCTATTTCCAAGTAACTATTTTCTGTTGCGTAATACAATTATTTAACTGAATTGATACAATAATTAAAGTATTATTTTCTGACTCTAACCTCACAAAATAATACTTTTTAATTTTAGAAATGTTAGTTTATCCTGTTTGTCGGTAAAACATGATTGTTGAATACAAAATGATTAGACTGAGAGACGGCTGAACAAACGATCACCTCGATTAGCATCTTGGTAGAAAAGATCTACAAACCCGATTTTAATGCTAGATCGGTAGATTTATCATTGTTTTCATGCTCCCATAAGTATGAAAACATGGAGGGCTGGGAGCAGGAAAAGAAATGGTAGACCTGCCAGCTAAGCACTAAAATTGGGTTTGCAGGTGTTTTTCGACAAGATAGAATTTGGCAGACTATTTGCACTTTAATATGCAAATTAAGTTTTAACTAATCCTGGAACTTCAACCGTGAACTCAATGACGTAATGGTTTGTTCAGCCGCCTCCTAGTTTTTATGTTTACTTGAAAATTGTTAGCATTAAAAAAACTTCTATTTCATGTTGAGAAAACTGATCGAAACTAATGTTATACCTGTTTCCGTAAATCAGTGGCAGCAAAAGCTATTTTTTTTTATAATTTCTTCTTTTAATCTCGAAAAATATATCAATTTCGGAAATTTCTAAAGGATAAAGCACGCTTTTTGGAATTGTAAATTACCCGGAAGAGGCTATTGTATATATTCTTTATATGGTTACATTATATTTTCGGAAATTAAGAAATAGTTTTCATTTTTTGCAGAAAATTATTTTTCTTTACAGAAGAAGAGAAAACCTGACTGCTTGTGTTCTTTCCTTTTGTTTCAGAGAGGGACAAGATAACTACAGGCACAAATATCCGGCGGGCCAAATGCGACAAGTTATTCGACGGGCACTGACTGGATGTGCTAATACTTCTTTTTTTTTTAATTATATATATTAACAGTTTCGTCGCTCTTGTCTTCATTCATCTGGTACTGGGGGTATTCACGCAGAGCATCAAGATTCTCTTATTCAGAGAGAAGTAAGTGTAATACTGCGTTCACATTATGAAAGTTGAGAGCTTAACATTTTCAACCTGACAACCCGGATTAAGCTCCAGCAGTTCACATTGTCAAAGGTTTTAAAAGACTTAATTTATCAAAGCACATAAGTTGTTAAATTTTTAACTGAAACGCTTTCTGGCTATGCATAGTTATGCATAGTTTATTATTGTTTTCATTCTTTGAGACGCACAGTGGGACAGGATACCTAAAAAACTAGCAGAAAATCGAAAAATAAAAATGTGAATTTCTTTACCGTCTTCCATTAAAACTATTGCGTCATAAAACGATGTTGTTCTCTACCTTATTCCACCTATCGCGCTTCAAGAAATATTTAGCTGCAATGAGTTTTTTTTCCTGAGACAGTACGTAAGATTTGTTAGCAAAAGCAATGCCAGCTTTAAAAAAAAAAAAAAAAAAAAAAAAAAAAAAATGTGTTTGCTGTACTGTTGTTTCAAAGATATTGCCTGTCTGTTTTCTATAAGTACGTTTCTGACCATCTTAGTTTTAATTTATAATTATTCGTCATTTGAATAAAAATAGTTAAAAGTAGTGTCGAGTAAGTAGATTTTACCAAGGGTCTTTTATTTTAAGGGAGGAAATTACAATATTGTAAGAGTGTTTTGCAAAGATGACTTGCTTTACCAAACTTATTTTTTAACATTATTTGTACTTTTCTTCACTGCCATACTTTATGTCTCGTGATGCTTTTTTTCTTCTTTTCCTCGATACTACTTTTTTTCCCCCGCCGTGTGGCCCAGTTTTTCTAGAATAAACAGTTAATATGTTACGTGCATAAAAATTTACATGTAGGAATGTACAAAAGAATTCAAGTATGTTTCTGCCTTTTTGTGGAAATTGCTGAAAGTGAAATTTTAACAGTGTATGAGTTTTCTAATAGTACTAAATTTAAGCATTCTATATAGAATATATTAAAATCTGTAGATCAAATACAGAGCTGCACAAAAGAATTAAAATAATTTTCTAGTTAAGGGTGGTAATTACTGAAACCAGATTTTCAAATGTGCTCTGAGTTTTCTAAATGTTTTCTTGGGCATCTTATTTAAATTATTATACAATGAAGTTTAGCTAAAATATTTTGGAAATGTTGGAAAGTATTTCATAATTTATGATTGGTGCAGGTATTTTTTTTCTTATTAAATATATTTGAATTTTTTGAATGTCTTATACTAGAGTTGACTGTTATTGGAAAATGTCTGTGTGTATGTGAAAAAAATTTTTGTGATTACTGTTGAAAGGACTAATGTACGAAATTTCATAAAACTTCATATTCTGCAATATCTTCAGATAAATTCAAGCTGATTTTGTATAATTGCATTTCTCTCAACAGATGGCGCAGTTATACTACATTTTACACAATTTCAGTGATAATTATATCTGGAAATATATGGGACTGCATGTTACACAATTTCAGTGACAGCTATATATCGGAATATATGGGATGGAACTTCATCAAACTTCATATTCAAATTTCACATAAATTGCTACTAATTATATATATTACATGAGATGTATATTTCTCAACAGGTGGCGCCTGTGTGATGTGTTTTTCAGTATTTCCGTGGCAGCTATATCTAGGCTTCTATGAGGTGGAATTTCACCAAATTTAATATGTAAGATATTAAAAATTATGTTAATTCAATTTTCGCTCTGTTTGCTTAACTGCTATGCTATCCCCCCTCCCCTTGCAAGTGACATTATAACTATAGCTCAGTTTATATTGGGTAGAAAATACACCAATTTTTAAATTTGAATTTATTAATTAAAAATGTTTATATTGATTCCATTTTGTATTTAAAAAACTAACAGGGGCACTGATGAATATAGTTTTATATTCACTCATCACCATAGCTCCAAATTAAATTTTAAGGAATGCGTTATTATACTTCACACTTGTTGGTGTATAACTGCATTATTTAAATTAATGTTTAAAATGATAAAGAAGAAATATTTATAATAGCCACTGCTTGTCATTTTTTTCTTTACAACATATATTGAATTGTTTTTTATTATTATAGTTATTATTAATTTTTTGTTTTATAGATCATCTGACGCTGGCTGTCAGCTCATCTTTCCTCTGTGTTATCTGAATCGTTTTCACGTAGGAGCCCTGCGTGTATGTTTATGTTTGTCATCAAAGTCAAAGACAGAAAAGAAACTTTCTCTTGAAGTGATATAGACTTTTGCTGAGCGGTGCCAGAAGTTAAAAAAATAATAATGACAAGCGCGTTTTTGCTCATTTTGCTATTTGTATTACAGTCCACCAGGCATAATACTAATTCAAAATAATTGCCTTGATTGCAAATGATAACTTTGCTGTGTATAATGACAAGAAGAAAGAAAAAACTGAAAAACATACAGAAGGGAAGTTCATAGGTTTGTTCATTTATTTTACAGCTCTTCTATGTGACTCTGCTTAGTCATGTATCAAAACAATAGCCCATTTCATACCAGACATTCTGAAGGACATCAATATTGAGTTGAACCATATCAGCAATATATTTTTATAATTTCTGACTATATTAGTCCTTAATTATTTTTTTTTTTTTCTTGTTGCCTGAGTGGGAAAAAAAAAGAAGTAAAGCTCGTCTTTCTTTTGAAATAGCATATAAAACATTACTTTTAGGTGATTCCATGTGAGAAAAAAGTCACACAGAACAATTATAAAGTAATGCAAACAAAACTTTGAAATTCCTTCTATATTATTACAACTTTTCTCCAATCACTGCTTTTGTAAATTTTGTTAATTTGCAATCAGGTAACTATTTTGAATCACCCTGCATTCATGATCTTTCAAGTTGTCATCCAGTGATAAAAATAATTCATTCATTAATAAATGTATATACTTTTTGCATAGTAAAAAGCTTTAATAACTTGTCTTTCATGTTACTATTATCTATTACTTACTCATGTGTAAGTTTCGTACCAAAGTCCATCTTTTCCTTAGGATTAATTATATATAGGGTTCTCTATACCTGTCTATCATGAGGGTTGAGAAAAAAGTGGAAACGTCAAAGTGGGTCTAGGAACCAATTTGAAAGCATAAAATTGATTTGATCAATTAGCGATGTATAAGCTTTATTCAGTCCAAGAGAATATGTTGAATGTTGTACAAGATGTGGTTGGATATATTCGTATGCATTTCGAGCTTATCTAATGTAATTTAGGCCTAAATGCATCTTTAAATAATTTCAAGCTTTAAAATGAGAATAAAACAATAATGCCAACATTTATTTAGATAACTTTGTGTTTTTCTTTCATACTGTTGCATTTTTTTTCCATTTAAACATGTTAAAACCAAAGTCATATTATCATTACAATAAATGTTATTTATTATGATATAATGGCGATTGTTTATAAAATACAAAACTAATACACTCTCCTAAAGTGTCTATGCTACTCAATAACTGTTAATTCAACACTTTAAGGGGACTCTTCACTCACTTGAAAACACCAGCTCTGTAATGTTAATTCTATGCACAGATTTTTTTTAATGTAATAATTTTGTTTATATTTGAATATTTTTAAATGTTTTTTTTTTTAATAGCTTAGCTCAGATCAATATAATAGGACTATTTTTTACTTTTTTGATTTTGGTTGCAAATTTTTTTAATAAAGGTTCTTTCACTTCCAGAATCCGTTTTGAAAGCAAAACAACCTTTGTTAAAAAAATGCAATCAAAATGATACATGATTATAAAAACACATGATACATGACGTATAAAACGGACCTATTACAAATATACCTCAGCTATCCAATGCAAAAGAAATAATTAAAAATATTCAAATTTAAACAAAATATTCAAAAAGAGCTTGGCTATGGAATTAATGTTACGAAATGGGTGTTTTCAAATGAGTGACCATGTATACAAATCTATATATTTCATTAAATGTGCATCATAATGCTGGAATAATTTGCAATTTCAAATACTGTAGTTGTGAAGAAAGCATATCAAAGTATTGGGTATAAATAAGGATAAACCTGTGTAATTTACAAAAGCTTGTCATCACAAGGACTGTTGATTGATCTTTCCATTTAAATGAAAATAGCACCCCTGTTGTTTGACTCATCATCATTTCTGGTCCACCTCAGCAAAAGTCAGTCAAGATTTTAAACTTGCGCTGTCTCGTGTATGTGTTTCAAAGATGTGTAAATAAATAATGTATATCTTATTAAATGTTTATATCCTTGTTAGATCTTTTAAAAACAATTGTGAAAAATAAATATTGTTACCAATATGTGTGCATTGCATTTCATGTATTTCTATTATAAGTCATTAATAGATGGTAAAAAAAGAAAAAAATAATCTTAATTTGCAAGAATAGGTAATTTAACAATATAAAATAATATTACAAACAGTGCTGAAGTTGTAAAAGAACCAGAAAGCTGAACTGCTATAGGCAGGAAATACATAGATGGCTTGCACGTGACCTCACATGTTCAGAACAATCAGGCATCTCTTCATCTGACATTCAAATATAAAGCAAATGTGGTGTTCTGACGTTCTGCAGGGGCTTAAGATTAGTTGTTACTAATGGCAATGTGGCGTCAATGCAAGCTGTCTACAGACTAGAGTCATGAATGTTCATGGCTAGAATATAACCTACAGTTTTATTTAAGAAACAGTGTAGTATATGAAACTTTTTAAAAATACCAGAAGGGTATAAACCTCCATATAAGCCCCACTACATCCCTGATTATAAAGTTCTTAGATAAAACACAACTGCACTGGCCCTTATATGTTTTTTCTTTACAGAATTCTTAACATTGCATTAAAAAAATTGACATACTTATTTTTTTTTTCAAAAGATCAACAGAGTTTTCAAATAAAAGTTAAATAATTTATTCAATATTATACTTTACAATGATTAGTTTCTTATTAAAATAACAGGTACATTATTTTTAATGATGTTAGTCTTGAGATGTTCATGAATTGTTCAAAAGATTTTTTTCCCAACAAAATAGAACCTGTTTGTAACTTTTCAAGATCTTTTTCTTAAAAATAAATAAATATTATTCTTGCAGACATGATTCTAGATTTCTGCCTTCTTTTATATTCATGACATTGATGGTCTTCCCGGCAACTGAAAAGTCTTTCATGCATCCAACAAAAGAGGTATAAAAGTAACCTAAGGTCTCATCCTCAATATCCATTTCACTAGGCAAGCCACCTGCCATAGAATTACAATTAAAATAATTAGTCAGGATACAAATTCATCAATTATCAACAATGTTTACTCATACGAAGAAAAAAGTTATTTTACTTTAAGAGAACAAAAGTTTTTTTATTGAAACTGTATTTTAAAAAAACTCTACAACAAATTTTATCAAAATAAACACAGAAGAGTCCCACTATTTTGAACCCTGTTATTCTGAAAATCTGGCCATTCTAAACAGAGTTCATATAGTTATTATACAGAAAACAGATAACATTTTATTTTTAAAAGTTTGTGATTCAAAATATGTAAATTTAATTTTTAAAAAAGCAGGAAATTAGCAGCTATGGGAAATGGTTACACTAAAACAGCCCTTTTCACATATTTCTAACAATTTAATCTTTATATAATGTTTCCAGAATATATTAGCAATGTCTAATATATTTTAAGGAAAAAGTTCAAAAAATTGATATTTTCATCATGTCTATGTTTGTTCTATTTAATCTTTGAACAAAAAAGCTTGACAAAATGACAAAGAACATTGAATTTTTTAATGATTTGCTTGATAAAAAATAACAAATATAGATTGACATACAAAATCTCATCAAGGATACTTTTTTCTTTTTTTAAAAGTAGAATATACACAAGAGATTAAAATATTTTATTGGATTTATATTTCAGATATCTTAGCCACTTTTTGAAGTAATTCAAACGGGGGAGAAGAAGGAGTGTTTAAATATTGTTGGTACAATTCAAAATAGACTCTATTTCCATTCATTTCTATTTTATTGCCTAGAAAACTTTAGAGAGTCTTGTTGAAAAAAAATATTACAAACATTTATGAAAAATAATTTCAAAATGTATTATACCTGAGTGTAACCCCATAAATAGAAGCAGAAACATCTGATAAAATAAGGATAGGTTAAACAAAAGTTGCTTACCAAAATAATAATCTCCATCTGTATTCAGTTCATAAAAATGACCAGGAACTGAACTTGTGTAGCTTTCATTATCAATCTTTAGGGTTACAGTCTTCTCATTTCTATTTAAACAGAGGACTTTAATACAGTAAAGCACATCACCAACAACTTAAACAAATTAAGAAAAGTACATTTGTTTTCTCAGGATTTGTGCTAGAATATGGGACTATACGATTCCTGTAATCTTGTTTTTTTAATTCCATTCAAAAGAAAATATATAACATCAATACCAGATTGAATACTTTTCATAAAATTATAAAATCCTGACAAAGTTTCAATTTTTATTACACAGAAATTCAAAACAGTACATTTCTCTGTTATAAAACAGAAATACATCTAGCATTAAAACTAAACTCAAAAGTAACACTAGATGCCATAACAAGCTTTATTATTTTGATTTTGCTTGCATATAATTTTTAAATATCACACAATTTTAGTTTTTGTATAACTGAATAGAAAAAAGTGCATACTTTCAAATACATTTTTTTAAAAATCAATTTACTAATTTGGAATGAATTACAAGGATGCTTTTTTAAATTAATTTATCAACACATGATTAATTAATTTGCATTTGTTCGTTATGATAACAAACAGTGTAAAATATGCAAAACTAAAGAGGATGCAGCAACATTACCACGTAACGATTTTTATTACTCAAAATTGGCAATGGCTCCTTCCTATAGTTTTTAATAGTGGTGGAATATGGTACCTAAAATCATGCTTAAAATCAATTATATTTCATGAAATAGTTTTTAGAAAATAAAAAACAGACATTTTATAATATTCAGGTTACACTTGACTGCAATTTCACAAGGAAACTAGTCATTGGGGGCCATCATAATATTTAGCCATCATAAATACACATAATATAAAACATGAAAATAAAACTTGCGTAAACTGTTTATAAAATGCATGGCAAATCCAAAATAAAGTTTAAACATATTTTATGGTTCATTATGTCTTTAAAAGAAATAATTTTGAAAATTCTTACATACACTTCATTAGAATGATTGCAAAGTCCAAAAAAAGAAGAAAAAAAATTGTTCTGAATAACTAAGGTTACTGAAATTTAATATTCTTTGTTGCACTATTACATTCTAAGTACATACCAAATATCAAGTCTCTATTTCAATTTGTTCAGTAGACAGAGTGTTAAAACCGTGACTTGATGCCATCATAAACTTTAAATGTTCAATTACTAAATTGCATTAAAAAAACATCCTTATAACACTAAAAATGATAATCATTCTCATATTAATTAATAGTTTACAGCATCAGATTAAATATTTCATTTCTAATTAAAAAAATATGTTTGAATTGAAATTTGAATAAAAATACAGGATCATGAAAAATCAAAGAGTGTGGAAAAAAGGATTACAAATATCTCAGCAACTAATTATCTGATCAACTTCATTTCTTATATGAAATTTATGATTTTTTATTGATTTTCATGTTTATACTTTAAAATAAACAATTAAAAAAAATATATATATGTCTTTTATCAGAATAAATATTTCAAGAATAAGAAAAAAAAATGTTCCAGATAATCGAGATTACTGATATTCAATAGGGTTCTTCCGATTATTACATACTAAGTACATGCAAAATTTCAAGTTTCTATCTCAATTTGTTCAGGAGATAGAGTTTTTACAGACACACACAGAAACAGATTTATGACTTTTTTTTTTTTTTTTTTTTTTTTTGTAAATATGTTTTTCAAAATCTTCATTGTCTAAAATATGTAAATGCATTAAAAATATATATATATATGTGATTTTTAAAACGATAACAAGACTTACTCTATACTAAGTATGATGAGTAAGGATAAGTAAGAAAAAATAAAAACAGACATTTTATAAACATTTAGGTGACACTTAACTCCAATTTCATAAAAATTTGAATAATTTTACTCTTAGTTTCCACACTATCTTCTCATCAAATTTTATCCATAAAAATCAAAAATATTACTTAATGCAAGTTGTTTTAAGAAGAGACAACAGTATAAAAGTTTGAAAACAAAAATAGAAAATTCTTGTTTCAGATCTGATATCTTAAAAATAGAGCCTAAAACAATTGATATTAAATTTTTTGCAAAAACAAAAAAGGCCTTTATTTAAACATTCACAATATCTTTTGACATTTAAATCAAGATTACACAGATATTAAAAATTACTCTGAATTCACAATGTATTACAGAAATTCCAAATATTTCATCCCAAAACAGATTTAAATTTTTTTAATAAAAATCTCATAAAGTATTTATAAAATAGTTATTTTGTAAATATAAATATCTATCATAATTCAAACTACACAATAACTTGGTTTAAATCAGAAAAATCCTTACTAATATGCATCTGCCTCTAACAATATTGACAGTCTATTAAAAACATTAATGTAGATCAAGTATATCAAAATGTGACCTTCAGCATTTTCCCTTTGTTTGATTTCATTCATGTTTGATGCAAAAAATATTTTTCCTATGAACACACCTGCACTGACCATTGATGCAATGATGGCAAGTTGGTCAATTTTTTATTATTCAAAATATCTACCACTATTTCAGAATAGTAATCTTCATTTTATTTAAAGAAAATATTACTGGTAAAAAAATTAGTGGCTACTACTTTGAATAAAAAACGTCCACAACCTGGCAACTTTGTGTTGATGTTAGGTATGAGAAATATAAGTATTTTATACATATGTATAGATCAAGTCAAATTTATTTTCAAGTTTCAAGATTGTGGATGCAAAAATAAAGAACTGGAAAGTTACAAAAAGCCTGTCATGAATCTTTGAAAACTTAAATGCTTAAATTTTATTTATTTATTTATTGTATTCTTTAAAAAAATTCTTATTTGTTTAATTTTGAAACTAATATTTTAATTTACTGCTCCCTTTGATTTAGGGTGCATTATAAAATAATGTGTATATTTATTAGACACAAAAAAAGTATGAAAAAACTGTTAAAATACAGTGCTTATTTACAATAATTAAAATTTAAAAAAAGATTAGTTTAAATGATTAGTTTTGAAAAAGATATGAATTCTTGTCTTGCTTATGTGAAAGAAAAGAAAAGAAAAAATAAAGAAAAAACACAAAAACATTTCTCTATTTTTTTGCTTGGAGCATACTTAGTCAAACATAAAATATTGTATTTGATGTCATTAATTATATTCAGTATTTAGGTTAGCAAACATGCTATTATTATTAGGGATGGGACGAATAGTGATTTGGCCGAATAGTGATTTGGCCGAATAGCCGAATACCGAATATTCGGCCAAATTTTAGGCCGAATACCGAATATTCGGCCGGCCGAATAGTAAAAAAATTTTTCCAATAAAGAAAATAAATTTTGATTATATATAATTTAAAAAATAGGAGCTCATTAATAATTATTACTCTTAAATGTACTTTTAAATGTATTTTTAAATTTGAAAAACTTATTTTAACACAAAAAAATTATGAAATTGCATTATATCCTTTATTTTAATGTACATCAAATTGATTTTAAGTAAGTCAAGATGGGAAAATATTTCCATTAAAATATGAAGAATGTACTTCACTTTTACTATCAATTGATACTTCTTGCATCCAAAATTAATAATATTTTTAATCTCTCTCTCTTTCTCAGAACTCACAAGGACATATTTTCAGAAATAACCTTTAATGAAGTAAATTTGATCATTTAGAGTTTGTGTCCCTAGTGATAAGCAAATTTGTAAGAATGAGACTGTTCTGAAATCAGATGCCAAGCTTTAAATTACAAATTACGTTAAAGCAAAAGATTATGCTTAAAGTAAAATGCATATGTTAAGAAAATCTTTGACATTTGAATTGGCACATACAATATTCAACTTCAATATTCTACTTATTCAACAAGCATTAAAAGGATAAACAGAAATTGATAACAACAGGAAGGAAGGAAGATTAAATTAAAAATATATACATAATGTTACATATTTAAGTCAGTAATTATGCAAATAATTATTTAAATGTAAAAACTATAGAATGAAAAAATTATTTTGTTGAGTATTTAGAATTTATTTTAAAATATTTATAAAACCATCTTCATAAAGCAAGTTGTCATATAATGTGTATCGAGTTTGACACCAGTTCTGCTTTTAGATGTACCGTTGTATTTGGAATGGGGATATATTATATTTAATTTTGAAATTCAATCTTCGTTAACACACCTAGCGAATAAATTTTTTTCATTTCTTACTTTATAGAAAATAAGTTATGAATTTCATAAGAGCCTTTTTTGTATGTGCATGGAATTTGCAGACATTAATAAATATTCGAGCATTTTAGAATAAGGCAGTGTTTTTATATCTTGAATTGTAATATATCATTCTCTAATGATGACATTTCCCGTACAATTAAATCTCCAACTTGGACAGCATTTTCTAGAATATCACTAACTTTTATAGAAAATACAGAAAGGCTGTATGTATATTTTTTAGTATCTGAATAACTCTATATTTTGTAAGTAAGAGTGAGAATGACTTCATAAATGAAGTAGCCAATTTGGATTAGAGAAAAAAAAAATTGCAAGAATGAAATTCTTTAAATCCGAAATTTATTTGGCAAGATATCTTTCACTATTCGGTGAGATTTTAGCAGTATTCGGCAAGATATCTCTAAATATTCGGCTACAGGTATTCGGCCGAAGTATTCGGTCAACAAGCCTTCAATATTCGGCCAACCGAATATTCGGCAAAAGGGCCGAATAGGCCGAATACCGAATAGTGGCCGAATATTCGTCCCATCCCGAATTATTATTACTGAAATCAACAAGATCTTTATCTTCTTTTTATATCCTTTTGACCGACTATTCGTACACATGCTATATTTTAGCATTTTCTTTAAACTATGTTAAATATACAAATTTGAAAGAAACACGAGTAATTAAAGATGAATATCACAGATTGACGAAACTTAACTTATAACACTTTTATATTTAAATAAAAACTGAAATTATATGCTTGATATGTAGAAATTTTGTTGGAGTTTGCAAAGAATGTACTCGGAAATACCTACAAAATTCACCAATATGTAGAAAAACTTTAGAAATAAAATGTTAGATTAGAAACTGATACTTCATAATATATACATATATTCATGAAGACCATTAAAAATAATTTAACTGTTTTAAACAACAACAATTACAAAAAAAAAAAAAAAAAAAAAAAAAAAAAAGCTTTTAGATTTAAATTGTATGCATGTCAAATCATTTGTTGTAAAAGAAATGATTTACTGAGCAGTTAAAAATATGAAAGTAATATTAATATCAACGCTAGCAAGATTCATGATAAAGCCAAAAATTTCAATAATAAAAGCTTATCTGTGATTTTAATATTTGTTGCTTACTGCAATGTAATTTATATATATATATATATATAAAAAAAAAAATCACTAAGGTGGAGTTGGAGTTTTTATTCACAGGTTTAAAAGTAAGCTAAGAATTTCTGGAAATTTTTTCTACTCATGATAAGACCATCATAGATGATATTTTTTACTCAATTATGAAAAATTTGACTTAATAATATTTATCGCAAAAAAGTAAACTTATATTGCAAATAAAAGAACAACTGATTTTATAAAGAGGATAAAATTAAATACAAAAATACAAAGATTAAATACAATTAATAATACCTTTTTTTTTTTTTACATTTTGATTGCAATATTAATTTTTACATGGCAGTTATATGTTTAAATGTACTTTTTTTCTGAGTTTTTTTTTTTTTTTTAAATCTTTGTTTAGCAGCCATACTATGACATCATTACTATTATTAATATAACAATATGATTAATTTTTCTTTAAAATATACTGTTGAAACTTATTTTTCTGTATTTAATTGCATGTATTGATGACTTATAGAACATTTTAACGGTTATAGATACATGTCCTAATTAATTCATGGTCTACCAGAGTTTAGACACCACATTAAAATAAACACATCAGAAACATTAATTTTTATAGTCTGTGTTCCTTTTTAAAAAACATTTTTAATTGCAAATTAATTACTTGAATTGAAATTTAATTCGCACATTATATTAACAAGCTCTAGGCTCCATTTGAGCTTTATCAGGTTCTGCAGTAAACATGATCTTTTAGAAAAAGAAAGAGTCTTTGAAATGTCAAAGGGACAAATTGATAAAATTGAATGCCATAATCAATTAATGTAATCCTAAATTTTTTTTATAGACGGGATGTCATTATTATTATTTTTTTTTTTAAATACACCATGACACAGATAAAGCCTTAAAACTACAATCTATCTATATTAAATAAGAAAGTATATTAACCCAATTATAGAGGAAAGATTTATGTTACTTTTTACATATTATTTACTTTTTAAGAACAAATTAATTGATATCCTATAGACATCAATACAAAATCTATGATTGGTTAACGATCAATTCAGTTAATGAACACTGTTTTGGAATGGAATGCGTTTGTTAACTGATCATCCACTGCATACATATTTTTTTTTCCTTTCTATTATTCACATATTATGTACTTGCATACTTTTTATAAAACAATAGCTTTGTATTTCGATAATTCTATGTGTTTATATATGGATCCAATGGACCCATTTGATAATTTTTGCAAAGTTTTTTGATAAATGCAAGGTTAAAGATGGTTAATGTTCAGTAAAAATTAATATAAAATTCGTGATTAATTAGTACACAACCAGCATATGTGTTTCTATTGATAATTCATTTAAATTTTCATTTAAAAAGAAAATCACCTTTCAATATGAACTTGGTGCCACATTTTGTCTTTCGAATAGATGGCTTCTGTAATGATTTCACCCCTGGAAAGCCAGCCTAAGCTCCAAACAATGTGCATGTGGTTGTTGTTCAATCCAACGCCTAAATAGTCACCATCCTCTGAATAAATCTGAAATAAAATGAAATAGATATTGGTTATAGATTATACAATGAACAAAAATCTAATATAACATTCCCAGACAATTATTTTAGCATTTTCAATAAAAAGTAGATGAAAAATTTTAATGTATCTAAAGCAAAATCTAGAAAATAATAATTTTATTATTATTATTATTATTATTATTATTATTATTATAACTATCAATACTATTTTTGGCCTTTGATTATATCTACTTTTAATCTACCTTTGAATATCTACCTTTGATTTCAGTTTATTACTAGAGTGCTATATTTTATGGCTATAATTTGATTATATGGTTAATTACCAAATGCTGCATTCAATCAAATGTGGTTAGTCACAAGAATGTTTTGAAATCTGTAATGGTATTCACATTCACTTTAGAGGATACTGTAATTAGATGCCAAAACTTGGAAGAAGATTTAATTATGGATCATTAATGAGGAAAAAAAAAAGACAGGAAAAATGTTTTTTAATTTGTTCTGTGCATTCACAGTTGCAAATTGTGGTAACTCTGTTACTAGCTACTTTGTGTTAGACAGTAGAAAGTCTTTATAATGTACCACAATCCAATATATAATGCAGAACTTCTCAGACATAAACAATGAATTTTACAGCTAAGAACAACCTGCATTCTCGCACAGTAAAAAATTGTTATTCTCTATAGAACTACATTTGATATGTTAAATCAACTTTATCTCCTTAATTCAAAGCTATTTAATAAAAAAAATCTGTTATTAATAATATAATTTTTTTTGTTGTTTTTGTTTTTGAAAATGAGTAACATAATGAATGATTTGGTTCAGGCAAATTTAGACCATGTGTATAAATTTAACAATGTAGGAAATGGACTATATTATGCAGACACTTATAATCTGCATAATATCTGATATTTGAGATGGTGATTTTCTAAACATTTTAACCCTCTGTTGTTTGCAATAGAATTGACAGGCACAGCACAATTATTTCCATTTTCCTTTCTGTCACTAGGAATGCATGGGGTTTCTTACTTTGAATACAATAAGATTTTTTTTCACTCAAATTTGAAATGTTCTCTCTTTGTATCTCCTAATGAATGAAGGTCACTGATCCCTTTAAGAATGTTAGAATTGTATCAATTAATTGCTAATGATAATTTTCATGTCCATTGTGTCCAAATTCAGTAATACCAGAGGTACAACTGATGGAGGGTTAAATTACAATCTTCTGTAGTAGCAATAGAGTGATAAAAGACCCTTATTGCATATCCTCAGCCACCCTGACGATTTTAAATTTGAAGACTTAAAAAAAAAAAGAAGCATTTAAAGTTATTTTAACATTTTAAAATCCAATAATGTAAGATGAAAGAGACTCTATTGAAAAATAAAATATCCTGTTTTCTGTATTGAATAGAAACTTTCAGATTTGCACATGAAGGTAAGGCTAATGGTATGATAAGCTTGTATTGAAATTCTTTATTTCACATTGTTGAAAAAAGAGCTATCTTATATTGATGATAATACAGTTAAAATTTGTAATTTGAGACAATAAAAGTATTTATCCATATATCTAACAAAAGAGCATCATTATAGATATTTTCTTAGAGAATGTTCTTTGTGATTAATAAAGGTGCTTTGAAAATGTTGATACAAATTAAGAAGTAGATTTGAAGAAAAAATATAAGGATACCTTCCCAGTCCAAAGCAAAAGACCTGATGTTTTGTTAGTCAAATACTTGAAGGATATATTGGTTTTGGTCAGGTTCCAGAATCTGTAGGATGAATCTTTGTACAAAAAGTAACTATTTCCAGAAAAGAAGGCACTGGACACTGATACACCTATAAAGAAGGAAAAAAATGTCACTCAGGCGAGTTACTGATTTCATGAGACATGTGCAGCTTTCCTTTGCTTTTTTTTTAGAATTTCAAGTTAATGTAGTTTTAGACAAAAGCCTTTATTAAGTAGAATTAAAATTGACTTTAAAATATTTTTTGGCTTCTTGATTAAATTAAGATAATTGTTATGTTTATGAAAGTTCATGTAAAGCCCATGTAACTTAGACAAATTTTATTTACACATTTTCAAAATCTAGCTTTCTAACAATAAAACATCAAAAACAATATGATAGTACATAATTATACTGGTTATGTATGTACAATGGGTTTTTAGTAATCACAAATCTGACAATTTGATTTCCAAAGTCTCGATTGGTTAAAGTTTGTATTTTTAAAGTTGGTTAGAGAGTATAGACCATGTGTTGTATCTGTCTCATCTAGAACCAGATCTTTCTATATATATTTGGGATTCAGAAGCTCAAAGTTATTTTTTCTGGCAATATTTCAATTAAATGTTTTTTCATAGTTACTTTTATAACTACATATATATTGAAAAATCCATCTGAATATCTTATCATAAGTAATTAAAAACTACATTTTTTAAAGATCTAAATTGGTTTTATATCTTATCAAAAGAAAACTAGAAAAACCTGACACTGGAGGATATTATCCAAAAATTTCGATGAATTTTCCCTCCAATGATTGAAATCCAGATTATATAAGAATTATGTGTAAGAACATCACACGATTATGCGTTTCTTCTCCAAAGCTTGGAATTTAGATTACATGAATGAAATATGTGTCAAAGCAAGATACAATTATATGTTCTCCCTTCAATGACTAAAATTTCAGGCAGCATATAAAAAAATTATGATACAACGACATAAAAGAAAACTTTTTTCACTGTAGAACTTAGTTTTATTTTTGAGCAAAAACTATATAATATTCTCCATATTACTTTAAATAAAATAATGCATTACATGTAATAAATCCTAAAAAAGTAAACTAGATAAACCTTTTTTCTCAATACCGAATGATCTTATCCAATTACAGTAAACTCCCTGAATCTACACAGCTTCGGATAAGAGGTTGGGCAGATTATAGAGTTGTGGATTTCTGATCACTGCAATGTTTAATTTTTTAAAACAGTAATTTGAATGTAATATTGCAATCAAAACAATAATGAAGACTTGCAATATAGTACATTATTAAAATAATTAAGTAAAGTAATTATTTAAAATGATAACAAGTGAATTTTAAAAAGAATTCAATTATTAAAAGTAAAGATCAAGTAAATAATTAATAATGTATGGTTAAATTTGCATATTAAAAATAAAATTCATTTTCTTTGAATTATTTAATGAAACTTTCCTTATACAAGATACCCTATTAATTCACATCAAAATCATAAGGTAAAAAAGTTTTGTCTCAGGTTTAGCTAGTCTTACTAACCAAAAAAAGCTTTATTGGTACTTAAAAAAATTGGAAAAAAATATATATATTGTGATTGTCAGCAATATGAGTAATATTTTGATGTTTTTTCAGAAATAAATTTATACTTCCTTCATGAAAAAACATGGACTTCAGTCATATTATCAAGAATTACATATTAAAATACATACAGAATGATATAAAACTAAATAATTCTGTAATTTTGCACCTACATCTCAACAGAATGTTTCATTGCTTACTTCTGTAATGATGTGTGAATTTTAGAGTTACAGATTTGAGAGTCTACTGTATGATAAAAGATAATAACAGATATACATTTTATCTCTTTTTTTGGTAAGTATATTTTTACGTTACTGTTTTAGAACTGAAGCAGTAATATTGAGTTAAAAATTAAGATATATTTAAAAACAATTAGAAATTATTTTGGATTTAATTTGATTACAAGACACAAACTTTTAATATCTTTGATTTTGCCCAAACAGAATTTCAATTTAATATTAAATGATACATGATAATAATTAGCATAACATTTAAATCAGTGACATCATTCATATTAATGAATTTTATAAAATTAAATTCTTACACTTAGGTTTGAAGCAAAAATTATTAATTTCGCATTAACTTATTTGTCTTATGAATCTAACCATTATTATAATTTTCAGCCTTTTACAAATTATGAGAAAGGAAAGTTGGATACTTATAATTATTCACTGTTTATTTTAACTTTTAATAATGTTTGAGTTTTTTATTTTTAAATTCATTGATAATGTACATCCAACACTCTTTCCTTTTTGCACAGTCCTATTAACATAATGTAATGGGAAATATTTAGAGAAGCATAAATTATAGTTATGAAATTAGGCATGATATTTAAGATAATCTTTAAATACTTAGAAATGTGCTTTCAAAAATATTTTTTTTATTTTTATTTAAATATGCTATATTTTTATTGCAAACTACTGAAAGTTTTTTTAGCTTACAAAAATGATGTTTTTTTTATATATGGTAAATAAATTGACAAAGTAAAATTTCTTATACATTTTTTTAATTAAAATTAATTTTTATTTATCTTTCCCACATTACTCAGCCCTCCCATTACTCCAAAATACAATAAATTCAAGTTTATATTATAAATCTAATGTGGGGTATTTAACATATTTTCAACAATGGAAAGGGCCAAGAAAAATGATTGGGAGCTGTTAATGTATATAATAAAAATATGCTTACGCTTGTCACAATTTTCACCCTGCCAGCCAATTGGACAAACACATCTATAACCCCGCTTTCCAACAGGAACACAAGTTGATCCATGAAGACAACTGTGCTTCCAACACTGGATAGGAATTTCACACGTTTCCCCTTGAAATGTCTAAAAACAAGTACATTTGAATATTGAACAACCATAACAAACAAGTTTATCTAAAAGTAACTAACTAAATTTTAAACTCACACCATTTTGCACATCATCTATATAATAAAAGCCTAAGTCATGTGACTGTCATCAACACTTCCAGGCTTACCCATTTCACTCTTTATATGCTATGCAGCCAATTTCATGTCAGCCAACGCAGGTGATAAGTCGTTAAATTATTTTACAGATTATTGCTATTATAAGTGCATTTGGCTGTCATCAGCAGTTTGTCGTGATGACCACTTCGCTTTTCGTAGACCAAGCAGCCAGTTTTAATCAAAATTATTTTTCCAGATAAAACTGCATAAAAGTTATACTTTTATAGAGATCGCTTGAAGAAAAAAAATATTTGAGAGATGAATTACATTAAAATACATGCATATTTTGAGATTACTTCAGTGAAATTTAATTCCCAAAATCTGTTTCCACTAAAGTAAACAAAAAAAGATTCATTCTCCAATGATTGAAAAAAAAAAAAAAAATTATCGAGGTAATAAATCATATAGCGAGTTCTCCAACCATCAATCTTGCCATGCAAAAATAATTCGAGCATGTAATCCAATCAAACTTCAGTTTCATTCTGCTGTGTGAAATACTATACAGCTCAACTTTCAAAACGTTATTTGAAATGCAAATAAGCCAACTCATATAGTATATATACAATTAAATGATTGGCATTAAATGAACGATATTTTGGTTTAATGTAAGTGTAGACATCATTTAGATGCATTTTACAGAAAAAGTCAATGGACCAAATCCTTAGACTTGGAGACCAAACTGGTCGTCAGGGCGGCTAGTTTTATATTAATATCATTAATTTTAAATTTAAAAAACACATGTATTCTTAATATAAGTATATAACACCAGAAATAATGTAGCACTCCTACTCCACCCTCCCCCAAAAAATCAGACGAGGAAAAGATAAATAAAAATATAAATACTTTAAAAAATGTCTACATAGAAAAAAAAAAAGAGCCAAAGGATGATGGACCTATTTATAAAGATATGTATTTCAAAAAAAAAAAAAAAAAAATGTTCTACAAAGAACGTGAAAAATAAAAAAGATTTTTTTTTTTTTTTTCAAAATGTGACAAACTATCTTATGATTTACTTGTCAAGTTAATTATTACATTAATGATTTACTGGTCAAGGAAATAAAAATACAGTTATTGTATTAAGTAAAAATTTAATGGATTGCTTTTGAAACATCAAAAGTTCATCCAAGACATATTTTGCTCAACATTTACAAGAGTTTCAAACTGGGTTCTGTTTACAAGAGTTTCAAAAATTTGATTTATTATATAGACAATCAAAATGTGTTTTGTTACAAATTAGATATATGTCATACAAATGAAGTAGATGGTATTTTACTGGTAAGATCAATTTTTATTTTAATTACATTTTTTTATAAATTAATTGAAAGAATTTAGGAAAATTTGCTCCAATGGTCACAAGAGTAACAGTAGGCATCCCCCAAAGCAATATGCGGTCAGAAAGAAAATTAATGTTCTTTATTGGTATAACAATTACAGTAAATATTCAAATGTGCCACTGGCAAATGATTGACATAACTTTTCACAGATTTCAAGTGTTTCATTAACACTTGCAGATATGACAGAAATTCTTGCAATGAGACATCTGGAACCTTCAAAAGGGTATGCCAATCACTTGCTAGATTCTGTTAGGTGTGTATCAATGCTGATGTAGGCACATTTGAGCACTTACTGTGATTGTTATATCAATAAAACACTTGTTTTCATTTCCTCAGCATTTCTTGTTTTTTGTCAAAACTTTTCATTTCTGACACCACATTCTTACACAAAAATTGTTTCTCTATGCGTGCTTTACCTTCCTTTATAGTTTGGCTGATGAATTCAGTTATACCTTGTATTTACAAAACTAAATTAACTTAATAATAATATTCAGTTTATTCTTTTACAGCAGAATAGGAATAATTTAGAAAAAGTGCTAACTTTGAAACAGACTGAAATTCTTTTTAGCAAATCAAATTATTATGATTTTTTACTATAGAATTAATGTGCCATAAATACAAATATCAGATGAAAACATGTGGATATACAAATTAAACACTATGGTACCTACTGCAGGACATTGGCAAAAGAAGCTGTTTTCTTCAGGTATACAAACTCCACCATTTTTGCAGGTGTTGTAGCCACAAGAAGTGCCATCACAGTCTTCTATATTCAAACCAGTCACAGAGTTATCAGCTACAATACATAAAAATGCATGCAATAGTAAATTAATTTTGAATGAAATAGCAATATAAAGAAATAGTTCGTTAAAAGCATTATTATTTGATTTATAAATATTACATTGCAGTCATGGTTCTTGTTGCTTTACAGCTCATTACATTACATGTTGCTCTTTTGTAAAGTCTACCATGAAATAAAAAGCTACATACTAATCCCTGCATACGTTAAAAACAATAAGCAAATCTGTATTTAATTTAATGTAAAGATTATAATATGTACAATCAGATCTGATTAAAATGTCTCATGATTAATACGCAACCCTGCTTAATGCATAAATTTTTTCTGGTCTAGAATATCACCCATAAGACGAATGCAAAACTATCATGTCTTATATAGGAATTGTCATTACATGATCCTGCTTAATATGAGATAGATTTTCGGTCATTTGAGGCAAAAAAATCATGCTCAAGACACAAACTCTGGTGCTATCAACAGATATTGGTGCAGCTCCAATAAGCTGTGATGCAAATTAAGCACTGACAGCATAATTTAATTTCTTTTAACTTTATAGGATGTCTGACAGATCAGAAAATTTTCAAGGTTTTTATTTTTATTATTTATAAATTCACATTAAAAAAATATATATTGACTCACCATATGAATTTAGTTCCAAATGCTTCGCATTCACTGAAAATAAACGAATGCAACCTTTGAAATATGTTGGCACAGTTTCAAATGCTTGTTTTGGTAAAGAGGATAGGTCGGGAACTCCACCTATGAGATATTTTGGAGATTATTAAAATATTTTCCACTGAAAGGAAAGTTTAGTTAACATACATTTTTATTTCTATAGAAACTAGAAATTTGTATCATAAACAGACTACAGTATTTTCGCACATAATTTTGACTTTTTTACATTTTTGGAAAATGTTTTATGAAATAAGTATAAAAATAAAAAATGATTTTTTTAAATACATCCTTAATTTCATAAGCATACTTTATGATTTTCCAAAAAATATTATTTGCAATAGATTCATTTGGCATGAGTTCAAATCATGATAGTAAAAATTCATTATTTTCTATCAGTTCTTGGTAGAAAGCCTAAACTGTTGAATTTCTTAAAAAATACATAAATTTCCTTCCATTTATTTTAAAGATAGAGCAACAGAGAAAATAAACCTTCTTTATTTAAACTAATTAATCAAAATTTCTAAATTGTTTTCTGAATGTATAATCATAATTTAATTAATATTAAACTATCAACTGAGAAAAACACATTAAATATATTACACTTTTATTTATTTGTATACTTTGTTTTCCACTTTTTTTTTTAATCTAAAATATTTCATAGTTTTAATTTTATAGGCTGCTGCCATTTTTTTGTAAGAACAGTTTGAGAAATAATAATAACAATATTCTATTGTTGTTGTAACTTGTAAATAATTAAAACCATATAGAGTATCAGGTGATTATCACCTGTGGCAGGATAACGAAAAAACACCTTAAAATTAATTCATTAATTTACAGTTAAGTTATACAAATATTTAAATGTTTTATTGTCATAAAAAACATCACTTTGTACAGTTTTTTTAGCTATAATTCTAATTACAAATCAAAAGAGAATTAAAAATAAATTAAAAAAACTCCATTTTTAGATGCAATAAGCAAATTGAGCTAAAAAAAAAAAAAAAAAAAAAAAAAAAAAAAAAGGGAAAAAGAAAAAAAATGAATGATTTTCACATAAAGATTATGGTATCTTATTATCGGCCCATGGATTTCTTATTTGAAAATATCTTTAAAATAAAGTTTTAGTTAGGTTGAAATTAATCTGAAAAACATTTTCATTGTTTTACTTGCAGCAAAAATTTGCACAGATGTAATATTATATAACCATGGGTGCAAGAAGTCAATCCAAAGAAAGATTGAAGACTTTTTTAGTACAGAGCTGAATGAACACACTAGAGGTCTGCACGGGCCGAAATTTCCAGGCCCGGGCCCGGCCCGAAAGTTAAAATTTCGGCCCGGGCCGAACGAAAGAAATAGTGGCCCGACCCGGCCCGGCCCGAAAGTTAAAATTTCGGCCCGAGCCCGGCCCGGCCCGGCCCGAAAGTTAAAATTTCGGCCCGAGCCCGGCCCGGCCCGAACGAAAAAAATAACGGCCCGACCCGGCCCGGCCCGAAAGTTAAAATTTCGGCCCGAGCTCGGCCCGGTCCGGAAAAAAGTTTAAAATTCGGCCCGAACTCGGCCCGGCTCGAGTGAATTTCTACAGAACATTGATCTTTAATCTTATGGAAGAGTTCTGACCAAAAAAAATTATATTAGTCCTTTTTTTCCCATGTTTATAATCTCCATTTATGCAGAAGTGCCGTAGGCTGCGATATTTATGCTTTTAAATGAATTTTTGTTTGTTGTATGTAAATGTTTCAGTTATCACTAGCATTATTAATCCATAGTCCCTGTAATAGACAAAAAATCGAAACAGCGGTATATGGTAAAATTTCCAAAGACGAAATCGTTTTGGAACGAAAAAAAATGCATTCCCTTCTTAACAGATGTAAATGTTTAATATATTTTTTTCTCCGATATTGTTGTATTTATTTTGCATGGATGAACATTTTAAAAGAAACTTTCAGTTTTCAGTTTAAAAAAAAATTCCGTCATAAACATGTTTTTTTTTTTTTTTTTTTTTTTTTTTTCTTCTTCTTCTTCTTTTCTTGTGAGTGTTTAATTCTATTTTACAACGCCTAGTAATCTACGATTCTTTAAAAGGAATAAATTCTAATGTTTAATTGTAGAATAATGACGGCTTAAAAGTATATGCTTTTTTTGCAGAAATTTTTGGACAAAGCCAAATATTACTGATTTATAAAAAGTCGAGAAAAGGATTTTCACATAGGAAGATTAAATAGGAACTGATTATTTTGGTCCATGAAAACTAGGAAGAATGGAATCAGTCTCGGCTTCGTACGGAAAAAAGTTAGGCCCGGCCCGATACTCCAGCAAAAAAATTAAGGCCCGTGCCCAACCCGGCCCGAAAAGGATTAGTGACTAGGCCCGGCCCGGCCCTAAAGGATTAGTGACTAGGCCCGGCCCGGCCCGAGTCTTCAGAAGTAAGGCCCGAGCCCGGCCCGGCCCGAATGCCATTATTGTAAATCGGCCCGAGCCCGGCCAGGACAAAATGAGAAAAAAGCAGTCTTCAGAAGACAGCTCTGTTGAGGCAGTGTCTGATTAAATTGAGCTACAAGAAGAAAAGAGAATAAAGCAAAGGAGCTTAGCAAAAGCACTTGGAGGAGGACACAGACATAGATGAAGATCATTCTGTCAGTTGGGTTTTGAGTTCTGATCCTGGACTAATGGCTGAATGCATTTCTGATTTGGAAAGAATTTGTCTTTCAAAAACAGGTCCAGGGTCCCAAATGCACAATTTTGATTTCTCTACTGATACCAGCAGACGTAGGTTGATCTAAAACAGCTATACAAGAGATCTTAGCAAAGGTGAGAAAATTCACAAAAGCTTGTTGGTGTATTCTGCTGCTAAAGACTCAGATTTTTGCTGTTACTGCAATATTGTTGCAACAGTTACAACTTCTTCTTTATCAAAAGATAGCTGTAGTACTTGGAGGTTTATAGTACAAACACTCAAAAAGCATGAAACTACAAATCAACATTTTAAATCCCAAAAGTCCTTGCTTGAAATGAGTATTTGTTTTTAAATGAATACTCATAATGACTTCACAAAAATAGATGTTATTTCTCAAAAATTTTAGAATGCAGGTACGCAGCATTGGAATGCTGTTTTCTAAGATGTAGTTTGATCATCAGACTTTTAGGAGAAAATCTTTTGTCATTTAAAGGTAGCAATAAAAATTTGCATGAATATAAAATAATGGAATCTTTTCTAAAGCTTATAAAACTATTAGCTGAATTTGATCCTGTCATGGAGGAACATGTAAGGGGGGCTTTGAACAAACAACTGTTGTGAGTTTCTCTTGTAAAGATTCTTTCAAAGCAACAATTAGTATAATTTAGAGGGATGAGAGTATAAATACAAGTTCAATTTAGAAATAAAATACCCCACAAGTCCATAACAAAAAAAAACAGGTTCCTCTAATGTGCCAAATTCCATAATATAAATCTCACAAACTTCATAACAAGAGAAACTCACTATACTTCATTGAATCCTGACACAATTACTAGAGATGTTAATGGTCAGAATCCCATGAAGCAACCATGACGTTAGTGAATATTAGTATTAGCCTCACACGTAACATGAATTTTGCGTTGTGTCATTTATAGTTTGACTTTCCTATTAAGTTTAAAGGAAACTCAATTCACGACTCAATCAAATTATGCTACTGGCATCCAAAGAGTTTTAATTAATTAAGGTTTTTTATTTTACAATACAAAAATTAAACAATTCATCACTTAAAATTTACATATTATAACATGAACTTAATATTAAAATAAATAGGTTATCTTGACTATTTTAAATATGTATCATCATAACAAGCATAAACACTTAAAAGTAAAATTCAATATTCTGGTCCACATTATACCTACAACAATATGTAAGATTCCCAAGCTTTATAATAAGATAGTGTAAGAAAATATACTAATTACCAGATCTTACCAAATTTGTATCTGATTAATTATATCTACAGTTCGTATATACATTATTTTTTTTTTAATCATTTATTCACTTTTGACAAATATTACCAACGTTTTAAGAAAAGTAAAAGAAACAATTGTTATATTCACTCACCAGCATCTGTTTCAATGGTGTTACTCCTCTCGCAAAAATATATATTTTTTGTATATTAGGAGGGGGTAAGTGAATTATCCATATGGCACTCTCGCGTCCTGGGTGACGGCATACCTTGATGGAACTCTCCGATACTGGATTTTTCAGTACTCGTCTACGGAATGTTCATACTCTCGCGTCATGGATGACGGCAAGCCTTGATTCGGCACTCCGAGACTAGAAATCTCAGCACTCGTCCACGGGATGTTGACGCTCTCGCGTCCTGGGTGACGACATGCCTTGATACGGCTTTCCAAAACTAGATCTCTCGGCGCGGGTAATGGTCAGGCAGTCTCCTTCTCCTAGCAGGGCCTCCGTTCACGATATACGGTCGCTGAATTCTATCGGCAGCCCCTGTACGCCCGCATGCCCTCGGTACTTCGCGGCGGTCCTAGGCCTCTTTCTCCAACATCAGCCATAAGCTTTGTGCCTAGCCGTTCTTGCTAGATAGGTTATTTTTTATCGGCCCCAAAAGTAACTTCATCGGGGGCAGATGTTCGCCTGTATCCCAGCGAAAAAAGATCTCCAACTAAAAACTTCTCCCTCTATTTTTTCCAATCTATTTTTTTCTTTTTTTTTTAAAAAAAAGAACTATCTCTTCAAAATATCTCCTACCAATCGTGATCTACTCAAAAATTAAACAAAAACTTAAAATCTCCTGATAGGCCCAAGAACCCCTATGACCTACGACCCTGCTGCAAAGAGCATTGCTTCCACGCCTGACTCACCATTCTCAATGACCCCACGCATTGTCAACTAGCAGGTGTTTTCTGATATAAACAATCTAAGCCTTCTTATCTTTATGTCCGATTCCAATATTTATTACCCACTGTCGCAGAGTGTAACTAATTCCTACGATCGTAAAAACATTCCCATCCTATCTATCTCTTTATTTTATTTTTAACAAGGGGCACTTGTGAAAATACTTTTCACATCTGGGCATAGCTTAAACTAGGCAATAACACTCCCCATAAAATATTTTGACAACTATTGCCTGGGAAGAGATTTGAGACTCGCTCTCATGGAATTCCCACATGCCAAATAGATATTTGAAACGCCTTAACACAACATTAAATAGCAAATACTTAAGTAAAATCATTCAAAATGCAATCATTCATCTAAATTTGCATAATGTCAAAAGGCATATAGTAGATCAAGTAAAAAATATGAAAATATCACTCAATTACACTTGATTGCTACTTGACATCAGTAAATCAGAACAAATGACTAACTAGGACTTCCCTCAGAGGGATTAGTCTGAGCGATATTGCTGAGAATACACATTTAATAACTTACGATAAGTAAAGAAAATGAGATGTTACCTTTAATTGGTCATTCATTGTGATAAAATATGATGAAAATAAGCATATTGAATCATAGAATTACAAAATCTTATATATAAAGTTGCATATACTATTTTTATATAAAAAAAAAGCAAACCATGCATGGATATAAAATTGGAAATATGCAAAATGTTAAAAGTAATACAGAAAATAAAACACCAAATTTTCCTAAATTGGAAATATAACTCTTTGAAATGATGTCATGAGCATAAACAGAAGCTTCGCACCGATTTGAGAAAATATAAAAAACAAACTATTATGTTTGAAGAGAATGGAGTGTATTTTATATGGTGTGAAATCCGTCCGAATAGTTTATAATGTTGAATATCTGTTTTCCACAGATGCAATGAGGTTGTCGATAAGAGTTAAGGAATCCTTTTTTAAAAATTTGTCCTAAATGAGCTCTTACATCTTATAAGTTACTGTGATGACAAAATTATAGTTTCTGACCCCAACAGTATCCTAGAAATTGCAATATTCTCAATAAATTGGGTTTAAAACTTTTTCTAGAGAAAAAAATGTTTAATTTGTGAAACTAAATTGTCGAATGTTTTAGAAATCGTTCACAACGAGAATATTACATCTTAAAAGTTGCCAAGAAAAAGAAAAAAAAAAAATTTAAATTTTTAGTCATATTAACATCAAAGAATTCTCAATTTTAGAACTATTTTTGCTCGTGCATTGATCATGATGATTGTTCCGACGCAAAGTATAGTATATATTGCAGCAAAGATGGTGACCAACATTTTTTGCCCACATTATTTTTTAAATCGGCTAGGTACTCCCAATAATAACGAAAAACACACAAACACTTTATAGCATAGAAATACAGAATCAAAAGCTATTTATCTCCTATTATACACACATAAATTACCTAATTAGTGCTAGCAGATGCATTTTTAAGTATACATAGATCAATATAATGCTTCATTTTTCTTTTATTGGTATTTCTTAGTATTCATTTTTCATTTATTTGTATTATTCAGTAAAAAACTCACTTTCTTAAGCCCAAATTACATCAAACTTTTTATAAAAGCACCTAAATCCATATAACAGCGAAGTATTGTGAAGAGTATTAAATACAAGGTAGTAAGACACTTAGCCAAACGCAGGTAATAAATCGCCAAATATTGTTCTTTTCGCCTTGTCTCGAAATGCATTTTTTCCGTACATTTAAAAAACACGATTTTGAGTCATCTTATTTAAAATTCAAATAAATAAATAAGAGGAAGCAATAATAGCATAAGTCAAAACATTTTATTTCAGCATCAAGGAATTGTATCGTAGTTACACATGTGGAAAAAAGCTGCTTTTGGCCAAAAAACGTTGTCTTCACTAAATTTGAATACGATTAAAAAAAGTACCGCAATTAATTAAAATGTTATAGGCAGAGCTGCCAAGCCTCCGGCATTTTAGATACCGGTATTTTAATACAGAAAATGTTTTATTAAATTGGAACATTCTGCGGATTTAAAAAATAACTTTTCCTATAAAAAAATTCTGCTGTGCAATAAGCGGGGGCTTGGCATCTCTGTATAGGAATATTTCGTAATCTACTTTTTAACCTTAAAAAAAGCAACGACCATTTTTCGGGTACAAAAAGTATTGCTAATTGTTCCATTTTGCATACAAGGTATTGATTGTAATATTGATACATCTATGGTGATAAATTTCCAATATTTTTTCGAATCCCATTTATTGCATTAAAAATATAAATCTTTTATTCATTTAGTTTAAAATAAATAGTTTTTAACTAATTCCAGAATACTTTTGAAATATCACTTTTCATTGGCCATTTTTTTAAAGCATTTAGAAAATGGTTGTTGTTTTCAGGCAAATATAGACTTTGGTCTGTCCGCATTTTATTTTATTATTATTATTATTTATAAATGGTGGAGAAATATCATAGCAAACGCGGTAGCGTTTGGTATAATATGTTTAAGAAATAGAAAGTGCAAACAACTTTCTAAAATTTCTGGCGAACCAGTTGAGATACGGCTGTGAAGTTTTTTTTAAAGATAGAACTCGACGAGACGAATAAAATGATAGCATTAAAAAAAATACTGCAGTTTAGAATAGTTTTTTATTTAATTTTAAAAGAAAAAATGAAGGCAAAAAGTTCAACTATGTCTAGCTAACGTTTCCATGGATGGATTAACTTCGTTTTGGGTTTATTTTAATCCTCATGGTTAAACTTAAAACAGTTTTTTTTTTCATCTTTGTATGTTTGACGGTCGCTGAAAAAAATGAATTTTTGTCTGAAATTTCCAGCTGAACATAGTCTTTTTCTTATATTTTCTTATATTTGTTACTTCTTGAATTGTTGCACGTAAGTTTAAATGAACAAAAAAATTGCTATGTTTGTAGTTTGTAACATAAATAAATAGATTAGATAAATCACGAGAAAAAATACTTATTTGTTGTTATTTTCATGTATCATATTCACTATCTATTTTGACGAGCGAAGTGAAATATTTTTTTTATTTATTAAATTCTCATTTATTTAAGTTAAAAGTCGCCTCTGGCAAAAAGTTTAGTCTCTCTTAAATTTATGCTAGCCATTGTAATATGATAGTTTCATTCATAATTTTATTTACTTGCTTATCTGAAGATCCATATGATGAAATCAACAAATTTAGGCGATTAGGGCAAGATTTTGCGGAAAAGTTCATTATCCTGTTCTGGTTGGTGTGTTTGGCGAATAAATCAAAAATGGCGCCGAAAGATCGAATAGCAAATTTTTTTAACTGCTAAAGCGGCGTAACCGTGTTTTTCCATCACGTAATATTTTATTTCAAAGACTGATTTAACACAAGATTGACATTAATATTATTTTTTTTTAATTGTACAAGACGAAAAGATATGTAAAGTTATTAAATACAAACGTTCATACCAATACTTTTCACAGTTATTATTTTAGGAATAATTAGACATGAATGGAAAAATCTACAGGACATTTAAAAGATAAGCGTAAAAATATGGTTTTAAATTTTTATAAACATTTATTTGAGCCTTTGAGACGAAATGTAAGGGCGTACCGGTAAGAAATCCGGTTTGGCGCAACACAAGAGTGGTGAGTCGGGTGCTCCATGATGATTCGACGTGAGAATGTGTCAGCTTTTTTTGAAGGTACTTTGAATGATTCTAGGTCAATTAAATTATTACTTATTTTATGAATGTCTGATTAATATACATCTGTTTGCCAAAGCTTGGAACTATTTTGGCTTCAAAAAGGAAGGGTATAATGCCAAAATATATAAATAGCTCTGAAAACAAACCTGATGAACTTTAATTTTTGTTTTCGTACGAATTATTTCTGTTTCTATATTAAAATGCGGCCCAAATGTCATATATGAATCACATTGGCATTATTTTTTTTCTAAAGCCAATTTGGCAAAAATCTCGTTTTGGAATACCAGTTACATATATATTTTTTGAAAGGTAATAACAATAAATAAAAAAAAGGTTTGTTTAATAACTATAGAACAAAACAATTTATATATTTTAAAAAATAAAAATAAATTATTTATTAATAAGTAAAAAACAAAATCCGGGTTGCCATATCAAGCAAAATAACGACACTCTGGATTCAGTTAAATACTCCGATGCGCATATGACATTGGCGTCAGAAAAAATATTCGCTAACGTGGTGCGTATATGACATGTGTGCCAAAAATGCATACGTATTTTATTTACATTATGTACGGTGCTACTTGATTATCAGGTCGACCAATTTCACCCATTTATAGAAATCGACAAACTATTCGCCAAATTACTTAAAAGGAAAAATGTTGCCATTAAAAAAATAGTTTAAAAAATTAATGAATTTAGGTTAAAAAAATAAAAGTCATTAACGAAAAAGATTACTTTAATGATGATGTTTAGTTATGACGTCGAGATGTACCAAATATAAAATTTGATTTATTCAGGCGATTTCGAACAAAAGAATACTAATAAAAGTTTTCATATTTTAATGCAGAATTTATTAAATCAAACCATAAAGAGATATTTGCAAGATATCGCATATGTGAATAACATTGAAGTATTTTAAATGTAATATTAGAATTTATTAAGGAGCATAAAAAATATGGTACTTACATAATAACGCCACCACAGCAGAAGTTGCGCTAATGTGCCATAAAGAGCAATCTTGTTCGCACGCACACAAAAAAATGGCATCAAAAATAGGCTTAAAAAGTACTAAAGTACTAAAAATAACGTCAAAATGAGCAAAAAAAAAGGCACGAACAACAAGATCGCTCTTTATTGGCGCATTAGCACAACTTCTACTGCGGTGGCATTAATACATAAGTACCAAAAATATCAATGTTATCGGAAATTTGTAAGGAGTTACATGCTTTTTATTTAGCCAAATAATGTTGGCGGATATAACCATAAAATAACTTTAATAAAATACATATTATATTTTTCTCAATTAATATCAAGAGCTATTCGCTTATTGGCATAAAATTTATATTAAATAACAAAAGAACAAATAAATTAGTAAAACATTCATAAAAATATAAATAAATCATCGAATTAAAATCATTTGATCACTTAACAAACAAGTGTAGTGGGTTTAATGTCAAAAAAGTGTAACATTTATGTTCATCCATTATTTGCATATAATCTTACAGTTTGTCTATCGTTCTTTGGTCGACGGGATAATTAAGTAGTACCTTAAATACATTGTTATCGCATGAGAAAAAAAAGCTTGTGTATATGAAATAGCAAATGGGTTGCTAGAATACACGTTGCCAAACTTCTTTTCCCGCCAAGAACTTTTCGTTGTGTACAACTACTGAAAAAGTACCTTTATTTATTTACTTATAGTATTTTTAATAAAATGAAAGAAAAACGTGCATGTTAAATGTATCTGATATATGTATTTTTAATTTATGTGTTTTTTAATGAAAGTCATGTATTTTAAATAAAGCTAGTGACAGCTTTATATTTAAAATGAAATTATGGCAAAGGAAACCTATTTGGCGATTGTTTCGGGTAGCTAAAATAAAAGTAGGAAAATAGCCGCCGGGCATATAAAAAATAAAACAATCAGATCGGAGCTGTTGATGACAGTCACAAGACTTATACTGGTATTTATATAGGTACTATAGCAAAATTTGCAGCACCTCTGGTGTTAAACTAGGACTCTCGAGGTAAGGCATTTAGCTGCTCAGCAGCGGATAGAGAGCTCAAATCCCGTTGGATGTAAGTTCGTTTTGTTTAGAAATGTTTTTGTGTTAAATTATTATTCTTTTGTTAATATTCTTATGTTAATTGTTATTCAATTTCTAGAATTTTTATAGTTGTGAATGTTTCATTCGAGAAATTACCTTGAATGTATTTAATTGGTATGGCTTTTAATTCTTTTAATAAAGTTCTGTACTTTTTTCGTTCGAATCCATGGTTTATTTTTCATATCATGCATTTTATATGGCAATGCAATGACTTTTTTAATTATTCTGATACATCAAAATTTTATGCTGTTGTTATCATTTTATAAATTTTGACAGCAGCAATTATTTTTCTTTTTTACGATATTAGAAAATCTTCAGTTTTTTATCAAAAAATTAAATGACTAGTATTAAAAAATGCTCTGATGAGCACCAAAAAAGGTTAATATGTTTTTAAGTATGAAAAAGGGTTTGACAAGTGCTTCTGTTAATTATTGAGCATGAGGAAGGACAAGGGATCCCTTCTTGGCTACAACTCACTTCAATGCCAACTTTTAAAAAATCATATTTGCGCTTTTTCCATATAAAAGAAATTTGCGGTTTTTTAGTAGAACTTCCCACCATGCTTTAGATATTAACCAGGGGTGTAGTCGTAAAAATAACATAGGATATATGCTCTAAACAGAGGGATACCCTAGAATGTGTATAATATAAGCTTTCTTGAGAAACAGTGTATATGGTGTTCTATTAAAAAGTTCAGAAGGTATACGGCGTATAACCTGCACTACATCCCTGATGTTAACTGCACTGTTCACGCTGCACTATACTACAAATCAATTTTCTGTGCAATTATACACTTAGGGCATGCTTGGTGGCAGTGCATGAATGTGATACCTGCAGGAACTAGGTTTTTGGCACAATGTCGTCTTCCCTTACATTTATGTCTAATTAAGCTGCATCTTTACTGGTTATGTCTTTACACTATACATTTTTATAGTAACTGCGACTGATTTGTTTTCACGGAAAAAGCGCAAATATGATCTTTTAAAAGTTGGCATTGAAGTGAGTTGTCGCCAAGAAGGGATCCCTTGTCCTTCCTCATGCTCAATAATTAACAGAAGCATTTGTCAAACCCTTTTTCATACTTAAAAACATATTAACCTTTTTTGGTGCTCGTCAGAGCATTTTTTAATACTAGTTCATACTTAATCCATAACGTACATAATATATGTTTCTGTTATTACATAAATCACCTTTTTATTATCATAAAAAATATGTTTTTACTGATTTTCATTAACTCAATAGGAAAAGTTTTATGCTTTGAGCAATAGATGTCCGCATTTCATTTATTTATTTATTTTAACAAAATTCTTTGCATTTAGAAGAATTTTTATTTAAATAGGAAATCCAAATGTCACTGTTAATAAAGAAGAAAGTTACAAAACGAGTAGACGCATACTATCAAATATGGAAAAACGACGAATCCAAAAAAGACGTCGTATGAAATATCATCTTTTAAAGCAAAAAAACGAGGTCTGATTATCGAGCCTACTGATTACAAAATGTGCATTACATAAAAAAAAAAAATTAAAAAAATAAATAAATAAACCCTGCAAATATTGATTTTTTTTTTCTTCTTTTGTGCAGTTTTGGCTTCTAAAGGTGCGCTATGTTGCAAAAAGATATAAGCGACTATGAAAACACATTTGGTAAACGTTCATGCTCAGTTTTACAAATAAATATGGCACATATATGCCCTATACACACCGAGGTACCTAATTGGTGCCAAAATGACGTTCAGTTGCCTAACATGCTGGTTATCATATAAATGTTATAATAAATTGTCTGTTCTAAAAATATTATCATTTATTGATTGTTATTTCTTTTTTTAATAACAGTAAATGTTTCGTTTATTCCTTTTTTTTCATTCTGAAATAAATAAATAACATGTTATTATAGCATGCTATATGTATCTGGTAATCAAAACGATGTTTTTGCCTAATTGGCATAAAAAATCTCGCCAAACCTGGTGCTTATATCTCTAGTATTATATTATCTCAAGTATTTTATTTATGTATACTATAATTGTTTTTACATACCACTTACTTCTTCTTGTGTATTAAAATAGGTAATTGGCTCCTTTATGCAGTATAAATTGTATAAATCTTTAAAAAATAGCCCCCGTTGCCCCATTTTGGATTGAATTAAAAAAAAAATCAACGTCTAATTCCAGTATTACTCCCAGGTATGCATACATATTCGAAATTTCAAAGTTGTGTGCCAACAGGAAATGGATGAAAAATGGGAAAAGATGTCACATATGCACCAGGGTACATAATTGGCGTCAAAATGGCATTATTTTACCTGAGATGGTAACCCGGATTTATTTATTTATTATTTGTTTGTTTACTCATAAAATGTTTATTTACTTTCATTTCTTAATTATATAAAATATTTCTTTTTATAATTATTAATTATTATTATTATTATCATTTTATTTACTGTAAGTTCTTTTTGAAAATAGAAATAATTTAAAAATATGTATGTAAGCGTTATTTGTAAACGGAGTTTTCGCCAAATGGGCTTTGAAAAAAATTGCACCAAATCTGATGTGCTTGTGGTATCCGTGCCGAAAAATTAGTGACCAGAATTGACTTCCACACACAAACAAAATATAAGTTAAAAGAAAACATGCAATAAAAATAAATATAAAGAGAAAATGATGTCATAAAAGAAACTTTTTATTTAAAAATGTAATTGTTTCTAATTTTCACACGCGAAAAATATAAAAAACATTCTTTTAGCAATCAAAAAATGCTATTAAGTGATTATCACAAAATCTCAAAATCAAAGTTTTTATGAAACTTTTTTTAATATAAAAAAACAACAGTTTTATTTTCCTGCATGATTAAATTTTAAAATGTTTTATTGCATTCAATATTTCTGAGTGCGTAAATGATTACTATTTACTTCATGTAATGATTCGGTTATCTACGAAAATATCCAGCCGGTGAAAATCTCGCTCACCAAATTTCTGTGACGTATGCAAATAAATTGTGCTTTTTTATCAGTTTTTTTAATATAACTTTTAAGCTATTTGGAATTAATTTTTAAAAGTAGGTGCATTCACCAGATTACCTTCATAGGTACCTTCTGGTACAAACAGAATCGAAATCCGACAAGTACTTTTTGAGATTTGCTTGACGAAAGAATTTTTTTTACTTTTAATATCGTTACGTACTCTGAGTATAAGACTTCGCTACGCTCAGACAATAAAGTATATGTCTAATGAATAAGAAAACATCAACATTTGCAAACATTTTGGGATTTTCTTCTGACGACTGAAAGATTAAAAAAACAACAACTTTTTGAAAATTTACTTCGAGAGGTAGAAAACCTGGGATTACCTTTGTAAATATGAGAGCCAAAAATATGATAATGGAGTGAATATAAAAGAAAAACATACCAGAATAAAAGAAATGATTAGAAAGATCAAATCTCGTTCTTTTTTATACTATTTTGTTGCTTTCTTCAAGTTAACTACCTTCAGCTTATTATTCTTAACCTAGTAGTAAATAATGAAGACAAATCCTCATTAAAGAAGCTAACTCCCTTAATATTGGCCCAAAATTGTATACTTATTTTTTCCTTTATTGCCTTTTAAATGGATCATTCTTTTGAAACACATTGAAGATTAGATGATCAAAACTAGCGACATCAGGTAGGCATTTTGAATTAATGCTATAAAGCCAATGAGGTATCAAATCAGTCAAACATATGAGGATGTAAGTTTAAAAACTCGCCTTACAAAGAAAAACAAATTTTGGAAAATCATGAGAGACCTCTGTGTTCAGTAGTTTTCATTGTAAACCGGCGAATAGTTTTGATAGGAAAATTTTTAATTTTTTAGGTAGATTTTTTGAGAAACAAATACTACCTTTCTCCCCTATGTTGGAATTTCTGAAAAATTTTTGCATATCTACACTGATCATGATCCCTAGAACTTAAAATCAGCACCAGTTAAAAACCTTATCTATCTATCTATTTATCTATATACACACATATATGTATCATTTTTTAATGGACATGATAATTTCTATAAATCGGCCCAAATCTCTAAGAAGCTGACACATAAAATCAATGGGCAAAAAATCTTGGGCAAATTCATTAATGGGCAAATATGAACCATAGGGATGGAAAAAGGAAGGGCTTTGTGACAATTGAAAAAAACCCATAACTTATTAATTATAATAGTTATCAAATCAGTTTTAAAGTTATTATTACTTCCAGGAAATGGACCAAAAATTTATGTGTCACACAGATTTCTGAAAGAACATAAAATGGGCTCAAAGGGAAAAGAGTTGGATTTCAGGGAAAAAATAGTACAATTCTCAAGATATTCAACTCGCTTAAATTTATTACACATCTTCTTAATATTATTTACAAGTTTTTGATAGAACCAATTCTTGCAGTAAAAATAAATTACACAAAAATAGGGGTTGAAGAAAAAAATATTGCATTGTGCCCAAATCCTTCTTATTTTCTGACTCATTTTTAAATTATTTTTTCCAGTAGCAGGTTTTCTTGTTCAGAAACTAGATAATGTGCTATATTTATCGATTTTTTTTAAAAGCAGAATATAATTTAAAAAATGCTGTAAAAATGGGCATTTTGAACAAAATTTTCCAAAGCAATAGAGCTGGAAAATCAAGTTCAAATTAACTGAACAAAAAATAAAAACACAGGTTGATTATAAATCAAAAAATTGAAAATGGACCTGCTTTTTTTATTTTATGTGACGTCAATAAGTTTCATGTTTTTACTTTTAAAAATTAGTCTAAATATGTGTAAGAAAATTTTGTGTTGTGGAGTGTGGAAAATTATTTCTTTGAATACTGCCTTAACATGATTCTAATAAAATCAGTTTTTATAGAAAAATGGAACTAAAAACTCATCAAAAGCCACCATATAAAATTGTTAAACAGGGTTTATCTCTAATCTTGATTTAATTTTTGTTGGCGAAATTAGAACTTTGAGATCTACCTCTGCTTGTAGGCCATGTCAACAGTGATTTTTTAATTTTGGATAAAGCGAGTTTTGAAAATTATGTCGGTTCATAATCTCATATGATATGATGCAGCTGCTTAGCATTTTCAAGGAGAAAGATTTAGATACTTCTATAAGAGATGAAGCATATGAGGGGCTAGTTATGTATGTAAAATTATTTTAATTTCTTTATTCTGTCATTAAATTAGCACCCTTTAAGCCAACAATACACTAGTTTTTAAAAAAGAAAAGAATGGAATTTCTGATCAGCATTATCAATTGCAATATTCTATCTATTTACTTACACAATGATCACACAAAACCTTTTTTTTTTTTTTTTTCAAAATTATCTTTAAAACCATATACACCAGATTTAATTGCAATAATATTCATATAATTATGAGTTTTAACACTAACTAATATATGATTCTATAAATTTTTCATTAACAAATTGTATACAATAAAACAGGTAATAGAAGAGAGAATGCACCCATCATCGACACTTAAATACAAGATATCAAATTCGACTCTAATTCCGAGCGACTTGATGTTAACCTATGACTTTAAAACAGTAACTCAGCAAGCAATTGTTTTATATTGAAGTGATTTTGATGCCTGAAATGAAGTGAGACACCAGTAACAGACAATCAAATGTTTGGAAAACTGATGATGGAAAAGCCTTTTCATGAACAACCAATGAAATGCTCAGAAAATGGAAAAAAAGGCACATTGATTTTGAGAAAACTAATGAGTCATAGGCAATTTTTGTCGTTTGAAATTTCTACATATAGTAACACTTTTACATTTAATAGTATTTTTTCCATATTAAGCTTTCTTTTTGTAATATTCCAAGTCAATATATAAATGCAAATCTAGTGCTATTAAAAGAAACTGTTAAAGTACAGGATAAAAACACAATTCATTTTGGAAGAACCTATTTTTCTTCTTCTTGGTGTAAAATGGGATACTATCATTATATGAGCAAAAGCCATGATTTCTTAAATCTCGTTCCTATTCTTATAGTGATCGCATGTTCTTTTAGGATCTGAAAAAGGAAAATTTGATCCTTTGGAACATGCTGGGTTTCACATTAATTTTATAAGACTTTAATATAGATGCACATGAATATCAAGGTAATTTCAGAGATTAAGGACAATATTAATGCAAATAAAACCTTTTTTACCTAGATAAAAATTTGTTCCTATGTCCAAAATTTCCATTCCAGGAGGTGAAATGGAGGTTACTTCTTCATCTTCCTCCAACTTTAAGTAAGCAACTCTTTTGTATCTTCCAAATTCAACAATCTGCCAAGAATCTGCAGTAAACAAACAAACCAACGAACATGATTATTTTGAAGATTCAAGATTAAATATGAAATAAGTATTATGAACCATGAACCATTTAACAAAATGTTACTGATAAATAAATCATAATTTAGTTCAAAAATTCTGAATATCAGAATCAAAAATTGAGATTTTTCAATGAATATAAAAATGTATAAAGTAACCAATCTTATTATTATTATTATTATTATTATTATTATTATTATTATTATTATTTAGTTAAAAACTTGAAAGAGGCCTCTAAAATTACAAAAAGCTAATATTAATAAATGTAAATGTCTGAAACAAATTGCTATTTAAAAGTATCATAAAAACAAATTAGTACTTAAATATAAAATAATAAATAAAGCAGCCAAAAAGAATTTTAGTGCGAAATGAAAGGAATAAACAGTAATTCTTATTTTAGTCTCAGATTTAACAAATAATAATAATAATAAATAAAGAAATAAATATTTAAATAAGTTTTTAAACATTTAAATTTTTTATCTGTATAAAAATTAATGAAAAGTGAAAATTAAAAAGAAAATTCCACCTGTTTATATTTGATCAAAATCGTTCAAAATTACTCTAAAACTGATTTTGAAAAATATCACTCCAATGAATAAGTCAATAGTTGGAAGTAATGTTTGACAAAAAAGTTTTTAAAAAATCCTTATCTAGCATTATTTCATTTGAGTTTTAATAAAAATTTCATATTAGAACTTTTAACATTCAAAATTATACAATAAGAAAAAAAAAATCAAAACTATGAAAAATCATAGGAAATAATATAAATTACAAAAACAAATAAGTAGTTTAAAAGTAATATGAATTTAAAATAAAATTGTGCAATTAAGACAATAAACAAACATCATCTTACTGTTCTCTACTTTTTTAAATGTATTCAGGACGACTGTCGAACTGGGATCTGTTCCCAAGTTAAACCTCAGTTGTACATATCCGGAAGTCAGAGAGAGTGAAATAAAGTCCCGACTAAGCTCATTAAGGTGTTGGGCAGCATAAAAAAGCAGTCCCTCACTGGAAAGGGGTTTAAAGCTCAAGATAACATCCATACTGTGTCGAACATTCACCATACGGACAGATAAGTAAGAACTCATGCCATCAAAGAGAGGATCGCTGACTGTTATGTCTGGAAAACAAAATATTTTTTGTTTCTTTAAAATCAATCACATCATTTATGGACAAGGTAACTTAAAGCAGAACTTTGAAGGCAGATAAAGAAGGCTCTTGGAAGCATGCAATATGATTTTTTCTTTTTTTTCCTCCTTCATTTTTAACCTGAATTTTTTTATAAGAGGGTAAATTTCATACTTAAAATATTTTTATCTTTATCTTGTAACTCACTAACAGTAATAAAGAGAGAGAAAAAATAAAGAAAAAATTTAGTGTTTCTTAGTATTAAGTGTCAATAATAAAATCCTGAGTGTGTTTGAGTGTTTACCAAATGTTGAGATCTGAAAAAAAAAAAAAAAAAAAAAAAAAAACTGAAAAAGAAAACAGTTTTGAAAGAATATGCAATATTTTATTATTATTTTGTTTGCTCTTTCTGTTTATTTTATTTTTAGGTACTTTTCGATAAGCTGGGCACCAGTGTTATATATATATATATATACATACACAAAATACAATACATGTCTATATACATATATTTATAAGCACATATATATGTGCATATACATATGTATATAAATATGTGTTTATATATAACACTGGCATCCAGTTAATCAAAAAGTATCTAATTTTATTTATTTATTTATTTGCTTTTTAATTTTCAGATTGTAGATTTTCTGTTTAGAGCTAATTTGTAAGAATTAATTCTAATATAATTAATCTTCCTTTGATGAAATAAAACCAAGCTTAAGAGTGATAAGTAGGGTTGGCAAAGTTTTAGAAAATATTAACAGCCAGTAAGATGCAACATAGAGTTGAAAATCGTTATGACAAAATTTACATGACTGGAATCCCATGGTTCTATGAGGGAACTTATTAACTGAAACTAACTGAAGATAGTAAATAACTTAGCATTTAGTATTAATAGCATTTTTAAAACTTTAAGTAATTAATCATAATGGAGCTCTACTCCCCATTTTCTCTATTATTAATAAACTGATATAGAATATCTAACACTAAAGATTTATAAAGAAATGGAAATGATGAATCATGCTGAATGATGGTATGAATCATGGTATTTCAAACTTTTTTTTTTTTTAGAAATTACTTACTTCTCTATTTTTTTGTGTTTTATTTTTTTTTCTCCCCACAATATATATGGAATTTTTTTTTTTTAACAACACATTTTATTCAATTTTGATTAAATGGAATGGATTGATAAGAAATTCAATGTCACTGGATTTTTTTTTTTTTTTTTTCTATGAGTAGGATAGGTAGGGTTAAAGACACACTTTTTACAAATTTTGATTATCAATGAGCACATTGGTCTAAATTTATTTGCTGGCTGAATAAAATGCTACATTAGAACCTCGTTCAGTTTCACAACCAGCCTAGATTCTATCAAATCATAATTTTACAAGAAATTACATTTTTTTTAAAAAGAAGCAATGCTTTCTGTGCCTTTGCCATACTTTCAATTAATAAGCTGAAGAATTGTAGTCCCTTCTGAATACAAAAATAATGTTTGATTATGAAAATTTAAGCAAAATCCAATGAAACTTGCTTAGATCAAATTCAAATGGGACCAAACACATATTCTGTTTTAGATAAGTTAATTAAATGTGTTAGAAATCATTTTAATAAGTGTGCTATTTTCAGAGATCATGAAATTTTCATTTCAACCAAGTTTCTGTTATACACAGGATCTCTTTACATACATTTTATTGTATAAAATATGATATACAGTCGAACCTCGTCAACATGAACCTCAAGGGGAATCAAAATTTTGTTCATGTTAACAGTAATATTATCAGTATAAAATCTTTGTATTCATCTTTATCTGGGACTGTGAAAACAGTTCATGTTAAAAGTAATTCATGTTAAGCATGTTCATGTTAATGAGGTTTGATTGTATAATAATTAAAAGTGCATTATTAATTTTTTAAACATGTTTTTTATCAGTTTGAAAGTCAGTAATTTAATGTAGTGCATAGATTGAAATACCTTTTTTAGTGTGAACTGCATAGCTTTGAACCTTTTTCAAAATTTAACTCAAATGTGGTAGAGTAGGAATGCTTTTAACCTTCTGGTGGGTGCACCATTGTAAAAAAGTACAACATTCATTTTCTTTTTTCTTTAAAACAAAATTCATGGTTTTTTTAATATGTTATAACAAAATAAATCTAAGTATATTGCAGAATACTTTCATAAATTGTGAGTAGAAAAAAACTTATATGATATTTGTATGTTAAATTATTTGTAAAATTAAAACAAAACAGCAATACTTGAATTCTTTCCTCCTGTTGTACAATTTACAACACAAGCCTGCTCATGTGATGAAAATTTGCATGCCCAGCAAAAGGTTAGATAATTCTAAAATAAAAAAGGTCAAATAATTTCTTTGCTGCTTACTATAGTTTAATTTGTATTGAGATACTGTTCAGCAGATAGTATTTAGTATTCCATTTATAAAAATGCAGTATAACCATGCAATTATATTTGCTAAGATAAAAGCCTACCTAAAACAAAAATTTTCCCACTCGCATGGAATTCTGTATTAGCAGGTTTGATTATGTAAAATATGTATTATCTGCTATGATAAAAACTGTTTAAAGTAAAGTTTTTCCAGTTGCTTGTGCTTCCATTTTAGAAACTCTTAATGCATCTCAGCTCCCTCTGAAATGATGTCTAGATAACCCCATGAATTGGGATAAAAACCTGTAGTGAAGGAATGAAGCCCATTTTGTTAACTGACAAAGGTTTGAAGGTTTATAAAAATGTATTCAAGGTAAATTGCATGACATTTAGAATTTAAAGAGTTTTTGTTCTTCACAAGTTTTTGGATGTAATAATAATCATCTCAACAATCACTTTTTAACATATATTGCATCAAAAATAAAAAATTAAAACTTTTCTAATTTTCTCTGCATGAAATGTAACTTTCTTCGCATGTTATCAACACACAACTGGTACGATTAAAATCTAACTGTTGGAAACTGTTTAGCATTAAAAAAGAATGCATTCATATTAAATGAGCTGGTGTCTCTACCCCCCCCCCCCCCCCTTTCATGTCTTTGCCTTCAGCCTGCTCTACATCACATGGGGACAGAAACTGGTTTAGTAGTTTTTCTATTAATACCCAATTTTCTTTTTTCAGGAATATATTTTTCTTGTATTTATTGGAGATGGGCATAAGATACTTTTGATTCATTAATCTTTAAGCTCCGCATTGCCTTTATGTCTGTTCAGTTACTAATGAAGTAGCAAAGAAAACCGGACTGGGGCAAATCCATGAGTATCAATAATAAAAAAAACTTAAAGTATGGAGTTAAATTACTTTTTGCACAATATTTTCCACTCCGTCCAAGAGGGCAGTTGCAACGGTAGCCATCATCCAGAGGCACACAGGTGGAGACACTGTGACAATTGTGGTTTCCAGATGAGCAAGGAGTGCTCTTTTGAGTGCACAATGTGCCAGCCCATCCTTCTGCACAATTACATCTAGAAAAAGAAATTAAAAAATATATGAACAAATATTAAGAATACTTATTGGATTTTTTAAATGTTCATAAAGGAATGCTAAAATTTTACTGATTCAAATAAATATTTTGAGTTAAAATGCATTCATTCTGTACTGTAATTGTACATATATATTTCTTAACTGTAACCAAGAACCAAGTTAACTGTATGTATTGGATCTGTAAAACTGTAACCGGTTGTTAACGGTAACAACATCAGACGCTATGTAGCATGAAGGTGAGTAGCATGGCTATGATTAATAAAAATTGTTGCTGTAAATTAATGTCCCATTAATTGGGTGTTTTAATTAAGTTAAAAAATATGCATCTGAACTTATAATATGATGGTAGAGCTTAAGCTCTAAACAAGAACGATATTTTATACATTCCAATAGAATTGAAGCTGTCATAGTCAAGTTTTTTCCATCTTCATCAAAGATTATTAACTAAGGTAAAACTGAATTCATATGATATTAGCTAGTATCAGAAATAACATTGTCGGGGAGGAGAGGGGGGGAGACTGACTCTTTTAAGAAATTTGTTATTTTAGAATGTAATAGAAACATTAGAATTAAATAAATACTTTAAGAACAGAAATTATTAATTATAAATAAAATTTATTAACATTGCTGCAATATTCTGAAAATGAGTCATCTATCATTAACAAATACTTTGGTACGTGAGAATAAAACAATTTTTTCTCAATAGTGTGCAAAAATCTACTTTTTTCCCAAAAAGCTTTGAAACAGTACATCTTGCCAGTGAGTGTCAGTACAATGGGGAAAACAAGCTAGAGAACTTGTATCTTATATGACAAGAAGCAAATCTAGTGAGAAGAATACATGCCTTGACAAACATATTTTAAAGAAGCAGATTATAGAATCAAAATTGATTAAGTTATTTAAAAGTGTTCAGATGTACTATTTAAATACTTTCAGTTTATAGCTTTTTGAATCAATTTGCAGGAATGATGAGTTGTAAGAATTTTATTCATCAAATACTAATTAATAGTTTGACCTGTCAAACTTTCTAACCCATAAGCAAGAAAGAAAGATTGCACCTGCATGACTTTAAGAAGAAAAGATCAAAACAGTGTTATGAAAATTTGTTCTCTAGTATTTTAAAAAGATATAAAGGATCCTGTAAAATATCTTTCTCCAGTGCAATTCTTGATTTTTCTCTATGAACTTCTTTACAGATGTACATATGTTTTTAAATGCAATGATGCTTTCTTGCTGTCCCAGTGCAATAGTCCCTTGGCAAAATAATTAAGTAAAAAACAATTTATATTTTCTTAAATTGAATCATTATAAAATATAATACATAATCATTTATATATATACTATTTATTTAGTAATCAAAATTATATTTTTTGCATAAAACTAAATCGAAATAAATTCATATGTTAAACACTGTTGTTTTAAAAATGAAATTCAATTAAATAAAAGCTAATAATTAGATGGATAAGAACTAGAATATTGATATTTTAAAAATAAAATTATGTTACATTCAAGAATAAAAAATCAAATTTTAAAAAATGCTCAAATCCTGAATGCAAGTGCTTTAAAAGTTAAAATTTTATTAAGCATGAGCAAATTATTACTATATTAGTATACCTACTGAAAAGTAGAACCCACATCTATGCATGTTCCTCCATTTGCACAGTGAATGAGCTCACATTCAGTCGTGGTACACTGTTGGATATTACGACCATCCACAACTGGATGCATAGAATGATATACAGCACCAGGACTTGTGCGAAATTCTATCCCAAACGTACAACCTAATATAAAATTATATTCTTAAATAATACATTATCATAAATTTAATCATTTTTAAAAAATGAATTTTTCAAATTGTTCAATTTTTAAAAGAATACAGGAACACAAATTTCATGGGAAAAAAAAATATATACATATGTACTTATATACATACAATAGAAGTATTTTAATTCAACACATTCAGGAACATGTTTGTGCCAAATTAGTTATTTTGTCAGTTTACCAAGCGTCAATATGTGTTTTATGTGTTTATGTCCAAAATTGGACCTGAGCAAATGATATAAATATCTGACAAAATACTATACTCTATAGGTATAATTTTAATTAATTTTTAGCAGTGATACATGCTGAAATTATTGAATATTAAATATGTGAACATTGCTAACTAAGCATAAAATCAACAGAGTAAAAAATGTCCTAGCTGAGATTTGAACTTGGATTCCAGATTAAACGCTCTAATGCTCTAAAATTTGAATTACAATGGGGATATCAAGCCTGGCATCTTTCACTCATAGTCATATGTATCAATAAGGCTGCAACTGCAGAACAAGATGGAATAGTCTTTATGAGCACATGAGCCTGAGGTGAAACATGAGATGAAAATAAAGCCCTGCTTTACTGACATAAGCGAGTAAGAGATGCCAGCCCGAGTATTGCCATGATAGCTAAAATGTCAGATCATTGAAATGTTGAATCCAGATTCTAATCCTGGCTTGGACATATTTCACTCTGTTTGTTTTATTCTTAGTTAGCAATGTTTCAATTAAATTCATGAATTTAATATACTATATCCTATTTTATTATTTTTAACAACTGTGGAATTTAAAGTAAAACATAAAATGCACAATGAAATTCAAATTGTATAATAAGTATTGTGAAATTACATTACATATGTAAACAACTGAAGAGCTCAGATGATAAAGATGGTATGTGCAAAAAAAAAGTTGATCATAGATTGAAGATAAACCATGATCCTTTATCATCTATTATATATAAATTACTATTTGACAAAAAACCTAATAAACAGATATTTTAATGGATAAAGGAGACACTTGAAAATAAAATTTGTTATTTAAATTAATAAAAGTGGTTTAAAATGTGTTCTCTCAAAATGACTTTTCACTTACTACGCTTATCATCTGAGCTTTTTAATTAACATGAGTGTTGTAGTTTAAAAAAGTCTCCAGTATGATATTGCTTCCATAATTTGGATTCCTTCATAAAAAATCTTTATGGTTTATGCACAAATTTATGAGTTCTCCAAAGTTAATATTTTTGTTGGATTCGGGAAGTTTTACATCAAGTTAGTATTTAATGCATCAAAAGGTTGTTTTTCCATGAGACTTTATTTTCATATGCTATAGCTTCTTCTTTATTGATCAGTGACTCATCATTGAATGAATCAAATGGTAAAATATCAAATAATAAAGACTTTCTACTGTAATAGAATTTATACATTTATGGGTCGTTTTTCTTTTCTTCTTTCTATATATTATAGCTTTATTAGAGCTACCAATCATCAAAAAGTTCTTTCAATAATATAAATCATGATTTTTAATAATTACTCTCAAACTCATAAATTTTTTCTTTAGTAATGTAAAATAACCACACTTTTTAAGAGATAATTAAGAATACAAAACAAAATCTCGGCTATCCAAAAAGCATGGAACCTAAGCATTTCCAGTTAACCAGGGTTCCATAGGAATTTTCGAATAGGGGGAGGCTTATGGTGAAAACTTGTTTGATGAAAAGTGTGATTATAATTTAGAGCATTGTTGCAATAAAAAATGTTCTGGTAACATATTCAAAGCACCCTTATTGACAAACCAAAATTACAAGTGGCTTCAACAGTAAGGCAATAACTTATTAGTTAAAATCGAAGGTCAACGCTGATATGACATAACAGGAGTTCGCTTAAAGCTGTTATCAAATTTTAAAAAATTACATACAACAAACTTTTCAGCCAATTTTAACCCCAACTTTTTTTCATTCAAAGAGAAAAAAAAGGTTACCATTGTCTTGGAAAAGTTGGAGAAAAAAGCAGGAAAACCAGTACTAGTAGTACCAGTGGTTAATATTTATCGCCTATTCGTATCAATCACATATCTCTTATTCACTGAAATGTTCGACGTTGGGTGAAAAGTCTCAGCTAGCGGGGACTTTTTTGGAACTGCAGAGAAAAGTTGGGTTACATTGCTGTTTGTTTTATTACAATGAGTGTTGTGAGGATTTTTTACAAAAAGTTGGAGAAAATCAAGTGTTGTCTCAAAAGTCTCTCGAAATTTTGGTGAATCTGATAGCAGCGTAAAATGCAAAGAGAGAATTTTCTGCATCAAGGAGAAAGATGCGTATACAACACGGAGTCACATAAAGCAAATACAAAGGATAAATTTTATAAGTAATTAATGAAATAACATGTGCAACAAAAAAAAATTGCACATCAGAGACTGTAATGAAATAATACCGATAATGAAGGCTATAAAAAAAGTATGCTGACTCTGTTTATTTATTTAAAAAAAGAACATGCTTTTTTAAAACAATTTCTACGATTTTTACTTATTTTGCTTCTAATCTTTAAAGGTAATAAGCATTAAAACAACATTTCAATGTATTAAAAGTGATTCAGAATTGCTTTCATATAAAACATACAAATAAAATAGTATCATAAATCAATATATATATAAAGCTGACATTTGATATCAGTAAAAAATAGTGCTGACAATAAATTATTTCATATTTAAAAAGGAGTTTAAGGAATTTTAAGATCTTTCAGTTAAGTCAATTTTCAGATAAACGGGATTAAGATAAACGAGGATCTACTGTATTTATAATTTTTTGATGAAACTGCCTAAAGAAATGTGAAAATTACTAAGAAGTTAGCAGCTTCTCATAAATTTCCACAACAATCATAAAATGGTCTAATATTTTTCACCCAGGAACAATGGCCAATTTTATTAATGACCATGCACAAAGCTTGCAGATTTATAGGAAATATATAATACTAGTAAGAAAAGAGGAAAAAAGCTTCATAGAAATGACTAGAAAAATATAAGAATAATTATAGATTTTTATGGTTTAAAAGTTAGAGTTTTTTACAGACTTTGATTTTATTATTATTTAATAAATTTTGCATGATATAAAACTTAGATTTCTTAAATATCATAAATTTATTCTTTATAAACTTTTAAAAGAATAAAAGATTAGAATCACAGCCCATCATTAATGTATCATTTTGAGCTACACATGGCATTAAATCTACACTTTTGCCATGTGTACAAAATAATATAAAATTATTTTTCACAAGTTCATGACATTTTTATTCTATTACAGGTTATTATTATTATTTTGTAAGTAATGTAAGTTTCTTATTATTACTTTAAAACTTTTGTACAGTGCTAAATTAACATTTAAAAATGCAAATGATTTATATGGGTGAATAAATAGGGGTAATAATAAATACAGATGGTACATCGTATGTGCAAAGACATTCTAGAACCCAAAAATCAATTTTTAATGACATTCTTGATTAATACAATATCAGTAGTATTATAAATATAATAAACATGAAATTCATAAAAAAGACTAATTTAATTTGAATTAATATAATACAGTAAAACCTCTAAACAACGGACACCTCGGGAGCACAGAAATTGTCCGTTATTCGGAGGTGTCCGCTATTGGGAAAACAAGAAATATTAAAAAATTGCTATAAAACTTTTTATTTTTCGTTAATGGGCTTTTATATGTCCTAAAATCTCTGTTTTATATTAATCACAATTTAAAATTATTTTTTGAAACAATAAAACTGAAATAAAACGGTGCATACCTTTATCAGCTGTTTATATGAAAAAATATGTTATAAAAGTTTCTTTTTGCTTTCGATTACATATGTAATTTGTTTTTCAATGTGAAATTTTAACTTTGTCAGTAATTTTAATCGTTCTAAACAATCTTTTATTTACAAAAAAAAAAAATGTGAAATTGCTCACTGTATTTTGCTGTTTCTTGGAAATTCTCGATATTGCAGGAAACACCTTCAGTTTCAGTACCTCTTTCATCATAACTAAAAGTACTCTTGTCAAAAATTCTGAAACAGTATAATTATATATAGCAAGTGATTCTTCTTCAGTAACTCATCATCAATATTAATAAAAATTTTGGCAGTTTCTTTACTCCTGATATATTTTATCAATTCCCATATTTTACTAAATTCTTCATTTGTGTCAGAAATGTATGTTTAATTTTCTTTTAATGTAAAGCCTGCTTTTATGGAACATTATCATACACTTTCCAGTTTTATATTTTTTACAGCTGAGGAAATCCAAATTATAGCATCGACAGCATTAACTAATTTTAGACACTTTTCATGTTTATTCATACAATCTAACTTTAAAAGAATGTAACGTAGCAAAATCTTTCTATACCAGGATTTAAAATTGTATATTGATCAAGTGGCTTGTATACGTTTTATGTTATGCTTATTATTATGTTTGAAGGAAAAGACACAATTTTAACATTATTGAATTTCAAATAATATGGATAAGAACTTGCATTTACAGTCCACTCTCTACATTTATCTATGATCACAAAATTTGTGACACATTACCCTCAGAAATTTATAGGCGTTTTTCTTTTTTCCATTTTTTTCTTTCGTTAAAAAGGATTTTTTCATCTTTTATCGTCAAAATTACTGTCCGCTATTCGGAATGTCTGTTATTCAGAGGTTAAACATACAAAAAGTTAGATTTTCGGAGTGGGGATTAGAAAACTGTCCGCTAAATAGAGGTGTCCGTTATTCGGGAGTGTCCGTTATGGAGATTTTACTGTACACATGATTAGTGGTAACATAAAAACATATCTGGCATATTTTATATGCAGATACTTTTTAAGGCCCAAATTTTCATTTTTTATAATGTTCTTCTTTAATCTGCTTAATAATATCAAAATAACAAAAATCAAACTTATAGAAAAATATTTTATTAAGAAAGAAGATGGAAGGAATTACACTAATACATATTAGTCGCGACTTACCAATAAAAATAATGAAAGAGAAAAAAAAGAATTGTGAACTTCAAATTTAAACATTTGTTAAACAATGAAGGATCTTTTGTAAAAGAATAAATGTGGCACATGTTAATTGTATAAATATTTTTTATTTCACAGCTCTTTTGTCACTTAAGGGACTACTTCAGTCAAATGAAAAGACCCTGCTAAAAAGAGAATGCTAATCCTACAGGAAAAATTTATGAAGATATCTCTGTTGCATTTCTATATTTTTAAGGGTTTTTTTTTTTCTCTGCATTGGATAAATTAGATTGATTTGAATGCAGGCCATTTTGCAAAAAAATCATTTAAAAATATTAAAATGCAGCCGAGATATCTTTATAAGCTTCTTCCATAGGATTTGTATTTCAAACAGGGCTTTTAATTTGAATGAGGTAGCCTCTTAATGGCACACTAAGTATACCACCACTGTTTTTAAATGTTAAGATCAATAATCACCTTCAAATCCTTTGAATCCTGCTAGTTCCTCTGGCAACAAGCTAAAATTATAGCTGGAGTGTCCTCCAATATAAAGGGCTGAGGGAGTGTTCAGAGCTGTCAACTGGCCCGATGCCAGGCCAACAACTTTTGGTTGAGAATCCACTTCCATCCAACAATATCGACGATGGCGACCAATCAAAACAGAATGAACAGCTAATGTTCGGCTCAAAGAGGAAGTGCTTTTCAAAATCCTAGTACCTGTTTGATTTTCAAAAAACAGTGGAAATATAAACAGCAAGATCTTAAAAATTATTTCTATATATTTATAGACATGCAATCATGACAATTTTTTCATGAAAGATATCTTTTTAAACTGTCAAAAAACACCATTAAATCCATAAATAAATTTACAATACAAACAGCATGAAACTCACAAGCTAATAATAACTAGTAAAAGTCCCGCTTTGTTTGGATTCACGAAGCATTATTTCAAAAGATAAATGTTTGAAAGTAACAATAAATTTTATATATATATTTTTTTTATCTTTATTAAGCAAACATTTTATTTTCTGTTTTGGAGCATTTCAGTTTTAGAAATGTAAATTCAGCCAAAGAACTAAGAATTTCTTCGGAACTTTTTATTTATGATACAAGACTATATATATAGAAATATTTTCGAAATAAAATTACAAAAATACATTAACTAGTTCTATTTGTTTGTAATTCTTTTGTTGCTACTTAAAAAATCACCTTTTTTTAAAAATGTGTAAGTATTATATGATTAAAAAGAATGATCACCTAAATATGCACCATTTTCCAACCAATATTAATCCTTAAATAAATTTAAAAATCAGTTTTGAGAGATTTTGATGGAATAATGAAAATATATTAATTAATCATGATTTTGTCTATAATTGCTAACTCCATGATTTATTTTTCTCTTGAATATATAGGCGTTTTATTTTTTATTTGCAAAAATGCATCCATAATGGAAAAATATGGAAAATATATTAATTAAAATAATAATTTTTTAAAGGTTATTCTGTGAAAAAAAATAATAATATTGTGCAAATCTACAGATCATAATTTATTTTATGTTTAATTTCAAGTCAAAATACTGAATAATTTTTTGTAAAGTGTACGACAAAATGTAATTTGTGTAGCCTAGTAGAGGATTTGCTTCGCTCATCTTAATAATATTTGATATTTTCTGTTAATACATTTTCAATATATTTTCTGTTTTGGCTTTCCTCTTTTTTCTACTATGACATTAAAATATAAAAAAAAATAAATAAATAAAGCTTTATCTTAAATGTACTATAGAATTTTATTATAACACAAAAAGGAATTTTTACTCAAAATTTGATGATATTACTGTAATGAAACTTCAGTACATACTGCAATGCATTTTTGAGTACTCATTTAAAAAAGACAGAAAATCTTATGATGCAAAAGTCTTTGATTTTGAATTCATTTTTCAACCATAAAATATATTTTTAAGTAATTACATATATAAATAACAATGTGTGTAATCATCTGTGTTTTAAAGTTTATTTAAAAAAATATATATATAATATGCAAATAAACTATCTATTTCGTTACAGATATAAACCATTTCATTGTTGATTGCAATCTTTTTTAATTTTTAAGTCTGGAGTTATACATCACACTTTTGGACATACATATATTTTTATTTTCCTCCTGATATGTTCAACATAATGATAGGTTTTGTGTATATCTATATATTAATATAAAGTACATGAAAAATAAGCTTTCATTTATCTGCAAATAAATTTGTAAATCCTGGTGCCAATCAATCTTTTTAACATCAGTAACAGAAGTATTTTGTTTCTGAAAAGGTTAAAAATAAAGTTGATCAAATGCTTCCTCAGCAATGGTTGCTTGGAGGATTATTCTAAAAAGATAATGAATGGTTCATACCAGGGTTGTCCATGGCGCCCTTTGGAGGTCTTCTTGGGTCCCTTTTGAAGGTTTTTTGTTATTAGTCTTTTTTTTTTAAATAAAATTCTCTTATAAAGTATACTTTATTTAAAATCTTTAATATTTGCTCGAGAGATGTTTTAAAATTTTCTACAAGTGCATTTCTCACATCAACAATTATAACATATGCAATGTATTAAAAGAAAGGCAACAGCACATAAGTTTTTAAAAAAATCATGTGCTATTGTGTTTTTTCATTAATTTCTAGTTATTCTTTATGAATCGTCTTATGTAAATTACGCCAATAGAAATTCATATAAGTCACGGATATTTTTTTAAATTTTTTTTTTTTTTACATAAGTTGAGAAGTAAAACAAAGAAAAAAAAAAGCAACCCTCCACCTCCTTCAAGCATGAAAGTTCAGCATCTTTGTTATCGTTATTGACGTTGTTTCACTGGCTGTTTAGCTGGTTTATAAAATAGATTAAAGGCTGTCTTTTTCACCCCCTGACCTTTGAAACTTTAGGTGATTTTATTTTTTAAAAAAATCTATAAAATCGTGCGAAAGGATTTCCATCAATGAAAGCTCTTCCAGGCTCTCTCTTTAGAACTACCCATGACTTTGTTTCTGTATTTTTTTATAATGGAAAATTTACACCTCCAAAAAAAAAAATTGTAGATATTGCAGAATATTTGCACTCCCCCCCCCCCATAACTTAAAAATATATCTGATTACCATATTATTTTAATAATAAGATATATTTCATTTTCTGTCTTTTTCCAATCAAAAATGTTTGAGATAACTCCTCGTAGAAAAATGTATTACAATTTACAGTTATTTTTAAAGAAACAGTTTTACAGTTTTTTACAGTTATTATATAAAGAAAAAATCTAACATTTTTTGAACATACACACAAAATTTATAAAATAAGGTAGAGCAAATCACAATAAATAAATCGCATATAAAATCACATATTGTAAATGAATCATATATAAAATCACAAAAAGCAAAGGAAATTATTCAAAAGTTTCAAATAGATTTGATTAATTTAAGACATTTAATAGCAAAAGTTTAGCATTCATAATGTAATGCTAATTATTCCAAATACATTCTTTTGTACAAAATCTTCCGAACGAATGAAATTTTACAGCTAGTATGTTGATACACTCATATAAAAGAACCTGATTTTCAGTGAAGATTCAAACTTTAATTTCCCCAATATCCTTACACATAAAAGTTTGGAACAGAATTTATTTTTTAATTTGTTTATTTGACTTTTGTTCTAAAGCTCACCAGATCTTAAAAATAACAATTTCAAAAAATAAATTTGAAATCTGGACAAGCCTTGTAAATGACATTTACAACTTTATAATTTTTTTAGGTACAGTAAAACCCCGATAATTCGGATTAATTGGGACCAGACCCAATCCGGATTATCGAAAATCCGGAGACTTAGAAAAAAATGAAATAAAATTAAGCATACTTACACAAAATCACTATTGAATATTTACAGACAGAAAAATGTTTACTTTGTAATAAAAAAGTCAAAAAGTTTTCAGAAAAAGTTTTTTTTTAATTCAAAATATGACGATGAAAGAAGTTAGTGTTATAGAAATCAGCAAAAATGTTTCTCAAGCTTGGAAAAAAAATGACCAAATCGATCTGGATTATCCAGAGATCCGGATTATCGGGGTCTGGATTTGTGGTGTTCTACTGTATTAGATTTTTTTCATTTGTAAAGTGCATAATGTAATGAATGCTTTAACAGAAATGCTCACAAAAAGTTCAAACATTCATGATTGACTTGATTAATTCACATTTTTCAGCCAAAGACATAAAATTTCTCATTACCTGAAAATTATTTGCATGTTAATTTCATCCGTTATTGATTTCTACAAGGACCATACAATTATTCCATTTCACCTATTTACAGCCTTTCATTCAGATTATTTTATTTTACTTTTTTGGCTGAGACTGATATCAAAATTTTACAATAAGAACTTGCTAACAACATTTTAAAATTGTCTCATTAATATATTTTCACTTAAAAACCCTGGTATTCATTTTCCTGAAAATCTGTTTAAAAGAACAAACTTGTTTCTTATGTCCTACCACTAGAAAAAATCTATAAAAGTCTCAATTTTTATGAAATATCATTGTACAACTGTAGCAGAAAGACATAGTTCTGTTTTTTAATAAACAAAGGGCTTCAAACAAAAGAGAGACATCTCATAGCTTTGTTATATTACTAACAGTGATCATATAAAGGCTTCAAATCCAAATAGAATAATTTTCCTTATATAACATTAATACTAATTTAGTTTGCTTTCAGTTTTTAAAGAATTGTAAAACACTGTAAGAAACTAAATTCTACATTTTTGTTTTCAATTTGTGAGAGATTTTCATTTTTGTATTTTTGTATAAATAAAATTTTTATCATCAACCTGAGCCCAAAAACTGGTATAAAAATAGAGTTCAAGCGGATTGTTGGCACAAACTGTTCCCAAGATCAGAGATATTTTTTTTCTTCCTTATCACCGCAATCACATTGGAAATTAACATTTGTTTCAATAAACTTTCAGTTTCAGTTTGAATTTCCCTGATATTGCCAGGTTAAGCAATTTCCCTGGTATTTCCATGTTTTCCAGGTCTGTGACCACCCTGTTACTGTACATATTGCATAAAATCAATTTTCAAAGCAAAGCAAACAAGAAATAAATAAAAATACAAGTAAACTGGCAGTATAAATGCTTTAGCTACAAACAGAGCATATAATAGTTGTTTTGATCTTTAAAAAAATGTTTGCTCATTATTACTTTGCTCAATGTTTATTTATATAATTTAAAATTGATGAAGAACAAGGGGGAAAAAAATAAGAAAAAAAAGTCCCCCCTCCCTCAAAAAGCATCAAATTTTAGACTAAATTGATTTTAAATAGTTAAAAATTGAATTAAAAATGAATTCAGAATATATATATATATAAATGAAATTGCCCAGTCAGTGTAAAAAAGCACAAAACTTAAACTCTAACATAAACTGCTGCTTGCTACATTTCTTTGAAGTTTCCCTCACTATCTTGAGTGAACTACTATATAAATATAACTTAAAAGCAGTATGTCATATCTATTCTTATGTAAGATAAATATGTACCTGATCCTAAATTAAACATAGAAATTACATATCCAGCATGTAGTGCAACTGCAAGGAAATCATACACAAGATACGACGAATCTGAAATGGGAAATTGCACCAAAATTCATAAAAAATATTATAATTAATGAATAGTAAGAATATCAGTATAAAACTTACTTAACACATTAGCATTTAATAATATTACACTTATGAATGAAAATATTTTATATTTAAAAAACTGCCTTTATCTCTTTTATTTATTTATTTTAAATAGAGCAGAATTGATTGTTTTCATATTCACAGTATATATCAATATCTGATTTGTAATGAACACAATATAACAAGAATTTTAAAGTTTTTTTTTCTACACTGGTCTTAAGATTTTAAATTGTGTAAACTATTATAATATGGTTGTCTTTTTACTTATTACATCTATTTTTTATAATTGAACTATAAATTTTTGAATTATAAATTTTTCAAAAAAATTTCTAGTCCTATTCTAAACTCATAGCAAAACATAAGAAAAAGAAACAAACTATTCTTAATGATTCTGATAACAATATATTCCATGAATAATAAAACTCACAGTAATCATATTTAACATTAAATATATTAGTAAAGCAGCACAAATGGACATTAACTTATATTAATAAAATAACGATTTTTTTTTTTTTGTGTATCTCTGTCGGCAACGGCTAGGGAAATCTATTACATGTAGAAGTCTGTAAATTTGTACCAGAAAAAACGAAGACAGGTCCAATAGCACAGAAAACTCAACCTTCTTCTTCTTCTTATTATTATTATTATTATTAGTAGTAGTAGTATTAGTATTATTACTATTATTATTATTATTAGCTGAGTAATTCAAAATCTTCATAAGATGTTGATGTTTCCAATGTTCCAGTATTTATTTCATGCAAAGTTTTTGCAGCAAAGATGTAGTAAATATACAATTAAATTTTGGTAACATTATACTATTTCAAATGCATTGAAACAGATATAAATCACTAAATTTCACTGCGATCACATTAAATTAGAGCATTCATAGTATTTTTTATTCATTTATAGGGACACACAAATGTAATCAGTTACAGCACTGCCTTACAGTACTGCTAGAAATTTCTTTTTAAAATTTGACAAGCGCTTTTAAATTTAATTAGTTTTTTGTACATTACTCTTTATATATAAATTCTATATCTCATATACAGGGCAGCACAAAGGTATCTGCATACCATTCTACTTTTTAGAGGAAATGCTGAAGGTAAATTTTCCGAAAAATATGTATCACTTAAATGAACTAAATTTTGGAATACATGTTGTTAATAGATACAAATCTCTATATCATATATAGGGCTGCTACAAAATTCGGATAATTTTTTTTATTGTAGATGGGAATAGTTGAAATTCAGTTTTGAAATGAACTATACAGTTCCATAAGGTGAAATGAGACATAATATTTTAATTTTTTAAACGATACAGTTTTGTTATATTATTCTGAATGCGTGGGAATTTGGAAAGCACTTCACAATCTATTTTTGATGCATTTTTTTCTTTTTTGTTAAATATTTAAACTGTCATTCGTGTGTCCAGAATGAAAATACAAAAAAACATCCACTCATAGCAAATTCTTTTCTGATTTCAATGCTACTTTTCATAAAAACAATATAAATATATATTATATATTTTTTTAAAACCTATTTTCTGGAAGTCATTTATTGCAATTACAGGAAAGCTTTTAACTCAGTGCTTTCATAGGCATTATTTTGCATTTAAAGATAATCACACTACGATTTTTTCTTTATTTTCACATGGGGAAAGTTGATATATTAACATTTATTTTGCAAGAATGATTTCCCTTGGGAATTTTTCTTGAACATTTGGAGATATCATTCAGCATTTTAAAAGAGGATGAGGGACTTAGAAAGACTTTTATTTAAAAAGATAAAATCATACAAATTCAAACTTTGTTTTCAAAAATGGACTAGACATTTTTAGCACATCTTAGTGCACATTGCTGAATGCGGTACTGACGCCAACTCTCAATTCAATGGGAGTGATTTTAGTTTAAAAATATAATAAAACCATACAAATTTGAAGGAAGGTCATAGTGTCAAACACAGTTAGACACTAAATCAATCCAAAGAAAAATATATAAATTCACTGTTAATATTAAGTATAATTGATATTATTATCCGAGGTTTGAGTAATGCTTTCCAGCTATACAAAATAAAGGAAAAAATTTATAACAATTTACCTATTTGTCCATTGAATAGCAAAAGAGATTTCTGATGCAAATCAGTCGCAGAAAACATAAGTCTAATCTCAAGATGGTAATGGTAGTCAGCTAACAACTGGTACTGTATGTAAGATGCATAACCCAGAAAGTTCCCATAAAAAGATGGAATAGTCACCAATAAATCTGGAAAATTAAATTTGATATTAAAATAACTAAACTTATTAAGATATTGTATTATTTTCACAAGTTAAATTAAAAATAAAACTTATTTGCTGTAAATAAAAGGTGCACTTTCTTTTTATATAAAAAAATGCTTTAAAATAAAACAAAATGTAATTCATAATTTAAATTGACATGTAAAATTAATTTTAATATGTAAATAATTAATAAGTAAAATTGATTTTAATATGTAAATAATTAATGTGTAAAATTAATTTTAATATGTAAATTATTAATGTGTAAAATTAATTTTAAGAGGAAAAACTAATCATACAAATATCACTGTACAATAAGTAATAACTGGTATTTAAATACTAGTTCAAACAGATGATATATATTTCTGAAAATCTAAACAATACATTATTTAAAATATTAACAACATATTTATCCCTTTTACTATCTTTACATATTTAATATAAAGTGATCGCAATTTTGACACATTAAGGATGGATTAAAAGATAAAACATAAGTTGTATTGCACTAAGATGAAAAATTTTAAACATTCTAAAATACTTTCAATAAATATGTGGATTCTGAAGACATTTTCTTAAAAATAGACAAAAAAAAAAAAAAAAAAAAAAAAAAAAAAAAAAAAAAAGTAGAAAAAAAAAACTTTTTGAAACTAGCACAAAAAATTAATTAATTAGTTTAATTAAATTAAAAATATATATTGTAGTATTGAAGGAATTGATCTTCAAATGTGCTTGCATGCAAATTCTGCTTCACCTGATGAGAAGAACTATATATTAATTGTTCTCAAATTGTAGCTGTGCTTTCTCTGAATTCTGAATTAATTAGCCATCTCAGTATCCATATTCTCTGTTTGTGTGTGGGGGGAGGGGGTTCAAGCTAAGAGGATCTGTTAACATATTTTCCCTCTGAACAAGACAGTTAGGGAGTGGATTGGGTCATACTCACTGTGACCCTTTCCTTGGGATCACATTTGATCTTCAAAGGTTTTTATAAGATTACTATATAAGGTTGTTCAGGGGAAGTTTACAAACTTCAGAAAAAAAAAAAAAAAAAAAAGAAAAGAAAAAAACATGTTTTTTATACTTTTATTTCAGATGAAAAAATACATATCCGAGAATTCTCAAATAAAGCACTCATTCATCTCATGATCAGTTATTTCAAATCAATTTTTTGAGACTCCATAAAATTTTGATATTTTTTGGTGTTTAAATCAACATTTAATTTAAAAAGTTCACGATTAACAAAATGGGGATTATTTGGAAAAATGAAAAGATTATAAGATTTAAAGAAAAATACTATAAAAAATACTTAATTATTAATAGAGATAGTTATTTTGTATTAGCTCAAAATAATTATGATTGCCCAAGTTGTTCTGTAGAAAAGTTATCCACTTTGAAAACACTTTGACACATTCTTCAACATATGAAACCAAATTTCAAATATTTTTGACTGGAAGAAAAACTCATGGATGTTATCTTTAACTTGAGTAAATATAATGCAAAAAGAAAAATGCCTGAATTGAAATCCCTATCTTAGTTCAAGTAAAAAAAATACTGAACTATATTTCAGATTTTTAAAAGGTTACTTCATAATATGTAATTATTAAATAGATAAAATTCTATTAAAAGAAGCATTATATACCTAGTTCACAATTTTTTCCATGTTTTCCATAGGGGCAAATGCAAAGATAACCATGGTCCATATTAGGTAAGCATGTACTCCCGTATTCACAAGGATTGGCAAAACATGTTTTATGTTCACAGAATGGACCAGCATATCCCTCAGCACATTCACAATTCCAGTGATCATCATAACTAAGAAATAAAACAATATAAAATTAGGTCAACAAGAGTTATTTTGGTTAGAAATTTTCAAATATCAATTTAAGGGTAATTCGAGGGAATATTATTAAATTCTCTTCCATCTCCCTATTCTTGAAAGATATTTTGAAACAAGAAAAAAAAAAATCATGTTTTCACATTAAAATATGAGTTTATTTCAGATTAATGAAATCTTTATCGAAGTATCCAACTGTATGTGGCTTATATATTTTTATTTTAAAATTTACTATAATAAGTCAAATATGAAATTGGCTCTAAAGCTGTAAAAGAGCAAATTTGATCACAATATTCTTTTTCTGTGCATTTCCTTTTTATGTATGAATAAGTATGTTACAAATTACTGTAACTGCTTCCTTAATCACATAGTATAGTATAGGAAACTATATTTAATGAGTTTGTGTCAGTATTAAATATTAATATTTTTCAAAAGTATTTTACATTCAGAATGAGGATGCAATAACACAGCTTTTCCACATCAACTCATTGTCATTTGAAGAAAAAAAAAAAATCCATAGAAGGATACTTTACCCTATTAACCATAGTTTAAACCAAATTATATTTATGAGCTATTTTAATGAGTGGTACTTTCTATAAAATTCACATATCACATACAGCCTCGTACATTGGGAACACAATTTAAAAAATACATAAATATCCACAGATATATATACTTTGTGATATACTTTTTTTTAAATGTTCTTACAATTCCTTTTAAAATCAAAGACTTTACACAAGACCTCTATCACCCCCTCCCCTATTAATAACCCCAATACTGGGAGAGAACATTGCAAGTATAGTCTATAGAATTTTATCTCATATTGATTCATGAACCATTCCTATTAACTAATGGATCTTATCTACCACACACTCAATATTAAATTGTTAACATTAATTAAAACAAATATTAATGTCTTAATTACTATATTATAGTAATTTTTCATAATCCTTGTAGCAGAAAGTTCAAGACGGGAGATGGGAATCACAGATTTCTTTTTCTCTTTCACAGATTATTTTTCTATCTAATTATTTATTTTGCTTTATATTATGTTTGGTTTTTATTATTTATTACAAAAACTTAAGATTATTACTAATAGCAATCAATAAAATGCATAAACATATTGCATGTAAGTGATTGTTTGATTAATTAATGCTTATATTGTAAAATATTTTACTTGCAGATTATTTTTTATCTGTGAAGTATCTGTCACAGACACTTGTAGAATTTTCTGCTACTGGGTTTATAATAAAGACATAAATTTGATTGCAAAAATTTAACTGTAGTTTTAGAGTTCTTTTCTTTTAAAGGCTTTCGTTCATATAGAAATTTTAGTAAATATACTAATTTTAAAAAAAACTTAAAAATATATATTTTTTAATTAAGTGTTTGAAATTATTGCACTGTATGCATTAGTCAATATAGCATTAAAACCCATTATAAATAGGCAAGAGAGTCATGGCTTCAATAGGCCAAATTAATTTGTAAAAAATGTGTAATACAACTAAAATGTATAAAAATAAATGTTTATTTCACTTATCAGTCTATAAGTAAATCACTGTCATATAAGCACAGTAAAAATATGCAATAAATTTAAAAGAAAAATTTGGCAAAAAATAAATAAATAAATAAATAAATAAAATAATAATAATAATAAATAAATTGAAAAAATATATGAAAATTCAAAATTCTAGGACAATTGTGCCTACCTTATTCTTATATGAGTCCAGTCATAATAAAATGTATACACACCTTTTACAAACAGCTCCATTCAAACATGGATTTCTATAACAGGCACTGCTATAGCATTCTGTAATACCAACACCGATTTCAGCTTCTTGGACAAGTTCCCTTTCTTCCCCATTCACCTAAAAAACTCATAAAAAGAAAATGGTCATTAGCATAAACAACTCATTTCATATATATATATATACATATATATTTTTTTATCCTAACATAAAGTAGATTGTAAAATTAAAATAAATTCAATTTAATCTCTGTATCTTAATTCATTTTTAATTTTTGCTTTCTTAAGAAATTAACTTGATAAAATTCTAATTTAGTGTTGACTCTAGAAAAAAAAAGGTTCATTAGGCAGAAATTGTTAAAGGACAGAATATTCTCAGAAGGAACTTTGTTTAAAAATACTTTTAATTGATTTTTTTTTTTTTTTTTTTTAGAATCTTCTTTTAACAGTAGTATTTTGTGATATTTTCTCATGACTAAATGAATTTTGTTGCCTCCTCCCACAATGACTGATGAATTTCTTGATTTTTTGCTCATAACAACTAAAGAGTTTATATATATATTGTAACCAGCTGGGGAATTTTACGATTTTTTGTCATGGGTGACAGACAAATTTTACATTTTTTACTAGTGACCAATTAATGAATTTTCTAATATTTTGTACTTTCTGACTGGTGATTTGCACAAGATTTTTTCATGTGGTCAATGGACAAATTTTAAAGATTTTTCTCATGGCTGATTGGCATATTTACTTATTTTTTCCCATGATCAGTTGGTGAATTTCTGGATTTTTCCCTCTATACCTACTAAGTTTTTTTTTTTTTTTTTTTCCCATGTGATCAATGGACAAATTTCACAATTTCTTCCCCCTGAAACCAACTAAAGAATTTTTCGATCATATAACCGATTGGCAAATTTCTTGAATTTTTTTCCACACAATTGATTGACAAATTTTGCATTTCTTTTCTGTGACCCAAATGATAAAATTACAATTTATTTTCTGCAATCAATGGACATATTTTGTCAGTTTTTTCCCTATGGAATATATAGAAAAAGAAATGAATTGAAAAGACACATACAAAAACTACAGTAAGAGCCACCAAACACATAAAATAATAATTACAAAAGGCTAACAAAAAACATGCATGATTGGTTTAAGATTTAAAAAAAAAAGATAACAAAAGTGTTATTTTTTAGAAAATTAAGATAAATGAATGCATAATATGTTAGAACAAAATCATTTAAGGGATTAAGAACTTTTTTATATTTAATTTTTATGCAAATTATAGCATAAAATGGAATGGTGACAATAGAATTGTAAAATTTTTATTGAAAAAGAACAAATTAAATGGAAATTCTGACAGAATAGGGACTTTTTTTCTTTCATTGCAAACTGTACCAGGAAGAATAATATGACAGTTCAAAGAAAAAAATGTCATCCAATATTCAATATGAGTTTAAAAAATATATTTATACATAGTTATAGATAACTGTTTAATATAGCTACATTAACATATTATTATATTACTATAATTTATATAGTTATATTAATTATTCTTTAATTATTAATTATTCTTTATTAGTGGGATGAGAAGATATGTTTCTATTTTGCAACTAGGCTCATCACACAACAAAGGACAGAGGCACTAAAATGAGGAAGTTAGAAAAAATTCTATAAATGAGTCAATTAACAGAAAGAGACAAACTTTCTCTTAATAAATTGCAAGCTTACAAGTGATGAGAATTGAGTCAATTTTTGGCTGTTTTGATTTTAAAACATTTCAGATAGCTCTAAATATTACATGGAAAATTTTGATTAAAATGAAGCTTATGTTTCCATGTAAGTGAAAAAAAAAAAAAAAAAAAAAAAAAAAAAAAAACATTAAAAAAGCAACAATTTACAAAAATAAAAAGGAAGTATGAAAGGAAAAAGAAAAAATCTTAATAGTTATCTTAGTAACACATGTTCAAGCTAAAGTGAAAATTTTTGCAGAAAGTGACATCATTTTGAAATAGCTTATAACCAAGCATGTCAAACTCACAACCTACAATAAGCACTTATATGACACAGCCAATTGTAAAATCCAATAAAATGTAACTAGAATCCCAAAGTATATCGTAGTTAAATGCTAAAAATAAAGACACAAAGTTGTTGTCTGATTCAGTATGGATGCAAAATTTATTCTTCATAGTTAATACAACAAAATACTTGGAAGATTTAAACTTAAAAATGCATAAAAAAAGATCTGGTAATGATGATCATAAGTGATGCTCCTCCTTTTGACTCTTATATAATCCTTTAGGAAATATAATTGAAAAATGGCTTTAACACATTTTCTGACATGCAACATAAAAAACATCAAGTTTAGATGACATAACATTTCCCATTGTGCTGGAATCCAATCTATTTTGAGCTTTCCCTGAATTCTTAATACAAAAGTACAATCTATAGAAATCTCTAATGAAAAATAAATTTTAATAATATACATTTGCTTTTTCTATTATGAGATTTGGCTCAGGTATTCTGGATTGGGAAGATAAAGTTTTAAATTAGCGTCACAGATTCTTGTTCACCCCTTTTGTCTCACACTTCCTACCTTGCTTCTTTTCCAAAACATATCATTATTTTTGTGCCTTTTTCTTATTTCTGTGATGACATTTTTCTGTTTCCCAAACTATCCACTAAAAATATCATTTTAAAATAAAAAATAATTTGATCAGAAACATAATTTTTTTTTTGTGCAGGTGCAAATATAAGTGACATGTGAGTAATCTGGTGGCAGAACATTAGTGATCAATTACTTGCAGTGAAAGGATGCAGCCTTCAAACCAAGGAATTTTGTGAATTTCAGGTATTGTTGTTTTGAAAGTCTCAGGAACACCTCCAATGAAAATGTTTTGGAAATTAAACTGAGGATACAGGAGAAATTGTTGTCCACTCATAGGAGCTGATCCATTCACAAGGAGTTCCACATTGCATGAAGCGTTTCTGATGTGAGCAATATCAGGAGTCCATGATATTCTAAAATTGAACATGCCATAGTTAGAAAGGCAAGAACAATATAATAATGACTACAGTAATGAATGAACATAAAAGCAGGTTCTGATATTCAATTCTGCAGCATATAGGATATGAAATAAAACCAGCAATAGGTTACAATGCTGTAAACACAATCTATGGGCTTCACAGAAAGATCCTTACAATGTTCTCAATTTTACTTATTTTATTTATTTTTGCTAATTTTTAATGAGCACCATTGAAGGGATCATTCATAAATTCAATATACTATTCAATATACTTGAATAACTTTCATGTGAAGGGAAAATTCATATCAATTAATCCCTTCAAAACATGCGTCTTTTACAAAATTTTTAATCTTTTATCACTGTATTTTTAACACAGAACTATTTTCCTAATTGAATCGAGAAAATGCTTGGATTAAATAAGGCAAACTTTACAATACAATTTTACTGATGAAAGTAATCAAGATTTCTGAGCATCTTGTGCGGCATGTCTACCAGTTGCTCATCCCCAAGGGGTTAATAAAATATTCTTTGATCAAATTAGATTTTGTTTTTCAATCATTTATGCATTTAAAAGAAAATACAGATTTTTATATATGCTTGAATTGGCATTGATGCAGTATGAAAATTGATTCTTGCACATAAGAAGTACAATTGGTCCTATTATCTTTCTGAAAATGACAACTATTTCAATGATATCACAATTTGCTATTTTATTGTTCATTAAATAAAAAAAAAGATGCTATTATCAATAAAAACATTTATTATATACTTACGAAACTGAAACAGATGTGAAAAAACTGTTGTTTACATGGTCACGAGTGCCCATAAAGACAGTTGTTTGGTGGCCACATGAAAATCTGAGCTTGAGCAGTCCACGTTCAACATGCAACATTAAAAAAGCTCCACTGCTTGCAGCTTCAGTGAAAAAAATAATACCATCAGGTGATAATATCTTGAAACTGATGTCAATGTCTAGGCCTTTTTCAGGGTCAACTGAAGGTAGAACATGTTTCAAAAAAGATGATGTGTGAAATTGTGGGATGAGGAGATATGTTTCTCTTTCGCAATTGGGCCCAGCATACAACAAAGGACAGAGACACTAAAATGATAGAAGTTAGACAAAATTCAATAAATGGCTCAATTAGCAGTAAAGAAGGAACTTTCTCTCAATAAACTGCAGGCCTACAAGTGAAAAGCATTGAATCAATTTTTGGTTGTTTTGATTTCAGATATTTTTTAAATATTCTTCCAATTAGTGTGATACAATTTTTTTTCTTTAAAATAAAGACATCAGATTTTGAGTAAAACAAATACTTTAGCAGTAAATCATTTAAAACATCCATGTTCTAAGACACCACTGATACAGATTTTTTTTTTCAGTCATAAATAATAAATAGATAGTGTAGGATATTATAACCTAGATTTTAGTAAAGTAGAATGTACCAAGTTCAAAATGCAAAGCATCACAAATTGTGTTTTCTCGAAATCAATTTGATGCCTTTCACTTGTAAAATGATGCTAAAAAAATAAAATCCTAGAATAAATAAAACAAGTTAGAAAATTTTAGAGAAAACTAAAAAGAATATATATTATATATCGATTAAGTAAGCTTATATAAAGCATACCACTTTTAAATAATTTAATCTCCATTTCACTGTTAGATACTGCTGATTGCTTTTCACAGCTAAACTTATTATTTTTTTACATCAGAGATTAGACAACAATGGGTAATTAAGATAGCACAAAGAGATTATAAACACACCACCCACATATTTTGATTAAAAAAAAATGAAATTGTTCAATTAATAATATGAAAAAAAAAAATAGGTAATAACAAAGCCCATTAGAATATTTTTTATAATACAATTCTGCATTTAATGCACAACTTCTAAGATGTAAACAATGAATTTTGTAGCGGAGAAGCACCTGCATTCCAAATTTTAAAAAACTGCCTCTCTCTAAACAGCTAAGTGATACATTATTTTATCTTCATCATTTCAATTTGACATTGTTTAATCCCTTGACTATGTTGTAGATGAAATTGACTTTAGCTTCAATGATTTCTTCATGTAAACATCGTATATGGATGTAGTCATGGGGATAATGAATAAATTGTTATTATTGCAATAAAAAAAAAAAAAAAATTAGTACTATAATGATTTGGACTGAGCATATTTGCATCATGTTTTTAAAGCAAATTTAAAAATATGTGAAATGATCTATATTATGCAAAAAATAATAATATGCACAATTTCTGGTCTTAAGAAATATAGTATAAAGATTCTCTTCAGTATCATATATATTATAAAGCAGAAATTCTGAAACTTCCAAACGAGTGTTTTCAAAAACTACCCGATGGATTTTTTTGCAGATTATATCATTCGATAGGAAATATTTTTGCGGAGGTTTATGATACAAATATACAGGGATAACTCTGATTTTTCGCACTAAATTTCGTATTTTTCGGGTTTTTTTGACGGAAGGGTTGCAACAACTAATTTTTTGGCGATAATTATATTTCAAAAAAGAAATGAAATGCTTTCTCCAATGGAAAATAATATAAATATTTCGATAAAAAAACCTGTTAATTCATTGATTTAAAATAAATAATGATAAAAAGAAAAAATCTGTTTAATGCAAAATAATATTATGAAAGGAAAATATTTATCTTTAACGAAAAAAAAAGGAATATTTATAATATTTAAAAAGTAACTCAATGTGAAAGAAAGTTTTGAAGTGACACAATATTTGGCTATTTATTTCTTTCGAGCCAGATTAAAAGAAAACATCTCAAAAATTTCATTAGGTAAAACATAAGTATTTTTTTTTCTTTTTTTTTTTAAATAATTTTAAATCTAATTTTCCCGTTATGTGTTTTACAGAAGAAACTCGCAGAATTAATATTTTTTAAAAGGCTCCAATTGTTATTTGTATGTTGTTTGTTCATTTGGGTGTTTCAATCTACTTTTGTCGCCAATCAATGCGATTCTAAACCAAAAAATAAAAAAAAGCGTTGTTCGCAAGAACTATTTTCTCTCTCTCTCTCTCTCTCTCTCATTTAATGAGTGAGAGCATTTTTAGGAAAAAAATTTATATTTAACTTAAATACATATATAGCAGTTAATACCACAAAAATGAATAATATTTAAATTTTAGGGTAAATGTCTTTCCACATACATAGATATTGTAAAATAATTTAACTGCAACTTTTAAAAAATTTTTTGGCACAGATATTTCATACGCACTACATTGGTGCGATTTGTCTCTTACGCCAATACCGTATATACATCTGGGTAATTAACTGACGCCAAAATGTCATTATTTTGCTTGATATGGCAACCCGGATGTTATTGTCTATTTATTAATAAATTGTCTTTTTACAATTTTTTTCTTTTTTTTTTTCCAGTTACATAAACTATTTTAATCTAGGCACATTTGTCATATATGCACCACATTTGCGCGACTTCAATAAAATGGCGATTTTGTGCCTCACTTGGTAACCTGGCTATTGTTCAGGGTTGGCATTTTTGCCGGCAAAAAGGTATTTTTGCCAGGACAGTGGAAAAAACTGGAAAAAACCAGGGAAAAAATGGAAAAAACCGGCAAAAATGGAAAAAACTATATGTCTTTAATGTGTAATAAAATCTGCACGCTAATAAGGATAGTAATGGTATAAACAATTAAATTTAACAGTATATTATTTAATATTTTAATTTCATTTGCTAATTAATTAATATTAAATATTTTAAATCTTTAAAAAATAGGTGGGATTCAGTCTTACTTAGGAATTTAAGAACAAAATAAAAAATTACATATCTAATTTTTTTTACTTTAAGTCAGGGATATGTTTAGGAAAATGTTAGGTCCTTTAAAGGACCCTTCACAAAATTCTTTAACCTCAAACAGGATTCTTCATAAAATTATTTGTCTCTCAAATCGACATTTCACCTTTAAACTGAACTTTTCACAAATTTAATCATTTTAAAATAAAATGTGGCCTGTTAATAAACATTTGAACTCACCAAAAAATATATTACTTAGCTTCTCTATATGTGAAGGGTAGAACCTGAAAATCTGATAATTTAAAATTCACAAAACTGTCTAGAATTTTCACAAAGACGAGAAAAGTCTAGACAGACCCCTGAAAGTAAAGTATTTTATCAGTCATTAACATACATATTTTTTTAATTATCAAAAGATTTTCACTTTCAAATATGTCCAGCAAGCAGTGCTGCTATTAAAAAAAAAATTTCAAATTTTTCATTTGTGCAAACTGAGATTCGAAATACTTCAACAGATACTCTTTCAAAACTTGTTTACTGTTATGCCATGCTAAAGCAGCAAAATTTAGGTTGTGAGGAAGATATTGCTGAAATATTTGAAATTTAATAGTTTTCTGCTTTAAATATAATTTTATATTAAATTAAATTTAGGTTACTATAACTGTTTCTTCGAATTTCTAACATATATAAACTATAAATATAAATGCTTTACTCAGTCTCAACAGTTCTATTATGTGAATTAATAATTGTATAAACATGAATAAATGAAGTTTCTATTTATTTATATTAAAATTGGTATTTTTTTTCATTTATAATCTTGTTATAAAAGTTAGTATTCTTTCATAAAGTGCATAATTATACTTATTTAACTTAAAAGTTAAAATAAATTTAGAATAATATTGATTTTTTAATTAAGTATGCAGTTTATTTTTTCTTTTGTGAAATATTTTTCTCTTTCTGGGGAAAAAATTTAAATGGACAGCCTATTTTTGCCACTTATTTGGCAAAAACCTATTTTTGCCGGGACGGTTTTTTCCAGGTTTTTTCCGCGGTTTTTTCCACCTTCGGCAAAAACTCGCCAACCCTGCTATTGTTTATTTATTAATAAATTTTTATTTTATTTTATTTTATTTTATTTTTTAAAGGATATAAATAGTTTTGTTTTATAATTATTAACTAAACTTTTTAAAATTTAGTGTTATTTTTTTTTAAAAATAACAGAAAATAATTAACTGGTATTTGAAAACAAAAATTTCTCCGAATCGGCATCGGAAGAAAAAAAAACGCGCCAATATGGTGCGTATATGTCATGTATACATTTTTTTCACTATACTACAGTATTTAAACATGCTGTATAAATAACGATTATTGTTTTTTCCAAACATGTTTGGCACAGATATTATATATACACTGAGGTATCTGACTATCGCCAAAACAGTGTTATTTTGCCTGATATGGTAACCCAGCAATAGTTGTTTCTGCATTAATAAATTGTTTATTTACTTTCAATTTCTTTTCAGAAATTCTATAAATTGTTTTGTGCTATAGTAACTTTATTTATTTATTATTATTTTCGTTTTAAAATAATAAAAATAATTTTTAAAAATGCACATTTCTTCGCTATTCTAAAACGAGGATTTTGCCGCATTGCTATTGGAAGGAAATCTTGCAAATCCGGATTTGTGCCGGAGTTTTTTGTGAAATATGATTTTTTCAAATGTAAATTGAGTGCTACTTGATTAACATGTCGGCCAGTTTCGCCAAACTATTCAAATTTACATAAATTCATTTTAAATAACGAAAGAACAATAAAAATAAATAAAAAATACAAATTAAAAGTCGAATTAAAAAGCCCTTATGACGTAAAAAAATACGTGTATCACGTGTAATATCAATTGCTATCATACTTACGATCATCGATTATTGACATTTATTCCTATAATCTGCTATTAATTTTTTTCTAGACAGAATAATCAAGTAGTACCGTACATTGTACAAACTCCAGTTAATATTACAAAAATAGAGCTAAATAACTAAATTTAGATGCAAATGCACATACCCATGTTGTAAGAAAGAGGCACAAATGTCTATGCACCAAGTTGGGATGATAGGTGATACATTTCTGGCGCCACTTTAATGGAAACTTCGTTTTCAACTGAAAGATACATTTCTATTTTCTATCTTACTTTTCTATGCATAGAGCATAAAATTTTGTATCATTTTAAAATGCAAATGAAAGTAAATAAATAGTTCATTAATAAATTAAAAACAGAGCTGGATTACCATAAGCGGCATAAAATGTTCATTTTGTTTCAATCACGTCAACGTGATGCTTATATGACATCTGTATCAAAAAATGAATTTCACACATTCAAAAAACATTCACCTTATTTTTCTAAGGAAAACTTTATTTAACTTTATTTATTCTGCTGCATTTCAAAAACGGAACACTGTAATAGATTTGTCAAGAGCAGATGTACGTTGCGAAATATAATATAATATTGAGAGAGGATGTATTAAGGTTTCCACAGATACCCATATCATCAAGTTGAGAGGTTTAGAGTTCAAAAACTATCAAATGAAAATGAATCACTTGAAAATTGTTTAATTTCAATGCTCAATCTCTGCGATTATAATGCTCGCTATTTTATAAGTATGGTGAATACATAATATTTAAATTGATCTTTTCATAATTGCCTCATTTATCTATCAAACTCTACAGTGAATGGTCAACTGAAATATTTTTTTCTTAAAAGCCCGAATTTTATCGAATGCATAAGCTGATACAACAACATAATATTTTATTATTATTTTAATATATTTGGGCGTCAACGGGCATCGATTCCATTGTTGTTGTTTTTATTTTTGGCTCAGTTTTGTTTTTTCTAGCTCGCTGAGTTTTGTACTGATGAAGAATATCGACAGTAGATTCGAAACAGCTGTTTGCTAACTTTTAATGCATTTTTGGTGCATTTATAATCATTGATTTTCTATCTTTAAATACAATGGCGTTTTGTATGATTTTCAGAAATGTGAAAGAGCATTCGAGGTGAAGTTGCTTTAAAAAACACAATTATATTCAATATTTTGTTTGATTCATGTTTTGTTTTGAAAAATAGACCAGCGCAGCGGGCTTATCCTGCTAGTATTAATATATTTCAAACTATATAGAAATGTTCATGCTGTATACAGTTGTATAAAACGTTTTGGCCAAGTTTACAATGCAAATTCAATGATGTGCAAGATGTTATTCATACAATACAAAATTCACACAATATAAAATGCACAATTTCTTATCTTAAGGTATGCATTGCACACATCTTCTACTAAATGTCTGAAACTCATAGTGATAGGGGGTGGGGGAAAGGACAGTTGCTTTGAACTTCCTAAATTAACTCCTGGATAAAGAACAATCAAATATTTGGTGCACCATAATAAAGTTTTCAAATGCTGTATCATTAAATCTAGGGAATCAGACTTTTTTAAAATAAATTATTTTACATTTTAAACACAGTTGTGACTGTAATTGTATATTAAATATTTTGATCGTTCAATATATAGTTATAATTATTAATTCTTATAACTGACATTTTATACTGACTGCATAAATCTTATCTTATAACTGGCATTTTACATTGACTATAAAAATTTTATCACTGACAAATAGCTAATTTTTGGACTGCATGATAGCTATGACATTTTGAATTTTATAAATTTTCTGCATTTTTGAATACTAAAAATAGAAAAATGTCTTTCTACAAACAATTGGCTTAGCAAAATTTATATTTCTTGCAGTGTAAGAACAACTGCATTCTACTTAAATACAAAGTATTACTATTTTACATGCATATGTAATTTTTTTAAAACAAAATGCCTTCACATCATAGAACTTTGAATGTCTGTTTTTTTTTTTTTTTTTTTTAAATCAGTAATGAAAATTACTAGGATAGATAGTTGTTTACTTAAATAGTTTCTGACAATACAGTTGTTTCCTTGCTGCCTTTTTAAATAGTTAAACAATAAGATAGATTGACATGTAGTGTACTTTAAATAACTTTTCACCCTCAACAATATAAGAAATAACCCCCTTATAATTAGACATATTTTTAAAACAACAGTTTACCAACTCTGCATTTGCAATATTATCATTTTCTAACACTAAAGACTAGCATTCTCAAAACTTTACCATTTTAACATCCAATATAAATGTCTCAAAACACAGTAGAACCTCGATCCATCGTTTTTCAAGCAGTGCAAGAAAAAAGATGGATGCGGAAAACGATGAATGCGGATTAACTTCAATATGTGATATAACATGATGTTTATGCATGCAATGTATACAGTATTGTTGTGGTTACTCTTAACTAGAGATGGGAATGCTCGGGAAAAAACCGGAAAAAACCCCGTTTTTTTTCGGGGTTTTTCCGAAGGCTTATTTTTCAATTTTTCCGAACTGGAAAAATTGAAATTTCATTTATGAAATAATATAGTGAAAATTTTGTAATAGCTACATCCTCATACTTTTTATTTTATTTATTTTTATGTTGAATGTCTCACATGAAAATTTTAATGTGGGTAATCTGATCTCAGCAGAAATGTGTTTGAGAAGACTTGAAAGGATCCTTCACATTTTTTTTGTTTGAAACACAAGACCCTTTGCAAAATTTCTCTTGAAAATAGACATTTCAGAAAAAGTTTAATCAACAAATATCTTTCGCACGTGCAGTGATTGAAGAAAAGAAAAATCTCATGCCATGCAGCTGAATCTTATTAAGTTGCATATATGTATGTAAATAAGGTCTAAATATGAACCTAAATATAGTATTAATTTCTTATTCAAAAATTTTGAATATATTTTGTACAAGTATATACAAAAAGTTCATAATTTCATAAAAACTTGATTACATAAAAAAAATCTAGATATGTAATTAAATGCAATTTCTTTTTTAAAAAATTCATTCATGTGTAAAATTATTGCAATAATATGACGATTAATGGAAATGATAAAATTAAAAATTCAACATAAAATTTTGAAGTATGCATTTATTACTTTAATCTATCTTTCAAGATGTAAGTATTGAATTCGTGAAAAATTTGACTTCCAGTTTTTGGTGTATTTAAACATTTTAGAAGGTCCTGAACACGTTTTAATGGTTTTTGGAAAATATCTGTCACTCTGTGAGTCTGTATGTGACAAATTTTATGGGCACTCTATCTCAAGAACTGATGAACATAATTTCACAAAACTTTAGTTTCAGTTACATCTTGATATAAACTCGAGATGTTTACTTATTAGTGTATATTGCCAAACCGATGGCGCTGCTATGCTGCATTATTCATAATTTCCACAATAGTTCTATCTCAAACTAATGTATGTATTTTTATAAAATTTCAGATTAAGTTAATCTTTGACATAACTTCGTGCTCATTACTTTTTGGTGTAATTGCTCAACAGATGATGCTGCTATGCTGCATTATTCATGATTATCGCAATAGTTTTACCTCAAGGGCGATTTTTTTTTTTTTTTTTTTTTTTTTTTTTAATCAAACTACAGCTTCAGACAGTTTCTGATATATATTAATGTTGTTTGGTTTTTGGTGTAAATTGCCCGATAGGTGGCACTACTATGCTGCATTTTTCAAGATTCCGTTATAGCTGATTAATTGAATGTGTTTTCAAGGTGCTGAATCTAAAAATGACCTCCATTTTACCTCCATAATGTACAGTAATGTTGCAAAAACATGGGCAGTTTGCATTAGAAAAGTACAACTGCGATGAAAAAACATCCCCATATTTTATTACAAGTAACCAGAGTTGGGCAAAATACATCGAAAAAACATTTTCGATACAAAATACAAAATACATTAGTTTTAGAATCTAAAATACAAAATACAAAATACTTTTCAAATTAAAAAAGTTCAAAATACAAAATACATGTATTTTGAAAATACATTCAAAATACAAAATACATTTGAAAAATTAAAAAAAAAATTCCTATGAGATTAGATGTTTGTACGGGCCGTGTCCGACAATGTTAGCTGGCCATTTTCAATCCCGACACTCGGGCCGGGCCTGACCGGACCTGTCCGGGTCGAGTTTTTTTTTCAGAAAGATAGATTTAGATGGGCCTCGTCATCCTTCTTTCGGGTCTTGGCTTTACTTTTTTCTGCAGATTTGGGCCGGGCCTGACTAATTCCTTCCAGACCGGATAGGGATTGAGTTTCATTCTTCCTAGAGAACTAATTGCGGTAGCCAAAAATATTAGTATAGGCTCTTGATCCAGCCCGTTTGAAAATCATTGGCTCATTCCGTCACGGTCAGCCTATGGGAAAATTCAGTAAAATCTGGCCCGACCCAACAATTATTTTTCAAAAAAATTATACGTATTTTTAAATTACTATAATTTTAACATTAAAATTATTATTATTATTTATGAATAGTAAGTATATTTCTGGATAAAAAAAATTAAAGCACAGCAAAGGGAACTCTGAGAATGAATCTGTCTAAAAATTCTGTCTTAAACAGGAAATGTATTGATTCATGCAAAATAAATTTAATAACAAGGAAAAAAAATATGATACATTTACAACAAGCTACGTTCCTCATTCCTGTTAAGAAAAAACCTGTCTATAATCTATTTTTTCTCCTATCCTGTGCGAATCCTTCTCAGAATATTTTACTGTATAGGATTTTTCGATTTTTAGGTTTTCAAGGCATAAAGTGATATTTAAGATTGCTCTCATCAAGTTCTGCTCAACAAGTGCAAATGTTTTGACACATTTACAAATCCATTTTTTAACGGAAAGCTATAAAATTGGAAGGCCTGATTATGGAAGCGATTTGGAATCGAACTGAATTTTCCATTTTTGTATCAATAAATTATCATTTGAGCTATAATGATATCGATTACGTGACAAGCACGATTTTCACTCCAGTTTCAGTGGTTATTCTTCTTTCTCAAGGAAATTCGATTCAGAATTATGTGAAAATGAGTGGCGATTAAATAATTTCTGCACGTTCTAGCTTCATGCATTTCCAAAAAAAAAAAAAAAAAAAAAAAATTAAAGTGTCATAAAGTTTCCCTTTTTGACTAAGAACAGCCTTAATTATGACAAAAACATTTACATAAAAATAAATATTCATTTTAAAATTAAATATCGCAATCTAAAGTGCTTTTTTAAAAGAAAGTCTATAGGCTTTCTTTTAAAAACATGGGAAAAAATAAGTATTTTTGATTAGAATTCCTCGTACAAGATGATTTTTAACCACATCGACACAGAAATTTATGTTTTCTGGAAATTTAATTGGTACGGGCTAATCAAGTTTTTGTACGAACAGGGCCTGGACAACGAGCTTTTAACTTTTATATAGAGCCGGACTAATTCCGGGATTTTACTTTTTGTATCAGACTGCGTTAATATTTCTTTTCTACGGATCGAAACTTTATACTGGTTCGGGGCAATAAATTTTTGTTTTGTGTCGGAATGGTCCGAACAAAAAAGGTCTTTGTTCGGTTTAAACTGGACATAATAATTTCGGCCTGTGTAGACCTCTTATTTGTGTTTGCACAAAGCAACTGTTAGGCGTTTTTGTAACACCGATTAAATTCTTTGAAATTATAAATTATCAAAGTAAAGAAGCAAAAGGAAAGTTAGATAAAGAAAACAAATCAATCTATTTGAAAATATTCTTTATAAAATAAACGAAGAATACTTACAGATAAAATGTTAAAATGTATACAAAAATATAAAATCTTTCTTGGGTATAATTTCGCTTCATTTTAAGCATAGAAGTGTTATCAAAACAATCTATAAATTAAAATTATGTTTGGAAATTACAATTGGCCTGCAAAAGAAAAAAAGAGCTCTCAGATTGAAAATTACTTAATAAATATCTTTTTGGAGAATTTATAATTAAGGATAGACAGAGCAGGTTTTAAAAGCCGATAGCGAATTTAGGTGATTGGCAGTAATAGTTAATAATAATACATACCAGAATATGAAGTTTGGTGACATTTAGTGCATTAGTTCTTGTTAAAATCCTGTAAATCCTGAAAAATGCAGCATAACAGCGCAACATTTAATTAGTGACAATTTAAATTAAAAGATCAAACTAAAACTGAAATTCGTTGAGAATCCATGCATTACTATTTGAGATGAGCTAATGCAGAAATCGTGAAAAATGTAGCATAGCAGCGTCACCCATCTGCTGAGCAATTCACACCAAAACTTAATCGGCAACAACTTATGTCAACGTCTAACTGAATCAGAAATTTGATGAAAATCCGTGCACTAGTTCTTGAGATACAGTTTTTGCGAAAATTGTGAAAGACGAAGCATATCAGCGCCACCTTTTGGAAGAGTTACACCATTACCTAATATCTAAAATAACTTATGTAAATGTCTAACAGAATCTAAAATTTTATTTCATTCTGTGCATTAATTCTTAAGATAGAGGGCCCATAAAATTTGTATCATACACTGATAAACTCACAAACAGACATTTCCTAAAAACCGTGAGTGTTCAGGACCTTCAAAAATATAAATCCGTCGACAATCTGAAGTCGACTTTTTCACGAATCCAATACTTTTTTGTTGTAAAGATACAGAAAAGTAAAAAAAGTGCGAGTGAGTAAAATTCGAAACGGCAGTTTAATAGTTATTCTTGGACGTATACATATACAAATATGTTTAAAAGAATTGTACAGCATCCTTCGTAGGTTAAATATCCACCAATATGTATAATAATAAATGCATAATTCGGTTTGTTAAAAATATAATTCGTTAATGTTTCAAATACTACTACGCAAATACAATTATGCTTCTTATGAATAATAAATAAGAAATAATTTAAAAAGGAATATCAAATAAACATGTTAAGTATTTTCGTTTAAATTTTAGAAATATCATAATGTGTAGAAATACAACGTTTGGGGTATCATGAGTCATTACATTAAAAATTAGGGGCATGCGAAGAAAAAACTGCGCCCCAGGCAAAGTTTCAATTTGGCACACCCCCCTCCTACCCAAAACTTCTTGTAACAGGCCAAAAATAACATTGGTACTATAAATTTGGCGTCCCCTCAATTTCCGCGGCCGGGGCAACATCCCCTTCTCTCCCCCCCCCCTTTCTCACGGCACTGTTAAAAATACTTTAAATACTCACAACGTAATTTTCCGTCAGTTTTATTGTAAAGATGTATTTAAACATAAGCATGCTATATTTGAAATAATGATTGCAAATTAAAAATTCCTATTGCTATTTAAATATGAAAATACTGTTTTCTCTAAAAGAATAATTTGTTGATTTTTTTTTTTTTTTTGATTAATTTGCAAAGTTAAGTGTTAAACATTTTGAAAATTTCTGAACAATGAACGTTGATATCGGTTGATACATAAATACTCGGGATACTTAGGATACATAAATAACTTCACAATTAGTAATGTATAAATTTCTATGCTTATAAATCTGTACAAAATACAAAATAATGTTTCATTAATCTTTTGTATATTTTAGACTAAACAAATGTATGCAAATGCCCGCATTTTGAAAATCATAAATATTCTTCTAAAGGGGTGATAATTTTGTAATTAAACAAATTAACATTCTCATTGACATTAAAAACTTTCATCTATAAAACTTCCGTTTACAATCGAAACTCAAAAAAGAACCAAACTTTGGTTTAGTACAGCAGTTTTCGTTTTGGCCCGATACTAGTTTATATTTTCATTGTTCTATTTTAATTTAAACTTTATAAAATGAAACATAAAATGAGTCAAAAAAAAAAAAAAAAAATACTTGCGAAGTCACCTAGATAAACATGTATCTCCAGTAAGGACAGGTCTGTAATCAAAAATCCAATGATCGACATACTCAATAGTAAATACAGTTAATGAAAATCTGAATTGCATATCAATAAATAGAACTAGTTGTATGATAAAATTCGTGTTCGCAAATGAATATCGCGAGTAACTTAAAATTTACCCGAACTTTGATAAAAAAGATACAAAAGGACTAGAAAAATAATGTTTCGATCAATGTATAACGGTATAAAATTAAAAATCTTACCATTAGATGTGTTTTAAAGTTGATTGTTGCTTTAAAAGTTCCACTTGTAATGATAGATCTTGTTTTACGCATTTGTCATGCTACTTTAACAACTGCCATTATTATCAACTGAAATTATTTTTAAAAAATTTCCCATGTAGTATAGCGCAACATGTAGCAGTACAGTAATTCTTTTGATACATTTTCATTTGAAGCTGGAAAAATATTAGGCATTCTTTCTCAAAACAAACATTAAATTACATTTCTTTTCTACTATTACATTACTTTTTTTTATAAGGTTCTTTAAAAAACACTAGACACAGCAAAAATCTAAATGATTCTTCCTGTTTATCACACAGTAGTTTTTGTCGTTCGCTAAGAAACGTTATAATTATAAAATCTAGAACTTTAAAACTGTAACAGTTCAGCAAAAATGACTAAGCAAAACAGAAGCATTGATTCTAATTCTTATCGTATCAGTAGTTGTAAAGCATGTTTTCCTTAACTTTCAGAAACGAATCCTATAAGACAAAACAAAACAGAAGGCTCATATTATTCTTTCATGAATTTTACATCTGCGGTTTCAAGGAAGCAGCTGGAAACCTACAGAAATGTATTTTGAATATGAAATGTATTTTCAAAATACAAAATACTTGAAAAAATCATTTCAAAATACATTACCAAAATACTTTCGTTTAGTGAGGTTAAAATACAAAATACAAATGTATTTTGAAAATGTATTTCAAATACATGTATTTTCGATACTGCCCATCTCTGCAAGTAACTATGTTCCAAATTATACTTTCCCTCTTGATTAAACTTTGAATTTTTGTAATTTTCTAAAGCACAGTAGAAGTTTATCTCTGTATGTAACTGATTTTGTTAATTCCTCAAATAGTGAGCATTTTCTATTTGTAGTGTTCTGTTTTCATAACTTTTGAGTTCCACTCTTAGAAATATAAAATTACCATGTGGAAACATTATTGAATATGGTTTCTTACTCAAGAATAGAATACCAGATTTCAGGGTAAAAAGAAAAAAAATTACATTTAATTAAACTTAAAAAAAAAAAAAAAAAAAAAAAAAAAAAAAAAAAAAAAAAAATATTTTTCTGGTTTTAGTGAGTAATTTAGATTATAAAACTAAATGAAAACTTCTTTCAGTTGAGATTGGAAAGCTATACCAAAACTAAACATATTTTATAAAGGAAATAAAATTATAATTCTAAGAAAAAAAGTAATAATGTAAAAATATACATTTTTTAAACAAACAATGGAATTTTTTAATACTGATACTCATAATAATGACAAAACTGCAATAATTTCTTTAAATTAGTATCATTTACTTAAAAACTATACTTATGTAAATGGAATGCATAATTTATTTCATTCCAAACTACAGACATATTTTGGCTTTGGTTTTTACATTAGGTCAATTGGTAGCTAAACATGTAACTGAAAGATCATTTCAACAGAGATATGATATAACAAACAATAGCGTTTAATAAAAATTCTTAGGCTGTGGAAAAAAAACTAAACTTTTAAAAGCAGGCTTTGCTACTTTCTTTTTATTTTGTAATATAAAGTGAAAATAATTTTCATTTAATACATATAAATGGGGAAAAATGTTTATTATTTAATATTCTCTAAGAAAATATAATTTATTTGGGAGAAACAGGCATGAAAAATCAATTTTTCCGTTTTTTTCCGAAAAAAACCGGTAAAAAACCAGTTTTTTTCCACCACTTATATTTTACCGGAAAATTTACATCTCTACTCTTAACCACTGCCATATTTTTATTTAATTTAATTTATCGTCTATTTTTGTTTTAATCTTTATTCATTTATTATAAAAATTTGCATTCTAAAAGTTATCTTAATTCTCGCATTTTTAATCTCTCCTGTAAAGTTCATTTTCTTATCTAACTTTTTGTTGATTTCAAAATGTTGAAATCAGTTTGAATTCGTTCCTTCCAGTTGTGGAATTTTCCTGTGTTTTCTCGAATGTTCGATGGGGTGTGTACTTCCGTTTTATTGCCCCTCCTATTGTCCAATCAGATTCTATTCTTCTGATGCGTAATTTAAAAATAGGTGAGGCCTTATATACATTTTTGGCTCCGCATCTTTCTGGTGATATAAAAGTTTATTCTTAAAAATGCAATTTCCCTATTAGTGGCGAAGCTCTTGGCCTCTTTATTTTATCGCCACTCCTTTAGCCCTGCCAGTTGGCGTATTTTTGAATTTATGGCAACCCCTCCCTTCTTCCCTTGGCTGCAGCACCTCGGCATAATGATTTTTCAAATTATTGGAACGTCAGTTCGTCTAGAGTTTCCGTTCGTGGTGCGTTGTTGCTCTATATTGAATGAGCGCATCTTTGTTTTATTGTGTTTCAACATTTTACCCCTAACTCTCCAATGGAAAGAAAAATGGCATAATTATTGGGAAATGAGTATTCTGTTATTATAAATTTGTACAAGTCCAGTGAGCCTTTTATGGCCGGGCTCTAAAAATAAAAGAGCTATGGCTAGTTACAGTTCTTATATTTCTCTAAAATGAGAATTTACTTATTTTCATTAAAAAAAAATAAAGAATTTCCTTTTGAAGAAAATTCTCTGTGCCTTTTTTTTGTTTGTATGTGTTCTCATGATAACTCAAGTTTCAGCAGGTAAGCTTTATTTTATTATTCAATTATTTTTCCTGCACATGTCTAAAAAATTGTTGAACTTTGTCGGTCAATGTCAAGAGGTCTTTTGCGGCCAAATTAATGCAATGTACTTAAACGATTACTTATTCCTTTTCGGTCTTTAGAAACGAAACGTTCCAATCAAACACAACAAGTATATTAATAAACACTAATTTGTTGCTTATACTAAACTGTAGAAAAAATAAATTGAAGTTATAGAAAATTGATATTTATTTTTAAAAAACAATAAATTTGTTTTGTTTTTCATTCATTTTTTTAAATCAAAAGTAAACTTTCAAGATATACAACATTTTTCTGTTTATTTTCTGTAATTTTATTTGATTATATTAAAATTCATATAGTTTCAAATGTGTAATTGCATCAGACAGACTTGGCACTGATGGCTCACCTTTATCGGCATGAAAGTTATCCTCTGCTTCTTCACCATTATTTTCATTTTTTTTTACATTACTACACATTTCTCCTATGTTTTTCGCAACACCTTGATTAATGGAAACATAATCGTATCCTTTGCTCAATACAACCACTCTTCATCTGTATTAGTGTCGCCATCATCAACACAAACAGCACAAATGAGTTATTTTAGGATAAAAGAAATAATTCTACTTAGAATATCATATGGATTTGCATGGCTTTCAATTTCATTTCGTTGAGAAGAAAATTTTTACAGCGATGAATGGGGGAAAATGATTTTTGAAGAACAATGCTTAAGGGTTTCGTTAACATTATTTAAGTATAATTTGTGCAGGGACCATAAAAATAAAATGATCAATGTGGGAAACGATGGATGCGGGAACGATAGATCGGGGTTTTACTGCTCAAATTTAAAAAACAAAGCTTGAGCAAAATTGACTGAAAATAAATCATTAAGTAACTACCTGACATTGATTGCTATCTTCTGTACCAAATTCAAAGAGAGCAGGTGTTCCACCATTTTGGCAATGCAAACTTTTACAAAGGTCATATTTTGCATTGTTCTCACTATCATGTGGATAGATTGGGATGTTTTTTAAAATACTTGAGGAATGTAAGTTTTGAGTTCCTAATTAGAAAAGAAAAAAATAATAAGACAGAATATTTTGTCAAAACTTAAAAAGACACATACATTATAGCCTAAATTATATCTAGATACATTGTAGTCTAATCATTTACCTAAAAATTATTTTTAAACAAAATAAAGTTATTGAATTTTATTAATTAAAAAATGTTTCCCACAAGAACAATCTTATTATTAAACATAAAATTATTAATTATACAGGACATTATATGATTTTCTGACATACAATTAAATATTTACCAAAAACAATCAAGATAAATATGCAAGGGAAATAATATTTCCTAATCCAGAATCTATGGAATACTACAATCAAAGATTGATAATCCGCGCACCCATAACTCACAATTTTCTATAATTTGCATTACTTTATGAATGTAAACAATGAAATAAACAATTAAGAAAATTTAATAATTCATAATCCAAAAATGATATTTAAAAACAAACAATAAAAAATTTGAAAAAAAAAATCATACTATAAAATGTTCATTTTTGTTAATATAACTATTTTATTTTATTAACAGTAAAAAACCAATAACAGCATTATGGAACATAAGTAATTATTTTTGGAACACAGATATACATAATTCTTTTAATAAAATAATTTTAAAAAGACATATTTTGAGATAGCATATTAAATTAATTTTTAAAACTCATAATTATCTTTTCATATTATACTAATTATAGAATTAAAATGCTGTCTAGGAATAATAAAAGGACACATATAATCCATAATATTCTACAATCCACAATATTCCATAATCCACACAACCTTCGGCCACAACGTGTCTGGATTATAGAACTTTGACTGTATGTCTCTCTCATACATAGTTAAGGGTTCTGTGAACAGTTTAAAACATTTCTGCAAGAAAAAATATAGTAAAGGATTTGTGAAATATTTGGCCTCAAAGATAAGAAGTGATACTATAAATGTGTAATTTTCTATTATTATGGATAATTTCTTGTTATATAGCTGTTGGTACTTTTTGAAAAGCTTGGTGTAATTCAAACTTATGAAAATAATTGTTGTCAAATGATAAAAAGTTATAAAAACAACCCTGATAAGCTATTGTATTTGTTTATGTAAGTATTAAAAAAATTGTTTTTGATTAAATGCGTTAAAATAAACTACTTCTGATTGTATATAAGAACAAATAAATGACTTCTATATATTAAATAAATTGTACAAATATTGAACATTAAAAATATATGTGTATTCATGTGTATAAAACAATAAATAAGTTGCTAAAAAGTACATGTCAAAAATTTCTTTCTTCTGTCAAGGAGAAAAGTACCCTGGATATAATGGAGCATAATTCTGTAACAAACATACTAAAATTTGATTTAAAAAAAAATTTCTTTTTTTAGCAGAATTTTTTTTTATTATTATATTAGAACAATGCATCTCCTCATCATTTCATGATTGTACAAGTTGCTTTAATTTATTCTGAGTTCACAATACTACCCCAATCACATTATTTCCCAATATGAACATCTTGAATTTTCATCTTATTATCAAAAACTTTACTTCTCCTCAGATGATTAAGATATTGTGGAGGTTGCAATAGAATAAATAAATCTATCAGATGACTGTAGTCATATTGTATATTCAAAACCAAGAATAAATCACTCTATCAGATGACTGTAGTCAAATTATAAGACTAAAAGCATAAACACAGTAATACCGGAGATAAATAAAGATGTAGACAAATCTTAATGTACTAATTCTGTAGTAATGCCATTTTTCGTAAATGTTTTCAAAATTTCTTCACTTTACTGAATTAGTATCATAAAATAATATATGATCTATCTTTACATTAACACTTTTGATATTTTTCTTTAAACTCCAAAGAATTTTTTATTTATCTATAAAACTAGTGTATATTTTGCATAACATTATTGAAATAAAAATTTAAATCAACTTGATGAGGCACAAAAAAACTATACTAAAATATTATAATATTTATGCATAATTTTTCATAAAATTTATATTAAAATATAATTTTGAGTAAAAGAAAATCACTCACATCAAAACAGATTTTATAATCTTTTAATTCATAGGTAATAATAAAAGTAATCTAATTATAATATAAACATATCAAAACCATTATACAGTACCCTAAAGCAAAGAAAAAAAGTAATAATTTGGCAAGGATATATTTCTTACTAGGCCATTATTTAAGACTTTTAGTAATATTTATTTTTCTATTTGATTCATTTTTTACCATATTCAGAAAAGGTGCAACATATCCCTAAAGGGACTTTGCACCATTAATCCCTAATCAAATAACTTTTAGCACATTTAAAGTTTAGTACCTAAACAAAAAAAACATTTTAAATTAATTCAAAACTAGCAAAACATATCATGTTAGCCTGTTTTTCTGAAAAAAATAAAATAAATAAATAATAATAATCTCCAGCAGTTTTTAAAAAATGGCATGTTTAAAGCAAGAAAATAGCAGACAAATGTGAATAGACAAAAATCAGTGTTTTACTTTCAACTTTGATGGAATATGAATGCAAGTCTGAAGATGTTTTTTCAACTACTTTAGAAAACTGAGCAGATCTCGCAAAACTAGGTAGGTTTACGCTCTCATTATGATTATCAGAATCTTGGAAAAAATGTTCAGGTAAAAAGGATGTCTTGATGCTGGAATAAGGTGCAAGAGATGATGTTGGCTGAATCAGACTGAAAGACAAAGACACCAAGGTCTGTGTTACATTTATGGCACCGTCCATGTTGAAATGATTCTGTTCAGGAACAGGGAATGGGGAATTGCTTTGTGTAGAAAAAGATGTTTTATTTGTATCCATTTGTTCGGGTAGAATAATTCTGGAAGAGGATATGTGATGAGTGGTAAATGCAGAAGTCTGAAGAGGAGTTGAATAAAAACCTCCATATGTGGGAGAGTGATTTACAGTAACGTATGTGTGGGATGGGACAGAATAGGATGGGAAGATGACCGGTGGCTCATAAGTTGGACTCTGGCAGCTGTCTCCTGTGCATGTTTCATTGCAAATGGATCCTGGAAACAAAAGGCAAATACTTAAATTTATAATTCTTAATGCAAGAAAATAATTTAACTAATCATAATAGTTTGAAAATAAACAAAAATATTATAAAGATAAATTATAAATGAATTAATGATCCATTAATGTTTAGATAGTCGTTATAATCCTTTTTCAGATATTCAGTTAAGCAAATAAATACGAAAGAAAGTTTTATACATTTTACAATAGCTACAAAACATATGTTAGATATCAACAAAAATTTTAAATAGCATCTGTTAGAGTACTTATGAAACAAACATTTATATTGAACTAAAATTCTTATGGAATAACTATCCTTTTACTAACCAAATTTCTGAAAATGAAAAAAGAAAAAGAAATATGAATTCAATCAGCATGAAATGCATCTAAATATCATAAATATCATTTTAATTATAATTAATTTTTCAATTAATTTACAGCAGTGAATTTTATGCTTGAAATTGTTGAATATCTAATATGTGACTATCACATTGCTTACAAGTCGTAGAACCAATTTAGTGAAAAAATGTCCAAGCCGGGGATCAAACCCGGAACATTTGCAATAGCACTCCAAGTGCTCTATTATTTAAGCCACAAGGATGATGCCCAGCTTGTCATTTCTCATTTACATTTAGTTGGTAAGGCTGCAACTGCAGCACAAGGTGTTAATGTCTACATGAGCACACAAACCTGTGGCATAACATGAGACACAAATAACACAGCATCAGTGAATATATCATTTTAATTATAATTAATTTTTCAATTAATTTTCAGCAGTGAATTTTATGCTTGAAATTGTTGAATATTTAATATGTGATTATCACATTACTTACAAGTCCTAGAACCAACTTAGTGAAAAAATGTCCAAGCCAGGCTATTTTTTTCACTTCTTTTCTACTATTTTTTTTTATTTTGTTTTGTTTCCTAAATTTGAACATATAGGTCTGAAAGGTGTATTCTTTGAAAACACAAATAAAATGTCTGTGACAAAATGTTGACTAACATTAACTAACATTAAGTGTCATCTTCGTTGATAAAACAAGTATGTGGTGACCATCACAGAACTTTTTTCTATATAAATCAAATCATCTACAACCAAAATTAAATGACAATCTATTAGTTCTTGAAACATAGCTATCTTGAGAACATAACAGCAATGCCTTTTGGGCAGTATCCACCCAAATCTAATCAGTACCAATTTATGTAGAGTTGCAATTGAATCTGAAGCCTATGAAAATAAAATTCTACACATTAGTTCTTGTTATATAGTGGCTACTGTGGAAAGTAGATGTAGTAGCCACTGTGGAAATCGTAGATAATGCAGCATAGCAGTGTCATCTATTTGGTGATTTACAGCAAAACCTAATCAGAGTCTACTTATACCAGGTATAACTGAATCTGAAATTTTACTAAATTGCATGCATTAGATGTGCAAATAGAGCATTTACAAAATTTGTATCATACACAGACGACATTTTCTAAAAACAGCCCAATTGTGTTTAAGAGATTCAAAAATGTATAAATCCATCAAAAAACCAAAGATGAAAATTTTCATGTAACTATTACTTTCTTCTTCTAAGGACAGAATAAAGCAAAATCTGTGGGATTATTTTGGATGCAAAAAAGGAAACATTCTTTAATAGAACTTCAGTATTGGAATCTAAATGTTTCAAAATTACTGTACTGCTATATTTTACACTGCCAATAAAAGAGAAAGACTGTAGTACTCAATTGATTTAGGCTAAAATTTTTAGCCCGCCTTGATCACATGATAGTTTGGCAACTGATGGAAACCAGCTAATCTTGGTCACATGAAAACCAAGAGAAACAGAAGAATCATGAGTATCTCGTTTGGTGACTATAATAATCTCTTTGAACAGAGCTTGAAATTTAATTTTTTTCATAAAGGAAGCCTCAGTGTCAAAATTTGTAAAAATGGCAAGGAACAGAACTATTTTGGACCCTGAAAATTATTTTGAACCCTGCATTTCTTTTAATGTGCTGCTTAAATATGCATAATCATTAACACATGACGAAATGCCATTGGAAGAATCAGTCAATAATTTAAAATTACAATTCTAAATGTTTATTTTTTTTTTAATTTAATCTCTATGTATTACTATTTTTTATCTTTAAAAGAAATCACAAAATTCTACCTTTACATACAAGAACTAAGTTAAGCAAAAGTGTGCAAAAGAGGTTGATAAGCACTAATCTAATCTACACTGCAAACAATATTATTACCAATGTATCCTGCAGGGCAAATGCAAGAAAACCCATCAATATCATCAACACAAGTGGCGCCATTCTGACAAGCTGATTCCGGAATACATTCATTGTATTGTTCCTCACAAAATTTCCCGTGAAAATCAGGCACACAATAACATACTGGCTCCTCAGATGCATTGTGTTTTGATACAGAATCCAACAGACAAAGACCTCCATTGCAAAGGGTGCTGTCACAGGTATCGATTATAGTTTCACACGTCTTTCCAGTATAACCTCAAGAGAGAATACACTAGTTAGAATATGGAGAATAGTTTAGCAGCGATAAACGATAACATTTAATCTGAACTGCTGAAATGATTATTAATGTGATTAAAAGCTTATTTAGCCAAAAATGTAATAAAAAATACTTTGTGCAAAAAAAGTATTAAAACAATAAAGAACAAAAGTAAAATTAGCAAAACTTATAAAAGCAAAAGTCAATTATTTAATACAATGAAATTTCTATAATGAATGTTCCTGAATAGTGTACAACTCTATTTAGAAGATACTTTTTCGATTCCCAACACCAATATATCTGTGCAAATTTACCTTGGAATAGTGTACACATTCTGCAATTCTAAGGTGTCCATTGTTCAGAGGTTTTACTGCACCATGAAACCTGCATTTATTTTTAAAATATTACAGAAAAAAAAGTAATTTAAAAGAATACTTCACAAAATACAGTGATTGTTTCATCCATATTTTAGCAAGAATCAGAAAAACAATGAAACATAATAAAAAAAAACTTTAGAGAAGAAATATAATATAATCTCATAAAAAAATATATTTTCAAAAACTTTGCAAAGAATAATGTTCAAAAATACACCTTTTCAAGTTTATTTTGACATTAATAAATCAAAATAATTATTTGATTGATTGCACCAATTTTAAAAATAAATTCTAATTAATAAATAAATAAAAAAAGGAAACAAATATATATATATATGTGAAGGAACAAAAACTGACACATTGTAGTTGGGAATAGAATTAAATAGAAAACGATCTTCATTACAAGGAATGCCGTCATAAATATCATTTATCATTTTGCATATCCTTTCAATAAACCACAAGAAGTACATTTTCAAATAATTAAACATAATTAAATCTGAATCAATTTTTAAAAATTAAAAAGGCATTTAAAAAACACAAATTAAAATAATACAATAAAATCACATAATAAATCATACATTAGAGTAGATATTTTAGGCTTTATGTGAACCTCTTTTCTGTACAATTGTCACAACATCAAATACTTTCAAATTTAGAAATTTACATTAAAAACTTGTTAATTATGCAACAGATACTGATCACATTTCAGATTTTAAAACTATTATAATAATTAAAATCCAGCTGCAATGATTTAAAAAGCAGACTTTTTATTTATTTTTTTATTTTTATGAAGATTTATTTACAAGTACCCTGAAATCCACTTTAGGCATGTGCTGCTCAACCTAAGTATGTAGTTCTGTTGTAATAAAATACTACTAAACTTTTATAAATAACTTTTCTGATTTTCAGCAATAATCACATTAATGAGGAAGGTCTAGAACCTAGAACTTGAAACATCTACTTCAGTATGTGACTTTATTAGGTGGTTTTAATGTATCATTTTAATTCTGAGTTAATAAATTCCTGATTTTAAATGCCTTTCAAAATTATACCAGTTAACTCATGAGGAATATTTCAGCAGTAAAAGACAACATCTAATCTACAGCATGTACAAGATTCATAAATCCTACACTTATTTTAATCTCAAAAAAGTCTCTCATCTTAAATTTGAATTTATTAACTAATTACAGATTTTTTTTTTTTTTTTTTTTTTTTTTTTTTTTTTTTTCGCAGTAGAATGTACATTTTACATGTAATAGAACAAGATCTTTTCAAATGAATGCAAATGACCTCTTGTAGAATAATCACATCCTATAGCCAGAATGCTCCGCGGAACTTTTTATCCCAAAATATGATCCTTCAAAAAATTCTCTATCTTATTAAAAAAACCTTTCATAGATCCCCCCCCCCCTTCAAATTGAATTTTTCACAAATTTAATCATTGAAAAATAAAATCGGACCAATAACAAACAACTGAATTGATCAAAAACATATTACTTAGCTTTATTTATTTATTTTTCATGAAAGATAAAACCTAAATAAGATAATTTTAAATTCACAAAACTAGAACTTTCAAAAAATATGAGAAGTTCACAAAATTAAGAGAAAAATTGAAGCAGACCTCTGAAAAAATATTAGAAATAAGAAAATAAAAAGTAGTCAAACTGAACATTCTTGACCTTGTTTCAAAACTATTGCATTACTGTATGTTTTCTATATTACAACTGCATGATAAATGCAGAACTAAATTCTTATACTTTGGAAAAATGCAGAAATCACCTAGGTAATCAATTAGTCTTTACATGCAAAATTAAGATAAATCCATGATAATCGTGTAAAAACCTTTTAAAAAATTGTTAGCACCATCATTTTATTAAAATAAATTTAAGAAAGAAACAAAAAAGGCATTACAATATAAAGCATGAATTGAATTTTAAGAAAGAAAAAAAAATTCTTCATAATATAAGATATCGAATTTAAATAATAATAATAATAAACACCAAAAAATGTGAGTACGGAACATGTGTCCCTGAAACTAAAAAATAAGAAATAATTTTAATATAACATTCCCTCAACATGAAACAAACAACAAAAATTTAGAAATCTTTTAAAATCTTATCTATAAACTTAAATGCATAAATGAAGTTTAGAAGACTTACCAAAAGGGCACAAACAATTGAATTCAGTTTCTCCAACACAGATACCTCCTCTCACACATGGGCAAGAAGACAATTCACATTTCTCACCATAGTAGTTTGGCTGACAGCTGAAAAAATAAAAAAAAACTTAAGTAAATAACCACAAATTATGGTCAAATGAAAAGACTAAGGAGACAGTGGACAAAAATATTTTTTATTAGACCAATGAGAATACCATGAATTAAATCAATATCTGAAAAAAAAAATTAAATTAACTGAAAATTTTAACCTGTTTTTACTGCCACAAACTGATATGTCTATTCACTAAGCTGCAGATTTCACTGCTACAGAAGCATTATTTAAGTTAATATAGTTCTACAAACATAATGTAGTTTTAAAGAATTTTGTAATGATTAACACTCTCAAAGCTCATACTGCTATACATAATTAAACTTCTTATCTCATGCCGGAAAATTCATCTTTTTTAGAAAATTATGGAGAGATTAAAAATACGGGAGATTAAAAATTACGGAGAAACAACTATATAACAGTACAATTCTGCCATTTTGCAAAGCAACCAGGGGATTAAAGCTACTAGTTATTTCCTTTTAAGTTTTAAAATGATCCAAGTATTCCAATTCTTCGAGTAATTTCTTATACATACTTTATGAAACATTTGTGTATCCATTTTTTAATTTGGCAGATAGTTATTTAACAATTTATAAATTTAAAATGCAAACTGTTTTTCCTCAACTGTCCTAAATGTTAAAAAAACTTATTAATATTTTTATTTTTATACATTAAATTTTAAAAGTCTTCTTGAATTTTCATCAAAATGGTAGCAATCAGATCACTTCCTTTATTACAAAGAAGAAGGAAATAATGATAATTAGTATATCTTTACTAATGCTATTAACTTATTATAAATTTTAAAAATTGGAATAAAAAATATCACTATGTTTTATAAAACACACATTTTCATTCATAAATCTGTTACATTTCAATATTTTTCATTCTGCTGATACTTATACGATTGTGATGCTAATATCACAGTACAATCCAATTGCAAAAGATATTAATTCACTTGAACTTAAAACAATATAAATAATTTGGATTTGTCTCCATCTAATATTCCAAAATGAAATTTAAATTCATTAATCAATAATTAAATAAATAAAACACAAATATAATAGATATACAGTCAAACTATGCACTACTAATACTCAGAATAAAAAATGCAATCTTTGAAAATTAAAATTGAAATGAAACTTTTAAAAATTAAAATTAAACTTTGAAAATTAACTCCTGGCATGCAGTTAATATGAAATAATTGGCTTTTAATAAATATCAAAACTTTATTTGTATACATAATTCATATTTTTCATATAAAAATACTTTTTGATATTATTATTGAGGGCAATTTAAAAATATATATATTAAATATTAAAAAATGTCAGTTATTAATAAAAAACTATTTTCAACTATGTTCTGTATAGTTACAACTATGTACACAACTATGCTCCAGGTCAGTATATTTCTGTAATCTGGAAAGCCTGGTTTGGATTGCCTGGTAATAATAATATAATAAACTGGCCCAAAAATTGAATATCCATGGCAATTTAACAAGCTGATAAATTATTCTAATTTGAAGACCATCATAAACTAACATTCCAGAATGAATATACAAACTTTTGTAGAATGTATTGAAATGACTCCTTACAGATAAGAATTTGAACAAAAATTAAAGTGCATGGAGCTTTTTAAAGATGTGTAAAGATTTTAAAAAAAGGATTTGATAAAAATGCATTGTGATACATTATTTACTACACACCTTTAAGAATAATGAAAACATGCTTCCTGCCAAATAAATGGCAATGTATATATTTTTAATTTAACAGAAAAAAATTAACTCAAAGAAAAGAAAAAAAAAACTTGTATTTTTGCTTATTTCAAAGTTCAACAACCCCTTAAAATGTCTTTAAAACTGATTTTTTTTTTTTAAAAAAAGGAGGGTTAGATATTTTAGATCTATCTCTACACAGAACGAATACTAAAGGGATAAAAATAATAATTAATTACCTACAACTACTAGTGTTTCCTGGACCCAAAACACACATGCCTTCGTTCTTACAAAACTCATCTTCTGTCGCACAGACATTAAAATAAAGCTCACAATTTATACCTAGAAAAAATAGATAAGGAAGTTTCAGGTTAATGTCACACAAGGAGAGGGCCAACTTTGATAATAACAGATTTTGATTATTTTAATATATGTTGTTTTAATATATGTTGTTTAATATATGTCCTTAGCCTCAGATTCAATTGCTTTTATACAACGCTTCTTAGTTCTTGAGAAACAGAGGAGGGGGCCTAATAATATGACACAATTTAAATACTAACTTTGAAAAGAAGGAAGTATGTGATTGTAGCTCAGTCGGATAAGCAGTAGCAAATTGCTCAGCGGACCTGGGTTTGAATCCCTAACGCATTACATTTTTTGTTTCATAATTTATAATTTTGTAATTTTAATTAATAATCTTAATGTCATAGCTTAATTACAATGTTAGCATATTTAACCCCTTGAGCTCTGCTGGTAGAATTTTCTACCACATAATTTTAATTCTGAAATGTCATATTGGTACCAGAAAATTCGATCAAATTTATTTGAAAAAGGTTTAATGCATTTTTTCGTGTTTATCGTTAATTTTTTTTTCTTTGTAAAATACTGGTGCCATTTGGAATTTTGAAGAAATTTACACCCCAGAGCTCAAAGGGTTAAACATTAAAATTTAAGCATTTTTGATTTTTAAACCATTATGTCTCATCATTTAAAGAAATAATAATTAAAAAAAACCTCAATCTATTATTGAATAATAAAAATTACAAAATCTGTTATGATGCCATCTATTTAGAATAAAATAAAGCATATTGTATTTAAGTAAAAATTAAATCAGGAGCAAAACAAATGTGAAGCAAAATAAAAAAGTAGCAAATTTAAGCAAAACCAAAGAGTAGGTATATATTTTTAAAAATTTAAAAATCTTTTATATGCAAAAAGTAGATTGTAATTTATTTCTCATGCTTACTTTTAATATAATTATGTTTATTAATTTAAAAACAGAGTAATTTTATTGTGGTATTGACTTCTCTTGTTAAAGCAATACACAAATGATGTTTCTTCAAAATCACGAATTGACACAATTGTTTAATAGATGATGTATTTATCGATTTATCTATTACCATTGTGTTTACCAACAATTTATCAATTAAATAATCGTGTTTAAAATTAATCTAATATAATTGTTTAATACCAATGCATAATAAAGAATGTGTGAAATACATTTTAAAATTGATTTAAAAAAAATTAATAGTTTTGCATCTATTTATGATGTTATATAGAACTATTTAATTAGAAGTAAAAAAGTAAATATGTTGAAATTAGAATTGATATACATTATAACTTTCAATTGGCAATGAGATTATTAAATTATAATTACAAGTATATTTATAAAACAAAGAATGAGAAAAACAAATATAACACGTCTGGGCATTGAGCTCGGGCCCACTGGGTGACTGGCTACAGCTTATCCCACTGATAAGCTGTAGTAGAGCTACGAGCACGTACATTCGTCAGTTCAAAGTAAGTTTTCAGTTGTGTCATTATATTAGAGCCTCTGTTTCTCAAGAATTAAAGGGCATTGTATAAAATCCATGGAACCTGACACTAAGGGGTCTCTGCCCGGCAACATATATTAAAATAATCAAAATCTGTGATTATCAAAGTTGACCCTCTCCTTGTCAGACAATGTAAAACAATATATAACTACTTCTGATCATAATTTAAAAGAACTCTTAAACTAGAAACATCACAGGAATGCAATGCAGATTGTTAGCAAATATAATTACAACATAGAACTGTTTATGTGTAAACCAGTTTGTGCAGAATTATATTTTAAATCAACTAACGTCAGAATCTTTCCAGAAAAAAAAAAAAAAAAAAAAAAAAGCTGATTCAACAAGTTTTTATTTCATACACGATCTCATCCATGGCATAACTTGATGTCAAAATCTAGGATTTCAAATGGAAATAATTAGTCATGGGGCATTATGATTTTTATGCAGAAATATTATTTCCAGGGAATCTAGTTAATCTTTGATCTTGATTGTATCTGATTCTTAATCTAAATAATATAAAAATTAATTTGAAAGCAGAAACAGACTAACATGCACAGAAAACCACCTCATTGAGATGAAAGCTGAAATTCCAGGATTAGACACAACTTGATTAGCATATTAAAATGCAACTAGTCAGTCAACTCTTAACTTGGTGGAAACCACCTGCAAACCTGATTTTACTGGTTAATTCGTAAGTTTATCAATGTGTTTTCCTGATCCCAAAGATATAAAACCAGACAGGATTGGGAACAGGAAAACACAATAGTAAACTTACCTGTCAATCAGTAAAATCAGGTTTGGAGGTGGTTTCCACCAAAATATGACTTTGCAGACCAGTTGCATTGCAATACAATAAGTTCTCTTAAATTTGCAACTCTTTAAAATCTGCATATAATCTACATATGTAAACAATGAATCTTTCAGTTCAGGTGTAGAGACAAAATTTGACTTTTTTTATTTTTAGAAATATGTATAACTTTGAATATATGTCTATGTGTATTTTAATTTGTTATTTTTGTTAATATTACTGAATTCATGCTTTTTCGTAAAGGAAGAATAAATTTATTTCCGAAAAAATTCAAGATATTGCTGATATCACCGATAATCACAATATTCTTACCAAATTTATTTATGTATTAATCAGGCTTTTTTTATTATTAAGTCTTGCTAAACCTGAAAAAAACTCTTTATTGTATGACTTTAATATGAATTAATAGTGCTTTTTTTATGCGGCAAGTTTCGTTGAATAATTTAGAAAAAATGCATATCATCTTTATAATGAATATGTAATTACACATTATTGATTATTTACTTCACCTTTGCTTTAATAATTTAATCATTAAAAACAAAACTATCTTACTTTTTATTTTTTCAGTTTATTACTTTACCTAATTATTTTAATATTTTACTATATTGTAAGCATTGATTATAATCTGAATTGCATCATTTATTGCATTGAAATTACTGTTTTAAAAATGTAAACAAAGCAATGACCAAAAGTCCATACAACCTTTGGTCCCAAGCTGCATGGATTCGAGGGAGTGTACTGTATGCGAATTGAGTTTTAACTAATTCTTGATTTCAGCCCCCAATTCAGTGAGGTGATTGTCTTTACTTCCACCTCCCAGTGTAAAATAATGACATGTGTTATACAAATCTGACCAAATGGGTTCTTTGATGTCCAGTCAACTATCCAGAAAAACCAGTTATCCAAAATACATCTGGTGTGGATGATACTATGTTGACTGATATTGAAATAGTAGTGTGGATATCAACTTTAGCCTCAATGATTATGAATAAAGGGTTCTATACAGAATTTAATTAAAAGTAAAATACAAATAAGTAAAATAAGCATTTAAAGGAAGGTAAACCTTAAACATAAATAAAGTTTATTTTAATACAAATACAAACAAAAAATTCAAATGCCTTCAGCAATATGCTAAATGCACTAAAAATGTAAAATGAAAGAAAGAAGCTAAACATTCCAACAAATCACTATGATCACTCCTACACTTCTCAACAATTTTCTGAAATTAATATTCTTTTATTATTATTATCCGATTCGGATTTCTCAAACTATGAGGCTACAGTTTAAAAAAATAAATAAATAGGGGGGGGGGGGGCTCTGGCCGCCTGCTCGCGATGCTCACCAATCTCCCACTTAATTGCTTTGTGATTCCGTTTGGTATCGCTTCGCAATTCCAAGTTGTAGGCTACCCTGCTTGCTGCGCTCGCCAATACCCCATGGTATGAATAAGCAGTTGCAGACCTTTCAAATGATGTGTCACACGACTGGTGTTGTAAAGAAATTAAAAATGTGTCCCACCGGGGGGGGGGGGGGCAGAGTGGGGGATGACACACAAGACATCCATAATATGAATAAGCAGTTGCAGACCTTTCAAATGATGTGTCACACGACTGGTGTTGTAAAGAAATTAAAAATGTGCCCCCGCTGGGGGGGGGACAGAGTGGAGGGTGACACACAAGACATCCATAATATGAATAAGCAGTTGCAGACCTTTCAAATGATGTGTCACACGACTGGTGTTGTAAAGAAATTAAAAATGTGTCCCCTCCTGGGGAGCAGAGTGGGGGGTGACACACAAGACATCTATAATATGAATAAGCAGTTGCACATCTTTCAAATGATGTTTCACATGACTGGTGTTGTAAAGAAATTAAAAATGTGCCCCCCCCCTCGGGGCAGAGGGGGAGTGACACACAAGACATCCATAATATGAATAAGCAGTTGCAGACCTTTCAAATGATGTGTCACACGACTGGTGTGGTAAAGAAATTAAAAATGTGCCCCCACTGGGGGAGACAGAGGGGAGGGTGACACACAAGACATCCATAATATGAATAGGCAGTTGCAGACCTTTCAAATGATGTGTCACACGACTGGTGTTGTAAAGAAATTAAAAATGTGCCCTCTCCTGGGGGTTCAGAGTGGGGGTGACACACAAGACATCTATAATATGAATAAGCAGTTGCAGACCTTTCAAATGATGTGTCACACGACTGGTGTTGTAAAGAAATTAAAAATGTGCCCCCCTGGGGGGGGGAAGAGTGGGGGGTGACACACAAAACATTCATAATATGAATAAGCAGTTGCAGAACTTTCAAATGATGTGTCACGCGACTGGTGTTGTACAGAAATTAAAAATGTGCTCCCTCTGGGGGGCAGAGCAGAGGGGGACACACAAGACATCCATAGTAGGAAAAAGCAATTTCAGACCTTTCTAAAGATATGAAACACGAGTTCTGTGGATAAAAATTTAAAAAGTTCCCCTGTGGGGGGAGGGGGGCCAAAGTGGGCTGCGGCACCCCAAACATGCATAATTGGAATGAGCAGTTACAGTACTTTGAAACTATAGGGGGGCTCTGCCCCCCCTGCTCGCTAACCCCCCCGCGTGGTTGTTCCGCGATGCCGTTCGGTATTGCTTTGCAATACCGGTTGGAATCGCTTTGAGATGCATAGACGGAGCCCTTTCCTGATTGGTCTATCCGACTTATGGAAGGAGTGGTCCACCTGGATTCCTTATTTCCGGAAATCTTAAAAATCTTAAAGAGAAAAAGCAAATACTTGTCTTAGATTAGGTAAAATCTTAAACACACCGTACATGTGATTTTAGTCTGCATTTTTCAAATGTTATATAAGGAGAGACCATTTTTATAAGTCAGAATTTTCTGCAGAACACATAAGGATTGCTAAGATTATTTTCCTAATTCTGAGATTTTCAGTTGTTAAAGTTCAAAATTCAAAATACATATGAATTTTATTTTTTCTACCTTTATTTAAAATTTAAGAAGGTACAAGCTTTAGAAAATCCTATGGGAAACAACTTAAACTAAGATACTTTCTTTTTATATATATATATATATCCATCTATCTATGAATAAGCTATGAATAATAAAAGATAGATAAATAGATAGATATAGATAGATAGATAGAGAGAGAGAGAGAGAGAGGGAGAGATAGATAGATAGATAGAGAGAGAGAGAGAGAGAGACAGAGAGAGAGAGAGAGAGAGGGAGAGAGAGAGAGAGAGACAGAGAGAAAAGCTTTTTATTGTGTTGCTTTTATTTTACATTAATGTTGTTATCAAGGAATTGACATTCTAGAAAAACAAAATAATAAAAGTATAATTAATTGTAACAAAATACATATATGTACAATAGAACCTTTTTTAAAAAATCCAAAACTGTTTTAACTAAATCCACTTTCAAAGCTACTTTTTTTTCTTAAACTTTCAACTATACTGTTTGCAAAATCCATTTTTTTAAACCTTATTTGTTTTATTGTCATACTTCTTGTGCTCTAGCAATCTTTTCCAAACTGTGAATACAGATAAATATTAAAGATTCCTTTTCTTAGAATTAACAAATACTTAAAAAAAAAAAAAAATCTGGTTGAGATGGCTACAACATTGAAGGAATAAATAATTGCCTAAATTGTGATTCAAATGATCCCAGGTTTCATATATTGAGTAATGAAAATTATGCCAGTGAAGAAAATTAAAATATTAGTAATTCTGAAGCTTTTGAAAAAGATTTGATATGACTGAAGCAACAGAAAGACTATTAGACTAGGAGGTGGCAACATAGACAATCACCTTATCATGTTCATTGATGAAAATCTAGGATTAGTTAAATTTCAATCAGCATATTAAAATGCAGTCAGTCTGTCAAGTTATATCATTGTGGAAAACACCAAAAAACCTGATTTTAGCAATTAACTCATAGGTTTACCATTATGTTTTCCTGCTCCCAATCCTCCATGTTTTCATACTTTTAGGTGGGGGAAAGCACAATGGTAAACCTATATGAATCAACGACTAAAATTCTATTTCTAAGTGTTTTCCACCAAAATAGGACTAGGCAGACCAAATGTATTTCAATATGTGGATCAAAATTTAACTAATTCTAGATTTTCATCCATGAACTTGATGAGGTGATTGTCTGTGCTGTCGTCTCCAAATCTATGTGATAGTGGTGAGCTAATAGCATTAAAAACTTCATTATAGAGCTACAAAGCAAAGTGAATCAAAACTGTGAAAACAAAACTTTATTCTAAATTGTGAAATATGTAAAAGTACTTAATTTCAAAATTAAAATTCAGTTAATTTATTCTTCTTTCCATTTTGCTATTATTTTATTTTTATTAAGCATTTGTTACCATAATAAGAAAAAGCCCATACATATGTCCTTAATCTTAAAATTAGAACCTTCTCGATTATTCGAAAGATGGTCAATCCGAATTTTTTTTGGATAATTGAGGCTTTATTGAATATTTAAATTGTTTCAGTAGCTGCCAGAAAAATGTAACAAATGTATTTCAACAACAGATGTTTTTATAGGATTTTGTAAATGCTGATCCCTTGAATGAATTAAAAAGAGCTGCTTTAATCTCTTGATGGATGGTGAGATATTTATTAAATGATTAAACTTTAATCAAGATGTGTACAAAAATTTGCAAACAAAATTTTACTTTTATAATTTTAGGTGAAAAAAAAAAAAACTATAAAGTTAAATTTCCTTATTTTCAAAAAAAACTTTTCAGAAAATCAAAGAAGCTTGTGTGAATTCAACATTACAACGCAATTACAGTAAAACTTCTAAATAACGGACGCCTCATGAGCACGGAAATTGTCCGCTATTGGGAAAACCTCAGATATTAAAAAATTGCTAAGAAATGCTTCACATTTCATTAATTGATTTTTAAATGTCCTAAAACCTCTATTACATGATTAATCAGAAATTAAATTATTTTTTAAGAAATAAAACTGTGCATACCTTTATCCACCGTTTATTACATTCTTACGAAAAAAAATTTGTTACAAAATTTTGCTTTTGCTTGCGATTAGGTATAATTTGCTTTTCATTGTGAAGTTTTAACTCTGTCAATAATTTTAATCCTTCTTTTTGTTTTTACAAAAAATCTGTGTAACTGCTCACTGTATTTTGACGCTTCTTGGAAATTCTCAATATTGCAAAAAACATCTTCAGTTTCAGTATTTCCACATCACTAAAAGTCAGCTTTTGTCAAAAATTTTGAAGCAGTATAATTGCATATAGAAATTAATTGTTCAGTAAGTAACTCATTATCAAAATTAATGAAAATTTTGGCAGTTTCTTGACTCCAGATATAGTTTATAAATTCACTTATTTTGCTTAATTCTTCAATTGTGTCGAAAATGTATCTTTTTTTTTCTTTTAAAAATATAAAACCTGCTTTTATGGAACACTGTCGTAAGTTTTCCAGTTTTATATTTTTTAAAGCTGAGGGAATCCAAATTGTAGCATTAACTATTTTTTCCAGTTCTCAAGCGTTCTCATAGAATCTAACTTTAAAAGAATGCAGCATAATAAAAGCTTTTTGTACCAGGCTTTTTTTTCTCGTTAAAAAAAGAAAAAAAACCTCTTCATTCTTTATTGCCAATATTTTTGTCTGCTATTCGGAATGTCCATTATTTACAGGTTAAACATAGAATAATTTAGGTTTTAGGAGTGGGGATTAGAAAGCCGTCTGCTAAATAGAAGTGTCTGCTATTTGGGAGTGTCTATTATGGGGGTTTTACTGTAATTGTCCCTGAAAGGGTTCACTTTATTATCATAACCTTGATGACTGAATTTTAAAATAAATAAAATAGTTAATAACATAAAATATTTTAATAAATAATATGTTTTAGTATCACAAGAAAAATTAAACATTTAAGCAATATATTAAGACCACAGATAATAACTCAAACTACAACAAAGTAATTGGGTAGGTGTACGCGACCAATACTGGTCATCACACCGTGCTCTGATTGGGGCCGCCACGGCGCTCAAGAGCCCCACTTTGGCCATCTATCAGCTGATCAGGGCCGCCACGGCACTCAAGAGCCCCACTTTGGCCGTCTATCAGATGTGCACATTTGCTGAAACTCTCGGACCGTGAGAGGCAAACTCCAAACCATCGGATCACTTCAACAAGGGGGTCGCTACTTCCCCTAGAAAATCTAACGACGTTAGTTCTCATCGAGTTGAAATAGATCAACTTCAGCTTGAAAGTTCCTTACCTACACCCGGTCAACTTAGAACTTCCGCGGGGGATCTGAAATCTGGCCCTGCGTTTGTTCTTCTATTGCCCCACACTTGGCACATACATCGCCACTGCCGCTCGTGCTCCTAGGTTTGAGATGGAATTCCGGGTGCGTTATCAAGTCTCATCATGAGCAGGAGGGCCCGCCAAGCCCCGTCGACCCCACCCTCAACATGGGCTTTGTTCCCTGAAAATAAGACAACTGACACATTATTTCAAAACTCCCTTTATTAAAACAACATTACAGAGAACTGTTGATCGGGGTGGAACCGCAGGGAGCGGTTTACATCTAGATTAATATGATGTCTCCACACCGGTATGCGCATGTTACACTAAATAGGAATGAATATGAATAATGAATATAGTGAATACTATTTACATATATACAATAAGGTACTTGCCCTCTTTCGCCAACACATTAAGCCATTCCATTGAACACAGAACACCCCCAGAAAGACGACCTCCTACTATGAGATTCCTCCACGAGGGAATAGGTAGGTCTACCAAAGGTGAGGCTCTACCTCCTTCAAGAAAGCCTTGAGAGCCTTCCTGAGCTTTGGAACCACAAAGTAGTTCCGCACCGAGAGGATTGAGAGTCTCGGACAATGACGATCCCTCAGTGGCTGAGTACCCACACACTCCAACAGGATGTGTCTACTTGAAAGGCTTTGAAATCACCCACTCGTGGACAGCCAACCTTTTGGTATAGGAACTTAATGCCCACGAGGGGAAACATCCATCCAAACAACCCTAACCCATTTTTTAAAACTTAAAGAAAAAAAAAAAAAAGAAAAAAAAATATATATATACAATTAATTCACAATAGGTTACCCTATTTTTTCAGGGCGAATCTGGTATTATACATTTCATAGATGCTTAATCGCAAATATATATACATGAATACATTTAGACAAATATGGGAATGACTGACAATTTCCAATTTAAATTAGAATTTGAATACATAAATATAGTTAATAAAAGTTAATTGAGGATTTTTTTTCCCTCTAAAAATAACTTAGAGTTGGAAATCGTGAGTACTGACAAATGATGCGAATAATTCAATATGCTGATTACAGAATTTCATACAAACTAAAAATTGAAGCTACGTACGTTAAATTGTCGACAGACAATTATATATGTTAAATTTCAACTTAAGTGAAAGTCTGTAGTTAAATGTCTTTGTCAATACAAGAAAACAGTTTATTCAATCGATTGTAAGTGTCTTTTAATTTTGTGAAATTTTCTGGTTTAAATAAAGTTTGCAGGAGATTTTGTCTAAGAGTTTTTCGTCTATCAAACGGGAAGGAATAGTTCAGCAAAGAGTATTTTTTATATATATAATGTATTGGATCACCAATTCCCTTTCTACATGGGCAATTCGGAGTGTTTCGTTTACCTATTTTAAATACGAAACTTGGGAAACTACCATGTGCACTAAGAAAATATGGTAAAATTATTTTGTCGCATATAAAGTCTGGGTCCACTTTATTTATGATTTTATATGTGAATCGTCCCTTGGTGGAAGAGGACCATAGTGTCTGCCAGTCTTTTCGCATTTTATCTTGTAAGAGAAGTTTTACTAATGTTGTTGGATAGTTTAATTGCGTTATTGGTAAGTCACTTGAAATTGCTGCCTTGGCCAAGGAGTCTGCTCTCTCGTTACCAGTTGTACCAATATGTGCTTTGGTCCATTGTACTGTTACCAATTTATTAGGGTTTGATATTAACAATTCATATATGTTCAGGATCAGTTCATTTCTAGGGAATGTTAATTTAAGAACGTCCACCGCTGAGTGACTGTCTGAGTATAAAATTAATGAGGTATATGGTGATTTTATGAACCAACTTATAGCTTGATAGATAGCAAATAACTCAGTTTGGTAAGCAGAATTAAATTGGTGTAGACGAAAAGCTTTATCTAATATGAAAGAGTTATTGTGTTCCACTGTGAATGCTGAAGCTGATCCTGAGTCCATAACTGAACCGTCTGTGTAAATGGTTATATCGAAATCCTTGGGATTAACCGAGATATGATCTTCTAGAATGTTTAAATTAGTAAGTTGGTTGTAATTAGGGAATTCAAAAGATTTAGTTTTTATCATTAGATTTGTGTTTGTTAGTGTCACTGATTGATGTATGAAAGGACGTTCACCATTTATGATTTTTGAATAGGACAGTTCTTTTGCAAGTACAAGATGAATAGGTGTACAACCGGTTAAAACACAGAGGGCATCAGTTGAGATACTTCGGTAAACTCGGATGATTCCCAATAGTGCCATTCTTTGTATTGACTTGACTTTTAGGAGTCCGGGACTTTTGATGTGGGCGAACCAAATCTCTGGGATGCCGGAGTAGGGGATGAACAGAACGGGCACGAACGAGGCAAGGGCTTGATCCGGAAACGTCTGTAGTAAGCTGGAAAAGGGCCGTGGCCGGTAACCACCCAGTTTAGTGTGTACACATATTTTAAATTTATTTTTAAAATCAGGGGCATGCGAAGAGAAATTGCACTCAAGGCAAAGTTTCAATTTGGTGCCTACTACCCCCAACTGTTTCTTGTGACACCCTAAAAAATGAAATTGGTAGTATAAATTGTGCATCTCCTAAATTTTCATGCCCGGGGCGAAAGTCCCCTTCGCACAGCGCGGTTAAAAATAACCCTTTTTCTCCATTTATACAAAAAAACCAATCACAAAAAATTATTTTTAAAACATGTGTAGAATATATTTATATATAAAAATATTTTACTATGCCCTCCCCCCATCTTTAAAATTTTAAACAAATTTCCTCTATCGAAAAAATTCTGTTTGTAAGCACTGTATCAAAAATAATTTTTCTTTAATTTATAAGGGAAAAAAAAATCTTTGTAAGGTTTTTTTTCTGCATAACAAAAACTATTCATCGAAAGTTAATGAGGGAAATTAAAAAAAAAAAAAGCAGAAAAGATAAATTAAATTTTCCTCTGACCACAACAGAAAATTATATCTTTAAGTAATACAACAGATAATAATAGAGAATTAGATTACCAAAATATCCTACAGGGCAATGACATAAGTAATCATTGATAAGATCTTCACACACACCTCCATTTAAACATGGATCTGAAGAGCATTCATTAATATCTGTCTCACACATAGAACCTAAAAGCAAATAAAATTATATGAATTGTCTAAAATTCCTCAATGCAATTAAGTAGGAAAATATCAAACCACAGAAACATTACTGAACGTAATGCATGGATTTTGTAAAATTATAGAGCTTTCTTTGTCATACTATGTCATTAGTCAGGCAACAATTTACAAGGGAACCACTTTTGGTAATGATTGGACATAGCATTGAGAATTGGTGCATTTTAAAGCCTTATATTAGGAAATTTGAGAATTAAAAAAAAAAAAAAAATTCTGTTGAAGTCATATTTATGCATAACTTTCTGAAAATGCTATCTTCGAAGCCACTTATCAAACTATTAAATTAATAGTTATCAAACTATTAAATTAACTCGTGTTTCTGGATAGGCTACGCTAGAGGTCTGCATGGGTCTGTTTTCTTTCACAACACTCGACCGGCCAAGCCTGGTTTTTACATTTTTTAGACCTGGTCTAACTTATTATTTTTGATACCGAGCCGAAACTGGCTTAATTCTTTCTAAGACTGCGACCGAAATTTTACTTTCCTGTTTTGACACAGTTTGTATGAATATCATTCTCTTGGCATGGTCTACTCCATACAAAACCCAATAAAATTTGACCCGGTCCAAAACTTTTTGTAATAAATAATTCTTATGTGTTTAGACCCCCAGTTTATTTTACAATTAAACTTTAAACTATTATTTTTAAAGACTAAGATTTCTAGGCAATAAGATTTAAATGCAGTAAATCCTAAAAAAGAGCCTGTCTATGACGTAATCCTATGTTAAACAGAAAAATGTGTTGATCCATGCAAAATGAATATAATAATATGTGAAAAAAGAATATAATGCATTAACATCTGCAAAGAGGGAAACTCAACTATAAAGCATTATTTTGTCCCTATGCGATTCCATCTGAGAATATATCATGCATAGCATTTTTTTTTTTTTTTTTTTTTTTAATTTATACCCATGCAATCTTTTAAGCATCAGCCTAGCACGTGCAGACTTCTAACTAGGGATACACTGAAAATTCAACTTCGTTTTCCTTTTCGGTTCAAAATCTGAGTTTCATCAAAGAGTCATATTTGGTGAAAATGCTGCTGAAAATTTGGCTGAACCGAAACTCAGTTGAAGCTATCTGAATTTCAGAAATTTTGTCTCTTCCTTTGGAAATTTTCAAATTTGGAAATTTGACCCCCCCCCCCCTGTCGGGAATACCGTGCCTCCCGCCCCTCGTCCTGTCCCGTCAGGCAAATTCTGGCACCGCCCTTGGCCAAAATGCATGTTTTTTATGAGATTCTTTGTTGAAATTTGCGATTTTTTTTTTAGGTCTTTTGATGTCAAAAATAAAAATTGTTTCTTTCTTAAAAATTTCTGCAAACTTCATAAAATTTTCTGCGCATGGGATGCACATGTGCGTCTATGTTATACAACTGTGCTTATTTCTGTCCTTGACAATTTTCAAAAGACAGAATTCCATCCTGCTGGCAGAAAACTTAATCCATGTAACAATATTAACTAATTTTATTTATTATTATTATTTTAAGAGCCAATATAGCATGCTTAAAAAATATATTAACATTGCATAACATAATTTTAAAAAGTATATACAGTAGACTCCCTCAAATTCGCAACTTTCTAAAATCCACACATATTTTATGGATGTAAACTGTGAAACTTTCAGATCAGATATTGGGACAAAATTTGATTCTTTTTAGTTTTGTATCAATTCCATATATCTTTTAATTTGTAATTTTCTCAATAATACTCTATTCATGTTTTTTTCATGGAGGAAGAATAATTTTCTTTTTGGAAAAAATTCAAGATATTGCTTATATTACTGGTAATCACAATCTTCTTACCAAATATATTTATGCATTAATCAAGATTTTTTGGTTATTAAGACTGGCTAAACTTTAAAAAAAATAAAAAAAAATTTATTTGATTACTGCTCATTAGTACTTTAATCATTTTAAAAATTATCTAATTTTTCATTATTTTAGTTTATTACTTATTTCAATATTCTATTATATTGTAAGTATTCATTATAGTCCCGAATGCACTATTAATTGCACTCAAATTACTGTTTAAAAAATGTAAACAAAGCAATGATTAGAAATCTGCAAAATTCTAAAATCTGCACAACCACTGGTCCCAAGCTGTGTGAATTTGAGGGAGTCTACTGTATTCAAATTTTATACAAAATATATTAAATAAATAGAATACTAAATGTTTAAAAGGTACTACTTGGTTATTCCGGCGAGCAAAAAATATCGACAAACTATAAGATTAAATGCTGATAATGGATGATCGTGAATGTCACTTTCGATGAAATTAAAACGATACATTTGTTTAAAACGTCATTACATGATTTTAATTTCGACTTTTTATTAATATTCTAATTCTATTTTATTAATATTTGTTTTTGAGTTACTTAAAATAAAAATTATGCCAATATGTATAATTTTTTCTATCAGTTTGGCGATTTGTATAATTTGGCGAAATTGGTCAACGAACTTGATAACCAAGTAGTACCATTTAAAACAATTACTTAATGCATGCATATACTTTTATTGTGATGTATGTGAAAATTAAAATATTTATACAGTTTTGGGTATAACTATCACATTATTATACATATGTAGTGATAAATTTTACAAATAAAACTTGGAAATAAAAATTAGCAGAATCTGCATAATATGTATATAAATAAATTTGTACTACTTGAATATCCCATCGGCCAAAAAACTATTGCCAAATCATAATATTAAATACCAATAATGAATTAATGTAAATGCCACATTCATTTGACATGATACCCATATCTGTCATGTCATCAAATTATTTTCAATTTGACTTTTCATTTGCATTTTTATTAACGTTTTACAAATTTATTTATTCTTTTATTAGTTAAAATGAAATTATATGAATTCCTATAGTTTGGTGAATTGTTTATTGGTTTGTACAATTTGACAAAATTGGTCGACAGGATAACCAAGCACTAATACCATAAATTTTAATTTTATTTAAAAAAATCTTATTAACAGATTTCAAATAAAAATTATTCCATAAATTATTTGTACCTGTATACCCTTGTTCACAAATGCAAGTGAATTTATCCACGCCATCTAGACAAGAACCACCGTTAAGACATGGATCACTTCTACAGTCATTATAATTTGTCTGGCAACTTAGACCTGTAAAGCCACTTTGGCAAAAGCAACGATGACCACCGGTTGCAGTGTCTGAACATACTCCATGGACACAAGGCTGCGTGGCACAGGAACCTGGTAAAACTAGGTCGGCATGAGGAGGTTCTAATAATGCATTGCAACCAAGGTAGAATATCATAGTCCATGAAAGCAAGAGATGGTGAAAGAAAATAGTCATCTTGTAACATAAGTGGCATTATTACTTTGAAATTAGTCAATTTCCAATCATGAAGAAATATTTTTGAAGGATTTGAATTCGCACAGCATCCATTTAACTTTAAACCTGAAAGAAAAACAAGGCTTATTAGCACACTCTTACAATTGACAGTCAATACACAAATTATAGTATTACTTGGTTATCCCATCAATCAAAAAACTATTGCTAGATTACAAGATTAAAAGCCAATAATGGTTGACCATGAATGTCACATTCAATGATATTAGACACGAAATACGTGTTTAAAGCGTCATCAAAAGATTTTTATTTGTATTTTTAACAATGTTTTACTAATTTATTTGTTCTTTCATTATTTAAAATAAAAATTATGACAATATGCTGAATTAAGCAATTAGTTTGGCAATTTGTATGATTTGGTAAAATTGGTCGATGGATAACCAAGCAGTACCCAAATTATGGTACATTTTTGCTATAGCCTCTATTTAACTCAATTTTTAGAATGTGTGATTTTGCTCCAAACACAGTAAGCTCCCATAAATTAATGTTTTTTTTTTTTTTTTTTTTTTTTTCAGATGTAAATAGTAAAACTGACAATTAAGTTTTAGAATCAAAATTCAAGATGGTGTTGAACTAGCAGCAATCAATTTTTTTTTTTTTTAATTATGCGCTTTGGCTCTTAAATTGCACTTTTTGACTATTGAAAACGCAAAATCTCAAAATTTCCAGGGAATGAGGGGGTTGTCCCCCACCAGGACACATCCTGAAATCAAGACTGGGTTTTGCTAAGCAACCCGTAAAGAAAGTGTAAGGATATCTAATAAGAAAATCCACCTCCACATTCTTTGCAATCTTAGCTGTGGTTAAAAAATAACTTTAAAAAATGTGCAGGGTGGCCATTGTTCGGAAGTTTAATGCAATGAAATTTCTATTGAAGAAATTTAATAACGTCAAAACATGTCGGCAATGGTATAGTCATAAATAAACCAGAGGATATATGCTCAAAAGCAATGAGTAAACTTTAGAATGTATATACTATAGCATCCTTAAAAAACAGAGGGTATACGATATTCCTTAAAAAAATCCAGATGGTATACATCCTACACCTGGCCGTCAGTGGTATAGCTAGGATGGGTGACAGCAGATATGACCCAGGCAGATATAAATGGTGTTACTTCTCAGTCATCATGGTGTCACTCACCCTTCCAATCCTTTAAATTTTTTTCAATCCCAACTCTACGTTACAATAACAAATGACCTTACTATTTCTTAAATACCTTTTATCTTCCTGCTAACCCCCCCCCCCACACACACACACACAAGATAGACTTATCATTCAACCCATAGTCTGAATAAGTCAATGTGGTGCTGATATGCCAAAGAAAATTCTTTCTTTTAAAATGTTCTTTTGCTATCCATGCATTGAATGGGTAGGTTTTTGTTTTCGGGTGCATATCTTATTTAAATACATATTTCGGTATAAAATTTCACATTCTCAAAGAATTTAAAACTAACTCTATTGTTTTGTGCGCTAAAAATTTCATTTCATTTCAGAATTCCTTTTCAAAATCTTATAAGGTTATATTTTCTATTTTCAAATAACACCCCTTAGAGGGTGACACCCTGGCGGGCCCCCCCCCCCCCTCCCCGCTTGCTATGCCACTGCTGGCCGTATACCTTCTACTACATCCCTGATTATCAGTATTTGGGAGTTATCGCTATTCTCAGAGACCATTGTAAGAGATTTCATTGTATTCCATATATATATTTTGTCTGTAACTCAACTTCTTTTCAAGAAATAGAATTCCTATGCAGTTATAAAATATAATGAATCCATGCAATTAAAACGTAAACAAAAAGGAATATTTTTATAAATAATAATAGATCAAACTTATCAATAATTTAATGTAATATTAAATAGGAAACTTCCACTTTCTAAAATTATTTGAGACAAAAAGCTTAAATTATATTGTTAATATAATTTCGATGGGGTATATAGCATAAACAACGGAAAGAATATATATATTTAAATAATATTGAAGGAAACACATTACCATAAAGATATAAACAGAAAAAAATTAATACAAAGTTGCCCAATAGCTCAAAAGTAAGGAAAAAATTAGTAGACTTTTAAGCATATTTACATTATAAAACATAACTTAGTATGTGCTGCGATAATTCTGTAGTATTCTCTAGTTAACAAAGGAAAACAAATATTGCTAACAAAATGGTATTGGTAAAAAAATGAGACATAATTTACCTCTAATGGTTCCCAAGAAACAATCAAAATCTATTAATTGTAAAGGGCACTGCATTTGATCATGAAAGCGTGTAAAATTTATGTTGTCAGAAGTTCCCATGACAACAGAATTTTTAATTAGACCAGGAAAAGACGATGTTGCCAGACGTTTTAACTTATCTCTCTATTTTAAACCACGCAGTTCATAAAAAATGTCAGAGAAATTCTCATGAGTGATCTTACATTAAAGTACCTTTATTTATCCGTGTAATGAGATTCGTGGGAGTAAATTTTGTTTGATGAATGCATAGATTTCTAATATAAATGGACGCAGAAATGACAACCTTTTCTTGAAGAACCTTTGGGAAGATAGCTAACTAAACTGGTTTTTCCCTGGTCACTGAATTTTTTTTGCTCCAACTGAAATCGTTTGCGTGCATCCGGAGCTTGACAGCAAAAACAGAAATCTGACAATAAAGGGATCACCGAAAAAAATGACAACTTTTTGGCTATAAAATAACAGAGACGAACAAGGCTCTAAATGGAAAAATTCATGAACCGGGACGTTTCAAAATTATTGTTGACTAAATTTGCTTTAGAAAAGTATAGCCAAATTTATTTTTACAAAGCAATTTTTAATATACATTCTAGATTCTAAATACAGTAGAACCCCGCTAATTCGGAACCCGTTAATCCGGATAATCCAAATCGATTTTTTTTTTTTTTTTTTTTTTTTTTTTTTTTTTCAAAATTTGAGAAGCGATTGTCTAATTTCCATAACATTAACTTGTTTTAACGTCGTATTCTGAATAAAAAAAAAACTTTTTCTGAAATCTTTTCGGAAGAATACCTTAAGCTTTCTTATTTAAATTCTTAGATGTTATCTTTCAAAGAAACAACGATGCATCACTAAGTTTGGAAATTCCAATTTTCCCAATTTTCTATTTAAACCACTTAGAAATGTCATAAAAAATCATTGCACAATAAATTTTTACTTAGCGCATTGCAAGAAACCACTGTAAAATAGTCCCTAAGAGACCCATTGTCTGATAAGGATAGCTTTCCGATATTTCTCAGCCTGCAGGTCTCTTTCCGTGTTATTGTGACAAAACGCTCCTACAATACCACTTGCAGTAAATTATTTATATTTATAAAGATGCAGCATTGAATTCAGGCTCTTTTGAGTTTAACGTAAAGGTGATTTTGTGTAAATATGTTTTATTTTATTTCATTTGTTTCTAATTCTCCGGATTTTCGATAATCCGGATTGGGTCTGGTCCTAATCGATCCGAATTATCGGAGTTTTACTGTAATAATTAAAAAATAAGCTACAAAGAGTAGAATAAGCTATGTATCTGCATCTATATTAATTTTAAAAACTTTCGCTCGGTCTATTTGTCTTCAATGCTAGTGAAATCTACAACACGTACAAGTATCATAATTTGAGGAAGGTAGTCCGAAGCAGTTCCTAATGAATCTGCGGTTGATATTTTTAATTTTTTAAGGCTCAAGCTGTCTGGCTCCTGGCTCTCTATAGATTTTAAGCCTCTAAATTGTTAACAATATACTCCCTTTCTATCCGATATTCTTCGTTGGATCTCATTCTCCATTCAGTTATTGCCCCGCATCCAGCCCCTTATTACCGCATGGTCAAATCGGGACTTTGCCCATGGGCCCCAGACGTTAAGGGCCCTTCAAATTCATACATTAAATTATAAAACATTTAGTTTCTTTTTCCGATTCCAACCCTTCTATATGTTGAAGATATTAAATCCATCTTAAAGTAATATAAGAAATTTCTAAAGTTATACGAAAGAGTTTTGTTCTGCACTAAGTGGAAAAAAGAATACGTTTATTAATTAAGGTATTTCATTAAGAATTGACGGAGCTAAAAATTTTCTTCTATTTATATCAAAGTACGAAAATATGTTTATGTCTTACACATACACATATGAGTGACTATCAGTTTTATTTGAATAACGTTACAATGATTCGAAAGGGGCTCTCTAATTTATCTTTACCTAGGGGCCCCAATTAGTCATAATCGGGTCCTGCCTGCATCTAAATTCCAGTTAAGATACTGGCGTCCTAGGGCTCGGTACAAGGCTCTTAAAGTTTCTGCGCAATCAATTGTTAAAAAATGTCCCCTTTTAATTCGATCTTCGTTTTTGCAAACGATTTTTATATAACTGAAATTTTTTTGTTAATAGATTTTTAGAATGCGTGTAAATGGTATTAACGAATTTAAACTTAAGCCGTGACAGAGTTTATTATATATTATAATGTAATGCATCTATGTATTGTTTGTTGCAGCAATTATTTAATTTGAATACTGTAAAAATAATTTTATATATAAAAGATATTTTCATATATTTAAGCGTATTCCAAAATAAAAGCCAGATGAAGAATGCTGCAGTAACCCATTTCAATATCGGAGATGTTTTTGTTTCCATAGCAACAAAATAGAATCGTCAGTGCTCAATTGGACTTAATTTTGAGATTGAAATAAATTTAATTTTCGCTTTATTTCATAAAATTTCATTGCTAACTTTCATTATAAATATATATATGACAAAACTATAGCCATTACAAACTAAAACCGACGAAATTAAAGTTATTTAAATAATTATTTTAAAAAATAGTTCAAAATGAAACATTTTAAAACTATTATTAATTAATAATATTATGAATATTATATAATATATTAAATATATATAATAATATATTAAAAACTATTTGACAAAAAGAAAAGTATTTTTTGAAATTTTATTTTATTTTTTTTTTTTTTTTTTTTTTTTTTTTTTAATAAACGTATATATCTACATGCGAAGTACATTCTGTAATTTTTTCAGAATTTTCTGAGTATGCCCGTGTGGAGACCTTTCCTTGTAAGGCATTTTTCTTTGATAACCGCCAGTCTTTGTGAGGAATAAAGAGACAACTCAAGTGTTTGTGAGTTATGAATTTGTGCTATTTGAAAGATCTAAAGTTTACGAGCTTTATAATGTCTAAAAACTTATTAACTAGAAGTTTATCATCACTCGAAGACACCTGAAAAAGTATTTTACGAGAACCATCCAAAACACTCTTAGACCGGCAGCGATCGGCGACACAAATGACTACGCCATCGAGCTACGGGATGAAATGATGATGTAGGACAAGATTAGTAGGTGTAGATTAAGGAATGACTTGTCTGCCTCGGAATTGTTTGGTACGATATGAGCAACAGCGGGCGCCAACTCGCAATTTTGGCGTCATTATCACGTTATTGAGTTACGAGATGAATTGGTGCCAAATTAAAGATAAAATAAAGAATTTAAAAAGTATTTTGGTCTGCCTGCACATATCCTGGCAGAAACATTTGGCAGACTAATATTTATAACATAAAATGACGTCATAATGTATAATTCAAAACCTATAAATAACATTTTGCATTATATTGCAATATATATTACTTCGCCATTGACTTTCACAATGAATTAATGGTTTAGGAAAAGCTTATTAACTTTAAACGGGAAAACGATTGATTTGGCATAACTTGGTACAAAGCGAGATAAAAGGGGCGCCAAACCCCTATTTTGACAGTACTATCACGACACTGATTTACGCCTTGAAAACCTGATGTAAGACAAAATGAATATTTAATATGTGATTTATCCTTTGCTAATTAAGTGTAGAAAAGGGTTCGATCCCCCGGTTTGAATATTTTTCACCCTGTTGGTTTTTACGCTTAGTTAGCAATTGATAAATAACGTATTCAATATTCAGTAATTTCAAGCATAATTTTACTGCTGAAAAGTAATCGAAAAAATTAATTAAATTGTATAAAATATTTATATTGTTTTAAGTAATTATTAAAAAAGTATGATCCCGTAATAAATAAAAATTAAGTCAATTTTAAATATACTTTCAGTAATTACTTAAAGCAATATATATATTTTTAATTTTTATATCCTATCTTACACTGTCGGTCACTGGTGACTGACGCTGCTTAAATGAAAAGTTCAGTGCGAGTTATTGGTGATTGATATGGCGCTGAACGTGTTAATATATTTATTCTGCGAAATACTGTGTCTGCGAGTAATACTTACCTGACCGAATTTTTACAGACCGAATTTTTACAGAGACCGAATTTTTACTCGTATCTGACCGAAATTTTAGAGAGCTAGCTACTAGAAACATTTTAATAGCTTATTACCATATAAATAGTAAGCAAAATAACTCTATTAGATTTCAGCTAACGCGATAGTCGTTAAGTTTCAGTAAACTTCAACTTCTAGTGATTTAGATACTTTCTTTTAACATTATTAAAGTACAACCAAAATTGAAAGAAAAAAAATAATAGGACCTGAAAGGGTTAAGCAAAACAACAGTTTTTTAAGGCGACCATCTATTTCATTCCGTTTCCAGCTGCCCGTTCATTAATTCTTGAAGCTGCTCCTTCCATCTGCCACCTAATTAAACTGGCTAACAGCTGGCTGGATTCTCGCGAAGCTTGTCATTCTTTTATTGCGCGATATTAAAGTCCAACTCTTTCCCCTTTCTGCTCTTTGATTACTAATTTTTCTTTCCTTTTATGAAACAATTCCCGAATTTATTATTATGACTGGTAAATTATCAGATTGCATTTCAATGTAACAACTAAAACAAACAAACATAGAAAATAAATAAATAAATAAATAAATACACATTTAATTAAATTTTTAAAAAGTTTAAAAAATTTTTGATTTTTTAAAATCCCTATCATTTTTTGAATATCAATGTTTTAGCCCCATTTTTTTTCTTTTTTTTTCTTTTTTTCTTTTTTTTTCTTTTTTTTTAAAAGATTTTCAAGATTACAGAACTGCGCATGAATTTTAAGATACATCTATTATTACATTTGCTATAATTTTTTCCACTGATACATACAGTGCAAAATGATGAAATCTAATACATCTTCATGTACTTTTATTTTTTTAAAAATAACAAAAACCTGAATGCTCATACCATACACTGATTTATTACATATAAAATAAAGAATGTGTACAAATAAATAAATAAATAAATAAATAAAATTAAATCCCTATCTCAAAAACGAAAAATATTTCAGCATTTTGAAAACATGAAAGTGAAGAAAATAGGAACATGGAAAAAAAGTCGTTTAAAGTTATAATTCGTGTGAGGAATTGCGCTGGGTGAATTAACAAAATTTACAATAACTCGCGATATAATTTAAAAAATAATGATAGTGGATAAAAATTAAGTATCAGAATATTCACAATTAAATGGGCTTTCATTTAATAATAATAATAAAAAAATCGATGCTTAAACTAATTTTGAGCTAAACTATCCTCTTAACTATGTTGGAAAGTTTTAAAAAGAAAAGAAAAAAAAGACAAACGTATTATTTTAAAATAAAGAAAACTGTTTCACATTTTCAAACATATGCGCAAAATTCCATTAAAAAAAAAAAAAAAAAAAAAAAAAAAAAAATTAGAAAATTATTGACAACATTTCAAACCGGTATCATTAATTTACGACATCGCATTAGCAAAAATTTAGCATCGACATTTAAAAGAACAATTCAATCGGGCTATTTTAATTTCAGAGAATGAAACAATAAGGAAAATCGTCTAGCATCATGGCGTAAAAGAAAATATTCTATATTTTTCAAACGAATTAACCGAATTTAACCAAAAACTATAGAACTATTTCTGAGTGCCTCACCTACATATTTATAGACCGGGAGGCTGCTGCACGGACAATCATCTCATCTAGTTTTAGCTGACTACGGAATTTCAGCCATGAACTTCATGATGTGATTGTTTGTTGGCCGCCTCCCGGTATACTACTTAAACCTTTATCTACCGCATTATGAATTCATGAAAATTTTACATTCTAAAGCATTTTACGTAAATTGTTTAAACTTAATTAAAATATTTACATAATCATTTAATAAATTTTTGATGGATTTTAGAAGGATTGATTAAATTTGAATAGACAGGGATTATGTGCAATATTTATAACCTCACTCAAATCTTTTATTTTAAACTGTTTTCTTAGTATTTTGCAGAATCATATAAAATGTACAAATAGGATGTTCTTACTATATAAATATAAAATTATTTTTGAATTGAAAAATCCCCATCCTCCTCCCTTAACGCCAATAAAGCTGAAAAGATACTAAATCAAAAGAAATCATCCTTTTAAAAATAGTTTTGTTTTGTGTACCAATAGTGCTTTTGGAACAAAATAAAGCAATGTATCTGCAACTCACTTTAAACAGTATATTACAACTAATTGACGTATTAAAAGAATTTTATAATAAGTAATTTTTATGGTACTTATAAGTACCGTCGGTAGATAAAAGGTCAGGGGAGTCCGCGGTACAAAAATATTCAAATTTTCAATAAAAAAAATATCGCCTTAAAAATTTCTCTGCTTTTTCATGCTTAAAATGACGTTTTAATCTTATTTCTATCTTTATTAAAAGATGAAATATTAATTCTTATGTTTTTGTTTATTTTCAAAAGCTAGCTTTCAAACAATGGTTGCCATGGAAATGATTTCTTGTGAAACCGCATTTTTCTCCAGGATTTTTTTTTTTTTTTTTTTTTTTTTTTTTTTTTTTTTTTTACAATTTTTTGGACTATAATTGTTACAACTCAAGAACCGTTAAAGATAAATGCTTCAAACTTGGAACATGTCTTTTTGATTCAGAAAATCAAACAAATATATTTACTTTTGAAAATATAATTTTTAAAATAAAAGTTACATAATTAAAAAAATGACTTAAATATTTTTAATAAAAAAAATAATATTTTAAAAAAATGCTGAATAAAAATAAAAATTTAGACATTTCTGTTCATATATATATATATATATATATATATATATATTCAAAGAAATTCTACAAATAATATTTTGAATTATGACGATTTTAAATTTCACCACTTTTTTCGCAAATTTTTAAATTTAAATTAAAAATAAATTTTGAGAAGTTTTACCATTTGATTTTGTTTACAAATAAAATGGTTAACCATCACAAGTAGCTTCAAAATTTTAACTCAATAAATACAAATTATTTTTAAATGTATCCCGGATCCCTTTAATAACAGAATAAATGGATTGATTTTGTAGGAATTATAGCGAAATGTACAAGACAAAGCCCAAAAACCATTTGGATGTCCAAGATAAGCTTCAACTGACGTTCTGGAAATTATTTATTCCAAATTTAATTAACACGTTCGTAAGCATGAAAAAGCAGAGAAAATTTTAAGGCGATATTTTTTTTTATTGAAAATTTGAATATTTTTGTACCGCGGACTCCCTTGACCCTTTATCTACGTTACGTGAAGATGTGATGATAGTTAATGCCGCACTGTAGAAGTGGGTTTTTACCAGAAGCCGATTTACTTTTTATAACAAAGAACCAGTGAAAGATTTTCCCGCGCCAGCGCGTGACTGGCCATCACCCCACATCATGTGCTGGCGCGTGATTGATCCCTTAACGTTGGCGCTATATCACGCGCTGGCACGTGATCGACAGCGAATGTGTTAAAAATATGGGAAAGTAATACAGGATCTCCGAAAAATATTGAAATTATTGAAATGTGTTTTAATTTTTTTTTACTATTTGAAGTTAAGCAGACTACGCAAGTTGAAATTTCCAAAAAAAAAAAAAAATAAATAAATAAATAAAAAAAATAAAAAGATTCAAGAATTAAGATCGTATCAATTAGATAGTCTTTTCGATTAATTAAAAAAATTCCACATAAGCAGACTACGCAAATTGCAATTTCAAAAAAAAAAAAAAAAAAAAAAAAAAAAAAAAAGAGAGATTCTTGAATTAAGATCGTATCAATTAGATAATCCTTTCGATTAGTTAAAAAAATCCACATTTTTTTTTTTTAAATATGAAAGTTCTGTAGGCAAAATTTGTCAGTTAAAAAATCTCAAAGCATTTTCAAAGTGTTTCACTACAACTTATAACAATTAAGCTCAACTTATGCCAGTGGTATTGCAAGCATCAACTAACTTTGTTTATCGTCTTAAGAGGGTCCGGGGCTCAAAATTCTATTTTTTAATTTATAGAGATTTTTTTAAATATTTTTTAATGTAATAAGAATATTAAATGTAAAAAAAAATTAATTTTTCTTTTAAATTTAAAAATATTTGATTTTTGATATAACTCTGGAAGTCCTTACTCGATTTACAAAATTTTTACAATTTTGTGTACAGAAAATGTGTCATTTTAAATTGTCTTCAGAATTTTAAAAAATATTAATTAAGAATTTCACAAAAAAAATTTAAATAAGAAAATGAAGTTTTTGCATGAGCGAGTTTTGCATAATTAGCATATTTTCACAATTATCACTCAAAATTAAAAATCCTGCAAACAATTTGTTGGAAATATAGCATAAAAGATCTGTTAAAAATTTCCATCATATATCTTGCAAGGAACTTTAGCTATATCCTTTTAAACTTGACAAATCGTGAAAAAATTCTTTTCTGAGATAAATGAAGTTAAAGCTATCGTCAAAGGGCAGCTGATGCATTGCTTCTCAAGGCAAAATGTGTTATGTCTCTGGATCTAATGAGGATAAAAATGAGGATTTGCGGTATTTAACGGTAAAAGTCGGTTTTTTAAGCCAATAAAAAAATCCAATTTTTGGAAAATTTTTAACCCCGGACCTCCTTAAATTTTATTGAAATACATCGCAGGTTTCTGTTTCTAATTTTATATAGGTCATCATTCAGCAATGATAAATTTTTAATTAAGTATAACTGGTTGAATTTCAAACAAACCACTATGCTTTTTTGCTTTTTCTGATGATCTTGTTTCATTAAAAGCCCTAATAAATGACTAATTTCATATAGAAAGAGGCGGGAATTATATAAAAGTTTTGAAAGTTAATTAAAAAAAAAACAAATAAACAGTTCTAATACTACTAATAATAAAAGTCTCTTTATTATTATTATTATTATTATTATTATTATTCACCGAATAAAACTATCTTGATTTAAAGTTGAATGATAGTTCTCTTCTAGTTCTTTTTTCTTATTTTTGCGAATATTTTTGTTTTCTTATTTTTAAGCATATATATATATATATATACATACATATATATATAAATATATATATATATATATATATATATATATATATATATATATATATATATATATATATATATATATATATATATATATATATATATATATATATATATATATATATATATATATATATATATTATATTATATTATCCAAAATTTTTAGCTATTAGAAGTTAATATTAAAAATATTTTTAAAAAGCTATCTTTAAAAATAGGCAAAGAATTACAAAAGGTAAAAGCATAGAAGAAATAACAATAAATAGACTTATATATAATAAAATATAATAACGATAAATATATGATAACAATGTAATAAAAATATAAAAAAAAGAACCTTAACATTCACAACGAGTACAAATTTCCCGATTTATTCCTCCAATGTTTTATTATTCATTACTACATTTTAAAATTCTCGTTTGTTTTTCCCCCTAACCAATTTGTCCGTATCAAGAAAATGCCTTCTGGAAGGAACGCAGAATACACGTTTCACCTACTGGATTGACTTATGAAGGAAAAACACGTTTTACAGTCAACTCAAAACGAGTGCTGATGATTAGACCTGTTTATGCGGTAGAAAAACTAGCGCTTTTCACATTTTTAACACTTTCTAACACAGTTAAAAAGTGTTTATGAATTCGATTTGTCTGTCCGTTCGTCTGTCAATGTTCTGATTCGCGTAAATAGACTCCGATTGTCATGTAATTGTTTTCATTATGACAATTTTCGATATCGAAAATGAAGTGTGTACTATTCAATTCATAGTTCATTTACAGGAACACTGAATTCTGTGGTATTATGTTTTATGGATAAACATTCTTTGTGGTGTATTTTAATAGCATTACGAAATTTTTAACTAATGGAATTTACACACATTATTGTGGTGCACTCGAAAATATATTTTATAGGATATGCTATGATTAGCACTTATAGTACGCGTACAGGGGAACTCTAAAATATTCTGTTATATTATCTGTACTTTTTTTGTAACAATTTAAATTAATAAGAAATATTCTTTTCACCGCAGATTGTACAGAATGCATATTTTAGTACATACTTCATAGATGCATATCCATTTCATTATGTTCGAAAGCGTGTACCTTCATTAAAATGCACTTGATGCTATTTTTTTCCCCATGGGCCGTCCTGTAACGGAATACTTTTCACTGTCTCTTCCATTAAACTATACATCGCTTTTTCATGAAATTTGAAATGACTCAACAAAATTATGTAAAAATTATATATTTCAAATTTCAAACGATTCGGTTGGGGGGTTTTCGCGTTGTTGTATGCAGACAGAAGGACGGATTGAACGACGACTGTAGGTGGTACGTATTTATATAATTACGAACGCACTTAAAAATGATAAAAGCAAGCATGATTTACAAAATTTATTATAAAATTTTATCTCTTAACATTCGCGAGGGTTAGGTTCCCGGAAACCTCCGCGATTGTTAAAATCACAGCCGTTAGTGACAATTTTTATATTCTGGTCACACCACTATTTTTAAAAAATACATTATGTAACAATTATATATTTTAAATTTCAAACGATTCGCTTAAGGAGCTTTTGCTCTGTTATATGCGGACAAACGGACTGACCAACGACTATAGGCATTTTCATAATTACGAAAGAATCTAAAAAGAAACATTGTTAATTAATGTATCAGAAAGGACCATTTGTCACTAACTTCACATTTTTCACTGTGTCTCAAGATTTTTTTTTTTTTTTCACCATAATAAACCAAGTCCATAAAAAAAGAAGAAAAATAGAGAGCTGGGGGAGGGGGTAAAAAAATAATGGTTCAAACATATTTAATGTACCTTCTAAGTGGATTATCTCATAAGTATTTATATATTTTTCAAAATGTACTTGGTCTACCATGATTGTGAGCCTCTCATTTACACGAGAGGCTCACAATCATAATAGACCAAGTACATAATAAAAAAAAAAAAAAGTTTAAATTACTGAGATTCGATCTTGAGTTTTACCTACAAGACGGACATGTAAAGGAACTTACAGAACTGTTAGAAACATTTTACATAGAGTTGAGCAATATGTTTTTTGGAATTTGAATTTCGGTACCTCTTTTCAAAAATACATTTCCTATTCTTTGCTACATCTTCTACATTTTTTTTCGCCTCCTTTATTGTTTTAGTTTGAATAGCATTTGAAAAAATTCAAATATTTTAAAATAAGAAACAATCTGTAAAAAGAAAATTAATAAAGGATTTTTTTTTTGTTTGTTACTATTAGATCATTTTGTGAAATGTAATGATAAACATGGTAAATGTTGTAACAGATTTCTTGTAACACGTGGTTACAAAATACGAGATCATTCCCCCCACCCCAAACACACCGAATAATATATATATATATTTATTTAAAATTAGTCATATAAATATATAATAATTATATTGTATATCATACATAAAAATTTAATAATTTAAGTATTGCGCGGTAGTGCATTATTTATTTATTTCCAGCGTGACTACTCTATCTTAATTTAACACGGCTCATGGACTTTATAACTTTTTTTATTTCTTTCCCCGTTTTGTCTCTGATGCCAAAAAATTTTTACTCTTTGCTAATCCTAATAACATTATCAATTTATATCGTTGGAAAATGTTTGGTTGACGATGCCTGTAACAGATAATAAAACGTCCTTTCATTGGATTTAATTATAACCGAGAAAGAAACATAAAGTATATTTTATTTTATTTATCCAAAAATATTTATCATAATTCCAAATTTCGCTTTTTTCACCGAAAATCAACGGAAATTTATTTCTATAAAATTTCACATTTATAACTTCATTTTTTCAAAAAATTAAAAAACCGTAATAATAATTTGTCTATAACAATTAATTTTCAATTAAAAAAAATTAAAAGAATATATATATATATAATATAAATATTTATATGTATATATAAATATTTTTTAAAAGAATTAATAAAAGGAAGAAAAAGAAGATGATGAATATAGTGGCATACGGAAAAAAATGACATTTGAAAAAAAAAAATGTTAGTGAAATAGGAGCATTAATAGCTATAATAAATAATAATAACATAATATTATAATTTAATCAGTAAAAGCCTTCATATAATACAAGTACACTGGGTTAAATATTATGATAATAAATGATTAAAATAATGATAATTATTTATTTTTTTCCTTAAATAGTTTTTTTAAAAAATGGATCGAACTATGAAGCTTTTGTATTTGCAGTCTTTGAACCTGTTTTATGCAACCGTTCCTTTATCTGTAAAACTGGTTTTTCCTTCATAGGTGGACCCTGTCAGTAAAACTCGAATTTCGCTTTTGAGCGGCTGGGTTACGCAATTTGCATTGAACATTTTTAAGAAATTTTTGTACGTGAAACGATAAAAAAGATACTTCATTTTTTTAATATGAAAATAAGTTAGAAATTGCACGTCAAGCGTAGCAAATGAGGTGTGTTTTCACTTTAAGAAAGTTTTAAAATATTCAGATCTTGGTGTAATAGTATACAACATATCGCATACAGTATAGTGGCCAAAATGTTTTGTGTGTTCCTGTAATATTATATGCTTTGTATCATACAGGAAGTAACTTGTTGTAAACATCAGCATCGTATATTAGTTTCAAAGAATGTGAAATAGTTTAATAATTCTAAAACACGCCCTAAACAGTCTTTCCTTCCATACCATTATGTAATAGAATACTTTTGGGTGGCCTTGTAAATGATTTATAAATACTGTTTGCACCACAGATGGTGTAGACTATGTTTTTTACTATATAGTTCATAGGTGCATATAAATTCTGTTATGTTTAAAAGAGTAGAATATCAATAAAATGCATTTGAAATAATTTTTTCCCATTGACCGTAATGACCTTTTCATTGTCCTCGTAATACACTATACATCCGATTTTCATAAAATTTGAAATGGCTCGACAAAATTATGCAATAACTATATATTTTAAATTTTAAATGATTCGGTTGGGTGGATTTTGCTTTGTTCTATGTGGACAAAAGGACGGGCTGAATGACGACTTAGGTGTTACGTTTTATATAATTAGGATCTCAGCTAAAAATGACAAAAAATACGTAAGTATAGAATAAACTAAATAATGAGAATCAGGCCATACTTTTTAAAATAAGAAATTTATAGTATAGTGTGTTAGAGCAGCACATAAAATCTCCCCATGGAGTTCATGACTGAAATTTCAGAATTAGTTAAAATTCGATTCGCATATTCAAACGCAATCGGTTTATTAAGTCCTATCTTGGTGGGAAACACCAAAAAACCCCGATTTTAACGGTTGATTCGTAGGTTTACCATTGTGTTTTCTTGCTGCCAGTTCTTCCCATTTCCATACTTTTGGGTGCAGGAAAACACAACGGTAAACCTACCAATCAACCGTTAAAATCGGGGTGTTTTAAGTTTTTTCCACCAAGATAGGACTTAATAAACCGATTGCGTTTGAATATGCGAAATTTTAATTAATTCTGAATTTCAGCCGTGAACTCCATGAGGTGATTCTCGGTACTGCCCCTCAAGGTATATGTGTTTAAATTTATTTTCTAGTATTCTGTTTGATAAAAGACGATTTTGTTTTCTTGTCGTGGTTTGATGGCCGAGTAGGAAACATTGCAAAAAAAAAAAAAAATAAAAAATAAAATAAAATAAAATAAAATAAAATAAAATAAAATAAATATAAGTAAAAACAAGTTGGAAGTTGCACGTAAAGCGTAGCAAGTGAGGTGCGTTCGTATGATAACAAAGTTTTAAAATATCACTCTCATATATCAATCTCATAAAATTGTAAATAGTTAATTACAATTAAAATGCGCACCAAATAATGTTCTCCCTATATCATTATGTAATGGAATACTTTTGTGTGGCCTTGTAAATCAATAACAAATGTTCTTTGCATCACAGATTGTGCAAAATGTATATATAATATGTACTTTATAGATACATATGCCTTTTATTATGTTCGAATGAGTGTAACACCATTAAAATGCATTTCAAACATTTTCCTCTATTGACCGTAATGTAACGGAATACTTTTGATTGCCCCTGTAATTGAACTATGCATCCGATTTTGATAAAATTTGAAATAACTCGACAAATTAGGTAATAATTATGTATTTTAAATTTGAAACGATTAGAATGCATTTGAAACTTTTTTCCCCATTGACCGTAATGTAACGGAATACTTTTAATTATTTCTGTAATTGATCTGTGCATCCGATTTTCATAAAACTTGAAATGACTCGACAAAATTATGTAATAATTATGTATTTTAAATTTCAAATGATTCGGTTTGGTAGTTTTTGCGTTGTTATAGGCGGACGGACTGAACGACAACAATAGGTGCTACGTATTTGCAAAATTACGGACGCACCTAAAAAGGCACTTTATTTCGTAATGTAGGCAAATTTAACATTAACGAATACATTTAACGAACAAAAAATTATATCTTCTTATTTACTCAAAATTCCGAAAAACGAAACTTATCTTTAAAATTTTCACATTAATATACATATATAATTGATAAGTTTTTTCATCCAAAATTTTAGGTTTTTTTGGATGGCATCCATTTTTAAGTATTTTCTTGTTAATTATAACACATATTAACAAAAAAATTAATACATTAAGGGTACCGAAGAACTTTCTTTGAACAAAAATCGAATTATTATTATTTTTTTTGTGTTAATTATTATTCTTCAATTTTTACTGAGCCGTTTCTGAAAAATTAAAGCTACAGTTTTTATAATTTTGTTCACACAAAGAATGTTTCGTACTTATAATATATTTTAATTTTTGTTTTTCTCATGATCGGTTTTTTAACGCTTTCAATTTTTTAAAATACTTATGAGTTTTAATTTTTGATCAAAATCCATGTAATTGATAAAGAAGAATGATACTGCTCACGAAGTAACTGTGTATGCATTTTAAAATTCGACTTCATTAAGATAATTAAATTGGATTTTTTACTAATTGAGATGCGAAATTTTGATTAAAACCTATATGTAATTCATAAAAAAAATCTCTAAAAAATTAACTATTTAAAGGATAAAAAAGCGATAGACAGATTTGCTTATAATAAAGTTTTAAGCGATTAAAATGCCAAATCAAGGAAATATCTCAAAAATTAAGACGCATGAGCATTTTGAATATTTTTTAATTAAAAAATAAATCTCAAAATTTTAATAGATTGAAATTTTTTGTGTTCTAATATACTTATATAGGTGTTCTATATACTTATTATGCACATTTGCACACACTTTTATATCTCTACACTAAGGGGAAAAAAAGGAAAAGACGCCTATTGTCCCTTTAAGATTTCAGCTTCCGAATTTTCCCCTGTAATGTTAAATCTATGGGCTACCTCCTCAGAAATTGAATATTTTTAATTTCTTTTTTCAGTGCTCTCTTTTTAAAGAATGTCTTTTTTTACTTTCTTCAATCTTTACAAGAAGAAGGTATTTGATTTATGAAAATTTTCAAAAGCCAATTTGTGAACAGGTTTATACGTTTTAGGGGTCAGAGAACACCCAAAACACGTTTTTACAAAGTGTATGTCTGTATGTGACAGAAATTTTGTGGGCGCTCTATCTCAAGAACTAATGCACGGAATTCCACAAAACTTTAGATTCTGTCAAACCTTCATATAAACTAGATCTGAATAGCTTTTGGTATATATCCCTCAACAGGTGGCGCTTGCCATGCTGCACTATTCACAAATTTTTTAATAGTAATATCTCAAGAATTAGTGCATGCATTTTCATAAACGTTTAGATTTATTTAGTACATAATATAAAATGGTGCTGATTACGTTTTGGTGCAAATCGCTCAACATATGGCACTGCCATGGTGCATTATTCGTGATTATTGCACTAGCTTTGTCTCAAGAACTAATACGCGAAAATTTTTAAAACTTTAGATTCAGTTAGTACCTCATAAAAAAATGATCTTGATTAGCTTTTAGTGTACATCACCTAACACATGGCAGGGCGCCTTAAACAAGTTTTTTTTTTTTTTTTTTTTTTTTTTTTTTTTTTTTTTTTTTTTTTAAGATTTTGAAATAGTTTTATCTCCACCTAACAGGTAGCGCTGCTATGCTGTATTTTTGGGAAATATTAACATTTATAAGATGGGCGTTAAAATTTTATTCCCAATTCATCATTTTTTTAAACGTAAAATATTAAATTAAGGGTAGATTTTAGAAAAATTTTGACAACTAAGAAAAAAAAAGAGACATCCTTTAAGAAGAGACGAAATTAAAAATATTAATTTTACAAGTAGATATTTTGAATATACGAATGCTTCGAATGCCCATCGACTTAACATTACCCAGGGGAGCTCGGAAGTCGAGTGACTAGCAGCCATTAAGAACAATTACACTAAAATTTAACTTATTTTGTTACTCCTACATGTATAAATAAGTATAAGGGTAAATCAAGCAAACTTCTACTCACTATTTGGAAATATTATTTTTATCTTAATTATTTCAAGAGATTATATATGATAAAAAAGAAAAACACACATGATGGAATTAATGTTAGAAGTATGCTTGATCGCCTAATTTGTTTGTGTGAAGTCGGCATCTAATATATGAAAGTTAATTTTTAAACATGCCATCATAATAATTTAGACAGAAATTTAACAAATAAAGCAAATTAAATATTAAAAAAAGAAATGTGTTTTTACTAGCATTGTTTAAAATGATAAAAGTAACAGTTCACTCTTTTTTAACATTTCCCAAGAAAGTTGAAAAGTGTTTATGATTTTGATTTGTCTGGCCATCTGGCCGCGCTTTAACTCCCGTAGATATTCTCGGATTGCCCTGAAATTTTTGGGAGTTATTAAAGTTTACTCTAGTAAGATCTCTATTGTAAATAAAGTTTCTAGCATGATTAGTTGATTTACAATGAAAATCAACGGAAGCAAAAAATGAAAATCAACTAATCAAAGGGACAATGAAAAATTTTCCGTTACATTACGGCCTATGGGGAAAAATCGTTTCAAATGAATTTTAATGATAATACACCCTGTCATACACATTAAAGTTTATATGCATTTACGAATTGCACTAAAATACACATTCTGTAACGTATGAGGTATTGCTAGTTAATAGTTACTATTTATTTACAAGGCCACACAAAATAATTTCATTACATAGTGGTAAAGGGGGGAATTGCTTGCGACATATTTTAATTATATTAAGATATTAAATGTATAATAAAATTTATATACGCTGCTGAGGCTTAATATAAGTTATTTCACGCAAAATACGAAGTGTATAGCTTTTACAGGGACACACGAAAAATTTCAAACAGTGTATTTTATCCGAAGTACTGTATATTATCGATGATGGCTGAAATGACTTTTTAATTATGATATGAAGTTTTAACTTTCACAAAATTTATACATATTATATGGTATGTATAAATACTTAGGGCTACACAAAAGATCTCGTAAAGGTTACTGAATATGAGCGTAATTTACTTAAAGCTTGTTTTTAAATAAACTATGTATTTTTATGCTGAACTGCATTCAGTTTACTAAGAAATGTTTTTAGAGTATAGATAAAATGATATACAGGGCATGCAAAGAATTGGATACATTGTAACCTATGGATGATAATTTTTATAATCTTACTTGTTTCTTTTTTCCTTCAGGGGCGTGGTGGCCCTGTCTCTTTGAAGAAAATTTTCAAGTAAATAAGTGTTAAAAGGAAAATAGTTACAAAAATCCATTTTCTCGAGGGATTGGACAAAAAATTGATAGTTGCTCATTCTCTTGGTATTTAACTGTCTTAAACCAGTTGTCAAAAATAACTGTTAATATATCTTTTAAATAAGTGAAATACAAAATTTAAGGGCTATAATTTAAAATCCAGGTAAAAGCAAATCCCCCCTCCCTCCTCCAGAACTTATGAGAGTGATCGTTTTTTTAAAGTGACATTTTTTACTGTGTATCTACAAAACCGGACTTGGGAGGAGTCAATTCTCAGAGAAATCAAACGAGGTATGATGGATTGAAAATTTCATTTCATCATAATGACTCCAGTAGCGTGGAAAGACCCGACGAGTATTAAATATTTAAAACTAGAATTGTTTTGCTAGTATTGTTTGAAATGGAAAAATAACAGTTCATTTTTTTTTTCTTTAGGGGTGTGGTGATCCTAACTTTTTGAAGAAAAATTTAGATAAACAAGCGTAGAAGGAAAATAGGTAGAAAAATCGGTTTTCTTGTGGGATTTGACAAAAAATTGATAGTTGTTCTTTCTCTCGATGTTCAAACTTCTTAAATCAGTTGTTAAAAATAAATGTTACTATTTTTAAAAATTTAATTACTATAATTTTAAAATCCAGGTAAAAAGCAACCCTCACACCCCTTCCTCTTGCACTTATAAAAGAGATAATTGTCTTCCAGTGAAATGTTTTACAGTGTATCTACAAACCGGACTCGGGAGAAGTCAGTTTTCAGAGAGATCAAACGAGGGTGATGGATTGAAATTTTTATTTCCCATAATCACATCTCCAGCGTTTGAGACCCGGCGAGTGAGTGATCCGCGTGAAGCGAAGTGTCGGCATTCAGTCGGGGGTGCTGCGTCCTCCGGACATCCCTCACTTTATCGGGGCAGGGGGCTTCGAGTTCGAATCGATCTGAGAGAAATCTCTCTGCTCCGTGTTTTCCACCTGTGAAGGGAGGCGCGCCTGCGTTCTCTTCTCTCACCAAGGTCGAGGCGCAGAACACCAGTGCGCGGCACCCTTCCCCCCGCATCGTCACTAGACTTCAGCTGATGGGAAAGCTGGTTCCCAATCAACGAATCAGAGTTTGATAACAGTGAAGCTTTGCAAAAATTTCGCCAACGTAGTATATTATAGAATAATATAAATATGTAGTAATTTTAATCGAGAATACATTATAAGATATTATTTTCTTCTTCGTTTTCCTTTCTTTTTTTATCTTAAAAGAAAAGCTTCATTTTGAAATTTGACTAAACAATTTTCGTTTCGATTTTGAAAATTAAATTAAATTAAATTAAATAAGTTAAATAAGTAATTTAAATAAAATCAAAATCAAAATTTATGAAGTAAATTAATTGAATGAAATGAAAAACAAAGTAAATAACTAAAATAAAATAAAATAAAAGCAAAATAATTAAATTAATTAAAATACAAAACAAAATTCACATAGTTATAAGTCAATAAACTCGCATGATCACTTTATAATGTGAATTTATTTTTGTATGATAAATCGGTTAAAAACAGTTAAACACTACGAGAAAGTGAAACTAAAATTTTTTTCTAAAGGAGACTATACCCCATGAATTAACCGTGGAAGACAATTTTTAGTTTCTTTTATTCTTTTAAGTTCACGTGTTTAAAATTTATCTTAAACGAGGGTTTCAGGGGAGCAGAGCCTCCCTGACTGAAAGAGAAATCTCTTTCAACTCTTCTTTTTAAAAGTGCTAATAAAGTCTTATTTTTCATTTCTTAGTATTTAATATTTCTTAATTGTTTTTGGTTTAACACGTTTTAAAAATAGTTTTGCTTTTAGTATGTTAGCAAAAAATTGCACTATTAATATGTGGAAAAAATATCTACAACAAAAACCACCATGGTAGTTTTTTCTAAACCGCTAATAGGACTTTCAATTTTCTATGTGCAATTTTTTTTCTGTCTGATAGATTTTATTTTATTGGACTTATTGAAATTTAATAACAAAAATTGATTGAACTTATTGAAATTTATTTTTGATTTAGATTTGAGTCATAAATAAACCTTGTACTTTTGTCAAGATGTAGTAAAAAAGAAAAAAAAAATATGAAAATTAAAAGATAAAAATAAAATTTCAGTTATTGATTTTTTTATTATTATTATTATTATTATATCGGAGCCCATTAATTACCTTGCACCGTGTTTTCTCAAATTTGTCTTTCAATTCGATCTCAGGCAGCAAAAAACTTCAAGCACGGAGCCGGACTTTTGCTATTTGGCGCCTTGGCGAAGATCATCCGTCGCTTCTCTGTAATGCATTACTCAGGAATCGGGCTTTCCAGCCACTAACGTCTCCCATATCCGTGTCTGCGTGTGCGCGCGTGCTTGTTTTGCCGGTGAGAAATGGCCGAGGACTTTTCTGGAATTGCCGACTGATGATGACAAGCCGACATCGTCCCCGAAAAACGATGGGTTCGAGCGCGGGTACCCTCTAGAACACGTGCGATTTCGGGATATTGGGACCGGCTGACGGACCCCCAATATGGCCTCTAGGGCTGGTGCGTCGAGCCCCACCACGGAGGGGCCCCCCGAAGTGATCCAGCAAGGGCACTTTTTCAGCAAGAAGACCTTCCACAAGCCCACCTATTGCCACCACTGCACCGATATGCTCTGGGGACTCATCGGACAGGGACTCATCTGCGAAGGTAAGATTCAACAACCCCCCTCCTCCCCCCATCATTTTCCCTTTTTACTATCCCCTAGTTATAAGTGGATGTATTCATTGACGAATGTCAGATGTTGATGATCAAAGTAGAACCTGATGTCTGAGTATACAAAACACCACCACTTTTTTTTTTTCCGATAAATTTTTGCTTTTTTTAATTTTTAGATTCCGCGATTAAATAAAGCGAAAATTGCTTTTAGAAAAATATAGTAGAAATTTGCATAGGTGGTCATCCGGCTTTGTGATTAAGTGCATGGTTTCTATATTCCTCTGTTGGTAATTTGTATTTTTCTTCTCAGCTCAGATGTCCCAATTTCAAAAATCATAAGTGTGAAAACAAACCTCTCTATAACGAAATCTAGCCTTAAATGGAAATGTGTTACCCGTTTAGTGAAAAGGGCAGCATGCTTTCACCTGTTAAGACACAATTCTATCTATAGTGAAATTTCCACTCCGATTCTTGCAGTCCTGTCTTAGAAGATTTTACTGTATTATAAATTATAGGATGTTTTCTGACGACGCACGGAAAGCAATGCACAACTCTAACAGTTAAAAAAAATTCCTTAAAACTTTCGCTCCATTTAATTTCTATACGGGAAGAAAGTATGATTATCTTAAAACACACATCTCTTTCATCCCAAACATCCCCCCCCCCCCACCCTCCCGCCTCAGTTATTCTATGATACATATTCATCGGCGAACGTCAGATGCTGGTGAAAATACATTTTTACTTATTTTTTATAACTTTGTTAATAACGTAACTAATAATTTAATTAATGCAGGATTTTGTTTGCAAGCTCAAATATTACCCGTTCACCACCGTTCAAAGATCATGCGATAAATTATATATATCACACGATTTTTTCACTTTGCATGGGGGGAGCATATTTTCGTTAATCTAATTTAAATATGTAACAATGATAGTATTGTTATTAAAATATACATTTATAGAAATTCCTCAATCAGTCTTTAACCCCCCCCCCTTTCCCTCGCAATATGTACACACTCATCGTCGAATGTCAGATCCTGAGGAATGGAGAACCTTTTCTATTTATTTCTGTTTATAAATTTTAATTTTTTTTTTTTATCATATGTTAAATATCTAACATTTTTTCCAAAATCATGCGATGTATAATAAAGACTGTGAAAAAAATCTACAATAAACATTTTTTTATTTTAGCAGGTATAACCCCCCTCCCCCCTTTTTTTCGGGAGCATTATATTTTTTCATTGTAGAAAGATTTTGTTTTCATGGATTTTATAATAATTATAAATCATGCGACATTTTTCTGATGATCGTAAGCGATAAGCAACTCTGTTATATAGCTAAAAAATGCATGACCATCTAAGTTTGATATGCAAGATTGCCTGTAAAAAACAGAGATCTATACTGCAGAAATTATCCACACACTACAAACTTATTTACTTCAGTAAATATTTAATATATTTTACATAAATGGATTATAAAATGTTCATTATGCGAAGTAAATATAAGTTTGACGTATTTACTTTTAGAGAATTTGTTACAAACATTAATTGTGATTGAAAAATATTTTATAAATATTTTCACGTCTGACTTTTCCTAAATATGTAATTATGTACAAAATTTCAAGTTTTTTTTTTAATTAAAAATGTAATAGTATTATCCTCATTCAAATAAAAATACCTCGAAAATAATACCTTTATTTGCATACTTACCTAGAGAACTTAGCAGTAAAATTTTAATGCTTTAATAAATAATTATTAATTTATAATTAATAATAATATAATCAATAATTAATAATAAATAGATATTAATTGTTAATTAATAAATAATAAATGCTTTAATAAATATTCAAATAAATAAATAAATATTTAAATTGTTTATTTTTAGATAATTCGGTACAAATATAACTTGTGAACAATAGATATTCTGCAAATATTTTTCTCCTCTAAATATTTTACATTCAAACTTTTCCAGGAAATGTAATTATGCAGAGATTTTTAAGGCTTTTTTTAAAAATTAAACAATAAAAAGTATTGTCCCAGTTCAAATAAAAATATTGCGAAAATACTATTTTTTTTTATCGACATACCTAAATAACTTAAGTAAAATTTTAATACTTTATCTATAAATAAATATTTAAAATTTACTTAAAATTCTAGGCATGATTTAAAAAAATATAATCTAGATATGGATCAAATAGTTCCAAGTGTTATACATCTATTCCAATTTCCCATTTCTTTCAACCACCTCATCAATTGCAGTATAAATATTCATCGGAAAACGTCAGATGCTGGCAGATCGAAGGCATCTTCTACTTAAAAATCGGTTGATATTTTTTATTTATATTCCTGATCCAGGTGTTATTAATACATCACTTTCATAGATCTGAAGATTGCATCTAGTATTCAGTTTCTAAATATAAAACGAAGCTGAAGAAAAGAAAAAAAAAAAAAAAAATCCGAATTGGGGAAATAACATTCGACTGTAGTTCGATGCATTGTAGAAATATACGCAATACTATAATGTGTGCTCACATAATCGATAGAATGGGAAAATCGGAAATTTCTAGTCGTGGTTTTGACAGTGAACATAGAATACAATTACGAAACACAAATGTATTATTATTATTTTTATTTTCACTTAAAAATATTGTATATATTTTTTAAATATTTTTTTTAAAAATGAAAATATTTAAACTTCAGCCATGTTTAAAATTTAACACAGCTACTGTTTCTTTTTTTACACAATAAAAGGATAAATATCGAATTCTTTGGGATATACAAAAATATTTTTTAAAGATAATTAAATTATCTTATAATTATAAATAATTCTTATAAAAGTTTTATAAGAACTTAGAAAAAATTGTAATTATTATTATTATTATTTTAATTTCAAATTTTAGTCATATTTATTTGTTTTATCTACTGAAAAATGCATACTTTTGCATATTTTTTGATATTTTTTTGATATTTTTTGATATTTTTTTATATTTTTATTATTTGTTGCTATTATATCATTGAATTTTTCTTGGACACCATTTTTGAGTACAATAAAAGAAGAAATATTGATTTGTTTTCAAAATTTACAAAAGTATTTATTTAATGATAATTAAAAAATATCTCATATTTATGAATAATTCTGATAAATATTTGATAAGATTTTAGGGGAAAAACGGGAAATTGAAATTATTTTCTTAAAAAATTCAAATTATAGCCGCAATTAAAATTTTATTTAACTGCTGAAAGGTGTATATTTTTGCATATTTTTTTCACTTTTGAGTACGATAAAAGAACTATTGATTTGTTTTCGAGAAATAAAAAAGTATCTTTACAAATATAATTAAAATACAGTCGAACCTCTATATAACGAAACTCCATACATCGAATTTCTCCATATAACGAATTTTTAGTAAGAACGGTCCCCTTTTCGCATGATTACATTAAAAACAGACTCTATATAGCGAAATATCTATCTCCATATAACGAATTTTTTCATAAATTGATCTTAATTTATTCAGTTTTAAAAAAGCTTCGAAATCATATGGAATCAATTTTCATCACTTATTTTTGATTTATCGTTCAATGGAGAGGGTTTTTTTTTTTTTTTTTTTTTTTTTTTTTTTTTTTTATAAATATTACTTCTCTCCTTATTCTTTAAATCTAACAAGTTCATACCACCTCCCACACACCTTTCAACATCCTTCTCAAAACACAGTCAATTGAATTGTTACACATATAAGAGAGGAATCAATGAGAGCACATAAGAGAGACCTTCAAATGGAGGAAAATATCAACTACAATTTTTCATTCCTTGCTAAAATTTGAGAATTTTTTTGAGAGCGTAACAATTGTAATTTTAAAATCAAAACAACAAAAAATTACAGATTTCTTCCTCTGAAATTTATGTAAGTCTTCCTCATTTGATTTTCATTAAGCTTTCAAATAAATGTCTTTTCTCTTTTTTGAAACTGCTTAAATAAGTAAGAAATAAAATGTTAGGTTAATATATACTTTTAAACATTTCAAATTCTTAATTAAAAAGATCAAAAATAATATTTGTTCAAAATTTACACATTAAATACTATTTTTAACATCATACTCTATACATCGAATTTCTCTATATAACGAATTTTTTACTGGAACGATGGATTTCGTTATATAGAGGCTCGACTGTATCTTATAAATAATTCTTATAAAAATAATGTAAGAAATTAGGGGGAAAATAGTAATTAATTTCTTTAAAAATTAAAATTCTAGCCACGTTTAAAATTTGATTTATCTGCTGAAAGGTGTATACTTTTGAATATTTTTCCACGTTTATTTTCGTGATTAAAAAAAATATATTTATAAAAAATAATTAAAATATCTTTTATAAATTATTCTTACTAATGTCTTGTAATTGTTATTATTTGTTCAAAAAATTCAAATTCCAACTACGTTTAAATTTAATTTATCTGCTGAATAATGTATATTTTTGCATATTTTTTTCAGTTTTGAGTACAAAAAAAGAATAAATATTGACTTGTTATTGGGATTTAAAAGTATTTATTTATAAATAATTAAATTATCTTATAATTATAAATACTTTTTATAAATATTTTGGAAAGTTTTTTTTAAATGTAGTTAATTACACAAATAAATTTCATAAATTTTATGCCGCGTTCTAAATTTGATATATCTACTAAAAGATACATCTGTTTTCATAGCTTTTTCTTTCTGAGTACAATAAAAAAGAAAAAAGGTTGATTTGTATCCAAGATTTACAAAAGTATTCATTTAAAAATAGTTAAAATATCTTATAATTTTAAATAGTTTATAAAAACTGTAATTAATATTAAATGAAATTTAAAACAAAGTCAAACTCTAATCATTTTAAATTTTTACAAACCCATTCAAATCTATATCTTTTATTGCTTGTTTTTTTCTTTCTTTTTCCTTTTTGAGTACAACAAAAGAATAACTCTTCCTTTGCTTTTGGAATTAACAAAAATACTAATTTAAAACAGTGATGATAATAATAACTTTTGTAAAGAAAAAAGGTTACTCTTTAATATATTTTTCCATGGGAATCATATTTTCAAACTACTTTTTCTCAAAATTAAAAATCGTGACAGTAACTTAAAACGATGGAACGGTAAAACCGAGCATTGAGTGTTATAAGTTTATCTTCCATAGAAAATGATTCAAATTTACATTGAAAGATCATGAAAAACAATTCAAAGATATGGAAGCGGAGAGATATGGCAGTCACAGATAGTATAGTTTAAAAACGACATGTCTTTTGATTTTATCATCACGAGGTGGAACCCGTCGAAATTCGACAAAATAAAATGTTTAAGAAGAAACTGTTTTATTGATTTATAACAAATCTACAAAATTAGTTACAGTAAAAAATACATCTTATATTGGTCAGTCTAACTCTCAAACAAATATTATTTTAAGCTAAAATTAACAAAATACTGTAAAGCTCAATTATCTAAATTATTAAACGTAATAAAACCGAGATTCACCGGTTTTTATAACAGACGATATTTTTTAATTAGTATATGCATTTTAATTTCTTCTTTAATTTCCAATCAATTTTAAAGGAAAATTAAGTGATTATGTTGCCACAATTACAAAATTGGTATAAAATAATTAATATCTCAAAAATAAATTGAGATACACCTTTGAAATAAAATGCATATAAAAGTACATTTTTTTTCTATACGACGATGTAAAAATTAAAAATGTACGATGTTTAGAAGTGTAAAATTTGCAGTACCGAAAATTGCAAAACCGAAATAGCATGAGAAAATGTTGTAGATTATAATTTCTCTCTTTTTTTTTTAAAGTTTTAAGAGAAAATGGAGTGATTCTGTTGCCACAATTACAAAATTGGTACTAAAAACTGTAAAATAATAATAATAATAATATCTCAAAAATAAATTGAGATACAGCTTTCAAACAAATTGCATTTAAAAATACATTTCTTTTTCTATACGACAGTGTAAAAATTCAAAATATGCGATGTTTAAAAATTCAAAATTTGCAGTAGCGAAAATTGCAGGGAAAAATGTTGCCTTTCGCAAAATGACGTATGTGTTACGCACACATACGTTTGGCCTTTATAATATAGATATTCACATACGGTCAGCGTCATTTTATTAAAAAAGTTCTACAGTATATTATTTTAAATATATTTTTTTCCTTAAGATTTTTATGTCTCGAACGCACTAAATATTTATTTCTGTTTTGAAAGCAATTTCTGAAATATGAACAGGGTAAAACAATTATGTGATGTACCAATTTGTTGATTTATCTGAAAAAGAAAGAATTATTAGTAAACAAAATAAAGGAGGAGGCATTTCTATGAGAGGGAAAATAGTTTTTTCCCTTAGCAATATAAACAACATCTCTTTTGTTATGAAGAGCGTATTGAACTGGATAATTATTTTGTACGTAATGTAAATATTTAATTATGTCCAAATTGAGTTGAAGTAAAATATAAATATGGAAAACATAACGTAATATATATTACAAATTATTTGTAATAAAAAATGTCTATTTAGAGCTTGACTAAAGATTTTTTCTAATTTAATTTAAATCAACTTTAATCAATCATATATTCTATATTTTTAAATAAAAAAAAAACTTTTTGTTTATTTTAAAAACTGATTATAAAATATAAATATATATATTCTACATAATTTTGATATGTTGTAAATGAACAGATTTTTAATTGTTAATAGTATGAAATAAATATAAATTTGAGGCATTAATTGTAGCCTAATCTGTATTCTATACTCTTTTAAGTATACAAAATACCTACAACAAGAATTACAATCACAATAAATACAATTTTCGAAACAAAATTAAAAACTTATAGCTTTTTTGCTGAAAAAATTATTCTAATGTCTCACTTTACTAAGCAAATATAAATTTGAATCATTTACTTTTAGAAAAATTGGTGCATTCTAGATGAAATAAATAGTAAAATTTGTTTATTGTGCTTAGTCTTTTTTTAAATTTATCTCATAGAAAGGTTATACTTTTGAATATATATATATATATATATTATATATATATATATATATATATAATCTCGTAATTCTTTATACCCTTATGGTCTAAATTCTAAATTATTCAATCGTACTAACATTGTCTTTACTAATACAAATAATTATGAACATTATAGTAGTACGTATGCAAAATTAAATCATTCTGCTATTAAAAAAACTACACGTACAACAAGAGGTAAAAATAAGACTAAAAATCTATATATTTCTAGAAATGAGATCAAACAACAAATAATTAAGTTGGAATCTGAATATAATAACTCGTATCAATGGATGGATATTAGGAAACACATTTTTTCAATAAAAAAGAAACATCTAAATTTATATTATAAAGTATTTCTATCTATTGATTTAACTTCACATTTTAGTGATATTTACTTTGATTTATTGTACTATAGAATTAATTTTCTTAATGTTAAAATTTCTAAAAATACATATAAAAAAACTAATAATACTCAACTCATAATAACTTTTACCAATAATGTACTTAATAAAATTAATCTACACAACATTATTAATGATAAAAATAATAATAATTTCCCTATAAAAAATTTCTCTATACATAAATCCTTCAAATATAACGTTACACTTGGACGTAAGATATTTAACTACAATAAATTTTCTAAATTTTTAACCAATAATACTAATTATCCATGCTATTGTAATGATCCCTGTTTTAGTAACTTCGTAAATCAAGATCATGGTCACATTATTACTGGGGATATTAATATCGTTGAAAATGATTCTTTAAGAAATTTAATGGCTAATGGTACTAAATATCGTGTTCCTTCATGTACTAATATTAAATCAATCATTAAACAGTTTAATTTAGATTTAGATCTTTTTATTTATAAAATTTCGATAGACTACAATAAGCCTCTGGAATACTTCACTGAATGGAAACTTAATGTTTTAGATAAATTAAATATTGAACTTTATAGGAATATCGATACCTTCATTTTAAATTTTAAACAATTAAATGATGAAATAAAAAACTTACAAAATAAATTTATCATAACATATGTCGATAAATCTCCTAACAACTATGCTTTCATATGTAAACATTATTACTCTACATTATTAAATCAAGCAATAAATTCTAGTTCAAATTTCATTAAAACAGATATTGATACTATTATTAAAAATAGACATATAGCTCAATATTATAAATTACTAAAATTAAAGAATCATAATTATAACTATCCTTACATTGTGGTTATTCCAAAATTCCATAAAATTCCTATAAAGTTTCGTACTATAACTATTGGGTGTAATACTTATAACAATAATGCAGGTAAAGAATTATTAACAATACTTACAAAAATGCTAGATATTGCAAAAACTAATAATAAATTCTACAGTATAAAAAATAGTTTACATCTTGTAAATAATATCAAAAATTTACAAAACATTAAGTACATCAAAACATATGACTTTAATGATTTATTTAATACAATTGATATTGCAGATATGTTCAGGATCATAAATTTATTATTCAAGGATTATAGGAATTCTCTAAACATACATGTATCTTTATCTTACTTCAAATCTTTAACCAAATTTATTCTTTATCATAATTATATATTATTTAATAATACAATATTCAAACAAATAGTCGGTCTTCCACAAGGTGGGATTGTATCATCCATCTGTGCTGATCTCTACTTACATTATTATGAACGTAATACTTCTATTGTTAATTGTTTTCTATACAGGTATCTTGATGATATAATAATTTTATATTCTAAAAAGTCATCTAACTATTCGCTACCAATTAAATACCACAAAAATTTAAAATACAGTTATAATGATATGCATAATAATACAATTAACTTTCTTGATCTTAATATTACGCTTTCTGATAATAAAATTCTATTTGATATTTATGACAAACGTAATGACTTTCCTTTTAAAGTAAACCTCTTTACTCATTATAATTCTTGCCTACATAAATCTGTCTATGTCAATATATTACTTAATTTTGCCCATAGAATTAAAAATATTTGTTCACATAATTTTAAAATGCATAATTTAAAAACTGTACAAGAAACTGCTATAAGATATGGTTATCCTTTACATTTGGTTAAAAAAATATTATCTGTATAAACATTTATTAAGTATTAACTGTCTATTTTCTCTTCAACCAATATTACCATATGATGTTATTGATAAAAACTCCTATAGTCTTTAATATATAATAAGTTATTACATGATCTTAAAAATAATTAACACATTGCGTAAAAAAATATTTAAAAAAATTATAAAAAATAAAAATAATACAAAAAAATAAAAAATACAAAAAAAAAAAAAAAAAAAAAAAAAGAAAAAAAAATATGAATAATAGGATGGTTGGGTGGGTTAGATGTTAGATTACGGAGGAGGGTGGTGTTGTCTGGATAATACGCAATGGTTAATTATTATCTATAAAAAAAAAAAAAAAACTTTTCACATAGTATTAAAGTTTATGTTTACCTAAAAACTAATATGCATAACTTAAAAATGATCAAGTTATTGAGATAAGCTATGGTTGTCTATTGTATTTGCCTTAAAGAAATTATTTGTAAAATATTAGAATAGAAATTCTTCTTGGAAACTCTTAGCTAATAAATAATTTATTTTTTTCCTATAATGGAGGGCAGCACCATAAGCATATAATTTAATTAATATATTAATCCTTTAGATGGCAGAACTAAAATAATTTTCTGCTAGAAGTTGTAGTAATATATTCGAGTTAATTAATTAATATAGTAATTTTGATAATTGATTTAAAATAAAAATATAATATTTCTAATAGTAGCATCTATTTTTTTTCTAAATATATTATGAATTATATAGTATAATATATGTTTTACTAATTTTTATAATTATTGTTACAACTTTATTTTATTATCTATGTGATTTATACTATGACCATAACCGTGATTGTTAGTAAGTCACATGTAGTTTGTATCTGATTGCACTACAAATCTTGCTAGGATATGGGTAATGGTAAATTATCTTAGTATATATATCTTTTTTTTTTAATGGAATAATGTATTATTGTTATTTTGTCATATTGATTTTATTTTCTTCTATGTGTATCTTTCTACTAATTTGTCATCTGAATAGCTTCCAGCCAGTCGGGTGTATTGTGAGTCGAATTCTTAGCTTTTAGCACGACTCATAACAGAAACTGGTTGGATGTTTTTGCTTTTTTGTTAAACTATACACCCCTGATGAAGTAGTTTAATGGAAAAGCCTTCTACTGCCTTTTTATCCATTTATCTTTCATTATTTTGGTAATCTGCCTTCTATTTCACTTCAAACTTCAACTGTTTTCAATAAGATGATTGTAAAAATACTGGTTCCATTGGTTTATTGTATGGTAATATATGAATTACTCTGGTTATATAATGTCCATTTATCCACATATTTCTCAGTAATTTGGTAATCTGCCTTCCATTTCTCTTCAAACTTCAACTGTTTTTAATAATATGAATGTAAAAATACTGGTTTCATTGGTTCTTTTATTGGTATTGTCTGAATAACTTTGGATGTATTTATAAAAGTATTATATATATATATATATATATATATATATATATATATATATATATATATGTAACATTTTAAAAATTTACGATTCCAATAATTAATTAAAAATAAATATTTTATAAATACTTTTTAACTTTAAAAAAATGTAATTATCATCTACTGAATTCCACATAACTTTTTAAGAATATCAACCGTGGAAAAAATGTCTTATTAAAACAAAAATACAACTAAAATAACTTCGTCATATTAAGCTAAAAAATTTCACAGTAAAATTTCCCCTTATCTATCCTATATCCTCTACCTTTTGAACAAAGGACAAGAATGCAAGACAAAATTAATGTATCAAAAAATAATTATTAATTAAAAAATAACTATTTAGAGCTTAACTACAGACCCTGCTAATTCCATTTAAATAATGAGATTTAACTTAGCCTACTCTTTTCTGCAAAATTAAGAAACATTTGACACACGCGTTCTAAAAAAGCAAAATTCAAGATAAAGTGTTCGATAAAATAAATATGAATTGGGATATTAGATCTACAAAATTATTATAATTATTTTAAAGTTATATAGTCTAGAAAAAAAAATAAAAAATATTATTTAAGTTAGAATAAAACTCATTTCTAGATAAAATAAAACACGTTTACAATTTATCCTTTGTATTAAAAATTAAAACATTGTCAATAAGAAAATATTTTAGAAATTGCTTGAGATTCTGTGCACTCCTTGTTATTATAATTTTTTCGAATAATAGAGATTGGATCAAACAGTTGTGCTTCACAAATTTTGCATGTAGGAAAAAGACACCAAATATTGTTTCTTAAAAGCTAAGTTTTTAGCAGAGTTGGGCAAAATACATCGAAAAAACATTTTCGATACAAAATACAAAATACATTAGTTTTAGAATCTAAAATACAAAATACAAAATACTTTTCAAATTAAAAAAGTTCAAAATACAAAATACATGTATTTTGAAAATACATTCAAAATACAAAATACATTTGAAAAATTAAAAAAAAAATGCCTATGAGATTAGATGTTTGTACGGGCCGTGTCCGACAATGTTAGCTGGCCATTTTCAATCCCGACACTCGGGCCGGGCCTGACCGGACCTGTCCGGGTCGGGTTTCGGTTTTTTTTTCAGAAAGATAGATTTAGATGGGCCTCGTCATCCCTCTTTCGGGTCTTGGCTTTACTTTTTTCTGCAGATTCAGGCCGGGCCTGACTAATTCCTTCCAGATCGGATAGGGATTGGGTTTCATTCTTCCTAGAGAACTAATTGCGGTAGCCAAAAATATTAGTATAGGCTCCCGATCCAGCCCGTATGAAAATCATTGGCTCATTCCGTCACGGTCAGCCTATGGGAAAATTCAGTAAAATCTGGCCCGACCCAACAATTATTTTTCAAAAAAATTATCGTATTTTTAAATTACTATAATTTTAACATTAAAATTATTATTATTATTTATGAATAGTAAGTATATTTCTGGATAAAAAAAATTAAAGCACAGCAAAGGGAACTCTGAGAATGAATCTGTCGTCTTAAACAGGAAATGTATTGATTCATGCAAAATAAATTTAATAACAAGAAAAAAAATATGATACATTTACAACAAGCTACGTTCCTCGTTCCTGTTAAGAAAAAACCTGTCTATAATCTATTTTTTCTCCTATCCTGTGCCGAATCCTTCTCAGAATATTTTACTGTATAGGATTTTTCGATTTTTAGGTTTTCAAGGCATAAAGTGATATTTAAGATTGCTCTCATCAAGTTCTGCTCAACAAGTGCAAATGTTTTGACACATTTACAAATCCATTTTTTAACGGAAAGCTATAAAATTGGAAGGCCTGACTATGGAAGCGATTTGGAATCGAACTGAATTTTCCATTTTTGTATCAATAAATTATCATTTGAGCTATAATGATATCGATTACGTGACAAGCACGATTTTCACTCCAGTTTCAATGGTTATTCTTCTTTCTCGAGGAAATTCGATTCAAAATTATGTGAAAATGAGTGGCGATTAAATAATTTCTGCACCTTCTAGCTTCATGCATTTCCAAAAAAAAAAAAAAAAAAAAAAAAAAAATTAAAGTGTCATAAAGTTTTCCTTTTTGACTAAGAACAGCCTTAATTATGACAAAAACATTTACATAAAAATAAATATTCATTTTAAAATTAAATATCGCAATCTAAAGTGCTTTTTTAAAAGAAAGTCTATAGGCTTTCTTTTAAAAACATGGAAAAAAATAAGTATTTTTGATTAGAATTCCTCATACAAGATGATTTTTAACCACATCGACACAGAAATTTATGTTTTCTGGATATTTAATTGGTACGGGCTAATCAAGTTTTTGTACGAACAGGGCCTGGACGACGAGCTTTTAACTTTTATATAGAGCCGAATGGATAAAGCACTCAGGTGACTAAAATGCTTGCTTTTCTTGACACTTAGTTTTTTGCAATTTCATTTGCTAGTAAGTCTAACGTTATATAAAATAAACAATTATGTATTTATGTGAAATAACTTAAAATATTAAAATTTAATAAAACTATCTTTAAATTTTTGATTAAATTATAGTAATTAAAAAATTGCCAAGAAAAAAACATAATTTAATTTCAAATTATATTCTTTAGTCTTTCTCTCTACACACATACACACTAAAGGGGAAAAAAGGAATATATATGTAATTTGACTGAAAAATGTTTCATCCCATACAATATTTATTAAAAAAAAATTGGTACTACTGAAAAAGTTATTGTATATTTTTTTATCGTAGTTACATTACATTTTCCTACAAAAAAGAAAAAAAAAAGAATTCGCTTTTTTATTAATGAATATATGTATGTTGTGGTCTCCCTAAACACTCCTCTAAAAACTAGAGATGGGCAGTATCGAAAATATATGTATTTGAAATACATTTTCAAAATACATTTGTATTTTGTATTTTAACCTCACTAAACGAAAGTATTTTGGTAATGTATTTTGAAATGATTTTTTCAAGTATTTTGTATTTTGAAAATACATTTCATATTCAAAATACATTTCTGTAGGTTTCCAGCTGCTTCCTTGAAACCGCAGATGTAAAATTCATGAAAGAATAATACGAGCCTTCTGTTTTGTTTTGTCTTATAGGATTCGTTTCTGAAAGTTAAGGAAAACATGCTTTACAACTACTGATACGATAAGAATTAGAATCAATGCTTCTGTTTTGCTTAGTCATTTTTGCTGAACTGTTACAGTTCTAAAGTTCTAGATTTTATAATTATAACGTTTCTTAGCGAACGACAAAAACTACTGTGTGATAAACAGGAAGAATCATTTAGATTTTTGCTGTGTCTAGTGTTTTTTAAAGAACCTTATAAAAAAAAGTAATGTAATAGTAGAAAAGAAATGTAATTTAATGTTTGTTTTGAGAAAGAATGCCTAATATTTTTCCAGCTTCAAATGAAAATGTATCAAAAGAATTACTGTACTGCTACAGAACACGTTGCGCTATACTACATGGGAAATTTTTTAAAAATAATTTCAGTTGATAATAATGGCAGTTGTTAAAGTAGCATGACAAATGCGTAAAACAAGATCTATCATTACAAGTGGAACTTTTAAAGCAACAATCAACTTTAAAACACATCTAATGGTAAGATTTTTTATTTTATACCGTTATACATTGATCGAAACATTATTTTTCTAGTCCTTTTGTATCTATTTTATCAAAGTTCGGGTAAATTTTAAGTTACTCGCGATATTCATTTGCGAACACGAATTTTATCATACAACTAGCTCTATTTATTGATATGCAATTCAGATTTTCATTAACTGTATTTACTATTGAGTATGTCGATCATTGGATTTTTGATTATAGACCTGTCCTTACTGGAGATACATGTTTATCTAGCGTGACTTCGCAAGTATTTTTTTTTTTTTTTTGACTCATTTTATGTTTCATTTTATAAAGTTTAAATTAAAATAGAACAATGAAAATATAAACTAGTATCGGGCCAAAACGAAAACTGCTGTACGAAACCAAAGTTTGGTTCTTTTTTGAGTTTCGATTGTAAACGGAAGTTTTATAGATGAAAGTTTTTAATGTCAATGAGAATGTTAATTTGTTTAATTACAAAATTATCCCCCCTTTAGAAGAATATTTATGATTTTCAAAATGCGGGCATTTGCATACATTTGTTTAGACTAAAATATACAAAAGATTAATGAAACATTATTTTGTATTTTGTACAGATTTATAAGCATAGAAATTTATACATTACTAATTGTGAAGTTATTTATGTATCCTAAGTATCCCGGGTATTTATGTATCAACCGATATCAACGTTCATTGTTCAGAAATTTTCAAAATGTTTAACACTTAACTTTGCAAATTAATCCAAAAAAAAAAAAAAAAAAAAAAAAAAATCAACAAATTATTCTTTTAGAGAAAACAGTATTTTCATATTTAAATAGCAATAGGAATTTTTAATTTGCAATCATTATTTCAAATATAGCATGCTTATGTTTAAATACATCTTTACAATAAAACTGACGGAAAATTACGTTGTGAGTATTTAAAGTATTTTTAACAGTGCCGTGAGAAAGGGGGGGAGAGAAGAGGATGTTGCCCCAGCCGCGGAAATTGAGGGGACGCCAAATTTATAGTACCAATGTTATTTTTGGCCTGTTACAAGAAGTTTTGGGTAGGAGGGGGGTGCGCCAAATTGAAACTTTGCCTGGGGCGCAGTTTTTTCTTCGTACGCCCCTAATTTTTAATGTAATGACTCATTCAAGAGGGTTTTCAAAACAGACCATGACGAAAAATGATGCATTGGTAGCAGACATTTAATAAACACAAAAAACATGACTTATTTGGTATCATGATACCCCAAACGTTGTATTTCTACGCATTATGATATTTCTAAAATTTAAACGAAAATACTTAACATGTTTATTTGATATTCCTTTTTAAATTATTTCTTATTTATTATTCATAAGAAGCATAATTGTATTTGCGTAGTAGTATTTGAAACATTAACGAATTATATTTTTAACAAACCGAATTATGCATTTATTATTATACATATTGGTGGATATTTAACCTACGAAGGATGCTGTACAATTCTTTTAAACATATTTGTATATGTATACGTCCAAGAATAACTATTAAACTGCCGTTTCGAATTTTACTCACTCGCACTTTTTTTACTTTTCTGTATCTTTACAACAAAAAAGTATTGGATTCGTGAAAAAGTCGACTTCAGATTGTCGACGGATTTATATTTTTGAAGGTCCTGAACACTCACGGTTTTTAGGAAATGTCTGTTTGTGAGTTTATCAGTGTATGATACAAATTTTATGGGCCCTCTATCTTAAGAATTAATGCACAGAATGAAATAAAATTTTAGATTCTGTTAGACATTTACATAAGTTATTTTAGATATTAGGTAATGGTGTAACTCTTCCAAAAGGTGGCGCTGATATGCTTCGTCTTTCACAATTTTCGCAAAAACTGTATCTCAAGAACTAGTGCACGGATTTTCATCAAATTTCTGATTCAGTTAGACGTTGACATAAGTTGTTGCCGATTAAGTTTTGGTGTGAATTGCTCAGCAGATGGGTGACGCTGCTATGCTACATTTTTCACGATTTCTGCATTAGCTCATCTCAAATAGTAATGCATGGATTCTCAACGAATTTCAGTTTTAGTTTTATCTTTTAATTTAAATTGTCACTAATTAAATGTTGATGCAAATCTTCCAGCAGGTGGCGCTGTTATGCTGCATTTTTCAGGATTTACAGGATTTTAACAAGAACTAATGCACTAAATGTCACCAAACTTCATATTCTGTTATGTATTATTATTAACTATTACTGCCAATCACCTAAATTCGCTATCGGCTTTTAAAACCTGCTCTGTCTATCCTTAATTATAAATTCTCCAAAAAGATATTTATTAAGTAATTTTCAATCTGAGAGCTCTTTTTTTCTTTTGCAGGCCAATTGTAATTTCCAAACATAATTTTAATTTATAGATAGTTTTGATAACACTTCTATGCTTAAAATGAAGCGAAATTATACCCAAGAAAGATTTTTTATTTTTGTATACATTTTAACATTTTATCTGTAAGTATTCTTCGTTTATTTTATAAAGAATATTTTTGAATGGATATACTTCGTCATACAGACATTAAAACAGATGGCAAAATTCCATTTAAATTAGGAGATTAAACTTTAGTCTACTCCTTGCTGCAAAATTAATAAACATTTAACACACGTGTTCTTTAAAAAAATCAAGATAAATTGTTTTATAAAATAAATATGAATTGGGATATTTAATCTACAAAATTATTGTTAGTATATTTTTTAAGTGATACTGTCTAGAAAAGATAAAAATATCATCTAAAATAGAATAAAACTCATTTCTAGTTTAAATAAAACACGTTTACAATTTATCCTTTGTATTAAAAATTTAGTCACAAAACATTCTCAATTAAAAAATATTTTAGAAATTATCTGAAATTCTGATGCACAAAATTTATTTTTGCGATAATTTCAACTTCGATGAAAGGGTTTTCAGTGTTCCTGTAAGTCTAATGATGTTCTTACACACACACACACACACATACACACACACACACACACACACACACACAAAAAAAAAAAAAAAAAAAATCTATTATAAAAACGTTTAATAAAACTAAATTTTATTTCAGCGAATAAATATATAACATAATAAATTACAAATCAAACCATTTGAAATTGGACAGACGATGAGACAAAATTATTGGGTGGAATGGCGCCCTATGGGCTCACATAAGTTGGCGCCACTGAACCTTTTCTTAGTCATCCACAGTTCTGTGAAACATTCTTTATCTTTAAAAACTTTAAAAATCAATCAGTTTTCGAGATTTTAAAAAAAGCATGTATAAAAGCGAATTTTTTTGGTGAAACAATCTTTTGGGGAAATTTCCAATCAATTTTTACACTGGATGAACCTCTTCGGATCTGATGTATCTTAGGATACACATCTTTAAAAATCTCTTTCATGTATCTAAACAATGTAACAAAAAATAAATTAATGTGCACTGTAAAAAAAAAAAAAAAAAAAAAAAAAAAAAAAAAAAAAAAAACTGTTAAATTTACGGCACAGTAATGTTGCCAAAAGTTTTTGCCGTAAAAGTTGCAGTAAAATTAGATAAAAAATTTACATCCAATTTTACTGATGTAAATTTTAGATTACATCAATTACTGGAATTTTTACGGCAAAAACTGCTGGCAATATCGTTGCCAGCAGTAAATTTAACAGATTTTTTTTCTTTACAGTGTGAATGGAGTCTAACAGACAGCAGAATTTTAAAAAATAGCAATTTGTTTCTTATAGCTTTTTGTTAACGACTTACGTGTTGGCTTGCAGCAGCCACGTACGAAATGTACCAAAATGAAAATGTAAATAATTTTACTGTGTGTTAAGATACTATTCGTAGAGCCCATTAGTAATAGAAAGTTATTAGATATGTATTTATTTCATCTTTTTGCAATGCAAAATAAATAAATAAATAAATAAATCCTAATAAATTGTTAAAAATTGCATTTTTTGGGTCCCCATCTATCATCAAATTTTGCATACAAAAGATAAAATATAATTTTTTTTGCATTTAATCTTTATTAGCTATCATTTTTGTTAATATAAATCCATAACTGAAATTTTAAAAAGTACATAAATAAACATTGGCGTCTGAAGAGGTTGAATAATTTTGTGAAACCAGAATATAGGTTTTTAGGATGGGTTTATGTATTCTCATTTTCCTGCTACATAACTCAATTTATACATGCAAGATTAACAAAATAACGTTAATATTAATGTTGATGTTAAAACTGTTAGATTAGCATGTTTCTTTGGGAAACATGTTTGTTGAACATGAATATGTTTACCCGGTAATGGATACCGCCTTAAAAACCGATATTCCAATTTGGCAAAACTGACTTAAAATCTACTTGGAAACGTTTTCGAAAATCACTGGGAGCAAAAAACCCTTTGTTTTCATAAATTCTTTTTAAAATAAGGAAAATGCACAAGTTTCTTAGGACTACTTAGTAACCTTACAGATTTTTTGATTTGCAGTGCAAACTTGTATCTGTGACATGAATTTTTGTTATTGCCATTACATAAAATTTTCTAGGAATCCTAGTTTCCTAAAAAAAATTTTAGTAACTTTTACATATGGATCTGCAGAAACAATTACTGAGTCACTATTACAATAATATGTTATTGTAGTATATATAGTAGAGGAAGTATTCTGCCAATGAGTAGTTTGAATCTTGTCCTGATAAATATGCCGATAGTTTTTAGTGAAATCAGTTTGTATCAGAAGTTTTTCATTTGGCAGATTTTCATTTAAATTGGAGAAAACTATAGATTGTTTCAACATACACATGACACATGAAATATAGATGCTGATTTTCCAATAAATTTAATACGTCCTTTAAAATTCCCTCTATTTTGTTTCGAACTATAGCGCCTTAATCTGATTTTTCCATTGTTGGTAGGAAACTTCAGATTCTATTTCACTGTTGCAAATAATTTCCATGAACTTATTGAAAAGCTCAATGTCTTTGCATTAGTCACATGTTTGAAGCATGCAACCCTTATTGTTGTCATGACATACAAGTATTCGTATAAAATCAGTTATATTCTTAGGGAAAATATTGAGCATGATTCTAATAATAATCATATATTTTCAAGATAAATGCAAGAGACATGTTGTCTGGAGTCTTAGAACTTAAACAAATATGTTTAGGTTTTAATTCTGTAAACTTGTTGAACTCGATTTTTGTTAAAGGATATTCTTCCAGGAAAAGTCTGTATATTTCACCAAGGGTAAACTGTATAGATCGTTTTTGAATCTTTGATTTTACTTCATCGTCTCACAAAACAAATAAAAAAAAATCTTGAAATCCTGGAGCTTGAGTTCATATGCTATCATTAGCATAGAACAAAGTAACAGCTTCTTTTGTGGTATCATCAATAGTATCAATATGTAACCATTTAGGATTAGGAGGTAATTTTTATGAATATTGAATAGCAAGTTCTTGAGAGACTGCAGCACATTTTCTCGCACTGTTAGAAATATTTATTTTAGTATGTGATAAGGCTTTTCTAAAAGCTCTTGGAGTTCTTTCCCAAAAGCGTTCTGTTGAGTTGAGTTGTAACGAAATATTGTTGCCATTGTTGTTCGGCTTAAGAGATTCACACTTTATTGATTGCTGTGAACTTTACTGTTTGTAATTATCAGTCATGAATGAGTCATGATATGAGTGCAAATTATAAAGCAAGTAATGCATGTATGAGTAAACTTTTCCACGTGCTGATTTAAAACTGCAGACTTAAAAGTAACAGAAGAATTTTAGTTTGAAATTACAGAAGTGTTCCAAATACTTTTTGTAAAAGTTCTAGCATAACAGATGATCTTTTACAAAAATCATTATAAAAGATAAATCGAGGTACGTATACCGAAAAATTTTTTTAATTATAGATTAAATTCCCATGATACTTAATTAAAAAATTATTTTATGTTGCTGATGAATATTTTAACTTAGTATGTAAGTTTTCGTCTGAGGCACAGAGAACCAGCTTGTGTTACCCGTATATTTGATTAATAATTATGAATATTTAATAAACACGCATAATTAATGAATAAACATGTATATTTGTGAGTTGTGGTCAAACCACACTCAAGCCTGGTAACAAGGCTTATCAGAAGCTTCCCACGGAAAATCAAATGACGCAGAGCTCAATCTTACAAATTTATTTGCTGAGTATAGCTTTTATAATATTTGGCCTGGGAATATTTTGAGATTAGCTCTCGTTAACTCTGATAAGGGTAAGATCTCCCGGTTGAGCTCAGCAATCGTGATAGTCGAAGAATCGGCTAATGTCCGGTATTTGCCCTGAATTTTAAAATGTAAATACTGTAATTATTTTATATAATCAAGATTCATTAAACTGTTATTTATTGTAAACCCTAGATGCTTTTATCTAACATTTATGTATATAATAATTACTTAAAAAGTTTTTTTTTTTGTACAATTTCGATTTTGTTTTTTTCCAAAAATAGAAAAAATATCTAAATTCGGTTTTTGTTTTAAAAACCTGTTTCGATGATTCATAGTCGAATGTCTTATGGTATGAACTTTTAATTTTCTTTCATGGAGCTGGATTTGATTAAAATGCACATGAGTAGAAATTTTAAATTTAATTTAACTTTTGGGTATAAGTCAATTAATCTTTAGTTATTTATATTCGATATTTTTATATTTACATGAATTAGAAAATACGAGTGTTAGTTGAACAAAAATGAAATAAAGTAAATTATTGATTATAATTGATAATATTTATCAGTTTAGATTTATTCATCAGTAACTTTATTAGATTTATATTTATCGGTGTTTTTATCAGCAATAAATTGTATTAATCATGTTTTATTGGGTAAATTATTATATTTTATTAAAATTTAAATTTTGGCATTCTGAAATAGTTTATTTAATGTAAATTAACTCCGATAAAACGTATCCAATACTACTCGGTTTTAACAAGTCTGTTTAGTCTGATAAACGTAGTACTTGTTGGGGGGGGGGGAGTGTTTTCCTCATTGAATCTGCTTTAAATTGATCGATTGTGATGTGGACTATGAATCGAAATTACGAAAGAAAAACTTTTCTAAAATTTACTCTCCCAGTTAATTAAAATTAGCTGCTTAAAGGTAGCACTGCCCGAACTACAATGCTTAGTGGTAAATTTCAATTTGTAAACACTAATAAAATATGAATTCTATCTAAATTAATAAATTATTAAATATTAAAAAATAAAATATGATATCTTGAACGCTTATGACAATCTTGATATTTTAGCTTTACGGTAGGATAATAAGTTTTCAGTCCTATATAAAACGTTTTTTGTTGAAAGATGTATTTAAAGCATGTTTTTCCTATAAGATTCTTCAATCGTTTGATCGTACAGTCGCCGATTTTGAATCCTCTACCATGGAGTTTGATTTGATTAGAATACCCGTCACCAGTCAGCTCACTCTGATCTGACCTTCAGGTATAAGCCAGTTAACCTTTGATTATTTATACTCGATATTTTTGTGAACGATCTATTTGACTGAGAGTTATCTTTAGACGGTGTCCTTCTCTGCCAGAACGTCCGCTAGTGCCGCTGCTTTCCCTTTTCTTCTCAAAAACGCCATCGCCGCCACCTCATTTCGATCGAAGAACGCGACGTGTGCGAAAACATTTTCGATCTCCTCTCTGCCTCTATGATTCGATCTCTCGGGGAAAAATAATAACAACCGCGAGAACAGCAGAAGAAAGAGATGAGGAGGGAAAAAATCACTTCAGGAAACGGGGGGAGGGCCGAATCAATGAAGGTGCGATGATTGAAAAAATAGTGAATTACTGTGCAATGAAATTATGAAATAATAAGTTTAAATAAATTATTATTATTATTATTTTAAATGGCCTCAAGGAAAGTTCATTGAACGCCAAAGTTCGTGAAAATGAAAAAAATGCCTGATGCAATATAATTTGACATTTTGTGATTGGCTATAGATTTTTGTCACAAGTTACGTCCTAAGATATTCAATGGAACTTATAATCATAAAATTATATTTAGTTTAATATTTACTATAATTCAGCATGCAATTTTTAATAAAATAAATTTTCATATTTTTAAAAGGAATTTAATCTCGTATTCTTTTTTGTTCAGACAATGTGCAAATAGTTAGTTGAAACTGTGTGCGAATGCATTTTCAATGTTTCATTTTCTCTCTCTACCTAGTCCCACGATTCGATTATTCTAGGATATAATAATAACCACCAGTAGAAAAGACCTGGAGAATAAAAAATAAAAATTTTACTCCAAGAGCGGGGGAGGCTACAAGAATTGAAGATGCGATGCTAGGGGAAAGAAAAAACCCATTATGCAATAAAAATATGGAATCATTTGTTTAAATACATTTATTAAAAGAACTGTTATTCTATCAACAAAAGCTTCTTCATACGTAGAGTTCGCAAGGAAAAAAAAATAGCTATTATTTTTAAAATATGGAACCTTTCCTGGTGAAATTAACATCAATTATCCGTATTGATGCGCGTATATAAAAAACAGTATTAGAAAGTTTAAATTTGACTTAGTTTTTACGATATTAATTTTTTTCTAATTTTGATATTTATGTAATGATGGCAGCTAAGTGATTCCATTTTTGTAGAAAAAAAGAAAAATATAGAGATTATTAGATTTCTAAGGGTTTTTTTCCGTCATTTTCAAATTGGAATTGATATTATATTTTATTTCAATCGACCGTGAAGACAATAATGTGGTTAAATTATGATTTTCAAGAAAATTTAAAAAATAATTCATTAAATAATAATATTTATAACAACAGTTATTATTATTTATATTTCTTATTTAGTTTAATCAAATTTTCATCCTTTCAAAACTTTTTTTCATATCTTAGAAAAGGTTATTCTTTCAAAAGGTTGCCAATTATAAAAACAGCACAAAGAACAATATTTCCTTAAAATTAAATATTTATTTGCATCTGACTATTATAAACAAGATTTTTTTTTTTAATATTTAAATTAGAATTAAATGATTAAGTGTTGAAAGCAGGAAAAAAATTGAAAATTGCGTCATAAAAATTAAGAAAACTTTAAAATAACAAATTCATTACTATGCATAAAAAGCAGTAAATGGAAGAAGTTATGCCATTCTTAAAATGACAAAATAATAATACTGTAGAACTATTTAAAATATAAAAATATATTTCATATTTTGGATTTTTTTTTTTTTTTTTGGGGGGGGGGGGGCAATTTTAAGGTAGCACGAATAATATTGTTATCTTTCTAATAATAAAAGTATTTTCACATGTTTATTAAAAAGATATAAACTTTAAAAATGATAAATTAAGTAGTATACATTTAAATCAATAAAAAGAGAAATTACGTCATATTTTAAATGATGAAATAACAATACTGAAAAACAGTTAAAAATTAAAAGTATATTTATGTGAGAGTATTATTTTATATTTCAGGATGATCTTTTTAACTCATTTCAATCAATTCGATAACAGCGCTATATTAATATTTAATAGAGTAATTAATTAACTAATAAATTATGTTAATAGAATAATATTTTCATTCTTAAAACAAAAATATTTTCATAAAATGGTAGAGAAAGTTTTAATCAAAATTAACTGAGATTTAAAACGGCACATTTAAAATGTCTTATTTAAAACAATCTTTTTATAAAATAGTAAAAAGATACCAAGTGGCAAAGACTTTGTTTACTTAATTCATTTTATGTTAGTATTTTTTCAATTGTTTAACTGATCATATTGAATTAAACACGAAAACAACCATTGCATATTTTAAAAGCAACTGATTCGACCATAAAATTTACCAATTAAAGGGAAATGAATGGAAACCTATTTCAATGGAGATCGTCACTGGTTTTAAAATAATAATTCAATCTTCCGTAATCTTTTTAAAACCGATCAAATTAGCCTGTTTATAGATTCTGAACGGGGATTGTTGAGCATAGCTAGAAGAGAGCGGAGCTCCCTGTTATTATTATAAAAACCCCACAGACGCGTTTTGAAAAAAATAATAAAATGAAATTTTTACATTTATTTTATATTATTTAATCTTTTATTTTTAAATGATTTAATTTCTTTTTCGGATCAGACATTTGCAAAGTATCTTGTTGAAAAACATATTCAGTTGAAATTGTTTTCGAAAACATTTTCAATCTCTTCATCTCACCCTGGTCCATGATTCGATCTCGGAAAAAGTAATCATAACCGCGAGAGCTGCAACAGGAAGAGATGAGGAGGGAGAAAATCATTTCAGAAATGCGGGGGAGGGCCGAATCGGTAAAGGTGCGATGATAGAAAGAAAAACATTGAATTATGCAGTGAAAGTATAAAATAATCAGTTTAAATATTTTTTTCTTTACGTAAAAATGAAAGAGGAAGTTCGTTGACCCGTTATGTTCATAAAACTGAAAAAATAAAAAAATAGTGACATAAAGTGTTATATTCTAAATTTAGTAGGGGGAACTGGGGTACATTGATGCAGTTTTTTTCTAAGATTTTTTTTGGTGTCAAGAAAGGAGAAAATTCAAGTTTTTTTTCCATGAGGTGACAGCAAAACTTGTGTAGTATGTTATAAAAATGTACAATCATTGTTTTATATAGTATTTTTGCATGTAATTTTAAAAAAATCAAAAAAAGTCATTTGTATCAATGTGCCCCATCCCCGGGGCAGATTGATACGTTTAAGAAAAATGACGAAAAAATAATACCAATGCATATTTTTCATAAAAAATGAGTTGAAAACCATTTTATATTTATTTATAAAAATTCGAATCACCCACAATTTATTTTTAAGCAGTATTAAAGCAATCAAAATTAACCTTCCGTCTACCAGACAAAACACCCATTTATACGGCAACACCTAATTTTAATTCCAAACTTGCAAACGGCACCAGTAATATTTTAATATAATTTTGCTTTTACAATGAAAGCTTAAATTAAGGAATTCGTAATACCTAGACAAGTCCTTTATAAATTCCGGTGTCAATCGACAATTTCTCATTTTACCATTGACACCAGAAATATTGCTGTCGGGTCCAATGGACCCGTCTGGTAGACGGAAGGTTAAATATATTATGACTTGATGTTCTTGCTGTTTCTTGTCTGATTGTTGGCTGTGGTAACTTTGTCATATCTAGCACTTCAACCCCAGCATTATCTTCTTTCTTATGAAAGATGAAAAAATTACCAGTTTTTCTGTTTATAAATAGGTTCATAAACAGAAAATAAAGGATAATTATATTAAAAATTCTATTTATAATATAAGTATCATTTTCTGTTCAGCAGTTTGTTTCTCTTACTTAACATTTCTCATGTCGAAAATACTGTTTTCTCTGGAGAATCGATATAAATTCGAGATTTGCCAGAATGCCGTCCTTTTCTTTTATTAGTTCTACTAGCACTAGATGCTGGGTAAGTTCCTACGTCTTCTGTTTTCAGAAATACTATAAAATGTTCTAATATAAAGAAATTAGAGCTATTTCACTTTAATAAAAACTAATATTAGAAATTTTTCGTGAAAAAAAGGTTGGATTAAGGAGTGTATGGTAAAAAAAAATAATAAAAGATAATGAAAATATGAACTATTAAAGGATTTAGGCTGTATCAATGTGCCCCGTCATAAACTGTATCAATGTGCCCCATACAGCGATTTTGAATAAAATGAGTCTCAAATCCAACACTTCACAATATATCTAACAATAAATAATGAGGAACTGATAAAGAGTAAGCTGTACTTACCAGGGAGAGTATTCATTTTGGTTGAAAATACTGGAACAGTTGTATAATAGCATTTCAATTGTACAACTCAAATTTACTTTTGAACAACAAAAACAATAAATCACCCGTCCCATTTCATCAAACTGCTGAATCATTCCAAGATTTTCTGTATGTAGTTGAATACACTAGCATCACCTTTTGGAGCTGTTGTGAAACTTCCTGTAATGACCCTGTGAGCGGTAGAGGGGGTGTATCAATGTGCCCCATGTATCAATGTACCCCAGTTCCCCCTATATAATTTAAGAATTTTTACAGTGAATGTAAAATTTAAATTTAAAATAGATAAAATGTATTAACAAAGGTATGTTCCTATAAATAAATTTCAGAATACTTTACATCGATTTTCTTTTGAGATGCCATATTTCGTCGTAAATTTAAATTGATAGATATCAAGCTAGAAAGTTAAAATTATCGCTGATCTCTCCTTTTACTCATCGAGTTAAAGTCTTTAATATAATTTTTTTTTAACGAGACAAGAACTTATTAACTTTTCCATTATTTTAAGTTATGTAGTTGTATTTTAATTTAATATAGATTCTTAGAAATTGAAATTATATTTGTTATATATTTAAAATTAAGAAACGAAATTGATATTAGAAAAACAACACTATTTTAAATGAAGTTATGAAAAATGTGTATATTTTTTAAACTATTAAGTAAAAATGTTTTATTATATTATTACTATTATGAAAGAAGATAAATTCTTCTTACTACTCACATTATTTTATTTAATGATTGTGGTGTTATTATTTTTTTCTTTGTGTTTTATAAGAAATGAGTGAAAGACATTTTCTTTTAAATGTATGCATATGGCTGATGCTCTCATTAATGGGTAATTTTACTCTGCGATTTATTGAAAAATAAAAGTTAAATTATCTATATATCTCTCTCTCTCTCTATATATATATATACATATATGTATTATATCCCTATACAATATGATTAGATGATAATATTGCAGCTCATAGTGGAATTTCCTATAAAGAGGTATCAGAAAACTACAAATATATATATATGTATAATAAAAGTGAATTCACAAACATAAATATTAAATAAATGATGAAAATAATATACTGGTGAGTAGAAAGACAGGATGAACAAAAATATAAAAGCCTTAAAACTAAGGATAGCATACAGATTCATCAGAGGTGCTAAGCATGCTAGTTCATATAAAATATATATTATTTCGTCCAATTTTGTACCTATATAAGGTTGTATAAGTAAGTTTCGTATCTCTTTGGAAATAGATGAGATATAAGGTAGTGAGTAATGTATAATGTTCTCGAATAAACTTAATCGATCTATTTCGATATTTATTGTATTCGATTCGAAACAAAAAATTCTCCATAAAGTTATTTTTAAAAAATTCAATTCAATAAATATCTTGAATGGTTTAAAATAAAAATCCTGTTGTATGAGTTTTTAATCAAGGTTGACTAGAATTTCAACAAGGTAATGAGCTGATGAAATTCTATTGAAAGGAGATTGAAGGAACAGAGACAGTAGTAATAAAATTAAGAATATTGCTCATAGTTATTTTATCTTAGTAAGACTACATTATGATATTTTGAACTAAATTAAAGCATTTTGTATTTTGACAAAATCATAAATAAATGAAAACTAATAAGAAGAAAAATTTAAGCACGGGATAATCGTGATAAATAATAAACATACTTTTTTTTTTTTAAATCTATTTTACAGCTTGTAACTGCTTTTAAACTGCCAATAATTAAGTCATATGACTTTCTTAGCAATCAAAATTATTGATTTTATTAACTGTAACTGCACTCCAAATTTTATCTGACCTCTTGATGGGCACATAAGCAGTTTTATACAAGAGGACAGTAGTTACATTAGGAGACAACATTCTTTGGTCAATATAAATATAAAACTATTTGTAATTTGCAATTAAAGCTCTTTATTTTGTACTTTAAAATGTAACTTTTTATTTTGTAGAGTAAAAAATTTAAAAATAGTTTGTCATTGCACTTAAATTTGTTCTAGAGGACCAGTAGTGGATGAAGGAGGAAGGGGGGGGGGGGATAGTGACAAGTTGAATATTTAAACTATATTATTGAAGTAAATTTACAGTTATTTTCTTAAACATTCTTTTTGAAAATGTTTAAAGACATTACTGAATACATTTTATGATAAATATGTAATTATAGAATTGATAATTTGCAACATATAACCTGAAGGGGCACAAAGTACTCACTTATTGGAGAATCGCAAATATACATGGATTTTAAATGCATGTATCTTAAATGTATGTATTTTAAGTGAATTGAGTGAAAGTTTTATATTTTAAAAGAGATGCACGGAACAAGAATGGATGAAGATGGAAATAAAATTTGTTGATTTTTCGCCTGGGACCGGCTAACTTAAAAGTACAAAATGATATGAGTACAAGAATAACACCACTCATCAGGGAATGATATTTATTGATTTATCATCTGCGACAGCTGGCATAAAAATACAAAATTGTATCAGAATGAGAATAACATTACGCATCAGGAATTACACAAATACTAGCAGTGTTTGTCAAATGATGTACCGTGGCATACTAATAAACCATCAAAGACTTCAGGTGTGCCATGACAAATTGTAGCAATTTTTTATCAAGATTTTATGAATTATAATTAGAACGATGAGGTTCAACACAGAACTTATTTCTATATAAAACAAATCTTCTACAATCAAAACTAAATGACAATCGATTCATTTTTAACATATCGCGAAATTTGTGAAAAGTAAAGAATGGCATCTACACATATTGGTAAATATGTACTTAAACCTAATAAGAATCTATTTATGTTACGCCTAAAAGCATATGAAGTTTCGTGAATTTTCGTGCGAATTGTTTTTGTAATATAACTGTCATAAAAATCGTGAAAAAAGCAGCAGTGGCAACGATACCTGTTGGGCGATTTACACCAAAAACTAATCAACACCATCTATGTCAGGACATAAGTAAATTTTAAATTTCATGAAATTCCATGCATTAATGATTGAGATAGATCACTTACAAACTATGTGCCATCAACAGATAGTAGAAAGACTCACAGTCATTTTCTAAACACAGCCAAATCGTGTTCAGTATCTTCTAATACTTATGAATCTATTGAAAACCAGAAGTGAAAATTTGTCACGAATCCAATACTTTTCTCTTGTAAAGGTAGAAGAAAGTAAATTTGATGTAAAATGGATAAATTCTTTTATGCACGTTCCTCATCGAGTTTAAATATCATAAAAGTGTAATAGTTATCAGAAGTACGAAAGATCAATGAAAAGAGCTAAACCTTGAAATTAAATGGTTTTCTCTTAATTGCAAGTTTATAAAGAAAATACATAAAAATTATGTATTTATGAAGAAAAAACTTTTGTGAAGTGAACGTTTTTAGAAGAATGAAATAGATTAGATACTCGAAAAAAAAAACTTACAAATATGACTTATCCAAACCGATATATTTTACCGATATTCTAAATTTACATATGTTAATAAATCTGCAGATAAGGGGCCCTCAAAGTCAGGTTTGAAAATCATTGTTTTTTAATGGCATTTTAAATAATATTTACTATTCTACCTTCCCTAGTTTTAAAGTTTTAAATTCTATAAATATGCATAAGCATATAAAACTCTACAGAGGTTCTGAAAATTAGAAGCATTCTATTAAACATGGTTTTATGTAATGATATTCTGGAATTCCAGTGAATTGCATATTCTTGTAATTTTTTAAAGAAAAAATGTATATTTCTTCAGAGCGTCCTGCCCCATTAAAACTCGTAGTTGCATTAAATTTATATTCGTAATTACCTTTTGATTCTCTCAATGGTTATAGTATTTCTGTTTCGTTCTACACAAGGATTCTATTGGGGTAGACAGCAATTTGGGTAAGAATTTTATGTTATTCTAACATCCAAATAGTTATATTTACTTATCTGCCAGCCAAGAAATACTTACAACTGATGGATAAGTTGCATAAAACCTCATATACCAAAGGAACTACAGGAATGAAAACTGAAACTACTATATCCAACTGAATTTATAAATCTTCTTTTTACAAATTTTGTTTAAAAAAAAAAAAAAAAAAAAAAAAAAAAGATCGTTTCAATAGCATTCTATATTATATTAGATGTGAAACATTATTTAATTACATCCTAATTTATTCGACAGCAATTGTGTACTAAAATCATCTCAAAATAGGCATATTTGATATTTTTAAACTTTTGGGTAATCAGTCAAAATCGTGTCCACTACCATTTGACTAACATAGCAAACGCGATTTGAAGCTATGAAGATTTTTTTTTGTGACAGACGTTTAATGGTTTCAATTTAAACTGAAATATTTCTAACATCGAACATATTAGCCGCAAATCTATGTTAACCCTTTTCCGGCACAGGGATCCCACTCCCCCAAACACACCTAATTTTAATTCCACACTTGCAATCGGCACCAATAACATTTTAATAAAATTTTGCTTTTACAATGGAAATTTAAATAAATTAGTTCTTAATTACGAAAAAAGTCGTTTTTAAATTCTGGTGTCAGTCGATAATTACTCATTTTACTAACAGAATTTGTCTGTGCCGGAAAGGGCTAACAGACAAGATTACAAAAGATTAACCAACTTTTATTTCCCTCAGCCAGACTCTTTGCTATCTTTCGTAATCGGAACCATTTATATGATTTTTATTTTTAATTAATTATGAAATACAGGTCAGTATTGAGCAAGATAGAGTTGAAAATCAAATATGTATCACATGATTTAAATAAAATGATAAAACAAAATGTTTTATATTATTCGAACGCTTGTATGAAATTCCATCTAACTTTGTATTTTCAATTTTGGAAAATCTGACATATATATTAACAATTAGAATAATCTGAGATCTCAACTGAGAGATTTTAACACCCATAATTTAAAATTTGAATCCATTAATCAAATGAGTCATTTTCTTTTCAACGAATAGAACATTTGTAAATCGTCTGAATTGCCATAAAAAAAAGCATTATGACATAAAAGGAAATTTTCTATATTTTTCTACGAATGAACGGGATTTAACCAAAAGCTATATAACTGAATCCGAGTACTTTTCCTACATACTTAACAAATAGTATACCTATCGAACGTTTTTTGCGGCAATTATCGCGGAACAGACAGACTATAAATTAAAAGACAGAAGCCAAAAAGTTTTTGCGTCTCAATAGTAAGCCTCATTGATATATTGGCAATTACTGTAAATAAAATTCCAACGAAATTGAAAAGTGTTTATAAATACCGTATTTCTCCCAGTCTATATACGCTTTAATTTCCATAAGTAGATTGCGATTTTCATGAAATTGGTATATGATAACGATGTTTACCTTGGCATGTTCGGTATTGAATAGGAATTGGGAAGCATCAGTTCCTTTACAGGAACATTCAAATGAATTCCTTTACATTTTAGTCTATGGGGAAAAATCATTTACAGGGTATTTTAATGTCACGAATCTATTTCACCTGTACTTAAATTGATATAAGTAACCGAATTTTACTAGAAAATGATGACTATAAAATAGAACATTCATAGAATTTGACATAAAATTATATTAATGGTAAAAATGCCATCCTATCAAAAACATGAATGTGAAAGAATGCCAAGTTCGTTAAAGGTTTCGCTAATAAAAGAAGTGAGATCTAACTGCAAACCAAGTTCTTTCGAAGGTTCATAAATTTTAGCTCCTGTCATGCATAATATTCTTCAATTGCTTAAAATGATTTGGTATGTTACTTGTTATTCAATAGAGCGACTTGGCAAGTTTTCTCTTATTCAAATTTCTCTATTTAATTGATCAGAACTTAAAGTTGATCACTTAATTAATTTATCAATACCTTAACTTCAATGTACTTATTCGAACACTCGATTGACTAGATCTTTTCCAATCAGATTCTAGATTAAATTGTACTCTGACTGAAACATTAAAGTTGGTGGCTGAAAACTTGCCAAGTCGCTCTATTGAATAACAGGTAACATACCAAATCATTTTAAGCAATTGAAGAATATTATGCATGACAGGAGCTAAAATTTATGAACCTTCGAAAGAACTTGGTTTGCAGTTAGATCTCACTTTTTTTATTAGCGAAACCTTTAACGAACTTGGCATTCTTTCACATTCATGTTTTTGATAGGATATCATTATTTTTTGTCAAATAAGTAGGTATTTGTTTTCTTTTTTAAATAAATAGGCTTAATATTAAATTAGGTTTATTTAATATTAATTAATCTTACAGCTTTTTCTTGCGTTTATTCACTGTTTTTTTTCAATCAAATTTAAAAATTTTAACATTAGGACTGCTTATGTTCCTATGTGGTTGGGTACTACTTGATTATCTAGTCGACCAAAAAAGATTGTCGCCAACTAAACGATATATCGCGAAATTGACGCCAAAAGTGATGCTAATTTGGCGCTATTTCTGGTATTTCGCCAAATTCCCATAGACTCCCATTGTAATCTGGCAATTTATCCAATACTTTTGTTAGAGCAAGGACTTTCGCCATCATTTTGACATCTTTTTTTTTAATCGGTTCGCTAACTTCCCAATATTGATTAAATATTGCTATTTAGAAAGTTTTTAGAACGCTTTTTGTGCATTTTTAACCTTTTAACTTTTGTATTTGTTAACAAATGTTCTTAGTGATCATTTATATCTTATAAGTAATGAACATGACAAATTTGATGTTTCTAGGCCCTTAACATACAGACATAGCATTATTAGAAATTTATTTGCTCTTTTAACCCTTTTGGATTAGCGGTATCGACATAAGATGTAGCCTATATTGGAGCAAGGACTGTCACCATCATTTTGATATTATTACTTTTAAGATCGGTTTGTTGTTTGCTGAGATTGCTTAAAAATCCCAATTTAAAACATTTTTAGAACGCTTTTAGCGCATTTTCACCCTTTTTGAATACCGTATTCTTTAGCAAATGCCCTTAGAGATCATTTATATTTTATAAATAATTAACATGCCAATTTTTATGTTTCTAGGTCCCTTCAGTATTACAAAAGTTGCGTTTTTAGAATGTTTTTTGTTTCTTCACCCTCTTATGGTTAATGGTATGCTCATAAAATATAGCCTATGTTTGAACCGGGGCGAATACTATCATTTTGGTACCATTGATTTTGAAGTCTGTTCATAGTTTCGCAGATTAGCTTTGATACTCGCAAAAAGTGACGCCAACTTGGCACTATTTCTGATATTTCGCGAAATTACCATAAACTCTAAAATGCCAAACTTTATAATTCCAGTCCTTTAACATACACACAAAGAATTTATAGAACATTTTTTGCTCTTTCATCCACTTTGGGTTAGTGGCATCGACATAAGATATAGCCTATGTTGGAGCAAGGACTGTCATCATTATTTTGATATCATTACTTTTAAGATCGGTTTGTTGTTTGCTGAGATTGCTTTAAAATCGTTATTTAGAACGTTTTCAGAATGCTCTTCGCGGATTTCCACCCCTTTTAAATTTGGTATTTTTTAGCAAATATCATTAGTGAACATTTATATCTTATAAATAATTAGCATGCAAAATTTTGTGCTTCTAGGCCCTTCAGTAAAACAAAAATCACATTTTATAATGTTTTTTACTTCTGAAGCTTCTTTTTGTTAGTGGCACAGACATAAAATATAGTCTGTGTTTGAACCGGGACGAATACCATCATTTTGGTACCATTACTTTTGAAATCGGTTTAGTAGTTTCAGAGATTAGCCCCGATACTCGCCAAAAGTAACGCCAACTTGGCACTATTTCTGGTATTTTGTGAAATTCTCATAAACTCCCATTGTAATCCAATATTTATCTCCTAACCAACCATTAATATTTAATTAATGGTGATTTCTGATTTTTTCCTATTTATAGATCCGATAACCTACCCCTACACCAAATTTCAACTTCCTAAGTCACCTGGAAGTAGTCAAACATTTCTATGAGTGAGTCAGTGAGTCAGTGAGTCAGTGGTAAAAACAGTGATTTTCAGACGTCAATTTCTCGTGAACGGTAAAAGATTTTTTTAAAAATTTATAGGATTCGGAAATTAGAAGATGGTCTTACACGACACGAAAAATTGCAATTGTGTAGGTCAAATAGAATTTAAGTTATTGAGGGGTCAAAAGTGGCCCGAAATGGTTCGGGTAATATAACCCACTGCCGGTGTGTCGCCTTTTACTTTGTGAACTTGGCTGACACACTGCCGTGTGTCTAGATTCCAACGAAATTGAAAAGTGTTTATAAATACCGTATTTCTCCCAATCTATATACGCTTTAATTTCCATAAATAGATTGGGATTTTCATGAAATTGGTATATGATAACGATGTTTACCTTGGCATGTTCGGTATTGAATAGGAATTGGGAAGCATCAGTTCCTTTACAGGAACATTCAAATGAATTCCTTTACATTTTAGTCTATAGGGAAAAATCATTTACAGGGTATTTTAATGTCACGAATCTATTTCACCTGTACTGAAATTGATATAAGTAACCGAATTTTACTAGAAAATGATGACTATAAAATAGAACATTCATAGCATTTGTTGTTCGTTTACAGGGCACACAAAAGAAATTGGTTATAGTACTGTCTTTGAGTAATACTTGCTGGAATTTAAGTTTTCAATTTTTGTATGTGCTTTTGAATTAAACTCATTATTTTGCCTTCTCTTTGTGTATAACTTCAATGCGTCGTATACATAGTGGTGCACAATAAAATTCACCTACCATTCTCTTTATTAACGGATATGGCTGAAGGAGAATTTTAAACTGAGATATATATATTTCCTTACTGAATAAAATTTTTCATGCATGTAATTAATAGATACAAAACTATGTACCATACACGGGGCTGCTCAAAGAATTCGGATGATTTTGCGATTGTATATGGAAATAGCTGAAATTAGGTTTTCAAATAAGATATGCGTTTCTAAATGGGTTCTTAGACATCATATTTTAACTCCTTAACCCTTTCCGGCACAGGAATCCCACTCCGGAAACACCTAATTTTAATTCTAAACTTGCGAACGGCTCCAATAATATTTTAATAAAATTTTGCCTTTACAATGAAAGCTTAAATTAAGGAGTTCTTAGTTTCTAAAAAATTCGTTTCTAAATTCTGGTGTCAGTCAATATTATTTACATTACGAAAAGAATTTATCTGTGCCGGAAAGGTTTAAACGGTGCAGTTTTGCTTACATTATTCTGAATGCGTTGGAAAGTTTTTCATAATCTATACTTAAGAGCATGATTTTTCTTTCTTGTTTTTTTTAATGTACCTATTGAATGATTTAATTTTAAAACTGAGAGAGTTTTAAGAAAAGCCATGAAATTACAGTTTAAAGAGCTGTGGAAATTAAAGCGATACCGTTGTAATACTGGGAATATGAACAGCAATCTATCGGAGTAAATTGTGTCTTCTAGAAATCAATACAATAATAAACTGGAATTTTCGGAATTTTAATCATAAGATATTAAAATTCAGAAAGTAACAGGAATCAATTTTAACGGTCAATCTTTATTTTGGTTTATCTCACAATAATTCATTTTCCTTTTTATATTTTAGAAAGATCAAATGATATTCAGCATTTTTTATGGCTTTATGTACTGTTCCTTCTTTACCCCTCACCACCTCCTTTACTTTAGCTGAACCATCCCGCATACATTAAATAATGAAAGTACCTCATCATCAAAAAATAGTAAATAAACAAGAAAAATCTTCTCAAGGAAAGAATCTGATTTCAAAGAAGTCATCTTATTGTAAAAGAAATTATCAGAAGAATTTTCTCGTAAAATTGATTGAAGCACCGCTACATTATGACAAAAAAAAAAAAAAAAAAAAAAAAAAAAAAAAAAAAAAATTAAAAGAATAATGAAACCGATTTCGAATGATTGTTTTTTACTTTAATGCACTCATATTGACGTACTATGCAAAATGGTGTATTTTGGAGAAAGTGATGTGGCAGAACAAAATGGTTTTTGTAATAGCCATTCATTGTTATCCAAATTTGCTCACTTCAAATTGTTGTCAATTTAACTCACTTTGACAAGCACTATACTATGGGTCATTCCATACAAAATGAACAAATTAGCTGTAGCTGCCATATCACAGATTTGAATGAAAATTGGGATGTAAGTACAACATGTTTATTTATGAGTAAATCCAAAATAATAGATTTCAGGACAGTTTATTTCGGTATGTATACTCACATTAAAAATTGATACAAATCGAGTTTTGTCTACATGCTTCAAATTTCAATCTTGATTATTAGCTTTAGGAATGAAAAGACTATATCATAAATTATTTTCAGGTAAGAATGGATAATAAGTAAAAGATTGGCGTAATTTAGGATTCGATTTTTTATTCCTTAATGAAAAAATAAAATAAAAAAGGAAAAAATTCAAGGATAAAATTCAATATTTCTATTATTAATAAAAAATTAAGGATATTATAGTTGACGTTATAGATAAAAGTACGCATTTTATATGGAAAAAATATCATGCATGCCTTTTTGAGTCCTTAATGCTAAAAAAAAATTAAATAAGGAAAAACTTGACGGGAAAAGGCAATATTTCTATTGCATTTTTACACAAGAAGGAAAACTTTTATATCTTTTCAAATTATTTGGTATCATCATATATATTATAAAGCAGAAGTTCTGAAACTTCCAAACGAGTGTTTTCAAAAACTACCCGGTGGATCTTTTTTCAGATTATATCATTCGATAGGAAATATTTTTGCGGAGGTTTATTATACAAATATACTGGGATAACTCTGATTTTTCGTACTAAATTTCGTATTTTTCGGTTATTTTTGACGGAAGGGTTGCAACAACTAATTTTTTGGCGATAATTATATTTCAAAAAAGAAATGAAATGCTTTCTCTAATGGAAAATAATATAAACATTTCGAAAAAAAACCCCTGTTAATTCATTGATTTAAAATAAATAATGATAAAAAGAAAAAAATCCGTTTAATGCAAAATAATATTATGAAAGGAAAATATTTATCTTTAACGAAAAAAAAAAAAGAATATTTATAATATTTAAAAAGTATCTCAATGTGAAAGAAAGTTTTGAAGTGACACAATATTTGGCTATTTATTTCTTTCGAGCCAGATTAAAAGAAAACAACATCTCAAAAATTTCATAAGGTAAAACATAAGTATTTTTTTCTTTCTTTTTTTAAAAATATTTTTAAATCTAATTTTCCCGTTATGTGTATTACAGAAGAAACTCGCAGAATTATTATTATTATTTTTTTAAGGCTCTAATTGTTATTTGTATGATGTTTGTTCAATTGGGTGTTTCAATCTACTTTTGTCGCCAATCAATGCAATTCTAAAAAAAAAAAAAAAAAAAACAAGACGGAGCGTTGTTTGCAAGAACTATTTTCTCTCTCTCTCTCTTTTAATGAGTGAGAGCATTTTTAGGAAAAAAATTTACATTTAACTTAAATGCATATATAGCAGTTAATACCACAAATATGAATAATATTTAAATTTTAGGGTAAATGTCTTTCCACATACATAGATATTGTAAAATACGTAATTTAACTGCAACTTTTAAAAACTTTTTTGGCACAAATATCTCATACTCACTACATTGGTGCGATTTGTCTCTTACGCCAATACCATCTGGGTAATTAACTGACGCCAAAGTGTCATTATTTTGCTTGATATGGCAACCCGGATGTTATTGTCTATTTATTAATAAATTGTCTATTTATAATTTTTTTCTTTTATTTTTTCCAGTTATATAAACTATTTTAATCTAGGCACATTTGTCATACATGCGCCACATTTGCGCGACTGCAATAAAATGGCGATTTTATGCCTCACTTGGTAACCTGGCTATTGTATATTTATTAATAAATTTTTATTTTATTTTATTTTATTTTTTAAAGTATATAAATAGTTTTGTTTTATAATTATTAACTAAACTTTTTAAATTTTATTGTTATTTTCTATTTAAAATAACAGAAAATAATTGTAAACTATATATGTAACTGGTATTTGAAAACAAAATTTTCTCCGAATCGGCATCAAAAGAAACACACACACACACACACACACACACAAAAAAAAAAAAAAAAAAAAAAAAAAAAAAAAAAAAAAACGCGCCAATGTGGTGCGTATACGTCATGTATACATTTTTTTCATTATGCTACTGTATTTAAACATGCTGTATAAATAACGATTATTGTTTTTTCCAAACATGTTTGGCACAGATATTATATACACACTGAGGTGTCTGACTATCGCCAAAACGGTGTTATTTTGCCTGATATGGTAACCCAGCAATAGTTGTTTCTGCATTAATAAATTGTTTATTTACTTTCAATTTCTTTTTAGAAATTCTATAAATTGTTTTGTGCTATAGTAACTTTTTTTTTATTTATTAATATTTTCGTTTTAAAATAACGAAAATAATTTTTAAAAATGCACATTTCTTCGCTATTCTAAAACGAGGATTTTGCCGCATTGGTATTGGAAGGAAATCTTGCAAATCCGGGTTTGTGTCGGAGTTTTTTTGTGAAATATGATATTTTGAAATGTAAATTGAGTGCTACTTGATTAACACGTCGACCAGTTTCCCCAAACTATTCAAATTTACATAAATTCATTTTAAATAACGAAAGAACAATAAACATAAATAAAAAATACAAATTAAAAGTCGAATTAAAAAGCACTTATGACCAGGGCCGTAGCTAGAAGTGATCTATAGGGGGGGGGGGGGGCTGATGAGATTGTAAGGGGGGCCTCATATATTTTTTTTTCTTTCTCTGACAAAGAAAGAAAAAATAGTGCATATTTACACTGTAGGTACTATGTTTCTCCTTAAAATATTGTAATAACTTCATTTTATACTAAGAAAAGTATATGGCGATGAAAATTTTGAGTGTATAACTGGTGCAAAATTAAATATCAAGTTAGCTTCATATGTACAAATAGGATGAGGAAGTGTTGGACTACTTATTTTAGATACAATTTAGTAATTCTGCAAAATTGCAAAAGGATCTCAAAATTAAATTAGACTTTTGAACAGAATTTCATTTGAATTTTCGGAAAAGAAATTCATTAAGTGACATTGGAATCTTTTCCAGGGGGGGGGGGGGGGCTCAAAATATTTTAGGGGGGGGCTGAGCCGCCCATAGCGCCCCCTTAACTACGGCCCTACTTATGACGTAAAAAATATGTGTATCATGTCTAATATCAATTGCTATCATACTTACGATCATCGATTATTGACATTTATTCCTATAATCTGCTATTAATTTTTTTCTCGACAGAATAATCAAGCAGTACCGTACATTGTACAAACTTTAGTTAATATTACAAAAATAGAGCTAAATAACTAAATTTAGGTGTAAATGCACACACCCATGTTGTGAGAAAGAGGCACAAATGTCATATATGCACCACGTTGGGGTGATACATTTCTGGCGCCACTTTAACGGAAACTTCGTTTTCAAATGACAGATACATTTCTATTTTCTATTTTACTTTTCTATGTATAGAGCATAACATTTTGTATCATTTTAAAAAGCAAATGAAAGTAAATAAATAGGTCATTAATAAATTAAAAACAAAGCTGGATTACCATAAGAGGCATAAAATGTTCATTTTGTTTCAATCACGCCAACGTGATGCATATATGACATATGTATCAAAAAATGAATTTCACACATTCAAAAAACATTCACCTAATTTTTCTAAGGAAAATTTTATTTAACTTTATTTATTCTGCTGCATTCCAAAAACGGAACATTGTAGTAGATTTGTCAAGAGCAGATGTACGTTGCGAAACATAATATAATATTGATAGAGGCTGTATTAAGGTTTCCACAGATACCCATATCCTCAAGTTGAGAGGTTTAGAGTTCAAAAACTATCAAATGAAAATGAATCACTTGAAAATTGTTTAAATTCAATGGTCAATCTCTGCTATCATAATGCTCGCTATTTTAGAAGTATGGTGAATAGACAATATTTAAATTGCTCTTTTCATAATTGCCTCATTTATCTATCAAACTCTACAATAAATGGTCAACTGAAATATTTTTTTCTTAGAAGCACGAATTTTATCGAATGCACAAGCTGATACAACAACATAATATTTTATTATTATTTTAATATATTTTGTCGTCAACGGGCCTTGATTCCATTGTTGTTGTTTTTATTTTTGGCTCAGTTTTGTTTTTTCTAGCTCGCTGAGTTTTACACTGATGAAGAATCTCGACAGTAGATTCGAAACAGCTGTTTGCTAACTTTTAATGAATTTTTGGTGCATTTATAATCTTTGGTTTTCTATCTTTAAATACAATGGCGTTTTGTATGATTTTCAGAAATGTGAAAGAGCATTCGAGGTGAAGTTGCTTTAAAAAACACAATCATATTCAATATTTTGTTTGATTCATGTTTTGTTTTGAAAAATAGACCAGCGCAGCGGGCTTAGCCTGCTAGTTATAGATAAAAGTGTCTATTTTAAATATTCAAACGTTACTTCTCGCCTTTCTTTTCTTTTTTCTTTTTTGATACACGCTTATATTAAAAACGACGAGACTTGAAGAATTAATTATCTAGTAATATCAAAATCTTATAGATGGCGGCACTGTTTTTTTCCTTGAAATCGTGCAATTTTTTAGAAAAGCGCGCAAATTTAAAGAGAAGTTTTGCGTGGAATGTAACAAAATGACATTTTTGAACCCTTTTTTTAATTGTTAGAAATAAAAAGGCACTATTGGAAATTTTCTAGCATATTATGGACTTATTAATCTTTATGTTTGTGCAATATTGTTCATGCCGGACCTGTCCTTTATTCATTATTTGAACATAAATAAGAGGAAAAAATATGATTTTGTTATTTTTTTAAAAGTTTCTAAGTTCTTTTGAAGATGAAGGAATTAAATGATAATTATCAAACTTGGGGAATTCAATCTTCATATATTATACTGTATCATGCACCAATTTCTCACTTGTTTCATCATTTTTTTTTTTTTTTATAACATTTCGAATTTTCTCAAAATTCACAAATTTTCAATTTTAACAACCCATTTAAAATTACTTACGTTGTTACCAGATTGCTATTGCTAAATAAATAAAAAGATAATTATTCAGAAGTTATGAAATTGCAAGCCAAATTCATTTATGGTAAATATTTTTCAAGATACAGAGCTTTAAACTTACAACATTGGACGATTGCACATATGCCGTTCTAAGTTTTTTAAATGTCCAAAACTGCTAAAATAATTTATTTTTTGTCAAGATATTTTGCAGAGCTCTATTTGAATATGAATGGAACCTGTGTATCAAATTTTATTAAAATCGGTTACCATGGGGCCATGACTTTTTTTTTATTTTTGCTCATTTTACGTGGAATGACCCCTATGTTATAATCTTTGAGGAATCCCTGGAAAAAACTGTATAAGAGTCGTCGATTATTTTATAACAGACAATTAGTTAAATGGAAATGAAGTGTCTGTATAGATTGGTTATAGATACTGTATAGATACTGTATAGATAGCTTTGCTATCCTTTATGGACGCATGCAAGGGGAGTTCTAAGATGACTCTGCCTACCAGGCGGGCTCTGCCTACTAGGCCGGAAGACGGCAGCACAGACAATCAGCTCATCGAGTTCACGGATAAAAATGCAGGATTAGTTAAATTTCGATTCGCATATAAAAATGCAATCGGTCTATTAAGTCCTATCTTGGTGGAAAACACCCAAAAACCTGATTTCATTGGTTGACTCATAAGTTTACCAAGCCCCACCAGTGGCCGAGAGGTTCTGACCTCAAACTGGTAGACGGTAGGTGCTGGGTTCGAACACAATCGCGACCGTCGGCCTAACCGTTCGAAGTTTTCCGTGGTTTTCTTCGAACCTTGCGTAAATACGGGTTAGGTTCCCTTAGAAAGACCCCCACGGAGGGCAACCCACCCCATAGGGCCTATATCCCATAGCGTAGATAATCGGCCGGCAAAAATACACACAATACACACATAAGTTTACCATAGTGTTTTCCTACATCCAAAAGTATGAAAACATGGAGAATTGAGAACAAGTAAGTGTAATGGTAAAGCTATGAGTCAATCTTTATAATCGGGGTTTTATGTGTTTTCCACCAGGATAGGACTTAGTAGCCGATTTGCGTTTTTATATGCGAATCGAAATTAACTAATCCTGGATTTTCATCCGTGAACTCGGTGAGGTGGTTGACTGTGCTGCCGCCTCCCGGTCTATAAGCCCAACAGGTACATTCAAAACATTCACTCAAATCAGATGTTTTTAAAAAAAAATTAATTAATTAAATTTATTGAGACAACAATAAGTTAAACAAATAGGGTAAAAAGTTTTAAATAAAAATTTTAAAGCAGAATATTTTTGTAAAACTTAAGTAAAATTTCGGTTGCAGTTCATTGGTTAGAGTATATTTGTAATTGAAGTTATTAAATTGATAACATAGAGTTACGTATCATGGAACGGCTTTGTATGGATCATAAAGATAATCGGAATGAAAATCATTAAAATAGGTCATAAGAATAACGAGGGTCGAGCCTGAATCCGGCGTGGCCTGTAGTAAAGAAATCGAGCCCGTTCAGGAGCCTTGTTAAATGAAATAACATTGGTCCCTAACTGATCAGCAAGGGGGTGTCAGCTCAGAGGCTTCATGTCAGAGCTGGGCTGGGAAAACCTTTAATTTAGCTTCAAGGAGACCATTTTGGCAGTCCTGTGACTAACAAACAAAATAACCTTGCAGGTTATAGTTTAATGTTTTTTTGCGTCGATTAACGATGAAAAAAATATTTTATTTTCTTTCAAACAGTTTCTTTCTGTGAAAAATTACTTTTCGATAAAAAATAACCTTTTTTATTATTATCCTACAGGATAGAGCATTCGGTTTTTGTCCTTTATATCTTGGTTCGATTTCTAAGTACTATCTTGTTTTTTTTTTTTTTTTTTTTTTTTTTTTCACAGGAAAAAAACATCGATCCATTATTTTGACAGTGTTCAACTATTATTATTATAATATTCGAGCCCTCTCAACAAAGAAAATTTGCATTTATATAAGTTTGTTGAGGCGCAAAAAAGAGGGGAAATTTACTGAGTTTATATTTTTTTAGCGTATAGCATTTCTTTTTTTATATTCCATTCAGTATTAGAATAAACTATTTTTCACAACGAAATAAATCGAAATACACAACATAAAATTAAAATTCCTAATTCTAATGTAATTTTTTATGCATTACGATCTTTGTACTATTTTCTATATTATAAAGACCAAACTTATCTGCGCGTAACGCATAGGGTAATCGCTGTAGTTTTCCTATGAGGTTTCTTATAGGAAATATAAACTAACTTCTATTAACCTTCATTTTTTTTCGTAATTTTACTTCCAAGACATTCGGAAATAGACGTGAAGGGAGAACATATTTTTGCATTACATTTATGGCAATATCTCTGAAATTATAATGCATGAAATTAAAAGAACTGTATTTTTAAGTTCGGCCTTACGAAAGCTTTCACACGATACTCCATATGACATACAAAGAAAAAAATTCAAGTAACTTAATTATCCACTCTACATTTTTTCCTAAATAATTTGTGAATGATCAATAATTTTTAAATATGTTGATCAATGGCCTTCATTCAATTTGAACCTTCCACGTTCCATAGTTTTCGAGCAAAATGTCTGTGGCCAGACGGACAGATAGACGCGGAAGCGATCTTATAATGGTTCTGTTTTTACTTTTTGAGTATGGAAACCCCCTAAAAGGGAAACAGGAAGACTGCAAGTTTTCTTTTCTTTTGAGTTATCTTAAGGGGGGGAGGGGTGAGGGGAGCAGCTAATGGAGTCGTCTTTATACTAAAATTGCATCAAACTCTGAAATTTTCAATGCGAATGCTATTTTGGCATCCTATATTAATATTTTTCGATAAATTTTACCATAGGATATAGCGGACAGTAAGTCATTTGATAACGTAGTTAAGGAACTATGAATGTTTAACCCTTTTAAGGACAAAGTACTTTGATTCCTATAATGCTGGAATTATTGACAACAGAATAGAAAAAAAAAAGTAAAAGGTTTTCCTAACGCACTCAACAAAAGAAAAATCTTTATTCAAAAATTTTAGTATCAATGTGGCATTTAGGGATTAAGAATAAGTGATTTCAGTTCGTCAAGCGGTTAAAATTTGGAAATTCTAATGTTAAATTCATTTATAATCATTTCAAAATAGATTGAAAGGTGGGTATTTTTTTAAAACACAACTAAAAAATTAAAAAATGGAATAAATTTTCCTTATGCATTTTCCTTTATAACACTTCTGAGTCGATTTTAATTTACAACAGTTATATGTTGCAATTCATATTTTTTTCGAAAATTAATCAACAAATTTTTGTGTTTTTGGAACAAGTTTTCAAAAAAAATTATGTTGTACCCTATAATTTTCTTTAAACAAAAATTGGTTTCTAGGAATTTTAAGTAAGTGAACGCAAAATGACAGCTAATTCAGTGAAGTAGTTTTTGAGTTAAGCTTAAAAAGGACACTAATTTTAATCTCTTTTAAAATGATTACACATTAATTGAATATTAAAAGAACCTTCATAATTCATAAATTATTTGAAGGAATGTTTCCTGTTGGTTAACTTAAGGTGAAATTTACAAAAATACAAAAAAGGCGTTCGTGTTGAAACTATTAGAGTTGGGTATAATTTCTGTATAAAGCCCACCTCCTAAACCTATTTTCAACCCTATATTGAAATAATGTATATTTTTCAATCGAATGAATATTTCTGGTGATTCTACTCCGGAAACAAGGAATATTGTCTACTACGGAAAATTGTCTCGTCCGTGATCAATTCCGTCTTACACAGAGTTTACAAAAATCTACTCTTTTTTTTTTTTTTTTTTTTTTTTTTTTTTTTTTTTTTTTTTTTTTTTTTTTTTTAAGTAACACTGTTTTCTTAACAAACCTCTTTTTTTTTACCACAATATCCTGTAATAACGCTTTTAAAATATACTTTAACCAGATATTTCGTCTTTTGCACTGCTTAAAAATTCTCATAATTAAGTAAAATAAATAGCTATAACAAATAGTAAATTTTCAGATCATCGGCATCAAAATCAAATTTGAAAGATATTTTAACCTTTATCTCGTTTCAGGTAATATTTAAGATCCTGAAATACGCAATCAATACTATTAGATTATTTATCTGTATCTAAATATCTAAGATTATCCAAAGGTGGAAAATCTAATTTTTAAGAACGTCAAATTGGCCTGATTTCAGTAGCTCTCTCTGGTAGACTATGAAATTCAGTTGCTAGGCAAGCGTTGAGCAAAGGAAAATGTTTCTTACTTCTTAAACACATACAACAAATTCTATAAAAAAAAAATATATAAAGGATAGGGATTTGCAAAGAAAATTATTAATAAAATTTAAAACCGATTTTATTAATTTAAGACATCGCATACCAAAAATTTATATCCATAATGTAACATTTTAAATCAACTTTTAGAATTCGCCATTTTAATTTTAGTGAATAAAATTTGAAAATCGTCTGAATTTCCATAGAAAAGAATTATAACGTAAAAGAAAACGCTCTCTTTTTCGAACGAACGAACCGTATTTAACCAAAAAACTAAAACATCAATTCCTTTCTTTCTTTCTAAGCGATGACCAGGCCCCTACCTGCCGAGTTATCTCAGCTTAACGGGTTAGATACCTGGTATCGGGGCGGACGACCGCCTAATTGCCACGTAGCGGTAATAAACAAAATATCAATTCCTTGTATTTCGCCTGGTATATCTACATAATTACTAGATAATCGGGTTCATTTCGTAGATATTATTGAGAGACTTATAAACAAAAAGACATTGAAACAAATCGAGGAACATCAAAATCGTTTCGAGTCTCTCATGTTAAGTCTCAACTGAAGTTTTGGCAATAAGTAAAAAACTGCGTACAAAAAATTCTTTGAAAAAAAGCAAAAACTTTAAATTGGATTTTTTAATTTATTATTTAACGTATTAGTGTAAATTATTGAGAAAAGCATTAGTGAAAAAAAAATTGGTTAATTTTAATGTCCTAGAAATTAGCTGATAAAATTTTGAAAGAATTACATATATTAGGTGCATTTTTATTTGAAAAATATACTTTTAAGAAGTTGAACAATGAAGAAAAAAAACTGATGCAATTAGAGCAACGAGTGAGCTACAATCCATTTTTATATTCCATACTATTATATTATTATATTATTCCATATATTGTTGCTCAATAGATTATTAAGTGTCCTAGTTCTCTAAACTTGTCTTTTACTTATTGAATTTTGCATTTAAATTATTCTGGTACACTAATCCGTAGTCAGATAACCTTCCCAACAGCCTACTATAGTAAGGCTACAAGGCTGGTGGGGTATGTAAGGGTAATTCTGGTCAGTTATAGATTAAAGTAATATGTCATTTTAAAATTAAATAATTCTATTTTTCTTTTTTTAAAAATCATTTTTAAAAATTTTATTTAGTTGCTGATTTTAAAAGGAATAATATTCATTAGATCTTTTATTTATTTCGATTGTTCACAGTAAAGAATTATGTAATAAAGAAAAACTTACTTTATGGTTAACAGAGGGTTTTCTATCTTCTCCAAATTCAGTCCGGTCTCCGAGGCCAATCACCCAGAATGTGACCATGCCGTGCACTCCTTAGAACATTGCTCTGACCTGCCCCCTAGCCTCCTCCCCCCTCTTTCTTTCACTACCGAACACGACCTGTCCGTCATAAGCGCCCCTTGTAAAAAGAAAAAAATTGTCAATCTCATTACACACGCGACCCTATTAAACTGCCTGCTTCCATATTGTTTCGGCATCGAGCAAAAGTTGTAGCAATCGATTGCATGATTATCTTCGATAGGTCGCGTGTCTGTACTGTACATACACACATATTACAGAAAAAGGGAGGGGGGATCAAACCCATCGAGAAGTATTGGTTTCCGCAATAAAAACGGAAACTCATCATGTCCTGTTTTGAAAAGCGGAAAATTATTGGACTACCACTCACTTAGGTGTCATCCATCAGTTACGTCATGCTTCAAAAAGGGGTGAATGGAGTTTACAAAGTGTGACAGGATATGGCAGTTGAGGGGGTGGAGTAATACATTGGGACTTCATATCAAAATATGAAAATGATAAAATGAACAAAATAAACTTTTCTACCAAAAATTGAACCGACTTCAAAAACTACTGCAAAGTGAAAAACAACTTTTTTACATAATAGTAATAAGAAATTAAATTAAGAGCATAGTATTTACCATGCGTATTATTATATTTATGTACATTAATTTGATTTTTTGGAGTCGGTGCCAACCAAGCCAATTTCAAAATTAAAATTAAGTATCCAATGCAAATCCTAAAAGAAGAAAGGCTTGGCTGCAAAAGGAGTTCGAAATTTTGATATTATGCTTTATCATTAATTTTATTTGTACACTTTTAAATAACTGAAGTTCTTGTTTATGTGTACAGCTGTGATTCGACAAAAATGCAGATTTAAGTGGGATAATTTCAGGGAATTTTTACGTTAGATTGGGGAAATTTTCTATAGTTTGGAGGAAAATGAATAACATAAACGCGACGTTTTGTCTTTTAACAAAATATAATCAACGGAATTTTTTTTCACATTTCGCGATTTTTTTTTTTCTCCAGAATGTATGACGGCCATTTCACCCCTGTTGGAGTTAAATTACATCTGGTCTATAAATTAAGATGAAAACAGTTTATTTATTTATTTGTTAACCTTATAAAGAAATTAATATAAAAACATTAATTCGACGTAACATCTTACACTGTCAGGTAAACTCATCAATATGCACTAAATTATTTCTTATTTTATTAGCAAATAACTTTCGTGCTTCTAGAAAAGATATTTTATTCGTAAATTCTTCCCATATGTTTGAAAAAAATGGAGAAATTCCGTATATTGCTTGACTCTATTAATATAAAAATCTCAGTTTATTTTAAAAATGAAAAGCAAAAAATTCTGTAAATTAAGATTTCTAACTTGATTTAAAAAGAGAAAAGTTTTTGAATTTAAAAATGAATAACAATTATTTTTCTCTTTCATGCAAAAGTATTCGCAGTTTTCTTTTTTAAAGTTGAATAAGTTAAACAAAGTTAAATAAAATCGAATTTATAAAGTTGTTTATTAAAAATATACGCATTTAAAGTATTTTTTAAATAATTTAATGAAAAAAAAATCAATTTTACTCGATAAGAAAATAAATCAGGCTGAATAAAAATATAATATTCATTTTTTATATCTAGTGATCTACTTAAAAATATTTATAATTCCCTTGCCAAAATCTTATAAAAGACGAGATCTTCCCGACATTAACTTTCAAAAATTAAAATCTTTTTAAAGGAATTAAACAAGTCATATTCTTCTGAAGCGAATATAATTAGTTCAAAATGTTTCACTTCTGAATAGCTTTAACCCTGTGGTTAGTGTATACTCGTCTCGTAACATTAATATCACTGGTTCGACTCCAAAGTCAACAACATTTATTTTTTCCTTACATTCTTTAATTCATGTATATTTTATCTCCTGTAATGGAAAAAAGTAACGGCTGTTCTTCACTTAACGGAAAACACTGGAAGCACTTCTGCCAGAAAAATTTCCGTGAATTGAAGAAAGTATATCCAAAAGTGTACGATGAGTGAATATAACAAGATAAAATAAAACTAACAATACGAAAAGAAATCAAAACATTTCTAACATACAGTCTAAATAAATAATTGTCAAAACGTATCCCATTCTTCACCTATAAGCGACCAGCTAATAGACAAACCACACTTTTGTTTCAGCCGTTCTCTTATTAAGCGAGCTCGTTTCTGTTTGTTTTTCGAGTTCATTTTCCAACTAATTTTCGAGCAATCATCGTAAAGAATGGCTGAGAGAAAAATGCTAATCAAAAATTTCCACAGCATCGCCCTTTTCAGCAAGCAACCACCCTTTTACCTGAGTCAGCCCGTCGATACTGGGAAATTTTCCACCCTCTCCAAATATGCATACTTTACATCTAGTGATCTAGTACTTAGAAATATTTGTAATTCATATTTTATCATAAAATAATACTAAAGCATTAAAATTCCAGCCACTATCTCATAAAAGACGAAATCTTCCCGAAATTAACTTAAAAATTAAAAGCCTTTTAAAGAAATTAAACAAGCCGTATCCATCTGATGCAAATATATTTATTTCAAAGTGTTTCACTTCTGTATAACTTTAACCTAGTGGTTAGCGTATTCATCTCGTAACGCTAACATAGCTGATATGACTTCAATGTCAACAACATTTATCCCCCCCCCCACATTCTTTAATTTATGTATATTTTACTTCCTGTAACGGATATTCTTCACTTAACGGAAAAACACTGGAAGCACTGCTGCCAGGACAATTTCCATCAATTGAAGAAAGTATTTATGAAAGTGTACGATAAGTGAATATAACAAAATGAAATAAATTTAACAATATGAAAAGAAAGCAAAACATTTTCAACATACAGAGTAAATAAATAATTGCCAAAACATATTCCATCCTACACCCAGAATTGACCAGTTAATTGCCAAAATGTATCCCATTTTACACCCAGGATTTACCAGCTAATAGACAAACGGCTACTTTCGTTTCAACCGTGCTCTTATTAAGTGAGCTCGCTTGTGTTTGTTTTTCAAGTTCATTTTAGAACTAATTTTCGAAAAATCATCGAAAAGAATGGCTCAGAAAAATGCTAATCAAAATTTCCACAGCATCGCTCTTTTCAGCAAGCATCCTTTACCCGACTCCGTCGGTCAATACTGATGAATTTTCCACCTTCTCCAAATATTCATATTTTACATCTAGTGATCTACTTAGAAATATTTATAATTCATATTATTTTATATACTTTTACTAAGGTATTAAAAAGCCAGATACAATCTTGTTAAAGACGAAATCTTCCTGAAATTAATTAAAAAATTAAAAGTTTTAAAGAAATTAAACAAGTCATATCCATCTGAAGCGAACATATTTGCTTCAAAGTGTTTCACTTCTGTATAACTTTAATCCAGAAGTTAGTACACTCGCCTCGTAGCACTAAGATAGCTGGTTCGACTAAAAGCCAGTATCATTTTTTCCCTACATTCCATAATTCACGTATATTTTACCTCCTGTAACGAAAAAAAAAGAAACGGATATTTTTCACTTTACGGAAAAACGCTGGAAGCACCGCTGCAAGGAAAATTTCCGTGAATTGAAGAAAATATTTCTGAAAGTGTACTATGAGTCAATGTAAAAAGATGAAATAAATTTAATAAGATACAAAGAAATCAAAACATTTCTAACATACAGGGTAACATAAATAATTGCCAAAACGTATCCCATCCTACAACCAGGATTGACCAGCTAATAGCTTTCGTTTCAATCGTGCTCTTATTAAGTGAGCTCATTTTTTCTATTTGTTTTTGAAGTTCATTTTCCAACTAATTTTCAGGCAATTATCATAAAAGAATGGCTGAGAGAAAAATGCTAATCAAAAATTTCCACAGCATCGCCCTTTTCACCAAGCAGGCTTCCTTTTACCTAAGTCCGTCGGTCGATACTGAGGAATTTTCCACCCTCTCCAAAACGAGAGATCGTGAGATAAGGCACTTTTTGTTTCTGAAGGAGGAGGGGGGAGGGGTGGGGGCCCGCCTCAAAAGAGCTTTGCTGACGATGCAGGCTTTGTGAAGGCACTGAATTGTTTTTCCAGAAATATTTATGCGTTTATTTTTATCGCCGTATTTCACCGGAAGGAGTCCAGGAGATTAGCAGTTGAAAGTTCATTAATTTTTTTTTTTTTTTTTGTCTTTTCCAATATGATTAAAAGTGAAAGTTCTTGAAAAAAAAAAAAAAAAAGGCTTAGAGAAAGTGGCCCCTCGACATCATTTCTGCGTTTTGTGATTATTTTCTGTCTCGCTTTTATTCAGTTTGAGTATAATAACGTCGTCTTTCTGTAAGGTAGAGTTGACATGTGTATACATTGGCGTAATCAGGGTTTGTACGAGTCTTGGAATTTCAAGACTAGGAAATTCTTCGATACCAGTATTTTCTTATAGAAAATTTCTCTTTAAATAAGGCGAAATTTCGTCTGTTTGAACTATATTTATTTTTTATATATTAAAAAATATATTGGTATTTGACATGAAAAATTAACGATACCCATACTAGAGAACTGCACGGGCCAGGCCCGGGGGCTGAGTTCGAGCCGATTTCTATTAATGGCATTCTGGCCGGGCCTAGTCACTAGTCTTTTCGGGCCTGGCCGTGTTCGGGCCTTAATTTTTTTTCTTGAGTATCAGGCCAGGCCTAAATTATTTTTTTCGTAGGAAGCCGAGGCTGATTTCATTCTTCCTAGTCTTCAAGGACCAAAATAATCAGTTCCTGTTGAATCATCCCGTATGAATATCCTTTTCTCGACGTGGCCAAGTCTATTCATAAATCAGTAAAATTTGGCTTGGTCCAAAAATTTCAATCTTGCGTTCACTATGGGAGATAAAAAATCTGTTACATAATTGACTAAAAAATATTCTTGCATTTTTATGATTTACTAGCGGCATTCGCCCGCTACGCTGGTCGGTTTAGACGGATAGAAGGGCATTAAATAGTTTAAATGTTAGTATTAAATAGTTTAATACTATTAAAATGCATACCAAACAATATCTCAAGATATAAGTATGCAATAAAATACTTTTGTGTGGCCCTGTAAATCAATAAGAAATATTATTTGCACCCCAGATTGTACAGAATGTATATTATAGTATATACTTCATAGATGCAAATCAATTTTATTAAGTTCAGGAGAGTGTAAGACCATTAAAATGCATTTGGAACTTTTTTCCCCATTAGCCGTAATGTATCGGAATCCTTTAGACTGTCCCTGTAATTGAACTATGCATCTGATTTTCATAAAATTTGAAGTAACTCGACAAAATTATCTAATAATTATATATTTTATGTTTCAAATGATTCGGTTTGGTAGTTTTTGAGTTGTTATATGCGGACAGGCGGACGGACAGACAGACGAATGGGCAACTCGGAATCCCGGGGGATTTTCCCCCTTCAATTCAAAACAAACGCGACGTTTCTCTATCGGATGAGATAGCGTCACGTACATACATACTGTCGGATTTTAATAGTGTAGATTAATCCTGAAAAAAGCAAATTTAAATCGCAAAAAGCATTGAATTATATTGATACAGATGTTAAGATTAAATATTTTTATAAATAAGTATCATTAAGCACTTGATAACTCTCTTAATCAGAGATTCTTCGAGCTAAGAATTCGATAATCACCGAAACTATTAGGATGGATGATCCCCAAGACTTTTTTCTATCTCATACATGTTAACACTTTCTGAAAAATGCAGCTTAGCAGCGTCACCAGTTAAGTGATTTAGGCACAGATGTCATATACGCGCCACATTGGTGTGAATGGCGATTTTATGCCTCATATGGTAACCTGGTCATTGTTGTTTTTTTTCATTAATAAACTATTTATTTACTTTATATATATTTTTAATAAATCGATATAAATTGTTTTGTATTATAGTTATTAATTAAACTTTTATAGTTTATTATTATTACCTTTTTAAAATAATAGAAAATAATTAAAAAATATACATGCAACTGATATTTGATAACAAAGTTTGCACGATGCGCCTAAAAACAAATCAGGACTAAATTTACACACTTCTCTCCGGGAGGGATTTTTGTGGCTCCGGGGGGTGATCTCATTGCTCCGGAGGGAATGTCCTCCCCCCTGAAATCAACACCAGCAATTTTTATCAGGGACTAGCTAAATCTGAAATTTCATGAAAGTCCAAGCTTTGCTTCTTGAGATAGAATTATTGCAAAATCATGAAAAATGTTGCACAGCAGCGCCACCTGTTGGACGATATACAACAAAAACCATTCAGCTTGAATTTATACCAAGATCTAACTAAATCTAAAAGCTTTTTTGAAATTTTGATAATACTTATTGTAATAGAGCGTCTACAAAAATTTTGTCACATACAGGTTCACAGGGTAACATTTTGACAAAGAAAAAAAAAGAGAAGTCACTTAAGAGAATAACGTGTTCATTATACTTCCTATATATGTCACATTTAAAAATATTCTTTGGAACAGAAACAGATGCCTTATGCATTTAATTCTGATTCTATTTTGAGAAATTATGAAGAAATGTTACATTTTTGTCGAAGACATTTCATTGGTATATATAACCAGCCTTTCTAACGTCGAAACGATACTCAATTTTGTAATATTGTTAAAAGAATTTGGGCGAACTTACAGAAAATATTTTTATTTCATAAAATTTTACGCCAAAGAATTTATATAAATCTATATAAGGAAAATATTTAATAAAATTTGTAGCCTTTGCACAGTTAGTGTAAGTAACATAAAGAAGCAGTGGGAAATCCTTTGTCTATCCCCGCTCTCTCTTTAAAGTCCTTTTCCAGAATAGCAGGAAAACAGAACTTATGTCTTACTGTAGGGAAGACCTTCGTAAATAGATTTCGTACAGGAATGTGGATGCAGAAATGCACCGTTGAGCCAGTAAAGAGCTCTGTTAAGTTAGATGAATGAAAGCGTTTCGCTGACTTAAATAGTCATTCCTCGCAAGGATTTGGGCAACTTGCATCATTATACCAATGTGGAACTTGCTGACATGCATTGCATGTATGTGGCTGCGCAAGGAACTGGCTTATATTCAACGCACGTCCAACAGTTCTCGGGATTTTTGAAGTACATTCCTGTAATGAGCATAATATTGCTTTTTCCCACTGCAGGAATTATGTGATATCCAGTTCCCGTATCACGATGCATATCCTCGATGCATAAAATGATCCCCTCGCGCACAACTCCCAATGAAGACATCCAAATGTTCGACGATCCAGTAGATTCTTTCTTAGAAATCATTCCATTTATATCTTTTCAACAGTCGTACCGTTTTCTTGCGCAGCCTCATTCATGAAATGCATGACGGCAAGTTCCGCATTGCTATAACGACACATTCTGCTCGAAATCCAGGCGGAGAATGACGAATCTATCCAACGTAATGTTTTTATCCACTGAACTTAACAGCGTTCTCTACCGACTCAACGCTGCATTTCCGTATCCATATTCATATACGAAATCTACTTACCAAATCCTCCTCAACCTGCCTTTACATTTCTGACATACAATTTTGAAATACCTTGTATATACATTAAATAACTAAGAAAAATCATGCGTTAAGCATGGATTATGAAACACTTTCCAACACTTCCTGAAATCTTTAACAAAACTTCGTTATTTACGAAAAAAAGGTTACTGATGTCTATATCCAAATATATATTCCAATACTTTGAACTTTTCTGTATTTGATTTGTCGGTGATATATATATATACTATATATTGGGTAAATTTAGTTTAGAAAGTGCCTCGAAGATCGGAAATTCTCTTTCAGCAGTTTATACTAATAGATGGAAACATAATTGAATACTTTTGTTTAGCCCTGTAGTTTACCTAGTAAGTTTATTACACACCAATATTTAGCTAAAGTTTATTTTAAACTAAAACACTCTGAAAACTACTGAAAATGAAATTCTTAGATATTATCATTCATAGGCGTCTATGTATACAAATCTTTGGGTGGCCCTGTATAACATTTTATTAGTATTTTACATTTTTAGTAAACTTGAATGGCATAATTGCGTATTGGCCATCCAGTACGCAATCTCAAAAATACCTGAAAGGTATTTGATGCTAAAAAAAGTTCATTATCAGGATTGATATAATGCCTTCCCTATTCAATCTATTCTTAATAATTTTTCTTTTAACACTATACTCTAGAGGCAACACCCCATTTACAAAATCCATTTCAGCATTTTTAATCTTCTTGTACCGATAATATGTGTAAAGAAACTGCTATTTAGTGCGGATGGTGTTACATTCAAAATATCACATAGTCCCATCCAAAGTGAAATGAATGGCATCTCGATTACTGATGTTTACCTGAATTTATAGCAACTTTTCTTAATCAGGATAACATTAATTTCATTGAAGCGAGTTAAATGATGCTTTTATGCAAGAACCCCCCGCCAGATCGTCAGCTGGTTGATAATTTCGTTTTCTGTTTCATCTAATCTATCACATACAAGAAAATCAGCTTTGCTAAATGTAGCTTTAAAACTATGTATTACTTGCACATGCTGCTTTCTAAACTATTATGTTAAACGGAAAAGTAACTTGAAAAATGTTTTGAATAATGATTTTATTTTACCATTTAATGTAGCAAGAATCATGCACGTTTTATATGGAATATCAAAATGTAGCAATTTCATTTATAACTTTTCAAATTTTACTATAAATACATAATTTGAAATGGCACTTCTAAGCCTCTCTACCACGTCAAGGTAGAGTCTCGTCAGAGAGGTCTCCCCACCCCCCAACAGCAGAACTGACCAATTAATTTACTGTCTAAAGCGTCGATATGTATCTAATGGTGGTGCAACCAGAACCATGTAAAAATCCCGAAAATAAATCAACACTATTTTGGAAAACTCTTAAAATGCATTAAACCAATAGCATGATCTAGAATACAATACGAAACATGCTAAAATATTACCAATTCGATCTTTTTTCTTTTTCTTTTTGTTTATTAAGGTATTTTACATCGTTGCCATAGAAATAAAACAAGTAAGAAAAATCATGCGTTAAGCATAGATTATGAAGCACTTTCCAACACTTAATGAAATCTTTAACAAAACTTTGTTATTTAGGGAAATAATAGTGTATAGCCAAATATACCCAAATATGTATTCCAGTTCATTAGAACAGCCCTGTATTCCATATGTCAGTTCATATAATGGGAAAATTTAGCTCAGCAAGAAAATACCCAGTAGCTTGAAATTTCTTTTTCAGCAATTCATACTATTAGATAGAAATATACTTGAATACTTTTGTTCAGCCCTGTAGTTTACATTGTATCTTTATTACACGTCAGCATTAGGCTAAAAATTATTGTAAACTAAAACACTTTTAAAACAACTGAAATCACATTCTCATAAATCATCATTCATAGGCGTCCATGTACCGAATTCTTTGCGTGGCCCTGTATATCCCTTTATCTATATTCTGCAAACATTTCTCAGTAAATTGAATGCAGCTCAGCGTAAAAATGCATAGCTTATTTAAGAACCACATTTAAATAATTTACGCTCATATTCAGTAACGTTGGAGAGCTCTTTTGGGTAGCCCTGTATATCAACTATAACATTTATACACATCATATAATGTGCATATATTTGGCGAAATATAAACGCGTATATCATAATTAAAATGCATTTCATCCCTCCATCAGCCATCATCGGACACATATATACGGTACTTCGGAAAAAATATACTATTTGAAATCTTTAAGTCGCCCTGTAAATGCTATGTACTCCATATTATGCAAGACAATAGCATATAATTTATATTAAGCTTCATTGACATACATCAATTTTTTTATACTTGAAAAAGCTTAATATATTTAAAATATGTCACACACAATTCCTCCCCTTTTACCATTATCTAATGGAATTCTTTTGTGTGGCCCTGTAAATGAATAATAGATACATTTTCACCTTATATTTTATAGAATGCATATTTTAATATGTTTGACAGGGTATAACATCTTTAAAATTCCTTTGAAACGATTTTTCCCCATAGGCCGTAATGTAAAAGGAAACTTTTGATTCGCCCTGTAGATAAACTAATCATGGTAGAAACTTCATTTTCGATAGGACTTGTGCTATGGTAAACGTCAATAACGTCCTAAAATTTCATGGCAATCCGAGTATATTAACGATTTTTCCCCATGGGCCGTAATGTTATGGGAAACTTTTGATTCGCCCTGTAGATAAACTAATCATAATAGAAACTTCATTTTCGATAGGGTTTGTGCTAGGGTAAACGTCAATAACGTCCTAAAATTTCAAGGCAATCCGAGTATATTAACAATTCCCCCCCCCCCCCCATAGGCCGTAATGTAATGGGAAACTTTTGATTCTCTCTGTAGATAAACTAATCATGGTATATACTTCATTTTCAGTAGGGTTCGTGCTAGGGTAAACCTCAATAACGTCCTAAAATTTCATGGCAATCCAAGTATATTAACGATTTTTTCCCATAGGCCATAATGTAATGGGAAACTTTTGATTCTCTCTGTAGATAAACTAATCATGGTAGATACTTCATTTTCAATAGGGTTCGTGCTAGGGTAAACCTCAATAACGTATAAAAATTTCATAGCAATCCGAGTATATTTACGGGAGTTAGAGCACGGACAGATGGACAGACGGACAGACAAACCGAATGCATAAGCACTTTTCAACTTTGTTGAAAAGTGCTAAAAAAAAACTAATGTGTTGATATTTTGAACATGGTTGCTTTTCAAATTGCCTAAATAAAAATTTACCATCATATAAAATTTTTACAGAATAGAATTACAATTTAATATAATTTATCTTTAAATGACCAAACATTCAACATTTAAATTCTGAAAAATTCTTTAAATATTATTTCTATGTTATACGATGGTTTACAAAATCTTATATCATATTATCACAAACCTTGTTTTTCTTAGGTTTTTCATTTCAACAACTGAGAATTTTGGTTTACACGGAAAATAAATCCTGTCCAAAACATGAATGTGAAAGAATGCCAAGTTCGTTAAAGGTTTCGCTAATAAAAGAAGTGAGATCTAACTGCAAACCAAGTTCTTTCGGAGCTCCTTAAATCATAACTCCTGTCATGCATAATATTATTCAATTGCTTAAAATGATTTGTTATGTTACTTGTTATTCAATTGAGCGACTTAGAAAGTTTTCTCTTATTCAGTTTTTTCTATTTAGTTGATCAGAAATTAAAGTTGATCCCTTCCTTAACTTATCAGTACCTTAACTTCAATATACTTATTCGAACACTCGATTGACTAGATCTTTGCTAATCAGATTCTAGTTTAAATTGTACTCCGACTCAAAGATTAAAGTTGGTAGCTGAAAACTTGCCAAGTCGCTCTATTGAATAACAAGTAACATAACAAATCATTTTAAGCAATTGAATAATATTATGCATGACAGGAGTTATGATTTAAGGAGCTCCGAAAGAACTTGGTTTGCAGTTAGATCTCACTTCTTTTATTAGCGAAACCTTTAACCTACTTGGCATTCTTTCACATTCATGTTTTGGACAGGATATCATTATTTTTTGTCAAATAAGTAGGTATTTGTTTCCTTTTTTAAATAAATAGGTTAAATTAGTTAAATTAGTTTTATTTAACATTAATTAATCTTTCAGCTTTTTCCTGCATTTATTCATTGTTGTTTTCAGTCAAATTAAAAAATTTAACATTAGGACTGCTTATGTTCCTTTAAATTCCACTAATAAGGATGTTTCTTTTACGTGATTGAGTACTACTTGATTATTTCGTCGACCAAAAACGTTTGTAGCTAACTTGGCGAAATATCGCTATATTGACGACAAAAATTACGGACCAAAAGTCATGCTAACATGGCGCTATTTTTGGTATTTTACCGAATTCCCATAGATTTCCATTGTAATTTGGTAATTTATCCAATAATTTTGTTAGAGCAAAGACTGTCGCCATCATTTTGGCATCTTTTGTTTCTTTAAATCGGTTCGCTCACTACCCAAGATTGCTTAAATATTGCTATTTAGAAAATTTTTAGAACGTTTTTCGCGCTTTTTTACCCCTTTTAAATTTTGTGTTTGTTAACAAATGTTCTTAGTGATCATTTATATCTTATAATTAATGAACATGCCAAATTTTATGTTTTTAGGCCCTTAACATACATACATCGCATTTTTAGAACGCTTTTTGCTCTTTTACCACCTTTGGATTAGTGGAATCAACATAAGATATAGCCTATATTGGAGCAAGGACTATCACCATCATTTTGATATCATTACTTTTAAGATCGGTTTGTCGTTTGCTGAAATTGCTTAAAAATCCTAATTAAGAACATTTTTAGAACGCTTTTTGCACATTTTCACCGTTTTTGAATTTCGTATTTTTTATCAAATGCCCTTAGAGATCGTTTATATCTCATAAATAATTAACATGCCAAATCTCATAGTTCTAGGTCCTTCAGTAACACAAAAGTTGCATTTTTAGAATGTTTTTTGCTTCTTCACCCTCTTTTGGTTAATGGTATACGCATAAAATATAGCATATGTTCGAACCGGGGCGAATACCATCATTTTGGTATCATTAATTTTGAAATCGGTTCGGTGGTTTCAGAGAATAGCCCCGATACTCTCCAAAAAGTGTCGCCAACATGGCACTGTTTCTGATATTTTGCGAAATTCACATAAACTCTAAAATGCCAAACTTTATGTTTCCAGTCCAGTCCCTTAATATACAGACATCGCCTTTTAGAATGTTTTTTCTCTTTTACCTCCTTTGGGTTAGTGTAATCGACATAAAATATATCCTATATTGGAGCAAAGACTGTCATCATCATTTTGATATCATTACTTTTAAGATCGGTTTGTTGTTTGCTGATATTGTTTTAAAATTGGTATTTAGAACTTTTTTATAACGCTCTTCGCGGATTTTCACCCATTCAAATTTGATATTTTTTAGCAAATGTCATTAGTGATTATTTATATCTTATAAATAATTAACATGCCAAATTTTGTGCTTCTAGGGCCTTCAGTAAAACAAAAATCACATTTTTAGAATGTTTTTCGCTTCTGAACCCTATTTTGGTTAGCGGCACAGACATAAGATATAGTCTATGTTTGAACCGGGGCGAATACCATCATTTTGGTACAACTACTTTTGAAATCGATTCTGTAGTTTCAGAGATTAGCCCTGATACTCGCCAAAAGTGCCGCCAACTTGGCACTATTTCTGGTATTTTGTGAAATTTTCATAAACTTCCATTGTAATCCAATAATTTATCTTCTAATCAACCATTAATGTTTAATTAATAGTGATTTCTGAATTTTTCCTATTTATAGATCCAATAACCTACCTCCACACCAAATTTCAACTTCATAAGTCACCTGGAAGTAGTCAAACATTTATATGAGTGAGTCAGTGAGTCAGTGAGTCAGTGGTAAAAACAGTGGTTTTCAGACGTCAATTTCTCGTGAACGGTAAAAGATTTTTTAAAAAAATTTTAGGATTCGGAAATTAGAAGATGGTCTTACACGACACAAAAAATTGCAAGTGTGTAGGTCAAATAAAATTTAAGTTATTGAGGGGTCAAAAGTGGCCCGAAATGGTTCGGGTAATATAACCCACGGCTGGTGTGTCTCCTTTTACGTTGTGAACTTGGCTGACACACTGCCGTGTTTCTAGATATTTCGCATTGAATCATCTTGAAGAGTTAGTCACTTTAGTTTTGAATAAAAAACTAGCTGCTTTTTAGAAGCTATTTCTTCCTCTCTTTTTTGAGAAATTTAAAATCTAATGCAAAAATTGGCCAGCTTTGCTTTTTTACACGCGCGCGAAGCTAAATATAGCACCATAACATCCCTTTAAAATAATAATAATAAAATACCCTTAACAATTGCTATAATTTGTAAATAACTGAAAAACATCGATTTCTCAAAAATGCAAGCGAACTATGAGAAATTGATGTAATTCTAACCCCCCCCCCCAAAAAAAAAAAAAAAAAAAAAAAAAAGCTATTTCAATGCTATTGAACACATGAATAGTACCTGCCAATGAATAAAGAACACTGATGCTGCCAAGTTGGAGCCTGATGTTTGTAGGCTATGAGATGTTTAGTGGAGAAAGTGCTACATTATGACGATGATGTTATGAGGAGCATGTGCCGCATTTTTAATCCGATGACAGTGGGTAGTAAGATTCCGAGAAGAGAAGGTGCCGTGATTGAACCCGGTGACAGTGGGTAGTTTGGTGGCAAGAGGAGCTGCTATGTTTGAGCCCGATGACAATGGGTTCGCAAGATGGTAAAGGTGCTATTACACATGCGCTGCTGCAGGCGTCAAATCGCAGACGTCTCCATGTAATCCTATGGGACCAAGGGAGTTGCTTGGTAGCGCGCGATTCTCTTTTGTCGGAGCGTCTTTGACGCGTGGAACGAAGCGAGTCGCCGGCAACAGCCAATCAAATGCTTGGAAATCCAAATGATGGTAAAGACTCTTCTCGAACAGCCAATGAAATGTTAAGAACACGGAGAAACGCAGGCGATTTTTGTCGCTTGCAATTTTTGCGTGTAATAGCAGTTTAAGAAGGAAAGATGCCATGCTTGAACTTGGTGATAGTATTGACCTGATGGTTGTATTGTATTTAGAAAAATAGTGAGGAAGAAGATGAGCCGTATTTTAAAATTTAAGAATCATACGCGAAGTTTTAAATTCCTAACCTTTATTATCTTTTGATTTATTTTATGTTTTGTTTTTTAAATTGTTTTTGTGATTTTTTGTTTTATTTTATTTTGACTTTTTTTTTTTTTTTTTACCTTTGCGCATTTTTGTTTAGATTTTTATGTTTATTTATTTATTTATTTATTTTATTGTTTGCTTGTTTTAGTTTTGGGTTGGTTTCGGTTTTCTTTTGTCTGTTTTTGTTTTGTTTTGTTTTTAAGTTTAATGAATAAGTTTGTGTTTTTTATTGCTGTGTATTATTATAATTTTTGTACTATTGTAATCATGATTGGTGCTTCTAGGTTATCCCGTCGACCAAAAACTTATCGCCAAAATATAAGATTAAATGCCAATGATGGATGATCGTGAATGTCAAATCAATGACATTAAATACAATTCACGTGTTTAAAATGTCATTAAGTGATTTTTATTTTGACTTTTTATTAATATTTTTATTAGTATTCTACTAATTATTATTATTTTTATTTGTTATTTAAAATAAAAAATACTGCAGCATGTATTATTTGGCTATTAGTTTGACGATTTGTATAATTTGGCGAAACTGGTCGATGGTATAAGAGAGTAGTGCCCCATGATTAATTTAAACATTAAGGCGCCGAATGGATAGTTTTAGTTTGCATACATAAATATGCTTAAAAGACTACATACAAAGAAAAAATAATTCATATATATGTAAAATGGCCAAATGAATTAAATTAAAAATGAATGTTTCAAAACTGCTATGAAAATTTTTTGTATATACAGAAAAGGCCGCTCAAATAATGAAACATATATCAGGAGCCCAGAAGCCAAGGGGTACAAGTGACAAATAGGGGCGTAGCTACTGGGGGGGGCGTAGGGGGGCGTCTCGCCCCCCTAATGTCGGCAACTTCGATGACAGTCGGCAAATTCTAGGTAGTCAGTATCAATCGATACAACTGTAAAACACCCGATTTTTTTCCAATTTTACATGTTTTTACTTAAAACATACACTAAAAAACACCAATCCTTAGTATTTTTCTAAAGGATTTCTTCCAAAAATCCGAAGTTTGCCTCACCATTTTTCGACTTCTCGTGACTGCTGAAAATAATATGAAAAAAAAATTTCGGGAAAGACTAGTTTTTCTGAGAATTTGCAATAGATGAGTAGAGTTCTAGTAGATCAACTAGCATTAAAGATGATGACGACTTCGGTGAAGATATTCATATTTTTCCGTGTGCATAGACTTAACCCAGGAGTGGCAACAATCACACTTCGGCGACTATGTACCGTCCGAAAAAGACTGTTTATTGGACGAAAGGAAAGTTGAGTAAAAATGTTCTTCAGTCTTATTGGACAGGAAAGCCACTACACAAGCCTCATTGAGTTTGTGGCTAAAATTCTAGTATTGGACAGAACTCGATTATCATATTAAAATGCAACTGATCTGCCAAAGCCATAACTTGGTGGAAACAACTGTCAAAAATCTATTTAAGTGGTCAATTGGAAGGTTTATCACTGTGTTTTCCTGCTCCCAGACGTCTATGTTTTTCATATCTTAGGCTACAAGATAGGGACTTGCACGGGCCTAGGCTTGATCCGAGGCCCGCACTCGGCCAGTCGAAATAAAGACAATTTTCAAACGGGTCGGGTCGGCAGAATTATGACATTTTTATCAACGGGCTGATAAACGAAAAATACGGGCCATGCCAGCAAATAAATTAAACGGACCAGCTAGGCTGGTAAAAAAAAAAAAAAAAAAATTAGTGGGCCTGCCGGCCCGATCTAAAAGAGTAAGCAAAACCGATAAAATATTGGCTAGTTTCAATGAATATGATTTTCGGGAGAATAAGTGTAAATGTTCGTCATGAACCGATGCTAGTTTGATAAATCAATACAGAAATGTTGCATGTCCACCATAGAAGTCGGCATCAGGCATGGTGTCTGAGCTGAGTTTCTTTTTTCTTTAGCAGACTCGTGCAGTGCTGAAATCAAGCTTGCTTTTTTTTCTCAGTGAAGTCGAGGCGGGCTGGAACTGCACTTAATTGTTCTTAGGATGTATAGCGCAGGCAACATGTTTTGTAAAAATATTAAAAACGATAATGTTCTGTTAAAGTAATCTTTGGAAATATAATCGTAAGGTGGTCAAATGTATTCCTAAACAGCACATTTTTAAACTACTTTTAACTGTAAAGGCTTAAAACTGACAAGCCTGATTATTGAAGCGATTTTGAATCCAATAGCAATTTATATATATATTTATATATAAGGTTGACAATAAAAGATTCTTGTTACGGCTTCAGGTTTTTCTCCTTTTTCGTGATGTCGGAACTGGAAATTCGTTTCAAAACGCTTTCTTTAACAGTATTTTATCTCAGATGCATTGCCGTTACCAAAAAATCAATAACGTCATTCGATTGAATAGTTTCGAATGAGAACAACTGCCAATCTTATGCATTTCCGAAAATAAATGAATTCAGAAGTGTGTCCAAAAATAGCCCTTTTGTTTTGGGAAAACCTTAATAAATGTCGGAGAAATATTTTCACAAATCTACTTTTTATTAGACAGCTTCAAAAGTATTCTAAACTAAATTTATTTATTTATTTATTTATTTATTATGAATACTTATTTGAATGTTGAAACGTCTAAGAAAAGTAGTCATTAATGTTGCTTTTATGTTTTTTCTGTCGTGCGAACGCATCGTAAATATACTGTACATACTGTAAGATATACTGTAAATTTATTATATAAATATGCATGCAATATTGTTAAAGGAATCTTAATTGTAGTTAAGACAAAATTGTGATTTTTTTTTCTTACAGAAATGGAATTGGGCCAGATCGCGCAGGGCGGGGCTGTGTACTATAAATATAAACGGACCAAACTTAAAATTTTTACATTGGACAGGTCGGTCCAAGATAACTATCATTCGAGTCGGGACTGGGCCTGAAAATTCTGGCCCAAAGTGAAATTCTGGCTCTAATACAGGAAAATTTGACGATAAACCTATCGATCATTGACAAAAATCAGGTCTGCAGGTGGCACTAAGAATGACTTTGGCAGACCAGTTGCATTTTAACATGCGAATATTGAAAATTCAGCCGTCAATTCGATGTGGTGATGATCCGTGCAGCTGATTCTCAGACTGATGGTGTTTGTTTATCTTCTAGATATCCGCAGCTGATGTGACGTAGGTAAAGTTCAATGAAATGGGTTGAATAATTGAATCATTTAGTCGATTATTTACGTCTAAAGCCGATTATTGAAAAATTGACCTGTCTGTTGAATAAAATGTTTTTTTATCCCTTTTAGAGACTAGAGATAGAGATCCACACGGGCCATAATTTTCAGGCTCGACCTGTTTGAAAAAAATCTTGGCCCGGCCCTAAATAGAAGTTGGAATTTCGCCCGAAACCGGCCCGCAAAATTCCAACTCATTCCGATTGAGTTTCTACTAAATAGTGATTTTTACTTGTATGGAGAAGTTCTGATTAAAAAAAAAAAATACCTTAGAATTTTTCTAACGTTTATGATCTTCATTTATATAGAAATGACGTAGTTTATGTTTAAAATGAACCGCTGTTTGTTGTATGTAAATATTTCAGTTATCCTTAATACTATTAATCCGTATTTTATGTATTGGAGATATAAATATCTTAAAAATGGTATACAGTAAAATCTTCTAAAACGGAATCGCATAGGAAAGAAAAAAATCGTTATAGACATGTTTCCTTCTTAGCAGGTATAAAAATGTATTATATTTTACCCTCACATATTATTGCATTAATTTTGTATGGATGAAACGCAATTTTCAATTTAAAACATTATTCCGCCATAGGCAAATACTTTTTTATACATTTTACTACATTTTAATGAGCTTAGAAATCTACGATTTTTTAAAAAGAATAAATTTTTATATTTAATTGAAGAATAAAGGCGATTTTAAACTGTATGCTTTTTTTGCAAAAATTTTTGGCTCGGGCCAAATTTTACTGATCTTTCAACAGACCTGGCTACGCCGAGACAATGATTTTCATATAGGCTGGCTCAAAACTGGGACAAAATATTTTGGCCCGTGAAGGCTAAGAAGAATGAAATCAGTCCCGGCTCGGTACGGAAAAAATAAATTAGGCCCGGCCTGATCCGATCTTTCAGGAAAAAAGTAAGTCCCTATCCCAGCCCGACCTAGGAAGAGTAATAAAATAAATTTTGATTTAATCTTTTTTAATATAAATAAGTTTACTGTAAATAAATTCAAAGTAACTTCTTACTAGAAATTTCAACTTGTTTAATTAATTTGGATTCGAATTTCCTGCTGTACTATCAGCAATAAAATAAACAAATTTTCATTATATGAAAATACGTAACTGGAATATTTATAGCAATATAACGTAAGGGGTAGTATAGAATGTCCATCTTTAAATCTATCTTATAGTCTCCTCAATAAGTGTAAAATATTCGATGTTTTAAAGTGAAAAATTTAACCCATTAATGCCCAAATTATATTCTTCAATAAAAATGAAATTTTTAGGTTTCCCACCACTTTTAAAAGAAGAATAACTTTGATCTTAATTTATTGAGGTCTCTTAAAAAATAGTACTTATTTATCTTTCTATTTACTGGTGTGAAAAGTGCTTTTTTGTCTTTTTTGTAATCGTCCCTAAAAAGGGATGCTAGGCACTAATGAGTTAATCTCGGTGGGTTAATAATGTTGAATTTTATATAGAACATACAGGGTGTCTTAAAAGGAATTAACTGATTTAAAAATTCAATAACTTACAAATGGTCGCAGCTATTTAAAAAATATTTGCAGAAGGATTAGGTAAGGTGTGAGAAGTGTTTTTTACAGTGTTTCTCGACTTAAGTTTAAAATAGAAGAAATACATGACATTGCTAGCAATGGTTGTTAAACTGGGGACAGATATTTTGTTTCTCTTCACTCTCAGTCTTGTTGCGACAAAAGGAGATTAAATATATGAAATGACTCTCAGTTGCCAATGTTATTTTGTTATTAGGAGTCCACTGCATATATTTAATCTTTTTCTTCACACCAGAATTGAGAAAAGAGGCCAAAAGGGCTCAGATTTAGTGCCTGTTGCTAACAGTACCATCTATCCCCGCTATTTTAAATTAAAATCGAGAATCGCGGTAAAAAACTCCTGCTATCTTACATTCTTACATAACACTCTTGTAGGAATTTAATTTTACATCTACCACAATTTGCAAGTTACTGAGTTTTAAATCAGTCAGTCAATTTTAGGACATTCGGTAGATGCATATATAGAAATACAGAAACATACTTTTAAAGATATAAACATATATATTTTAAGTTATATATTTTAAGTTAGTCGGCAAAATCGTCATTTACGCCCCCCTAATGAATTCTACTTAAATACGCCCCTGGTGACAAAATGTCGGTTTGGAGTAAATTGAGTTTAAAGATAATTGATGTTAAATTGGAACATCAATAACAATTGACTAAATTGAAATAGGAAACATCTGCTTGTTGCATTCTAATCTTTGAACTCTCATTTCAATAACTGTTAAAAAAAAATAGAGTAAAATTTTCTTTAAATGTATAATTAATCAATATTGTTTGTTTTTCGAAAAAAGTGGTTTATCTCTATAACTCCCCAAATAATCAGAAAATGACCTATATTTCTTTACCTGAAATGAGAAAAGCATATTTACAGATACCCTGTGCACTTAACTCAATTTTTTCAATTTTATCACTTATACCCCTTGGCTTCTGGAGTCCTCATATATAAATTAGGCATAGATGTCAAAGGTATATTTTAATTGGAAATGAGACACTTAATCTGACGCAGCAAATTGTTAGTTAATATGTTTATTATTTTTTGAGTTATAAGGATGTTTCTGTTACGTAATTCGATACTATTTGAGTAGTTTGGCGTTTTATGTATTTTGTCGAAATTGGTTCGTCAGCAACTCATTAATAGAGCATTACTATGTATATTAAAAGCATTTAAATATACGTTTAAGTTCTGTTTTGGAATTGCAATGCATTTTGTATATAGTTTTCACATGTTTTATTTTCATATATTGTATTATGCATATCCATGATGGGTAAGTATTATGGTGGCCTCCAACGACTAGTTTCATACTGTTGACACAGAGCTTTTAAATTTGGGATATATATGTATTCCTGAGGGTAAAACAGGAATTGGACATTGATTTTTAAAATTTCATTCCTAGGAAGGGTAATGGAAGCAAATTTAATAAATGATTACTCAACTGCAGTTTGATTTCCTATGGAAATATTAATTTCAGCTATAAAATTTAATACTTGTGGGAAGAATTCCATATCCTGTTCTGTTTCTTTCTTTCTTTTTTTTTTATGGGGGAGAAGAGGGGAAGGTTTTTTTTTTTTTTTTTTTTTTTTGATTGATTTTTTGATGTGGTTGTTGCGGTTTTCACCAGCAAGGGTTGCTATTTTATTACTTCAATGCTGCTGGTGGACATGTAAAAATTTTCCATAAATAATTTTTGGTACTACTTGGTAATCCCATCGACCAATTTCGCCAAATTACACAATGTACCAAACTGTTTGCCAAATTGAGTAACCGGACATAATTTTTATTTTAAATAATGGAAGAACAAAGAAATTAGTAAAACATGTCAAAAAAAAATTTAAAAAGATAAATTAAAAATCATTTGATGACGTAACAAACATGTGTATCGCTGTTCATGTCAAATTTACAATCATCCAGTATTGGCAAATAATCTCATAGTTTGGTGATACTTTTTTGGTGGACAAGATAACCAAGTAGTACCTATTTTTTTAACTTATAATTTTTTAACTTACTAGGGGGCCCCCGCCCCCCTGCTCGCTATGCTCGTCAACCCCCCGCGTAATCGCTTCGCGATTCCAAATTATTGGCTACCCCTGCTTGCTGCGCTCGCCAATTCCCCATGGTATGAATAAGCAGTTGCAGACCTTTCAAATGATGTGTCACACGACTGGTGTTGTAAAGAAATTAAAAATGTGCCCCCCTGGGGGGCAGAGTGGGGGTGACACACAAGACATCCGTAAAATGAATAAATAGTTGCAGACCTTTCAAAGGATGTGTCACACAATTGGTGTTGTAAAGAAATTACAAAATGCGCCCCCTCTGAGGGCAGAGGGGGTGTTACACACAAGATATCCATAATATGAATAAGCAGTTGCAGACCTCTCAAATGATGTGTCACACAATTGGTGTTGTAAAGAAATTAAAAATGTGCCTACCTGGGGGGCAGAGTGGGGGATGACACATAACACATCCATAATATGAATAAGCATTTGCAGACCTTTCAAATGATGTGTCACACAACTTGTGTTGTAAAGAAATTAAAAATGTGATCCCCCTGGGGAGAGCAGAGTGTAGGGGTGACACACAAGACATCCATAATATGAATAAGCAGTTGCAGACCTTTTAAATCTTGTGTAACACGACTGGTGTTGCAAAGAAATTAAAAATGCGTCCCCCCTGGGGAGCAGAATGGGGGATAACACACAAGACATCTATTATATGAATAAGCAGTTGCAAACCTCTCAAATGATGTATTAAACGACTGGTGTTGTAAAGAAATTAAAAATTTGGCGAAATATCACAGTTATCGCCAAGTTGGCGTCACTTTTGACAACTAATTTTGGTCGCCAAATTTGGCGATATATCGCCAAGTTGGCGACAAACTTAGCGATTGTTGGCGATGGTAACCTTTCCTCTCTTTATGGTAACCCATACGGCGATGCATAGACGGAGCCCTTTCCTGATTGGTCTATTCGACTCATGGAAGGAGTGGACAACCCGGATTCGTTAGTTCCGGAAATCTTCCACATCAGCATCATTCCAGGAGTCATTCCTTTTAAGGCTAGTTTTTTTTTACTATAGAAGGATAACCCCGCTAAGGGTTTGGATTTATTTCGATAGAAAGTCCATATTTAGAGTTGTTGAAGCGATTTTTTGATTTCATATACGCACTGCGTTGGCAAGATTACAACAAAATGGCGATTTTATGCCTCCCTTGGTAACCAAGCTATTTTGATTAAACAATTTACTTTAAAAAAAAGAAATAATAATTGAAGCAATAAATAAACCATTATTAATAATAAACATCTATATTATAAAGGCCAAAAGTATCTGTGCCTAACGCACACGTCATTTTGGGAATGGCAACACTTTCAAATTTTAAATGAAATTTCGGTATTGCAATTTTTGCTACTACAACTTTTTAAATTTTAAAATAGCTCACATTTTAATTCTTACACCATCGTTTAGGGAAAAAATGTACTTTTAAATGAAATTTGTTTGAAAGCTATATTTTAATTTGTTTTTGAAATATTATTTTTTTTTGTAGTTTTTAATGCCGATTTTTTAATTGTGTGGCAACAGGAGTACTGCATTCCTATTGAAGCGATTGGCGCCGGTTGGTTTTGATCTGAGGATCTTTGATCAGGAAGCGAGTGCTTTAACCGTTGAGCAAAAGGCCAATCCAGTTACTCTCAGGTAGTAACTCGCTTTATACTGATCGAGATCGTTACACTATTATAGGCAAAGGAAAAAAGGGAAGAAATTGATTACTGTATCTTTATGTTGCCATTTTCTCATTAAAAGGGTAAAAAATGAAATTTAAATATCTTTTGTTATAAAACCCGGTGAATTTTGATTTCATTTACAAAATTTGATTTACACGTAAAAAAATATCAACAGTTTAATATCTGTTTCAGCTAATAGCATTGAGACTTCAAGTTTTGAATCGAAGTTATCAAATTAAAAGGCCAATTCTTTCTGAAAAGGTGAATACAGATACGAAATATGCATTTGTAAATTTCGATATGATGAAAATGATGCCGGTTTTAGATTTCACGGGAAAAAATTCTATGATTGTGTAAAAGTTCAATAAATTTTGCTTTTTTTCATTTTGGAATACTAGCATAAGAACCTAAATTGATAATTTTATCATAATAACAGTTCTTTATTATTTTTTACTGCTTACATTATCATTTACTGCTTACGTTACACTGAACGATTAAAGTTTAATTTCAACAATTTCCCCAATTGAGTTTTTTAGAAATAGCATTCTGTTAAATATCGTTTGTTTACGAGTTAGATTTGCCAATATAAAATGCATTTTTTACTATAACTAATTTTGTATAGGTTTATTATAAGTCAACAGTTCCTTTTTAACCGACTTCAAGGAGGAGGTTATGATTTCGACCTGTATGTATTTGTTGTTCACGCATAACTTTCGTAAATATGAACCTATTTTGATAATTCTTTTTTTGTTTGAAAGCGTATGGGGCCCATGTGGTCCCATTCAAATTTCATAAAAATCTGTTGATTAGAACTTTTTAAAAAATTAAAACATTAAAATTCAATATCTTTTCGAAGCAATCGACCAATTAGAAACATTCATTTTTCATGTTTTTAAGTTACACTTACATAGACACACTATCTTTTCAAAGTGTGAAATTCTAACTGGACAAGGTTTACATTTATTAACAGTGTACACTGTAAAAAAATTGACTTTTTTGCTGCATAATCACTCCCCTGTTTTTATAGAATATCTCGCTCTTGACCCATGAGAATTCTCCACGATAGGCTGAAGTAATCGTTTTCTATAAAAGTGGTGGATTGACGATGCAGCAAAAGGGCCAAATTTTTTACAGTGTACACTGTAAAAATTTTGATCCTTTTGTTGCATCGTCACTCCCCCGCTTTTATAGAATATCTCTCCTTTGACCTATGAGAACGCTCCATGATACATTGTTAAAAATTTGACCCATTTGCTGCAGCGTCACACCACAGCTTTTATAGAATATGTCTTTTATGACCAATGAGAATGCTCCACAACACAGTAAAGTAATCGTTTTCTATAAATGCGGTGGACTGGTGATGCAGCAAAAGGCTCAAAGTTTTTGTAGTGTAATTAGGACAAAAGCGTCTGTAAAAGAAATATTTGGAAATCAAATGCTGTCACTCTCTTATAGAGGCAGCCGTGTATAGGCAATGAGTTTCAAATTCCTCATCGAATACGCCACCGCTCATTTCCGATTACAGTGTCACTGTAAAAAATGTTACCCTTTTGCTGCATCGTCACTCCCCTGCTTTTGTAGAATATCTCTCTTTTGACCCATGAGAATGCTTCGTAATTGGGTGAAGTAATCGTTTTCTATAAAAGCAATACAGTGATGACATAGCAAAAGTGTCAATTTTTTTACAGTGTAGGATTCCTTGATATGAATATGACGACACATGTAGCACAGTATATAATTGGTTGAAACGATTCTGGACAAAAACGAGTCACCAAGCATCTTGTTGAGCGGGCAATTTTCGCCAATCTTGTTAACTTCTCATACGAGTACAATCGAATTCTTCCAGGAAATCATCATCAAATTCCATAATAAAAAATGCCTAGCAATGCAATGCACTGTTAAAAATTTGCAACTTTTGCTGCATCGTCACTCCATCGCTTTTATAGAATATCTTTATTTTTATCAATGAGAATCCTTCATAATGCATTTAACTAACCGTTTTCTATATAAGCGGTGAAGTGATGCTACACTGTTAAAAATCTGCTGCATTTTGTTGCAACGCACTCCGCCGCTTGTATATAATGTCTCTACTGCGACCTATGAGAATGCTCCTTAATACAGTCAAGTAACCGTTTTCTATACAAACGCTGGAGTGCGTAGCAAAAAAATGCAGCAGATTTTTAACAGTGTACAGCAAAAGTTTCAAATTTTTAACAGTGTAGTTGGGACAAAAGCGTCTGTAAAAGAAATATTTGGGAATCAAATGCTGTCACTCTCTTATAGAGGCAGCCAGGTATTGGTTATGAGTTTCAGATTCCTCGTCGAATCGCCACTGCTCATTTCCGATGCCATTACTGCCTGTATAGGTATTAGATTGTTGCTGTTTATCGATTGAAGAATAGTGCGATTTTGCTAAAATCTTTCTTTTTCCTTTTTCTGAGTGAAGGGAAACTTTTGACTGACTACACTAGAAAAGCATATTACTATACATTAATATATGAAGTCATTTTGCTGCGTGCTCATATATGGAAGCACTATGTCGCGCTCTTATGTGTAAGGACACTTTACTTGATGGATTGTCACCTTTTGATACCCACTTTCGATGACCGTAGGATTCGATGCAGACTAAGATTTCATAAATGCGGTAGCTTTTCGAAGTGGCAGATCTTGTCTGGAGAAGTTACCATACAAAGAAATTCTTAAGATTCACAACGATACTAACCGATATTGTAAGTGGTTTCAGAAAAGTTGACAATCAAACAGTGACAAGTGAACTGAATACATCAGAACTTAGCAAAGTGCGTACATTAGTAATGCATTGCAAAGAGCTATCGTGTGCCAGTACACATAATTATGTATTACGGTATGCATAACTAAAAAGTAGGAAATAAAATAAGCTTTTTAAGAAAAAAATATCAACCGACTTCAAAAAAGCGCTAAAAAGAATTAAATAATTCTTTAAAATTCTCTAATGACAAAACGTTATCAAATAAGCACACATCGGATATCAGGTACCGGCATAAAAAACGGGTAAATTTAATATGTATAATTTAATATCCACCAAACATAGATTTTAGAGATAATGTTATTTTACAAGAGATGAATTGACATATTTATGATTTATTTTATGAATATATACATATAAAAAGTAATGAATTACTTTTTGAAGTTGGTGCCAAACTATTTGATGTATATTAAGAATAGTAGCTAAATTATGCCTAGTACCATAATTAAAATGGGATAATCATTATCGATTGTGATTGTTTGGCACCAACTTCAAAAAGTAATTCATTACTTTTTATATGTATATATTCATAAAATAAATCATAAATTTGTCAATTCATCTCTTGTAAAATAACATTATCTCTAAAATCTATGTTTGGTGGATATTAAATTATACATATTAAATTTACCCGTTTTTTATGCCGGTACCTGATATCCGATGTGTGCTTATTTGATAACGTTTTGTCATTAGAGAATTTTAAAGAATTATTTAATTCTTTTTAGCGCTTTTTTGAAGTCGGTTGATATTTTTTTCTTAAAAAGCTTATTTTATTAAACATTTTCTTTCGTCAAAATTCGACGGGTTCTACCTTGTAATAATAAAGGCACAAATGTCATATACGCTCCACATTTGCACGATTTCAACAAAATAGAGATTTTATGCCTCAAATGGTAACCTGGCTATTATATATTATTTATTAATAAACCGTTTATTTACTTTTATTTTCTTTTTTAAAGTGATATAAAGTGCTTTGGGTACTACTTGATTATCCCGTCGACCAATTTCGCTAAATTATACAAATCGCCAAGTTAATAGCCAAATTATACACAATGACTTAATTTTTATTTTAAATAACGAAAAAACAAATAATTAGCAGAATATTAATAAAAATACAAATAAAAACCACTTAATGGCGTTTTAAATACGTGTATCCATTTAATGTCATTGAATGTGACATTCACGACCACTCATTATTGGCATTTAAACTTACATTTTGGCGATAAATTTTTGGTCGACGAGATAACTAAGTAGTACCGTGCTTTGTTCTATAATTATTAATTATTTTTTAATTTATTATTTCCTTTTAAAAATAATAGACACAATTTACTAAATATTCACTAAAAACAAATAAATATAAGAATCAACCATCGGCGAAAAATCAAGTACTAATTATGCCACATTTCCTTTTTATTTTAATCGATTAAGAATGCTCATTTTATAAGTGAAAAATTTACAGATTTTTTTTCGTGTAATTTTAATGAATATTTAAAAAATGTATAATTCTTCGAAGCAGACCTATTACATACACATCATACGTAGCGTAGGGTAAATCCTGCAATCGTTTTGAAAATCGAAATTTTTTTGACGGATTTACATGTTTCAGACACTGGAGATACCGAAAAACACATAATAATAATAAAAAAAACTTGCGGTCCGTGTGTCTGTCTTTCTGTCTGTCTGACTGTAAACGCCCTATCTCCCAAACAAATTGAGACAGAGACTTAAAAATTTGTTTGTGTTTAGTACGTAATAATGGGAAGAAGCCTTTTGAATATCTGTAACCTTGATTATCCGGAACTATTTCTTTTTCAGACTCTCGAAATATTCCTTCTGATGAATGTTACATAAAAAATTTCGAATTTTGTTATTTTTAAGTAGTGGCTGTAAAAGACAATAAAAAATACATAAATTTTGCATAAAGAATGAAATCGATCGGATAATGAGCTGTCGAGATATTTTTATACTATTTTCCACGTCCCCGTATTTCATTCAAATTTCAACTCAAATATCTATTTTAATTGGAAATGAGACATTTCATCCAAGTCAGTAAACTGTTAGTTAATAGGTTTTTCATTTTTGGAGTTATAAGGATACTAGCAGACTTCGCCCGCTTCGCTGGTCAGTTTATATAAAGAAACTTTGAATCAAACAAAATTTTTATATCATATTAATTTTTAGTTTTATATCATACTAGCAGGCTATGCCCGCTGCGCTGGTCAATATTTCAAAATCAACCGTGGATGAAACGAACAGGTGAATTTAAATTTGCATTTTAAATAATTTGGACCTCCAGCAGCACCTTGCTCATTGCTGAAAACGATTTCGACACCATTGTGATATTAAATTATCTTAAACGTTGGACAAAAACCAGCTATTTAGAAGTAACTATTTTAGTTTATTACTAACAGTGCACATTTGGAAGCGAAATGAGACCATTATGGCAACAGGATTTAAAATTTTCCTTAATCTGAAGAAATATTAATTATTACAGTCGTTACCACGGTACAACTTCTGAAAAATTTCTTCACAACTTTTCATTATGTGAAGCCAGGAACCCACCTAAAAACTTTATATATATATTAAATTTTGTCCGCGCGATAAAAGGCACAATTATGCAAGAATCATCTTCAAACTCGTCAAGTACATTGAGATGGTTAATATCTCAGTGGGAATTGCAAATGAGCAAAATCAGCCCAAAGGGGTGGTAATTGGGAAGGGTTCAAAAATTTGAATACCACCTTAACATGGCTTTGAAAAAACCAGCTCTTACAAAACAATTGCAGGGAAAAAATAATCATTTTTCGTTACAGAAATTTGCCAACGATAAAAAAAAAAAAAAAAAAAAAAAACACACACATTAAAATTCTCACTACAGCAATTACTTTATCATTGCAAAATTTCCTCCTGAAAAATGAAAACAAAATTATTTACTCTTTCGTATTTAAGCATTTTCTCTTTATTATTTAAGATAAAATTATGTAAATTTGTATAATTTGGCGAACGATTTGGCGAAATTGGTTGACGTGATAATTAAGTAGTAGCCAATTTACACTTTTCATATTTCACAAAAGATTCCTACACAGACATCATATACGCAATAGGTTTAGCACGATTTTCTTGGAACTACAATGTGGCAAAATCCTTGTTTTAGAATACTAAAGAAATTTATATATACTTTAATATTTTCTATCATTTTAAACAGCAATTAACAATAAATAAAAAAAAGTAACTGTAGAACAAAACAACAAATATCATTTCAAAAAAGAAAACGAAAGTAAATAAACAACTTATCATCAGATAAACAACTATAGCTGGGTTACCATATAAGGCAAATAATGCCATTTTGGCGCCAGTGAGATACCTCGATGAGTATATGACCAAATCTGTGAAAAAATTTCCATATTTGGAAAAAACTTTAATCGGTATTTATACTGCATTTTCCCTACTTAGGTATAAGAAAAAACTTTGACACAGATGTCATGCATGATCCACATTGGCGCAGATTTTTTCTGGCGCCAATTTGGTGAACTTGGTTTTTAATTACCAATTTCATAAATAATTTTTAATTATTTTGTAGTATTTGAAAAAAAAAATAAAAAAGTTTAATTAATAGCTATAGAACAAAATGATTTATATTATTTTAAAAAACAAAATGAAAGTTAATAAATAGTTTATTAATAAACTAGTATTAAAAAATGCTCTGACGAGCACCAAAAAAGGTTAATATGTTTTTAAGTATGAAAAAGGGTTTGACAAGTGCTTCTGTTAATTATAGAGTATGAGGAAGGACAAGGGATCCCTTCTTGGCTACAATTCACTTCAATGCAAACTTTTAAAAAATCATATTTGCGCTTTTTCCGTATGAAAGAAATTTGCGGTTCTTTAGTAGAACTTTCCACCGTGCTTTAGATGTTAACCAGGGGTGTAGTCGCAAAAATAAGATAGGATATATGCTCTAAGCAGAGGGATACCCTAGAATGTGTATACTATAAGCTTTCTTGAGAAATAATGTATATGGTGTTCTATTAAAAAGTCCAGAAGGCATACGGTGTATAACATGCACTTACATCCCTGATGTTAACTGCACTGTTCACTCTGCACTATACTACAAATAAATTTTTTGTGCAATTATACATTTAGGGCATGCTTGGTGCCAGTGCATGAATGTGATGCAGGAACTAGGTTTTTGGTACTGTGTCGTCTTCCCTTACATTTATGTTTAATTAAGCTGCACCTTTACTGGTTATGTCTTTACACTATACATTTTTATAGTAACTGCGACTGATTTGTTTTCACGGAAAAAGCGCAAGTATGATTTTTTAAAAGTTGGCATTGAAGTGAGTTGTAGCCAAGAAGGGATCCCTTGTCCTTCCTCATGCTCAATAATTAACAGAAGCACTTGTCAAACCCTTTTTCATACTTAAAAACATATTAACCTTTTTTGGTGCTCGTCAGAGCATTTTTTAATACTAGTCATTTAATTTTTTGATAAAAACTGAAGATTTTCTAATATCTTAAAAAGAAAAATAACTGCTGCTGTCAAAATTTATAAAATGATAACAACAGCATAAAATTTTGATGTATCAGAATAATTATAAAAGTCATTGCATTGCTATATAAAATGCATGATAAGAAAAATAAACCATGGATTTGAACGAAAAAAGTACAGAACTTTATTAAAAGAATTAAAAGCCATACCAATTAAATATATTCAAGGTAATTTCTCAAATAAAACATTCACAACTAGAAAAATTCTAGAAATTGAATAACAATTAACATAAGAATATTCCCGAAGGAATAATAATTTAACACAAAAGCATTTCTAAATAAAACGAACTTAATCCGACGGGATTTGAACTCTATACCCGCTGCTGAGCAGCCAAATGTCTTACCACGAGAGTCCTAGTTTAACACCAGAGATGTTGCAAATTTTACTATAATACCTATATAAATACCAGCGTAAGTCTTGTGACTGTCATCAACAGCTCCGATTTGATTGTTTTATTTTTTATATGCCCGACGGCTATTTTGCTACTTTTATTTCAGCTACTCGAAACAATCGCCAAATAGGTTTCCTTCGCCTTAATTTCATTTTAAATATAAAGCTGTCAGTAGCTTTATTTAAAGTACATGACTTTCATTAAAAAACACATAAATTAAAAATACATATATCAGATACATTTAACTTGCACATTTTTTTTTCATTTTATAAAAAATACTATAAGTAAATACATAACTATTTAATTTATCCCATCGACCAAAGAACGATAGACAAACTGTAAGATTATATGCCAATAATGGATGAACATAAATGTTACACTTCCTTGACATTAAACCCGCTACACTTGTTTGTTAAGTAATCAAATGATTTTAATTCGATGATTTATTTATATTCTTATGAATGTTTGACTAATTTATTTGTTCTTTTGTTATTTAATATAAATTTTATGCCAATAAGCGAATAGCTCTTGATATTAATTGAGAAAAATATAATATATAATTTATTAAAGTTACTTTATGGTTGTATCCGCCGACATTATTTGGTTAAATAAAAAGCATTTAACGCCTTACAAATTTCCGCTAACATTGATATTTTTGGTACCTTCGTATTAATGCCACCGCAGTAGAAGTTGTGCTAATGCGCCAATAAAGAGTGATCTTGTTGTTCGTGCCTTTTTAGTTTTTTTTTTTTTTTTTTTTTTTTTTTTTTTTTTTTTGCTCATTTTGACGTAATTTTTAGTATTTTAGTACTTTTTTAGCCTATTTTTGATACCTTTTTTTTTTTTTGTGCGCGTGCGAACAAGATTGCTCTTTATTGGCACATTAGCGCAACTTCTGCTGCGGTGGCGTTAATACGCAAGTACCATATTTTTATGCTCTTTAATAAATTCTAATATTACATTTAAAATACTTCAATGTTATTCACATATGCGATATCTTACAAATATCTCTTTATGGTTTGATTTGATAAATTCTGCATTAAAATATGAAAACTTTTATTAGTATTCTTTTGTTCGAAATCACCTGAATATATCGAATTTTATATTTGGTACGTCTCGACGTCATAACTAAACGTCATCATTAAAGTAATCTTTTTCGTTAATGACTTTTATTTTTTTAACTTAAGTTCATTAATTTTCTAAACTTAAAATTTTTTAATGGCAACATTTTTCCTTTTGAGTAATTTGGCGAATAGTTTGGCGATTTCTATAAATGGGTGAAATTGGTCGACCTGATAATCAAGTAGCACTTTACGTAATATAAATAAAATAGGTATGCATTTTTGGCACAGATGTCATATACGCACCATGTTGGCGAATTTTTTTTCTGACGCCAATGTCATATGCGCATCGGAGTATTTAACTGAATATTTAACTGAGTGTCGTTATTTTGCTTGATATGTCAACCCGGATGTTGTTATTTACTTTTTAATAAATAATTTTTTCCTTTTTTTAAATATATAAATTGTTTTGTTCTATTAAACAAACCTTTTTTTATTTATTGTTATTACCTTTCAAAAAATATATACCGGGTGTTCCAAAAATGACTGATGGATTTTAAAATTCAATAACTTGCAAACGGTGGCAGCTATTTAAAAATTTTTGCAGGAGGGTTTTGTACAATGTCAGGAGTATTTTTTACCGTAACTTTTGATTTTAGTTCGAATTTCAACCAATAGATGGCGCTGACAGCAATTGAAGCCCATGTCGACGCCGAAACTGACCTCACTCAACACTGATCACCTGGCCTTCAATCGCTATCAGCGCCATCTATTTTTTGAAATTCGAACTAAAATAAAAAGTTACGGTAAAAAACTCCTGACATTATACATAACCCTCCTGCAAAATTTTTTTAAATAGCTGTCACCGTTTGCAAGTCATTGAATTTTAAAATCCATCAGTCATTTTTGGGACACCGGGTATGTAACTGGTATCCCAAAACGAGATTTTCGCTAAATTGGCTTTAGAAAAAAACTAACGCTAATGTGATTCGTATATGACATTTGTGCCGCATTTTAATATAGAAACAGAAAAAATTCGTGCGAAAACAAAAATTAAAGTTCATCAGGTTTGTTTTCAGAGCTATTTATATATTTTGGCATCATACCCTCCCTTTTTGAAGCCAAAATAGCACCAAGCTTTGGCAAACATATTTATATTAATCAGACATTCATAAAATAAGTAATAATTTAATTCACCTAGAATAATTTAACGTACCCTCAAAAAAAAAAAAAGCTGACACATTCTCACGTCCGAATCATCATGGAGCGCCCGACTCACCGCTCTTGTGTTGCGCCAAACCGGATTTCTTACCGGTACGCCCTTACTTTACATCTCAAAGGCTCAAATAAATGTAAAACCATATTTTTACGCTTATCTTTTAATTGTCCTGTAGATTTTTCCATTCATGTCTAATTATTCATAAAATAATAACTGTGAAAAGTATTGGTATGAACGTTTGTACTTAATAATTTTACATATCTTTTTGTCTTGTAAAATTAAAAAAAATAATAATATTAATGTAAATCTTGTGTTAAATCAGTCTTTGAAATAAAATATTACGTGATGGAAAAACACGGTTACGTCGCTTTTGCGGTTAAAAACATTTGCTATTCGGTCTTTCGGCGCCATTTTTGATTTATTCGCCAAACACACCACCAGAATAACTTTAATAATAATGAACTTTTCCGCAAATTCTTTTCCTGATTGCCTAAATTTGTTCATTTCATCTTATGGACCTTCAGATAAGCAAGTAAATAAAATTACGAATAAAAGTATCATATTACAGTGGCTAGCATAAATTTAAAAGAGACTAAACTTTTTGCCAGAGGCGGCTTTTAACTTAAATAGATGAGAAATTAATAAATAAAAAAAATATTTCACTTCGCTCGTCAAAATAGATAGTGAATATGATACATGAAAATAACAACAAATAAGTATTTTTTCACGTGATTTATCTAATCTATTTATTTATTTTTATGTTCATTTAAACTTACGTGCAACAATTACAAGAAGAAGTAAATATAAGAAATATATAAGAAAAAGACTAAGTTCAGCTGGAAATTTCAGACAAAAATTCGATTTTCTCAGCGACCGACAAACATACAAAAATGAAAAAAAAAACTGTTCTGAGTTTTACCATGAGGATTAAAATAAACCAAAAACGAAGTTAATCCATCCACGGAAACGTTAGCAAGACTTTGTTGAATTTTTTGCTTTCATTTTTTCATTAAAAATTAAATAAAAAACTATTCTAAGCTGCAGTAATTTTTTGAATGCTATCATTTTATTTGTCTCGTCGAGTTCTATCTTTTAAAAAAAATTTCACTGCCGTATCTCAACTGGTTCGCCAGAAATTTTAGAAAGTTGTTTGCACTTTCTATTTCTTAAACATATTATACCAAACGCTACCGCGTTTGCTATGATAAACAACCACAGTCGATTTACCATGTGAGGCATAAAATCGTCATTTTGTTGCAATCGTGCAAATGTGGTGCGTATATGACATCTGAGCCAAAACTTTAAAAAGTTGGAATTGAATTATTTTACAGTTTGGATGAGGAAGTGAAAGAGAGTGAGAGAGTGTGATTAAAAGAGAGTGAGAGAGTTTAGATATTGCAAACATCACTCCGGCTTATGCCTTCTTGGCATAAAATTGCATTGTTTGATGACAAAAGTAAATTCAAACACCCAAATAAACAAATAACAAACAATTAACAGATAAAACCATTTTTAAAAGTAATTCTGCTATTTTGTCCTGTAAGACACATAATAATAGAATTAGATTTTTAAAATATTTTTTAAAAAAAATAGAAAAATGTTATTTACGTTTTATTTAATAAAATATTTAAAATACATTTTTTTAGCTTTTTTTTAGATATAACCCTTTTAATTCTTTTAGCAATTATAATTTTCGCCAAAAACAGCTACTGGCAACCCTTTCGTCAAAAATAACCGAAAAATACGAAATTAACAACGAAAAATCAGAGTTGTCCCTGTAAATTTGAATCACAAACCTTCGGAAAAATATTTCCTATTGAATGATACAATCGGCAAAATAATCCATCGGGTAGTTTTTGAAAATACTCGTGTGGAAGTTTCAGAACTTCTGCTTTATAATATACTACCATTCAATGCCCGCTGCGCTGATCCATTTTTCCAAACAAATCTTGACTCAAGCAAAATGGTGATTTGAAATTTCTTTTTTAAAGCAGTGTAGACCATCACCTGGAATGTCCTTGCGCAATGCTGAAAACGATGCCAGTGCCAATGTCATTGCGATATTGCACTATTGTATGCCTTGGACAAAATTTGGTTAATTAAGTACCATCTCTCTTATTTGATCATTTATAGTAGAGTTTGATATGAAAATGAGACCGTTATGACAGCAGGAATCAAAATGTTCTCTACTCATCACATTATTTTGCCAGAAAGCATTGCAATGATTATCAAACTCTATTAATTTTCAAATAGCACATTATCATTTGTTAGTTCTTAAACTCCCGAATCTGAACTTGCACTATGTGCAGATCTGGTAGCCGAAATACAATCTCCATTACATGTTGCATTACATTTTTTAATAACCGTCCTCTTCTGGCAACTCTACTACAATTTTATATCTACCTTGGTCTGTTCCAGCAAAGTACATAGCAAAAAAATGTAAAAAAGAGTGTTTAATTTATATATTTACTAGTTTTCCGCCCGCGGCTTCGCCCGCGTGGAATTCGGTTATATTGTGGTATAAAGCACAACTATAAGAAAACTTCTATTTCCACGGAAAAATGTAAGAAGGGCGATGTAACGCTGGATACGATTAGTTGTTAAACCAAAACTGAATGGTACACTATATTATATGTTTTCCCTTGTGGAGCAAAAACATGCAGATTTTGGGCACTGGAAACCCGGGAACACGCTACATAGAGCTGACCATACTGACGTTTAGCCTGTTGCGATAAACGGACTTGAGTACGAATATCATTCTCAGAAGCCCTCAAAGAAGCTTGGCGAGCGGCTTGCTCCTCAAGTCTTTGCTGGCGCTGAGATAGTAGCTCAGCAGCTCTCGAAGCAGCCTGACGCTCTACTTGTTCGCGCCTTCTTAATTCAGCATGGAGAGACGATTCTTGAGATCGGGCAATTTTCATTGCCCGAGCTTTAGATGAGGTGCTCGACAAATTAGATTTACGTTTGCGAGGTATTGTGAAAATATGAGTAAACTATAAACCTAAACTAAACTAAAATCCCAAACTAAACTATAACAATCTAAACGACGAACAAAGCGACGTAATTACCTATCTAAAAAACAATAACTACTTTAGATATCTACCTAGAAAAACAGCACTAAACTAACCTAACCTACCTATTATACAGCTACTGCACATCGTTACCACGTTTTAAAAACATCCAGGGCCATCTATCGCATACCTCAAGAACTAAATAACGTAACTAATACTTATACCAATTAGTAATTCGTTGACTTATAGTTATTTCAGGATAAGTAGATATAAAAAAAAAACATTTTAGACGATAAAACAAATAGTACGTCATCCCTCGGGAATTCCTCATTTTCGAGGATTCATTATCGTATCATTTAGCTTCTAAATTTACATGTTCATATTCGTTTGCAATATATAAGTAGATGTAAAAAAACAGTTTAGGCGATGAAACAAATTGTACGTCATCCCTCGGGAATTCCTCATTTTCGGGGATTCATTATCGTATCATTTAGCTTCTAAATTTACATGTTTACATTCGTTTGCAATATTTTATCTTTTTTTAAACTACACACAGCGCCATCTCCAATCCATCCATCAAGCAAACTATATTTTTGTTTTCCCTCGGGAATATCAATTTTTTCCGGGATAAAAAGTACCCTATTATTTAATCCGGACTTCTAACTTTACGTCTGCAAAATTTCAAAGCAATCGGTTCAGTAGTTACGGCGTGAAAGCGGAACAAACAAACAAACAAACTCACTTTCCGATTTATAATATTAGTAAGGATTTTAGACTGTCTGCCATGGGTGAAAAGTTAGTCATCTAAACGGAAAGTCCAATGTTAGTCACCGATGAATGTCACAACGCTCAACGTGTTAACAATTTTAATCACATAAAAATTCATTCAGCGGAACCTTTAATATAAAGCGAACCTTTTGTGATTGGGTTCATCTGATTTAAAACATCTCCATTACTAAAATATGTTATCAGTTGAAAAATAAGTACAAAATTCGATTTTTATTTTTTTAACCCGCTCACGGGTGGAATTTTCGAAAATCCCTTCTTAGCAGCACCCGGCATTGTAAGAAGCATTTTTACTCCAAATTTCAAGATTTTTGGTTCGGTAGATTTTTTTGTGCTGGGATTAATACGAAATGCAGACTTTCTTATATATATATAGATAAGGATTGAAAATTTCAGGTTTTTCCGCCGAAGGCATCGCCAAATGTGGAAGATTTGAAATATCTCACGAACTACTGGGTTTAAAATAATTTGCTTAGTACCATTCGATTCAGCATGAAAAAATACGCTAAAATATGTAATATGTTGAAAAATAACTACAAAATCCGATTTTTAAGGAATTTTTTTTTAATTCGTCCTTTTTTTTACCCCCCTTAGAGTGGAATTTTCAAAAATCCCTTCTTAGCGGCACTCGACGTTGTAAGAAGCATTTTTACTCCAATTTTCAAGATTTTTGATTTGGTAGATTTTTTTGTGCTGTGATTAATACGAAATCTAGAGTTTCTTTTATATATATAGATAAGGATGGAAAATTTCAGATTTTTGCGCCGAAGGCATCGCCAAATTAGGAGAGATTGAAGTATCTCACGAACTACTGGGTTTAAAATAATTTGCTTAGTACGGTTCGATTCAGCATGAAAAAATACACTAAAATATGTTATCAGTTGAAAAATAACTACAAAATCCGATTTTTAAGGAATTTTTTTTAAGTTCGTGTGGAATTTTCGAAAATCCCTTCTTAGCGGCACTCGACGGTGTAAGAAGCATTTTTACTCCAATTTTCAAGATTTTTGATTTGGTAGATTTTTTTTGTGCTGTGATTAATATACGAAATCCAGACTTTCTTTTATATATATAGATAAGGATTAAAAATTTCAGGTTTTTGTGCCGAAGGCATCGTCAAATTAGGAGAAATTGAAGTATCTCACGAACTACTTACTGGGTTTAAAATAATTTGCTTAGTACCATTCAATTCAGCATGAAAAAATACACTAAAATATGTTATCAATTGAAAAAAAAATACACTAAAATATGTTATCAATTGAAAAATAACTACAAAATCCGATTTTTAAGGAATTTTTTTAAAGTTCGTTCTTTTTCTTACCCTCCTTAGGGGTGGAATTTTCGAAAATCCCTTCTTAGCGGCACTCGACGTTGTAAGAAGCATTTTTACCCCAATTTTCAAGATTTTTGGTTCGGTAGATTTTTTTGTGCTGTGATTAATACGAAATCCAGACTTTCTTTTATATATATATAGATTTCTTTCACTACTTGAGTATTACGTCGACCCAAAAACTATTGCTAAACTATAAGATTAAATGCCAATAATGGCTTATCATAAATGTCACATGTACTTGACACTAAATAATGTTACATGTGTTTGTATATCACGAGTGTTTTCTTAATTTGGCGTTTTATTTATATTTTTATTAATCTTTAACTGATTAACTTGTTCTTCCGTTATTTAAAATAAAAATTATGCCAGTTTGAATAATTTATGAATAGTTTGGCGGTTTATATAGTTTGTGGAAAATGGGTCGATCAAAATGGGTCGTTGTGGAAAATGGGATAATCAAGTTGTACCCGCAATTCCGTAATAGATCATTACTTATGCATTAAAAATATTTAAATATACGTTTAAGTTTTATTTTAGAACTGCAATGCATTTTATAAATTTTTTACACGCGTTTTTAGGTGCGTTTTTAGATGCGTTCGTTATTATGTAAATACGTAGCACCTATTGTTGTCGCTCAGGCCGTCTGTCTGTCCGTCCGCATATAACAACGCAAAAACTATCCAACCGAATCGTTAAATATATAATTATTAAAAATCGTTAAAATATATAATTATTACATAATTTTGTCGAGTTATTTCAAATTTTATGAAAATCGGATGGATAGATCAATTACAGGGACAATCAAAAGGATTCCGTTACATTATACGTCAACGGGGAAAAAAGTTTCAAATGCATTTTAATCGTTTGAAATTTAAAATGTATATTTATTACATAATTTTGTCGAGTCATTTCAAATGTTATGAAAATCGGATGCATAGATCAATTACAGGGACAATCAAAAGTATTCCGTTACATTACGATCAATGGGAAAAAATGTTTCAAATGCATTTTAATGGTATTACACTCATTTGAACATAATATAATTGACATGAATCTATGATGTATGTACTAAAACCTACATTCTGTACAATCTGAGATGCAGAGAATATTTATTATTAAATTACAGGGCCACACAAATGTATTCCACTAAATCATGTTATACGGGGAAACATTGTTTGGGGCGTGTTTTAATTATATTAACCTACTTCACATTTTATGAATAAGATATACATTAATGAAGTATAATAGAAATTACTCCCTGCATATTTACAGGAACACAAAGATTTCGACTTCTATACTGTATCCAAAGTACGCTCTGGTATATCAGCAAGATCTGAATATTTTAAAACTTATAGTACGAACGCACCTCATTTGCTACGCTTCACGTGCAATTTCCAACTTGTTTTTCATATTGTATAGTATGCATATCCATGGTCAGTAAGTATTAAGGTGGCCCCCAACGACTAGTTTTTTCATGCATTAGAAAGGGCATGTTCTCCACCCCCCCCCCCCCCGCGCCCAATAACTAGTAAATGAATAAATAAATAAACATTTTTTTTTTCTTCAAAAACTTTCTTATTCTACTCCTACATTACTTCTCTAAGGAAAATAAATAAAAATGCAGAGAGATCTTTTAAAGAATGCCCTCCTCTTTTTTATGAAAAGAGACGGCTGCGACGTGCCGTTCCGGTACCTTATTTGTGTGTTTTGCTTTCGAGGGCATTTTTCGGGGTACAGGCAGGCCAGCACAGCAGTCTGAGTGAGAGTGGAAACGATCGTTCTTCTGCCGATTCCCGGTGAATGAATCCGATTCGATCGATTCAAAGGTCCGCTCAAATGGGAAGCAGGGGAGCGGGATGGACGGAAGCAGAGAGGATCACCTCCGAAAACTTTCCGTGGCTACAGAAAGAGAAAACGATGTTAGAAACCTCAGATGATGAAAATTTTCTGTTAAGGGGACACCGTACCTTTGAAACCATCTTTTCAGTTTTGAATGATATTGTAATAATATGTGGTGACATTATACTATACTAAAAATTAAAATTTTAAAAATATATAGAACAGCCTAGTTTACTAAAATTTAAATTTAAAAAAGTTAATTTTTTTTTAAATTCCCACTAGTTTTATAAATATGAACATTTTTGCCTCGAATACCTTTCCCCATTCATTAGAATAGACTGTGTAAAACTGTGCATGGATTTTTAAATGTATGGAATTTTACATTTAATATGATTTTTTTTTCTCTCGTGTCTATCAAAAAATAAAAAGAATTCAACAAACTCTTTATTTAAATATATTTTTTTTAATAACTATAAACTTGAATGCTAAACTCATGCACAAAAATATTAAATAAGGTACCCTGGGATAATAACGCCACGTTAAGGTTCTACCGATTTTCACGTCTCAGTTTTAGTTTGTATTTTTCAAACAAATATATGATTTGATACAGCAACTCATTGACTATCTATATAAAAAATAATTTAACAGACATGTATTCATAAAATGTAATGGCGTGATTTCTTGACCAATGCTATTTGGCGTTATTACCCACTTATATGGGTAATAACGCCATGCAAACAAAACTATGAAATAAGATGGAATAATTGCATGTAGATTGCCCAATTCTAAAAATACAAACTTAGAAATTGACAAATTGCATTCTAAGCTATTGAAAATGTTCAATTTTTTGTGAAAGTGTAAGAAAAATAAAGGTGTGGTGTGAGGGGGGGGGGGGGTAAGGATGAGGCAAAAAATATCAGACCGTGAGCTTCTTTTTGCTTAAAAAGGACCGCTTAAATAGAATTATTAGAAACATTGCACAGTTTTAATTGTGTTTATTTGAATCAGTATTTAGGATGTTGCTCGGCCACTGTAGGGAATCAACCGGGGTATTAATGCCAAGGATTGGCGTTATTACCCCGTTATAGTTATTGCGCTGTACATTTTAAATTACAGATTATCTCGAGAAGTTATCCAAAATCCTCAAGAACATTTTGAAAGTCCATGAAATGTACTACAAATTTATGTAATTAACATAGTATTTCCGGATAAAAAAAATAGTCTTCACATCACAAAACGTATCTCGCAAATTTTAGATCAAGCGTTAATTTTAGTTGCTTGTAAAAACAATAAGACCTAAAAATGAAACAAATTAACTTGAAGCTGTTTTTTGCGATTTATATGACTCAAAACCCTTCTGCGCAGAGCTCATGGGTGTCATTTAGCAGATTATTTCATATTTATGCAAAATATTAGCACTTGGCGTTATTACCCCGCCTGGCGTTATTACATCAGACCACCTTACATCACAGATAACATGTAAAGAAAATGTTTCAAACCTCTATCTAAGTTAGCAAAAAAGTCTTAGTATTTTCCGTACAAGCAAGTTCTAAAAATGGGAACATGCAGAAAAATCAGTTTCAATTTTTCTTCTGTATGGATCATTGCATTGGATCTATTAACAAAATTTACACAATCTCGCAATATAACAGTCTTATAGAGTAAAAATGAGGTGTCAAAATATTCACAATTAAAGAAGTTTTCAGTTAACATTAAAAAAAGAAAATCGATATTTTGAACAACATCAAGGTAATGTGTTTTCTTAATCAACGACAATCATTTAAGGGCAAAGGTGGGCTTCTAAAATCACAACATTTGACTAAATGATCTATTTTTACTTTCTTCTATCTTTACAAGAAGAAAGTATTGGATTCATGAAAATTTTCGACTTCGGGTTTTCGACGGATTTATACGTTTTAGAAGGTCCTGAACACGTTTTGACTATTTTTAGAAAATGTCTGTCTGTGAGTCTGTGTGTCTGTCTGTGAGTCTGTCCGTCTGTCTGTGAGTCTGTCTGTCTGTATGTGACAAAAAATTTGTGGGCGCTCTATCTCAAGAACTAATGCTCAAAATTTAATAAAATTTTATATTCAGTTAGACCTTGATATGAATTAGGGCCTATTGCTTTTTGGTGAAAATTGGCCTGCAGGTGGCGCTGCTATACTACGTTTTTCATGATTTTCAAGATTGCTATATCTCAAGAACTAATGCACAGAATTTCATCAAACTTCAGATTCTGTGACCCCTTGATATACATAGACACTGATTAAGTTTTGGTGTAAATTGGCCAGCAGGTGGCGCTGCTATGCCACGTTTTTTATGATTTTCATGATAGCTATATCTCCAGAACTAATGCACAGAATTTCACCAAACTTCAGATTCCGCGATACCTTGAGATACATAGCCGCTGAAAAGGTTTTGGTGTGAACTGCCCTATAGGTGGCGCTGCTATGCTACATTTTGCACGATTTTTGCGATAGCTATATCTCAAGAACTAATGCAGAGAACTTCATCAAATTTTAGTTTCTTTTACACTAGAATATATAACATAATTAGATGCTGATTACATTTTGGTATTAACCTTGCAACAGGTGGTGCAGCTATGCTGCATTTTGCACGATTTTTCCGATAGCTGTATCTCAACAACCAACGCACAGAATTTCATCAAACTTCAGATTTCGTTACAAAATGACATATAACATAATTACACGATGATTACGTTTTGTTATAAATCCTTCAACTGATGGTGCTGCTGGGCTTTATTTTACACGTTTTTTTTAAAACTATATCTCAAGAATTAATGCACAGAATTTCAGCAAACTTCAGATTCTTTTACACCATAACATAATTAGACGCTTTTTTTACGTTTTGACATAAATTGTCCAAGATATGGTGTTGCTGTGCTACGTTTTGCAAATTTTTTGTTATAAGTATATCTCAAGAACTAATGGACGAAATTTCATCAAATTTCAGATTCTGTTAGGTCTTGACAACAATAGATGCTTATTAGGTTTTAGTATAAATTACCCAACATGAGGCACTACTAAGCTCATTTTCTCAGAATATTAATTAAATTTTGCGTGTTAGGCTCTTCGGATACCAGAATCTCATTAGGCTTGGTCGAATGTTCGAGGAAATTCGATAGTGGGTATCTTTGGGGTCACCACGTTTTTTGTTTAAATATTAAAATGTACTTATGAGATAGAAGAAAGTTTCGGGATTGACACATCCAACTAGTTTATTTATTTATTTAATTAGGAGAATTATGAAACAAGATATGCAAACTTAATGCTGGTGCAGAAAGATATTTTTACTTTTTCCGATCTTTGCAAGGAAAAAGTACTGAATTCCTGAAAATGTTCAAATTCCAGTTTTCGATGGATTTACATGTTTCAAGGGTGAGCGATTTCAATAAACATGTTTTTATAAAATGGCTGTCTGTCGGTACGTGACCTAAATTTTGTGGGCGCTCTATTTCAAGAAGAAATGATCAGAATTTAATAAAACTTAAAATTTAGTTAGTGCTTGAGATAAATTAAAGTTTATTATTTTTGGTGTAAATAGCCCAACAGGTGACAGTGCTATGATACGAACTGAATATTTCCAACTGAGCGAAAATTCGCCCAGGCCGGGAATCGAACCCGGATACTTGGCTTACAAGACCAATGCTTTTCCATTACCTACGGCTTATTCTGCCGAGCTGTCTAAATGACAAACCAGATGTTATGGCCGAAAAAAGGTTATCTGAGCGAGAAATCCCAGCTGGTTATCGCCCGGTTAGCTTAACAGGTAAAGCATTTGGCTTGTAAGCAAAGTATTCAGATTCGATTCTCGGCCTGGGCAATTTTTGACTCAGTTAGAAATATTCAGTTCGTATGATAACTTTACCAATCAGTTAGATTGTGTTAAAATAATAGTACAGTGCTATGCTTCATTTTTCAAGATTCTTGCAATCGCTATATCTCAATAACCAATGCTAGGATTTTTGTAAAACTTATTCAATTAATCCTCGATATAATTTGGTGCTGATTAACTTTTGGTGCAAATCACCCAACTGGCGGCGCTGCTAGTCTGCATTATTCATCATTATCGCAATAATTCTGTCTCAATGCAGCCTGAGTGATGACAAGTGTTAAAATGTTGATTTCTCAAAATGGAAAGTTTTACACATTTCTAACATTTGATGCGTTCCATACGCCTTTATTATTTATCAGATTATTATGAAATTTTTACTATGCAATATTTTTAAAAATGTATTTTAGGTTAATTTTAATTTTGAAATTTATACGCATATGAAAATATATAGAAATAATAAAAAATAGTAATAATTATAAAAATATTTTTTTCTGCTTATATTCAGCGAACTGTGCCAATTTCGCTGCCAATTTCTATAATAATATTTAATATATGTCTTATAAATAAATAATGTCTTATTTTATGCAAAAGAAATGCACATGGGACATTTTAAAATTGGACAATTATTCGCTATTATGAAATTTTAAATGAAGAATAATTTAATTTTTTTTATTATTTTAACACCCAATTTTTAATCTAACTGTTTGAGGTTACCATTAGAAAGTCTCACAATTTTCAAATAAACCACTAAAAATTGAAGAATTTGATTTTTATACTCGTTTTCCCACTAAGTCTGTTGGTCAGTTGAGGTTGAGATCTTAAATTCCCTGTGCTAATGTTAAACTTATGGGCGTGATGCAATGTTTTTAACATATGTGTAGTTTTTTTAAGGGATCCCAAGATTCTTAAAATCGGAAAAAATGAAAAAAAAAAGTGAGCAATGTGATCGTAAATCACACAGAGGGTTTGAAAATGGAAATTAATTTATGGTTTTAATTATTAAAATGGAAATTAATTTATGGTTTTGATTATGAGTAATCTGACTGCGCAAGATTCTTAAGGCAGTATACTGTTGTTAAGTCTTCAAAAACTTCAATATCTATGTATAGAGCAGAGCAATAATTTCTAAGCATTTCAAAACAAGCCGCGCAAAAAAGCGTCGCATCTTAAGTTAGACACGACTAGGACGCAACTCCCACTCGCATTAATTTCACTCTTAACATTTTATATTAATTTATTATAGCTCAATTTTATCCAAGTTTTTATGTATGCTTTAATTCCCGTGTTTAACGCTTTTGGGGTCCGATTTTTTTTTTAGAAAAAATAACTTTTACGCTAATAACATTCACACTAGCTATCCATATTGATTAATTAGTGTTTAGCTAATATTTCGTTGTCTGAAAGATATCGAATGTCGTTGTTTTGCATCCTATTCGATTAATATTCAATAGGCTAAGGAAGAAATTTTGGAGATGTTTAGAAAATATTGTATTACAATAAGATTTAACTTGCATTACAATTTTCTAAAGTCTTTTTGTGCTTCATTACCCCTGATTCTTTCAGAAAGTTAACTTTTATTTTAAATTTAAAGTGTGAAATATATGTTTAAAATAAAAGAATCGCAAATGGCGCAAAGAAAATTAAGCAAAATAATAATAATAATTATTATTACTTAATGCCTAAACATAAATGAAGTCATATAAAAATTCATAGACATATACTAAAATTAATATTTGTAAATAGTAGTAAAAATTCTTCTTAAAACAAAATAATATTCTATTAAAAGACATGTACTATTATTAGTACACCAGACCCGAAAGGGTTAATAAATCTGTGCAATATATTTACACAAGTTAGAAGTGTCTAAGTGTTTTAGCTCTCCGAAAGATTTTACTTTTCAATTAAAATTCCCCATTAAGCCCTAAAGTATTCGAGTGAATTCGATAAAAAAAATCTTTACTGGTGTAATATAAATGTATAATCATATGTAGCATACAGTTAAAAAAATAATTAGTCTTAGAAAAAAAATCCGAATGATGGAAAATTTCTGAAAAATTGCCGTTGCACTATGAAACAAAAAATTTTTTGTCCCCCCCCCCCCCCCGAAAGAAAAAAAAAAAAAAAAAAAAAAAACCTATTTGTTATTAAGATTTGAGCATAATCCGGTGAATAGGGATTCCGAGGGAACAGGTCTTATAAATTTCGATAGGATTGCACATTTCCCATGACATTGGATTGGATAACATGTTCATTAGTCGACAAGACATGCGTCTTGTTTTCCCTTAAATTGGTTTATCAAAAAAATTTTAAATGTCAAAGAGCAACTCAAAGACTTTAAGGATTTGCATGTGTATGGGACACTGTTTATATTGTTTTTGCATCTGTACAAATTGGATACTTAACAATAGTTACTATTACCAAACTTGAGGATTCCTAAAATTAGGACCCTGTTGATCTAAACTTTAATCGCGACCTGCATGTGTGTATAAAGCATTATTTATACGTTGTTTTTTCATTTGTATTATTTGGATACTTAAAAACTGTTACTATCACCAAATTTGAGGGTTTCTAAAATTAGGATCCAATTCATCTAGGCTTTAAAAATGACACTATGGGACACTATTTATGCGTTGTTTTTGCATTTGTATGAATTTTAAACGTAACAATTGTTACAAATACCAAATTTGTTCATCGCTAAAATTAATTCGCTGTTGTTCTATGTTTTAATCAGGATACCTGCATGCGTGCATATAACACTGTTTGTACATTGATTTTTGTGTCTGAAGAAACTTACTGTAATACTTGTAATTGATTTTCATTTTTTTGTTTTACAGTGTGCAATTTCGTAGTCCACGAACGTTGTTTGAAAACAGTGGTGTCGCCGTGTTCGACCATAACGCCAAGCATTATCCAAGTAAGTAATCAATTGGATATTTTACTCAGAAACATGTTTATTCTCTGAGCTTAATCACTAAAATGTTATACTATTTTTTTAAACAATAAGAATACTTCCAAGCTTATATGGTGGCGTCTTCAAAATTCTGCAATTCAAATGTTATCACATAAAAAAAAAAAAAAAAAAAAAAAAAAAAAAGCATATTGGTGCCTTTTTTTGGGTATTCAAATCAAAACTTTACCAATATTTGTACAAAGCAAACATTCAAATTTGCCAATGCCAAAACTTTCTTTTTTCTTAAACATATTAATGTTTCAAAAAGTTGTTACATCACTTGTTAATCCTTCAGCGTTACTACCGCAATACTACACCAACTGTTATTTACATATTTAAGCTTCTGCTTCAGTCAATGAATCGGAGTAAAAACGAGTTAATATTGATCAAAATATTTAATGCCAATCCCAAAACCTTCTCCTTTTTCATATATCTTATCAATTCAAAAAATATTTACACGTGTTAATCCGTCAGTGTCATTACTTCGGTACAATATCAAATTTGATCTACATTCTAAGGGGGCTCAGGGCTTGATCGATACGGAAAAACATGTAAACAGAGCTTTCGCTTCGAGTCCAGATAAAAACAGAAGTATTCAGTGTAATTAATTTAAACTTTCTGATATTTTAAAGGTATGTTTGTTGCCTTATAAAATAATAAAATGAAGAACTTCAATGTAATATAATAAGAAATACAGCAAAATTTATGTAACACAATTTTCGAAAAAAAAATTATGTGTTATATCATCACCCGCAAGATATCTTAACATTGAATTGACGTAAGAACCTAATTTTTACTTTAAAATGATCCGGAAAGTTTAGTCTATAGAAGGAATTAAGGATATAACTATCACTCAAAAAAAAAAAAAAATATAAAAAAAACTCTCAAATTTGAAAATTAAAAAAAACCCTAAAAAATAAAACTTTTTTTCATTGAAAATACTCAAAATATTAAACTATCTAAAATATATTAAATCATTCTATAGATAATGATGTTATATGCATGCATGCATGCAAAAAAAAAAAAAAAAAAAAAAAAAAAAAAAAAAAAAAAACATTTCACCAAATAGTTTTCTTTAAATCGTGGTGTTAGTCGTTAAAAAGTCAAGTTTTGAGAAAACGAGACTTAAAGTTGAAATTATATGGGTGCGGCTTTGAAAGTGTTGATACATAAATGCTTATAACTCCGTTAAAATTGCAAATATTTTTATGCGTTTTTTTGCATTGAGTTCAGAATTAATTGAATAATCAACTAGATCATAAAATAAATAAATAAATTAATTAATTAATTTTTTGGAAAGTTTTCAAGCCCTGAGCCCCCTTAAGTTCCTGCTTTATTTTACTAATCTATGTAAAAACGAGTTAATCATATAAATTTAATGAAATCAATAAATCTCGTTATTCTGTCGTAGTGCAACAGATGTTTGAGAATCACTGAGTTAGCTGCATCAGGGTGCGTAGTCATCAAGAAACTCAGAGGATTTTAATTCTTTTAGTATCAGAAATTCTTTAAAGTATTGGTTGTTACATCTGAAAAAGGATTCCTTTTTAGTTAAATAAAACAGATTTTACATTATAAAAATTCTGGTAAAAGGTGCTTACAAGGTGCTTCCAGACTACGCACCCTGTGCATGTGAATGGTCCGTTGCTACTTGAACATATGAAGATTCTGAAGTGCAACCGAGCTATGACAAATCTAGAAAATTTAGTAAAACCGTGCTTCCTTATAGCGGAATATTTCCAACTCCAAGCTTGCCATAGCCAAAAATAATGTTTATAAAATTATGTTCAATTCTATATGCATACAGTTATCAATGGCAAAATAATGAAAATTACATAAAAGTCGCGATCACAGCGCCCTTTTCCCGCGAAGCATTTCAAAATTCAACGAGGATTTACTGTTCAGAGCCAAAAACATACTCAAAAAATTTGTTTCATTCTATTCATAACTTCATGCATTTTTTGATGGTACAAAGTTGACGCAGAGACATATTAGTCCAAGAGCCGACAGCACAAAAACCTAAAGTATAGAGCACAAGAAAAATACCTTTATTTTATGGAAGAGTGGTATTAGGGGAATCTAATGATCCATGTCTGTCGGAAGTGAAGTGGTTGATAAGCCAAGAATGAATACCACTAGTGGTTGACTCGTAGGTTTGTCACTGTGTTTCCCGTACAATCATTTCAACCTTTGATTGTACGGCAAACACAATGATAAACCAACGAGTAAAGAACTAGTGATATTAATTTTTTAGCTTATACACCACTTTACTTTCGGCAGACATCGATCATTAGATTCAAGAATAGAAATAATATTTTTAACATCTTTTAAGTAATTATATGTATACTTTAAAATTTATAGGTATAAGTTCCTTTGAACCGGGCAAGTTCTGCCTCGAGTTTTTCCTTTTATAATCTTGATGAGATTCATCTGCGTGTCTTCTTTTTACTTTCTTCTATCTTTACAAGTAGAAAGTATTGGATTCATGAAAATTTTCGACTTCCGGTTTTCGACGGATTTATACGTTTTAGAAGGTCCTGAACACGTTTTGACTATTTTTAGAAAATGTCTGTCTGTGAGTCTGTCCGTCTGTCTGTCTGTCTGTCTGTCTGTCTGTGTGTCTGTCTGTATGTGACAAAAAATTTGTGGGCGCTCTATCTCAAGAACTAATGCTCGAAATTTAATAAAATTTTATATTCAGTTGGACCTTGATATGAATTAGTGCCTATTGGTTTTTGGTGAAAATTGGCCAGCAGGTGGCGCTGCTATACTACGTTTTTCATGATTTTCAAGATTGCTATATCTCAAGAACTAATGCACAGAATTTCACCAAACTTTAGATTCTGTGACCCCTTGATACACATAGACGCTGATTAAGTTTTGGTGTAAATTGGCCAGCAGGTGGCGCTGCTATGCCACGTTTTTCATGATTTTCAAGATTGCTATATCTCAAGAACTAATGCACAGAATTTCACCAAACTTCAGATTCTGTGACCCCTTGATATACATAAACGCTGATTAAGTTTTGGTGTAAATTGGCCAGCAGGTGGCGCTGCTATGCCACGTTTTTCATGATTTTCATGATAGCTATATCTCAAGAACTAATGCACAGAATTTCACGAAACTTCAGATTCCGCGATACCTTGAGATACGTAGCCGCTGATAAGGTTTTGGTGTGAACTGCCCTATAGGTGGCGCTGCTATGATACATTTTGCACGATTTTGCGATAGCTATATCTCAAGAACTAATGCAGAGAACTTCATCAAATTTTAGATTCTGTTACTCTAGAATATATAACATAATTAGACGCTGATTACATTTTGGTATTAACCTTGCAACAGGTGGTGCTGCTATGCTGCATTTTGCACAGTTTTTCCGATAGCTATATCTCAACAACCAACCACAGAATTTCATCAAACTTCAGATTTTGTTACAAAATGACATATAACTTAATTACACGATGATTACGTTTTGTTATAAATCCTTCAACTGATGGTGCTGCTGTGCTATATTTTACACGGTTTTTTTTTTAAACTAGCTATATCTCAAGAACTAATGCACAGAATTTCATCAAACTTCAGATTCTTTTACACCATAACATAATTAGACGCTTTTTTACGTTTTGGCATAAATTGTCCAAGATATGGTGTTGCTGTACTACGTTTTGCAATTTTTGGTTATAACTATATCTTAAGAACTAATGGACGAAATTCCATCAAATTTCAGATTCTGTTAGGTCTTGACATAAATAGATGGTTATTAGGTTTAAGTATAAATTATCCAACATGAGGCACTACTAAGCTCATTTTCTCAGAATATTAATTAAATTTTGCGTTTTAGGCTTTTCGGATACCAGAATCTCATTAGGCTAGGTCAAATGTTCGAGGAAATTCGATAGTGGGTAACTTTAGGGTCACCACGTTTTTTTTTTTTTTTTTTTTTTTTTTTTTTTTTTTTTTTTTTTTTTAAATGTACTTATGAGATAGAAGAAAGTTTTGGGATTGACACATCCAACTAGTTTTTTAGCTGGGATAAGACTGGAAATTTGCCGCAAATGTATTTAAAACATTTGCCTTCTTTTAGTGAGGCTTTACAAATTGTTTTCAGAAAAATTTGTCAGATTTTTTTATTTTTTTTAAACTGTGAAATTTACGAATTACGAAAAAAATTGACCTGATAATTAAAAATAAAAATAATTTCTGGATACAGCACTAGAAAGTACATAAAAATCAATTCTCTAAAGTTAAAAAAACATAGCAACTATATAATCTTATAGTATCAGGTTAGCTATTTTTTTACTTTTTATTTTTGAAATATACGATTTGCAAAAACTTCTGACATGGTAGTTGATAAAAGAAGGGCATTCTCAGATACAGCACTAAAAAAATACGTAAAAATCAATTGTCAAAAATTAAAAACACAACCATCGCGGGATCGTGTTTTTTGTGGACATCTTGTATTTTTACGTTGTTGAACATTCTAGACACCACCTCATAAAAAGAGATACATCTATAGTTCACTAGAAATCCCTGACATAAATAATTCTTCTGTTTCAAGGTTTTCAATGTCGTATGCAAAACACTTCTACAAATATACGATTATAATTCAAGGTTTGGTATATGACCAAGGTAAATTGTTTCAGTTAAACAGCTCATAAATAAAATAAAAATGTCACTTTTAAGCACGATAGTTGCCATCCGAAAATAAAAGTTTGCGAATCATTAACCTCTTTCAACAACAGAATTCTTATGCTATTTACATCGGTCTATTTTTTCCACGAAATGCATTGGTCAAATCAGCACACGCACCCGAATTTGAATTTTCGTGACTTTTTGAATGCTGCTATATATCAGCACGATAAAGGTAACACTCCATTGTTTTGCATCGAAAGGAAGTTTTATTCTGCAGAAAGGAAAGGAGCTCATTCGCTCATTTCCTGTGTTTTAATTTATTTCGAGATTTTAAACTTTTTTACCGATATTAAGTGGTTTTTTATGATTGCTATTATAGTCCAAGAGCCAGTAACACAAAAACCTAAGGTATTTAGCACAGGAAAACACCTTTATTTTATGGAAGAGTAGTTGTAGGGGAATCTAATGATTCATGTCTGCCGGAAGCGAAGTGGTGCCTAAGCCAAAAAATTAATACAACCAGTGGTACACGTAGGTTTAGCATTGCGTTTGTCCTACAATCAAAGATATTAAAGCGTGGAAAACTGGGAGCAGGAAGACACAATGATCAACCTACGAGGCAACCATTAGTGGCATTAATTTTTGGCTTATGTACCCCTTCATTTCAGGCAGACATGGATCATTAGATTTCGCTATTTCTCCTCTTCCATAAAATAAAGATTTTTTTTTTTTTCTTGTGTTCGATAACATAGGGTTTTGTGCTCTTGGCTCTTGGAATACTTAGATATATTTCCTAATAGATCTGGAGACGGCAGCAGAAGCAATCCCCTCATTGAGTTTACGGCTGAAATTTCAGAATTAATTCAAATTCGATTCACCTATTTAAACGCAATCGGTCTGCCAAGTCCTGCTTTGGTGAAAATTACCTGAAAACCCGATTTTAGCGATTGACTCGCAAGTTTACTATTGTGTTTTTCTGCACCCAAAGGTATGAAAACATGGAGAACTGGCAGCAGGAAAACACAGTGGTAGAGTCAACCGCTAAAACCGGCTTTTCAGGTAATTTCCACGCAGATAGAACTTGGCAGACCGATTGCGTTTTAATATGTGAATGGAGATTTAACCATCAATGTGAAATATAAAAGCAATAAGTCTTAATTAAGTCCATTAATTATTATAGCATAATAATAATATATATTCTACAACAAAAAGGTAAGAACTTATATTATAAATAATTATTTTGCTTATAAGGCGTCACTTTAATAATAAAACATTTAAAATATATTTAAAATTGATATCTTTAAACTCATTTTCATTGTGTCATCTTCAGAATGTAAAGAGAAAACTACAAACACAATGAACGTGAAAAACTGGAATAAATAATTATTGAATTTAAATTAAATAAGGTACCCTGGGGGTAATAATGCAACGTTAAGGTTCTACCAATTTTCACGGCTCAGATTTAGATTGTATTTTTCAAACAAATGTATGATTTGATACAGAAACTCATTAACTATCTATATAAAAAAATAATTTAACAGATATGTATTCATAAAACGTAATGGCGTGATTTCTTGTCCAATGCTATTTGGAGTTATTACCCACCTATATGGGTAATAACGCCATGCAAATAAAACTATGAAATAAGATGGAATAATTGCATGTACAGTCCCTGGCCAAATTATTAGACTCACTCCCTTTTCCTTGTGTCGAATCATATTACTAGCTTCATAGAAATATTACTGTGTGAATAACTGCAATTAATTACGTACATCATTTGTAGGATTATAATGAATAAAAAACATGCCTATGACTTTAAAACTCTTTCTTTTTACAAATTAAATTAAAAATGGCTAAAATTGCAAAATTTATAACTTGAAACTAAAAAAAATGTCAATATTTTTTGGAGCCTCTTTTGGCGGCTATCAGTGCCTCTATTCTTCGCGGCATGCTGTTAATACAAAATTGAAGAGTTTCTTGTATGCGTGGGTGACGATTCCCGATATGGATAAGATTTTCTATGAGCTGGGTTTGGTTTGTTATGACTTCTTAGTCAATTCCCCAGACCAATATAAAGAGGTTTTCAAAATCGGTTTATTCTAAAGCTAAAATGATGGTTTCCAAATAAAGAACCATTTGTATTTTTGCAAGGTAAAGCTTTTTGTTACATAGCACGATCCGTCAAGTTCTACTTTCAATAAAAAATATCCCTGGGTTGAACTGCTCCCAGTAATTCATCAGACATGAATACCATTGAAAATGTTTGGGAGCTAATGAAGAAAAAACTGGACAAAGAGCTCATAACGAGCAAAACACAGCTCATAGAAAAATTTATCCTTGTCTGGAAACATCACTCACACATGCAAGATACATTTCAATTTTATACTAACAGCATGCCATGAAGAATAGAGGCACTGATTGCCGCCAAAGGAGACTGCAAAACATATTGACATTTTTTTTAATTCCATGTTTTGAGTTTTACAATTTTAGCAGTTGTTAATTTAATTTACAAAAATAAATAATTTTAAAGTCATTGGTATGCTTTTAATTTATTATAATCCTACAGATGATGTATATAATCAATTGTAACTATTGGCATAGTAATATCTCTATGAAACTTGTAATATGATTCGACACAAGAAAATATGAACGCATCTAATAATTTGGCCAGGGACTGTAGGTTGCCCAATTCCAAAAAATACAAACTCTACAAACTTAGAAATTGACAAATTGCATTCTAAGCTACTGAAAATGTTCAATTTTTTGTGAAAGTGTAAGAAAAATAAAGGTGTTGTGTGTGTGTGTGTGGTGGGGGGGGGGGGGGAAGGATGAGGCAAAAGAATATCAGACCGTGAGCATCTTTTTGATTAAAAAGGACCACTTAAATAGAATTATTAGAAACATTGCACAGTTTTAACTGTGTTTATTCGAATCAGTATTTAGGATGTAGCTCGGCCACTGTATAGAATCAACCGGGGTATTAATGCCAAGGATTGGCGTTATTACCCCGTTATAGTTATTGCACTGTACATTTTAAATTATAAATTATCTCAAGAAGATATCCAAAATCTGCAACAACATTTTGAAAGTCCATGAAATGTACTACAAATTTATGTATTTAACAAAGTATTTCCGGATAAAAAAAATAGTCTTCACATCACAAAACGTATCTCCCAAATTTTAGATCAAGCGTGAATTTTAGTTGCTTGTAAAAACAATAAGACCTAAAAATGAAAAAAATTAACTTTAAGCTGTTTTTTGCGATTTATATGACTCAAAACCCTTCTGCGCAGAGCACATGGGTGTCATTTACCAGATTATTTTATAATTATGCATAATATTAGCACTTGGCGTTATTACCCCGCCTGGCGTTATTACACCAGACCACCTTATAACGCCCTGTGTATTATCGAAACGGGCATTTTATGGACACGGACGATGATATATACAAACATTATTTCGTTGATAGATGTGTTGCCGTCACAAGTATAAAAGCGTGTTCACAACACGATGTAAGTTCGAGAACCAATTGACTTAAAATGAATATAAATATTAACCTGAGAATTTATTAACAACACATTTCAGCGTTTACACAAATGTGAAAAACAACATTTACGTTTACAGGCAAGACAAAAGCAGATCCTACCCTATGTTAAATTATGCGTTGGCTACGCACTAGTTTATAACACTATCCCCGTCTCGTCTAAACGTAAACATCACTGCTTATCCAATTCTACTACCGCGCGATATTATTGAGCATCTCAGCACACACTTAGGCTCCTCCTACAAGATTCATCGCAAATAAACACAATAACAACAAGTTGGAAATTGCACGTGATTCGTAGCAAATGAGGTGCGTTCGTGGGACAACGAAGTTCTAAAAATATTCAGATCTTGTTGATATAGTAGAGCGTACTTCGGATGCAGTATAGTAGCCAAAATCTTTTGTGTGTCCCTGCAAATACTATCTGTTTTTTTTTTCTTTTTAAATATATATACAGGAAATAACTTGTAGTATTCCTCAGCAACGTATATCAATCTCATAAAATGTTAAATAGTCAATTACAATTAAAACGCGCACCAAACAATGTTCTCCCTATACCATTATGTAATAGAATACTTTAGTGTGGCCTTGTAAATCAATAAGAAATGTTCTTTGCACCACAAACTGTGCAAAATGTATATTATAATATGTAGTTCATAGATGCATATACATTTTATTATGTTCGAATGAGTGTGACACCATTAAAATGCATTTCAGACTTTTTCCCCCACTGACCGTAATGTAACGAAATTCTTTTGATTGTCCCTGTAATTGATCTATGCAGCCGATTTTCATAAAATTTGAAATGACTCGACAAAATTATGTAATAATTATATAATTTAAATGTCAAACGATTCAGTTGGGCAGTTTTAGCGTTGTTATATGCAGACGGACTGGCTGAACGACAACTATAGCTGCTAAGTATTTACATAATCACGAACACACCTAACAAAAAGTGCAACCGGCTCAGAGCACCATCCACTTCTCGAGACTTAACTTGACGTTCCATAATTAATCATTGTAATATCAGTTTCTTTTAATCCCAAAATGGCGGACGAAAACACAAGACTTTCTCTCATTTTAACAAAACGTCGTAGGCTTGCTGTTCTGATTAATTAAGAAGAAATACCAATACATACAATACTCACTCCTGGGAAGATTGAATAACCACTCTTTAGCAGAAGTGACTATTTACTAATTCAAAAAGGGTGAGTTTAAGTATCAAATTAGCATAATTTTCAAGGTCACATTATAAAATGGAGTTTTTGAAATTTAAGAAGCACACTATTTTAGTGTTTTTCATTATTTACTCTATGTATTATTGGTTCAAAATTGAAGGGAAAATTTTAAAAATGCATAATGCCAGGCTCCCACTCTCGTCAACGGAGTGAAATATTTCACTCTCGACAATGTAGAGAGATATTTCTATCTCGACCACGGAGTAAAATACCACTTCTTTCTAGGGAGTGGAACATTCCACCCTTTCAAGAGTGTATTTTTATGAAATTGCTTTCAAAAAGAGTAAAAAAATTTTCAAAGAGTGAGCTTTTCAATTCTCCCAATTTTAGAGAGTAGAATTAAGCGTTCATCTACAGTGACACACAAAAGAAATCATTTACAGTACTCGCTTTGAACAAGAATAGCTGGAAGTGCATTTTCAGTTTCAGTTCAGCATGTTCTTTTAAACAAAAAATATTTTGGATGCTAATAGTTGTGTATAAATTATATACCTCGTATACAGGGCTGCACAAAAAAATTCGCGTACCACTCTCCTTATTAGCAGAAATTGCTAACAGGGAATTTTCAACTATGGTATTATCTTTTAGCTAAAAGAAAAATTTATATATGTGTAGTTTATAGATATAAATCTATATCTCATATAAAGGTCTGCTCAAAGTATTCGGATAATTTTCAACTGTAAATGGGAAAGGTTGAAATTGGGTTTTTAAATATCTTATGCGTTTTTAAATGTTTCAATCAGCCATCCTATTTTAATTAATTAAACAGTGAAATTGTGTTACAGCAATCCGAATGTGTTGGAAAGTATTTTATCATCATCTTCAACACTTGTTTCACGGTTTTTTTTCCTTCCTTGTTTTAAATCTATTTTTACTTTTCTTAATTTATAACTTAAGAGGAAAAAAAAAAAAAGCTCCGAAAAAGACCGCAAGAAGCAGCTGTTCTTTTCGTAAATTGATTTTTACTATGAAATTCTTTGGAAACAGATTTAAATTGTTGTTCTATTTTATTTCGTGTAGAAAAAGGATGGGAGAGGTGTGGACATTGTGTTTAATCTCCTTGATTAGTTATTCTTGTCTAGAGTTCCAAATTTAGCCGTACTAAACTTAATTCAGTTACTTTCGAGGTAAATAAATTTTGGTATTGTTTTAGAAAGTGTTTTCTTTTTTGCTTAAACAAGCAAATGTTGTAGGTCACACGGACTTATTAAAATAGGTAAAGTTATAATTTCTGCACGCCATGGAAAACGCGGTAAATGACTATTAGAAAATTCTTTGAATGAGCCATATTTTACATTTAATTTGCTTTTTAAATATTCCGTGAAATATAATAATATAAAATTACTTTTTAAACAACTCAAAAAAAAGAAAGTTTTGTTTTTCGTGGTGATGCATATGTGTGTACATATGTCTGCATGCATTAATAATGTAATTGTATGTCATTAATATCCTTAAAGACCACTGATCGAATTTGAAAGTAATTTTTCGACTAGAATTCTGATGCTCCAGGAAAGATTTGAAGCTCAAAGTTCACCGTAGTGCTGTGTAGTTCCTTTACAGGGTCACGTCAAATATTTAAAAAATATATGATTTTCTACTGAATTTTTAACGTGAACGATGAGCAACGATGAGCATATATATCAAATTTTGGCGACATGAGATTAACAAAATTTGCTAGGTGGAAGGGATTTTGTACATATAAACTCCACGAGTTTGCTTTTTTACAAAGTTAATGTTGGTTGGCTTATCTCTCTCGTTTAATTGAACTTGTCCTGAAGAGTATTGACAAGCTTTGGAATGCGGATTGCTACAAATACTTCCGATCTGAGCATTCATGAGTTGCGTATTCCACCATTCTTCTAACTATAAATACACACAAACAGCAACAACGTAGACTGAAATAATTCAATGGTTTCACAAAAAATATTCTCTTTTTATCGCTAAAATACGCCAACTGGCGTTCAATACATAAATAAAAAATAGGCAACGTTAATAACATTGTTTTACACAACTGATATCAAATCTCAGTCACTTAGTCATGCGCTTTTTTTTTTTTTTTTTTTTTTTTTTTTTTTTTTTTTTTAAGCATAAAAATACTCTAAAAAGTAATACACAAAAATCTAAAAACTAACATAATTTTTTTTTACTTTTTTTTGTCATAAAAAATACTTTAGAATTTCTGAAATAAAACTGCATTGGAAAATAATAATTCGATCAAAAATGTAAACCATTTTATGTTATACTGTCTTTGGTCGCCTAAGTACATAAAACTTTAAATCCCTTTATCTTAGAATGTATTTTTCAAGATTAGTCCTCTTTAAACAGATCAGTCCCTATTTTTGTGAAAAGGAAAGTCATGAGACTTTGTACAATTATTTCTGTTATGTGTTATTTAAATTATTTTCGAGAATTTTCGAAAATATGATTTTCAAAATAAAACATATTTATAAAAACTGACTTTTTTGTTTAAATTAGATTTTTATATTTTTGAATCATACAATTTTTGTAAGTGTGAAGAAAAATTAATATTTAGTATTTTCAGTATTCGAAAATGAAAAGCAATTTATACTAAAAGCGTAATTATTTTAAATGATATTTCAATTTTTAAATAAGGATAAATTAATTATTTGATTATTTGTAAAATAACATACAATTTATTATAACAAAAATGTATTTTTATTCTAAGGTAATTCTGAATTAAAAATTCCACTTTCACAAAATTTGACTATTGCTACAGTACAGTTATGAAAAAAAAATGTAATTTTATCTGTAACAGATCAACTTCCAATATATAACAGACAAACAAATTAAGCACATAAAAAGAAGCTATGCTGATTACAAAGGATTTTGACTGTTCAATCTTTTATAAAATACATTGAAAATGTCGAAAATTTACGCTTAATACTATCAGAAAATACGTGTAATACCTATTTGTTGTAAAAAATAAAGTAATAAAAATGGCAAGTTTGGCTTGGAATTTTCCTTCAGTATAATAGTGAAGAGTTACATTTATTGCTGTGTTAGTCAGTTTTCTTCAATGCTTAATTTGTTAATGAGTAAAGAGGTTATATTTTTGAAGATGGTATATTTCAGGTAATATGAGATATCAGCTAGACAATTGTTTCAAGACGAGTAAAAAATAAATAAAACAATTTTTCATAGACTCCGGTGATTTATAGGTGATGTAATAAGATTTATTCATTAAATTATTGTGGCCATTTTTTTTAAATCGCGCTTTTCCTTACAAATTTAATATTGCTCATTGGTTTCCATTAACCGAAAAAATTATTTTTTTTTTATAAAAAAGCTAAATATTGATATTTATGTTTTCTTTCCACTTTAAATGCTTTAGAAATTTGTTAATAATTTGCCAAAATTTCTTCTTTACTAATTTCTAACGTACCCCAGATTTTAGGTTTTCATTCATCACACGAAACCTTCTTCGTCTCAGAGTCCGTACACAAAAACTGTGTAACTCAGATTCTCTAAATTTTGTGTACTAATAACTGAATACATCAAATTACAAGACAAAGCATAACAATTTTGAAAAAGTCTATTATTTTAATTAAATCAATTTTCTCAATATCAATCGTTAATTTTTGCGATTAAAATTTTAAAACGGAACCTTAATTTCAACGTTTTTCGTGCAGATATCATAGTTCGGAGGTAAAGTGTCTCACTGGTAAACAATAAGTTCTTAACTTGAATTCTGGGACTGGAACTAGAAATTTTCATACTAAAATGGATTTAATTAAAACTGTTTTAGTATTTTTTCCAATTTATGTTCATACATTTTTTTTTATCACTGACATTCATAATATTTTTTGGAATGCATTTTTTTTTTTTATATTTTAAAAAAATTTGTGATTTATTAAAGATTCAGAATTTTTAATTTCGTTTAAACAATTTTTTCCGTTTTTAGGAATTTAAAATTTTATTTATATTTCTGCTAATTTTTTTTAATTTCAAATCTTCAAAAAATTTGGAATTTTGGATTTTATTTAAGTAATTTATTTTGCACATTTTTAATTTTATAAAAATAAAAAACTTTTTTTTACAATTATTTTAAAATTAAACTTGTTGGTGCTACCATGTATGTAAGAATTCAATAATTATACATTAACAATTCGACTTTATTAATTAAAGGATAAACTGTTCTGAAAGAAATATTAAACGAGATTTTGTGCGATTTGCGATCACACTTACCCACTTGTCTTTATGTTGACTTAAATGTAAAAAGTGAAAGGTTTTCAATTATACCCTAACTACCTCTTTATGTTTATTTTTATACAAAACACGTAAAAATGATGGAATTAATATAATTGTAAATTACTTTATATATAATTCTAATTCTTCATCTGCCAATCGCCTTTCCTTTGATTCTGGTTGGGATCAGGTTTTCAGTTTTGTACATTTTTTTTGGAGGGGGGGGGGAGGGGTTAAAGTCGAGCTTCGGTTTGACTTTAAGGCCCCACAATGAGTCACTGTAAAATACCCGGATGGTAATGTAAAGTCTATGGGAGCGTTCTTTTCAAATGTCTCGCTCAAATTTTAATAAATTTACATGACTTTTTTTGCATAGGATAGCTGAGAACGATCTACAACCAGTCTAGTTTTTACTTTTTCGATTTTGTTTATATATTCTTTACATTATAGTAGTTTCAAATTCAGAACCGGTTCAAACCAATTTTGAAATGTAAAATGATTTAAAAAGAATCTGAAACCAAAATTGAAAAAATAAAACTAGCCCGGTTGTGGATCGTCCTCGGCTATCCTATGCAAAAAAAAAAAATCACGTCAAAATATTAAAATTTGAGCGAGACATTTCAAAAGAACGATCCCATAAACTTTACATTATCATCCGGGTCTTTTTCAGGTGGGGCCTTAAGCAGCATCTTCGGAGTCAGGCTATCCCGCTAACTCAGCAGATCCGATTTTCCTGCCAAGCGATCGTCAGTCAAAACTTCGCCTGTAAAACAAGTTCTATTGTCATGTAATGCTTCACGTGGGGAAATAAAGATCCCGCCCTAGACGATAAAAGTAGGGAAACAAACGATTCCCAAATCTTTCGTTTGGAGATTTACTGTCTGTCAAAATACAAAAGAATAACCTATTAATAAAAATAAAAATAAATTCTAAAATAAATATTCGAATAAATTTGTACTGTAACCTTATAAAAATGTTAACATTTCTTTAAGGGGGGGTCCGTAACACATTTTAAGATAATTTTTATTTATTGAATTAAAATTTTGAAAATTTTCTTGATGATTAACCATATTATTTATGATAAAACTTCTCTAAATTTTCCAATTTTTTTTAATTTATTTAAAAGGTGGGTTAATAGTTAGAAATGTTATTTATAGACTTTCATTTTTGTTTTCATTTAAATAAACAGAAATGTATAAACTTTAATTTCAATTCAGCATTTTTAAAAATATTAATTTAAATAAAAATAAAAACATTTAAAGTAAAACTTTTTTTTAAAAAAAATGATGTAACTTTAAAAAAAATTATATTTTTAAAAGTTTTTTTTTTTTTTTTTTTTTTTTTCAAATTTTCTGAATCAAAATTAAAATAAAACAATTGATAAAGATATGTTCCAAGTTTGAACCATTTAGCTTTAAGGATTCTTGACTCATATCAATTAAATTAGAAGAAATTGTGAAAAAAATCATCATGAAGAAAAATGCATTTTCATATGAAGTCTTTTTTATGACAACCATTGCTTAAAAGCTAGATGTTAGTAACAAACCAAAACGAAAAATATTATATTTCCTATTCCAATTAAGATATAAACATGAATTAACCGTCATTTTAAGCAGAAAAAAAGCAATTTTTTTTTTTCGAAAATTTGAAGATTTTCTTTCTCGGGTCCCTTTAATCTTTCAAATACCTGAACTCAAAATTACAGTTTATTTCTCCAAACAATTTTAGGTAGATTTCGTATGAAATACTACCTATTGCAATCGCACCAGTTTATATATCTATCTATCTATCTATCTATCTATCTATCTATCTATCTATCTATCTATCTATCTATCTATCTATCTATATATATATATATATATATATATATATATATATATCACTTTTTTATGGACACGATAACTTCTATAATTCTTCACCAATCTTCACCAAACTTGTACATAAAATCAAAGGGGATAAAATCTCGGCTAAGTTCGTTAATGGGCAAAATCGGACCAAGGGGGGCGGAATAGGGGGCGTTTTTGTGAAAACCGAAAAAACGCTATAACTTCTTTATTAAAGTAGATACCGAATCGGTTTAAAGTTTATATTACTTCTTAAAACTGGGCCAAAAGTTTATGCATGACAGATTTTTAATAAATTTAGAAGTGGGCTCAAGGGGCGAAAAAAACAGGGGTTTTGAGAGAAAAAAATTCATAACTTCGTCAATTTTCAAGACCAACTAAATTTTTTGTAAATGTTCTTAAAATTATCTAAAACTTTTGTATTTACAAGTTTTTGATAGGACCAACTTTTACCGATGAAAAAAATTAAAAAAAAAAAAGAAAAAGGGCGCTGAAAAAAGAGAAAAATCCATAACTCCGTCAATTTTTAAGATATCAAATCTGATTAAATTTATTTTATATCTTCTCAAAAATATCTACAACTTTTATATTGACAAGTTTTTCATAGGACCAATTCGTATAGCAAAAAGAAATTAAACAAAAATAGGAGTTGGAGAAAAAAACTCAAATCCAAACTGCTTATATTCTGACTCATTTTTAAATTCATTTTTCATTTTAAACGCATCCAAATGGTAGATCCTCTTATTTAGAAACTGTATAAAGTGACGCACTGGTCAATTTTCTGATAAACACAGAATATATTTCAAAAAAGGCTACCAAAAACGGTATTTTGAACAGAATTTCCCAAACTCATCGGGACTGAAAATGGAAGGAAGTATTCAAATAAGAAATTGCGTTTTTTCCTGACCCGTTTTTAAATCCATTTTTGTTCTCAAACGCATCCAATTTACAGATCCTCTTATTTAGGAACTATATAACGTGATGCGTTGGTCAGTTTTTTGATAAAGACGGAATATATTTCAAAAAAGGCTATCAAAAAGGGTATTTTGAACAGAATTTTCCGAAATCATCGTGATTGATAATTTAAATGTTCAAATAAGAAATTGCGTTTTTTTTTTCTGACTCGTTTTAATATCCATTTTCGCTCTCAAAAGCATCCAATTTACAGATCCTCTTATTTAGGAACTATACACTGTGACGCATTGGCCAGTTTTTTGATAAAGATAGAATATATTTTTTAAAATGCTGTCAAAATTAATATTTCGCACAATATTTTCCGAAGCAATCATGATTAATGAATTACGGATGTATTCAAACAACAAATCGGTTATTTTATGACTCATTTTTAAATTAAATTTTTTTCTCAAATGCATTCAACTGACAGTTTCTTGTTATTTAGGAACTGTATAATGTACTGTTTTGGTCGCTTTTTAAAATAAATTCAGAATTTATTTCAAAATATGTTGTCAAAATGGGCTTTTGAGCTGAATTTTTCTTAAGATGATTCTGATAAAACCAGTTTTTGCAGAAAAATGAAATTAAAAAATTTTCATAAATGGCCAAATGAAGTTATTAAACTGGGTTTATCTCTAATCATATATATATATATATATATATATATTTTTTTTTTTTTTTTTTTTTTTTTTTTTTTTTGTTGAAATGAGCACTCTTCGAAATATACCTCCGCCTATAGGCCCAGCCGACAGGGATTTTTTAAACATCTAAATGCATTGTTATCAGTTTAGGAAAGTTTACAAATGAATTTAAGCTTAGGCTTTCCAAATTTTTAAACCTCATAATTCCTAAACTACTCGACCTAATGATTTCCTGTTTGGTATCCTAAGTAAAATGGACGGAAAATTCAAATAGAATAATTAAAATTAGATGTGCGTATAGAAAATTTTAAGTTTGACATGATTTTTCTATGAAAGCGGCACAATTTGTTTCTTTACATCGAGAGACGAAAGAATTTTCAGTGGAATGATAATTTTCGTTCTTTTCTACAACAGTTAGCGATTTTAGGTAGATTTCGTAAGAAATACTACCTATTGCAATCGCACCAGTTTATATATCTTTCTATCTATCTATCTATCTCACTTTTTTATGGACACGATAACTTCTATAATTCTTCACCAATCTCCACCAAACTGATACATAAAATCAATGGGGATAAAATCTTGGCTGAGTTCGTTAATGGGCAAAATCGGACCAAGGGGGTCAGAATAGGGGGCGTTTTTGTGAAAACCGAAAAAACGCCATAACTTCTTAATTAAAGTAGATATCGAATCAGTTTAAAGTTTATATTACTTCTTAAAAATGGGCCAAAAGTATATATATGACAGATTTTTGATAAACTTAGAAGTGGGCTCAAGGGGCAAGAAAAACAGGGATTTTGAGAGAAAAAAAATCATAACTTTGTCAATTTTCAAGATATCAAGTCCAACTAAATTTTTTATAAATGTTCTTAAAATTATCTAAAACTTTTGTATTTATTTGTTTTTGATAGGACCAACTTTTACCGATGAAAAAAAATTAAAAACGAAAAGAAAAAGGGCGCTGAAAAAAGAGAAAAATCCATAACTCCGTCAATTTTTAAGATATCAAATCTGATTAAATTTATTTTATATCTTCTCAAAAATATCTACAACTTTTATACTGACAAGTTTTTCATAGGACCAATTCGTATAGCAAAAAGAAATTAAACAAAAATAGGAGTTGGAGAAAAAACCTCAAATCCAAACGGCTTATATTCTGACTCATTTTTAAATTCATTTTTGATTTTAAACGCATCCAGATGGTAGATCCTCTTATTTAGAAACTGTACAAAGTGACGCATTGGTCAATTTTCTGATAAAGACAGAATATATTTCAAAAAAGGCTACCAAAAAAGGTATTTTGAACAGAATTTCCGAAAGTCATCGGGACTGAAAATTGAAAGAAGTATTCAAATAAAAAATTGCGTTTTTTTTTTACTCGTTTTTAAATCCATTTTTGTTCTCAAACGCATCCAATTTACCGATCCTCTTATTTAGGAACGATATAATGTGATACATTGGTCAGTTTTTTGATAAAGACGGAATATCATTCAAAAAAGGCTACCAAAAAGGGTATTTTGAACAGAATTTTCAGAAATCATCGGGACTGAAAATTTCAGGAAGTGTTCAAATAAGAAATTGCGTTTTTATCTGACTCGTTTTTAAATCCATTTTTGCTCTCAAATGCATCCAATTTACAGATCCTTTTATTTAGGAACTATATAATGTGATCCATTGATCGATTTTTTGATAAAGACAGAATATATTTTGAAAAAGGCTACGAAAAAGGGTATTTTGAACAGAATTTCCCGAAGTCTTCGTGATTTGAAAATTTAAGGAAGTTTTCACATAGCAAATTGCGTTTTTTATGACTCGTTTTAAAATCCATTTTCGCTCTCAAATGCATCCAATTTACAGATCCTCTTATTTAGGAACTATATAATGTGATGCATTGATCGGTTTTTTGATAAAGACAGAATATATTTTGAAAAAGGCTACGAAAAAGAGTATTTTGAACAGAATTTCCCGAAGTCTTCGTGATTTGAAAATTTAAGGAAGTTTTCACATAGCAAATTGCGTTTTTTATGACTCGTTTTAAAATCCATTTTCGCTCTCAAATGCATCCAATTTACAGATCCTCTTATTTAGGAACTATATACTGTGGCGCATTGGCCAGTTTTTTGATAAAGATAGAATATATTTTTTAAAATGCTGTCAAAGTGAATATTTCGCACAAAAATTTCAGAAGCAATCATGACTAAAGAATTAAGGATGTATTCAAACAACAAATCGGTTATTTTATGATTCATTTTTAAATTCAATTTTTTTCTCAAATGCTTTCAACTGACAGTTTTTTGTTATTTAGGAACTGTATAATGTACTGTTTTGGTCGATTTTTTAATAAATTTAGAATCTATTTCAAAATATGTTGTCATAATGGGCATTTGAGCTGAATTTTTCTTAAGATGATTCTGATAAAACCAGTTTTTGCAGAAAAATGAAATTAAAAATTTTTCATAAACGGCCAAATGAAGTTATTAAACTGGGTTTATGTCTAATCATATATATATATATATATATATATATATATGTATATATTTGTTGAAATGAGCACTCTTCGAAATATACCTCCGCCTATAGGCCCAGCCGACAGGGATTTTTAAAATATAAAAAAAAATACTATTATTATTATTTTTTTTTTCAAATAATTTTTTTTTCTAATTTTGCGATTAAAAAAATATAAAACTTTTTTTGAAATTACGAAATAAAAAAAAAATCTACATGTTCTGTAGATTTTACAAGTTATACTTTGAAAAAAAAACATTCTTTATATTCTAGAAAAAAAGTATGTGAAAAAACTTTTTTAGTGGAAAGAAATCTTTAAATGCGGTTTGCGGTTTTTCGAAAGTCAATTTTTTCGTCATTTCTAAGCTCGATAAACTCTCTTACATATATTTTTTAAAAGATATTTCAGTGAAATTTTACCTGAATATTTTTTGGGACTCACTTTGCTCTAAACTGGAATCTAAGCTCTACACACACACACAAAAAATCTGTCCAATTAGAGATAATTTGCGGGTAATCCATTATCAAATGTGTTATGTAAAATCACAGAGATAGAAAAATTGAGATTCTGTTAAACAATAGAGAATTTTTTTAAATAAATTCAGTATAGATAAATTCAGATAAATTCAGTATAGATAAATTCAGTATAGATAAATCCAGATAAATCCAGTATCGATAAATTCAGATAAATTCAGTATAGATAAATTCAGTATCGATAAATTCAGTTTTTTTAAAGTGCCTCAAATGTAGACAGATACATTAAAGAAATATATATGAAAACAAATTTTGTTTTACACTCACTGATTTTTGGAAAAGTTTTGGAGTCGTTTGTATATCTAACTTATTAATCAGTTTTTCAAAGCCGAAATACCGGATTTTAAAATCCTATCAATTCTCAAGTAAGCATTTTCAGCTGCCTAACTGAAATTATACATGCAAGAGTAATAAAGCAATATTAATTATATTATTAATGATGTTAATTTATCCTGTTTGTTTATAAAACATATTTCTTGAACATGGAAATATTTACTTGAGAGTATAGACAAACACCCGAATAAGCTTTATTCCAATTTATGTAAAGTGATTCATATTCTTAGTGTGTTTACGTTTCGATGGACATTATTTTATCTTGCTCAAATCGGGTCATGGTTGGATGAAATTTTCTCTTTTGTAAGGTTTGGGTCGGGTTTAGAGTAAACATCAATTGGAATTTGTAGGTTCTAGTTGGTACATCTGGATGAAAAATATTTTGTCTTTCTCGGAATGGGTTACGATTTGATAGATTTTTCCTTTTTTGTTGGGTTGTGATTGGGTTGCAGGTTTACTTTAAATGTAATTTTCAGGCTCTAATCGGGTTGTATTTCAACGTAAAATATTTTGTCTTGCTTGGATTAAGCTATTGTTCGATAAAATTAAAATAAGTATTCATTTTTCTATTAGCATAACTCTATCTAGATTCTTTGCTATGAGCTTAAAAATATTAGATTATTTGGAAAATAAATTCTTTTTTTTTTTTTTTTTTTTTTTTTTTTTTTTTTTTAGCATCCGATGCTATTTCTTTCAGACAAGCTAAAAATGTCGTGTCATCAACCCTGAATTTTCTACCCAACCGATTTTGATAATTATTTTTTTAAATGAAAGCTATTTATTTGTAGTTGTGCCCATTTTAGCCATTTTTTAATTTATTTCCATTTTTATATTTTAGTTTTAGTTTTAAATGCTTTTTTACGATATTTCTTCAAAATGGTGGCAACACAGTTTAGCTTTTCTCTCGATAACAAAATTACAATATCAATCAAATACAATATTATTACGGACGCCTTTTTCATATTACTAATAACAGTAACTTTTAAAAAACATTTGAAGAGAAAATGACGTCACCATTTAAAACATCGCATTTTTACTCATAACGAAATTACATTTCAATATTTCTTTTCATTATGAACACTGAGATTGAGATTTTACTTTCAGATGACTTCAGTTAGTAAAAATAATGTCATAGTAAAAATGAAATTAGTTTTTTTTTTTTTTTTTTTTTTTTTTTTTTTTTTTTTTAATATATATATATAAAATTATTTTTCTGTGAGTGCATGTAAAATAAAATTTCTGGATTTCACCGGCACTGAGATTACAATTTTAACTGAAGATTTGCGAATATTTGCATGCAGAATTGTAACTGGCAAACTTGACATTAAGTTTGGAAATATATTTATTATATATTGATTCAATAATGCAATTACTTTTTTTAAAACCATATCGATCGGGTCTTTTAAACATTTCATTCGTCGAATTCGATGGGATTCCACTCGTTTTATTGTTAAAATGCATTTCCTTTTTCTCAGAGTCTATAAAAAAAGCGTTTAAACTAAAGAAAACAAGTTGGAAATTGCACGTGAACGTAGCAAATGAGGTGCGTTCGTACGATAACGAAGTTTTAAAAATATTCAGATCTTGCTGATATAGTAGAGCGTACTCCGGATACAGTACAGCAGTCGAAATCTTTACGTTTCTATAAATATACAGGACGTAATTTTTATTACACCTCAGCAACGTATATCTTATTCATAAAATGTGAAATAGTTGAATATAATTAAAACACGTACCAAACCATGTTTCCCCGTATAACATTATATAGTGGAATACTTTTGTGTGGCCCTGTAATTTAATAATAAAAATTCTTTGCATCACAGATTGTACAGAATGCATATTTTAGTATATATTTCATAGATTCATGCCAATTCTATTATGTTCGAATGAGTGTAACATCATTAAAATGCATTTGAAACTTTTTCCCCATTGACCGTAATGTAACGGAATCCTTTTGATTGTCCCTGTAATTGATCTATGCATCCGATTTTCATAACATTTGAAATGACTCGACTAAATTACGCAATAATTATATGTTTTAAATTTCAAACGACTAAAATGCATTTAAAACTTTTTTCCCTATTGACCGTAATGTAGCGGAATCCTTTTGAATGTCCCTGTAATTGATCTGTCCATCCGATTTTCATAAAATTTGAAATGACTCGACTAAATTACGCAATAATTATATGTTTTAAATTTCAAACGATTAAAATGCATTTAAAACCTTTTTTCCCTATTGACCGTAATGTAACGGAATCCTTTTGAATGTCCCTGTAATTGATCTGTCCATCCGATTTTCATAAAATTTGAAATGACTCGACAAAATTATGTTATAATTATGTATTTTAAATTTCAAACGATTCGGTTGGGTAGTTTTTGCGTTGTTATCTGCGGACAGACGGACAGACAGACGGACGGACGGACTGAGCGACAACAATAGGTGCTACGTATTTACATAATTACGAACGCACCTAAAAACCCGTTTTTGATGAATCTAGTCAATGAAGAAGTAGCACGTCAAATTGTATCTCTTTATTATTCCGCAATTCTAGTGTCTCAGAGAGAAATTGCTAATCAATTGGGTATTTCACGCCGTTCTGTTTCTTAGTATATTGATAAACACAAGAAAAATGAAGTTAGTTCATTGCATTCTAAACGGGGTCACCCTTCTAAAAAACCTCTATCGATTTTTTTTTTTTTTTCTCTCTAATCGGAGGCGAAACTGAATTCTGCAATGGCAGAATCTACAATCAACTTATTTTCTTTTTCATGTGGTTTACAAGTTTTGTTTTCTTTTCTTATTCTTTCTATAGCGTAATTATACATTTTTATACTGTTAAAAGTAAAATATAATTGTCAAATAATTACGATTTCGTGATAAATTACTTGAGGTTTTAGCAGTAAAATTATTTTATCTTGTTTTTTTTTTTTTTTTTTTTTTTTTTTTTTTTCAGTTAGCTTGACTTTTTTTTTTTTTTTTTAGACTATTTGCAATAAGATTGAAAAATATCAGGCTGTACTGTAAAAATAATTCTGTAAAGGTACTAAACATTTTCTAGGAAACTGGGATTCCAAGAACTTTTCATGTAACGATAACAGCAAAAATTCATGTAACTGATTCTAAAACTAGAATTTTTGCTGTTACCGTTACAGGAAAAGTTCTAGGAATCCCAGTTTCCCAGAAAAAGTTTAGTACCTCTACAGAATTTTTTAACAGTGTGATTGGAAAAACGGAGATAATTCTCTAATTAGCCCAGCTCATTGCAAACAACCTAGGTTCTTTGAAAAGAGCCGGATTACCCAATATGTACGACATATATATTTATTACTCAAACATTTTTTGGACATTTTTGCTTTGGACAAAAATTACAAAGATTACCGAAATTCGGTTTCGGTCTTAAAACCTGTTTCGATTGATCCTTAATAATATATCGTACCCTTTCTACAAAAGTGTCACAACTCAAAAATTGGTGTTTTTGACTTACGACCTCTATTTTACATTGTTTACACTCTTCTACCAGCATGCTAAAGTAGAAGATGGTGCAGTTAAAATCCAACCACCAGGTCGCAGTTCTGATTGCAAAATGGCCATTGTGTGTATCACAGCCTGAAAGATTTTTTCGCTTTTTCTGAAAAACAAATTTTTTTGAGATATGTCACTTTTGTAGCGAGGGTTCAATATATATCAAGGGGTATTGTAGCAAGGATTCGACTTTATTTAATTAATAGTTCATGCTGTTTATTATAATAATATTGTGTTTGTGTTCGATGGTGTAAAATGATGCATGTGCATGATTTTTCGTATTGTATTTCTTTTGCTGATCTAACTTTGTTGAAATCCTGCTCTTTTGTCTCCTAGAATCCCGTTCCCCACTGCTGGGGCGAACCTGGTCACCTGAAGCGCAGGTTCTGCAACGTCTGTCGGAAGAGAATCGAAGACAGTTGCGCTGTAAGATGTGAAGGTGAGACACTTTTATTGCATGGATACTCATCTATTTATCAACAAAATTGCTGAATCATAATCAGTGTTGGGCCGTTCACAAAATAAACGAACTAACTCAAACTCACGTTCAATTTCTGAAAAGTGATTTAAGTTCACGTCCAAATTCAAAAATTTTCAAATGAACTCGTTCAAATCAAACTCATTTGTAAAAGTGAACGAAGTTCACTGAAAAGTTCACTTTACTTTCTTTCTTTCTTTTCTTTTTTTTTTTTTTTTTTTTTTTTTTTTTTTTTTTTTTTAATGTTTGGATATTATTGTCCAAATTTACAAAATTTTGTGAACTAATCATTTGATTATTCGATATGTAAGATAGAGGTATGAACGGAAATTTCCATGCCTGATCCTTTAAAAAAATGTCCGGCCCGATATTAAAATAAAAATTTCGGCCCGAGCCCAGGCTCGTAGAGAAAATTTAGTGGCCCGACCCGGCCCGATATAAATAGCTAAAATCAAGGCTCGACCCGGCCCGATATAATAGCTAAAAACAAGCCCCGACCCGGCTCGATATAATAGCTAAAAATAAGACCCGAACTTGGCCCGGCCCGGCAAAAAAATTGAAATTTCGCACCGAACCCGGTCCGACCCCGAGTACATTTCTACAGGACATTGATATTTACCCTTACGGAAGAGTTCTGGCCAAAAAAACTTACCTAAGTCTGTTTATAATCTCCATTTATGCAGAAGTGCCGTAGGCTGCGATGTTTATGCTTTCTTTTAAAATCTTTCCGATTTAGACATATTTCCGCCTTACACAGTTCACCTTGTATAGACAGTTTACTGTATATATCTATTTGCGACGAAATTGTATACAGCCCAGGTCCGGTTCGGCTCGACCCGAATCTGCAGAAGTAAGACTAGGATACCACCCAGAGAAGTGATATCCAGACTTAACCCGTCCCGAGGCTCGTGTAAGCCTCTAAATGTCATTTCAAAGAGGGAAAAAGTGTACTAAGGTCTGGAAAAATTTTAAATAATTATGAAAAAATTGAACGTAAATTTGAACGTAAATTTCTTTCAAACTCGTCTATTTTTTGAGTTTCCGTTCAGTTCAAACTCGTTTATAAAATAGTGAGCGAAGTTCAGTTCAAAGTTCACAAATAGTGAGCGAAACTCGTGAGTTTTCGTTCAGTGAGCGCGTTCATACTCAACACTGATCATAATATACAGGGTGTCCGAAATCAGGGTTCGTACACTGTAAAAGAAATCTGTAGAGTTACTAAACTTTTTCTAGGAAACTGGATTTCGTACAACTTTCTATGTAATGGTAACAGCAAAAATTCATGTAACCGATTCTGTTATATCAATTTTTGCTGTTACCATCACATGAAAAATTCTAGGAATTCCAATTTCCTAGAAAAAGTTTAGTAAGTCCCATCTCCCTTAATATAGAAACGGTCGTTGCAACACTTGAACGCCACAAAGTTGGCGCATTTGAATTCTGGCTTGCCGTCTTCTCGAAATTGAGATCGAATCTAAACAGTACTACAGTTTATAATCGAATAAATTTTTTTATGGTGAGTTGCTCTGTAGCATGGCTAGTAGCACACGAAATTTGAAATTTTTCTGTGTGAGTTCGAATACCACTCGTACTTATTTTTCGGCACGAAAATTTATTTCTCTGTTAAAAATAATAGACTATGTATTGTAATAACTATAAATAACTTTAAATAATGACAAACAAAAATCTGATCTATCAACATAAATATTTGCATTTTTTATTTAATTTATTTGTATATTATTGTTATTATTATTATTATTACTATTATTATTATTTACTTTTCATTTCATATTTAAACATGCAAAATTTTGCGATTAAAAAATTAGTTATATGCGACAAAATGTACATTTAACCCTTTCCTATTCGATTTTGTTTTTCAATTTTTAAGAAGAATTACTTTTATAACATTAACACAAACTATCCAAATAAATTAATTAGTATTTAACGAATATTTCATTCTCTCAAAGCTATCTAATGTGGTTATTTTGCATACTATTCAATTAATATTTATATGACAATAGATAAAGTAAGAATTTCTGTAGATGTTTAAAAAATATTGCAATTACAATAAAATGTAACTTATATTACAGCTTTTTAATACTTTTTGCGTTTTATTACACACGACTTTTTCAGGAAAGTAACTTTTATTTTAAATTTAAAGAGTGAAATAGATGTTTAAAATAAAAGAATCGCAAACAGCGCAAAGAGAATGAAGCAAATAATAATAATAATTATTATTAAGAAATGCCTAAACATAAATGAAATTATATAGTGAATGCATAGACTTATACTAACATTACTACATATAATTCGTAGCAAAAGTAATTTCTTGAAACAAAATAATACTCTATTAAAAGATATGTACTATTAATAGTACACCAGATCCGAAAGGGTTAATTTATATTTTTTGTAATTTTCAATTAACATACATATTTTTTCAATTGTGTTTCGAAAATGATTGATGAAAATTTTCGTATAAGACCTGACATTACATCAATCTTTCACCCTGTTTTCCAAGCAGACAACAAACCAGATCTCAAATACACATGCGCCAGCTTTGTGGCTCTCGATTGCTCCAAAGGACCAGCTTCCATCTTGGTAGCTAAAACGCTAATAATAATAATAATAATAATAATAATAATAATAATAATAATAATAATAATAATAATAATAATAATAATAATAATAATAATAATAATAATAATAATAATAATAAAAACATTTTATTTTTTTAAGAAGCTTTAAAATTTGCTAATGCATATCTTAGCTTCTTTATTTTTAATTATTATTTAAAAGTGTAAAGATACATTTTTTACACCTTTTATATTACAGTTAAAAACTTAAAACACCATGTTAAACAGTTTTACATTTTTAAATACTTTATTTGTTTTGTATTATTTTATGGATCTGTTTTATTCCTTTGAAAATATTCATAAAACAATCAACTAAATGGAATTCAAGAAAAATGCCAAAACACGAATCACGTCATTGTTTACGTCACCGTAAGTAAAATTCTCAGAACAAAAATGCCCTAATTTAAATTTGTGTTTTAATATTTTGCTTGAATTCCATTTAGTTGATTGCTTTATGAATATTTTGAGAAAAATAAAACGGATCAATAAAATAATACAAAATAAATAAAGTTTTTAAAAATATAAAACGGCATAACATAGAGTTAAAATTTTTTAGCGATATTTTATAATTTGTTTTAAAAGTTAATTTTTTAAATATTTTACGTATACATAAGTACTTAAAATAGTAAAGCTAATTTACATGTTATTTAAAGTTCTTTGCTACATTATACAATTACTAGATGTTTCCCATCAAGATTTGACGGTCAATAACTGGAATTTTTAATTAGAAAAACTCTTGAAATTTTGATTAGCTCCTTTTAAATTAATAAAATATTGAAATTGTGCAAACTGCTATCTTGTGTAAATGATTTCTATTGATTTTAGGTGATAGAGATAGTCCAAAAGCCGACAGCACAAAAAATCTAAGATATCAAGCACTAGAAAAAAAAAAAAAAAAAAAAAAAAAAAAAAAAAAAAAAAAAACTATTTTGTGGAAGAGCAGAAATAGGGGATTCTAATAATCCATGTCTACCGAAAGTGAAGGGGTGCGTAACAGGAAAATGAATACTACTAGTGGTTGACTCGTAGGTTTATCAATGTGTTTGTTTTACAAACAAAGTATGAAAACTACATAACTGGGAGTATGAAAACACAATGATAAACCTGCGAATTAACCACTACTGGTATTCATTTTTGGCTTATACACCCCCTTCGCTTCCGGCAGACATGGATCATTAGATTTCCCTATTACTACTCTTCCATAAAATAAAGATTCTTTTTCTTGTGCTCAATGTCATAGGTTTTTGTGCTGCCGGCTCTTGGACTAAGATCCAATCAGTGCTTTCAATGAAGTTAAATAATTTTGTTTATATCGTTTTAGTTTTAAGCTTTTAATCAAAAATTTAACTGAAAAATATTCGGTACAGCATATAGGTCTCAGTTGTTTTAAAAAAATAATAATATTTAGCTTTTTTTTTTTTTTTTTTTTTTTTTTTTTTTTTTTTTTTTTAACTACACGACTATTAACCACTTAGCTGATCAATATTAAAAAAAATAATAATATTTAGCTTTTTTTTTTTTTTAACTACACGACTATTAACCACTTAGCTGATCAATATTAAAAAAAATAATAATATTTAGCTTTTTTTTTAACTACACGACTATTAACCACTTAGCTGATCAATATTAAAAAAAAAATAATAATATTTAGCTTTTTTTTTTTTTTTTTTTTTTTTTTTTAACTACACGACTATTAACCACTTAGCTGATCAATATTAAAAAAAATAATAATATTTAGCTTTTTTTTTAACTACACGACTATTAACCACTTAGCTGATCAGTATTAAAAAAAATAATAATATCTAGCTTTTTTTTTTTTTTTTTTTTTTTTTTAACTACACGACTATTAACCACTTAGCTGATCAATATTAAAAAAAATAATAATAATTAGCTTTTTTTTTAACTACACGACTATTAACCACTTAGCTGATCAATATTAAAAAAAATAATAATATTTAGCTTTTTTTTTTTAACTACACGACTATTAACCACTTAGCTGATCAGTATTAAAAAAAATAATAATATCTAGCTTTTTTTTTTTTTTTTTTTTTTTTTTTAACTACACGACTATTAACCACTTAGCTGATCAATATTTAAAAAAATAATAATATTTAGCTTTTTTTTTTAACTACACGACTATTAACCACTTAGCTGATCAATATTAAAAAAAATAATAATATTTAGCTTTATTTATTTATTTATTTATTTATTTATTTATTTTTAACTACACGACTATTAACCACTTAGCTGATCAATATTAAAAAAAATAATAATAATTAGCCTTTTTTTTTAACTACACGACTATTAACCACTTAGCTGATCAATATTAAAAAAAAATAATAATATTTAGCTTTTTTTTTTTTAACTACACGACTATTAACCACTTAGCTGATCAATATTAAAAAAAATAATAATATTTAGCTTTTTTTTTTTAACTACACGACTATTAACCACTTAGCTGATCAATATTAAAAAAAATAATAATATTTAGCTTTTTTTTTTTTTTTTTTTTTTACTACACGACTATTAACCACTTAGCTGATCAATATTAAAAAAATAATAATAATATTTAGCTTTTTTTTTTTTTTTTTTTTTTTTACTACATGACTATTAACCACTTAGCTGATCAATATTAAAAAAATAATAATAATATTTAGCTTTTTTTTTTTTTTTTTTTTTTTTTTTTTTTTTTTTTTTTAACTACACGACTATTAACCACTTAGCTGATCAATATTAAAAAAATAAATAAATAAAAATAAATAAAAATAAAAGAACTTTCAAATATAATGCCTATTTTTTTCAATGTCTTTTACAGAATTTTTAATCTTTTACAGCCGGTTTTTCAGAACAGAAATTTTTGTCTAATTGAATCAGGAAACTGCTTGGATTAAATAATCCAAAATTTACAATAAAATTGTAATTTCGAGAATAATGATATACGATTGGAGTATAGCTATAGATATCCGTACGAGGTTCGGCAAATCATGATTGGCAAAAGACACGTTGCCCATACGACGTACGGGCAAAACAGTAGGGAAGCGGTTAAAAACTATCATGAATTTCACTTTTATCAATCTCATCCACTAAAAGCCTAAATTTGAAACTTGATGCACCTAACGATTTACATTGGTTTTTTTTTTATTATTATTACTTGAATTCTGTTTTATATTTATATGCATTTTTAAATATTAAATCGTGAGTATCAAGGTAATTTCTTTAATGATTGTTACATGAATATTTTATTTTTCATATTTTACAGAAAATAATAATAATGTTTCTGTCTGACACAAACATACATATTCTTGATAATGGCCAGAAAATATATCCAAAATTGTACATCAGCTTAACTTATTTAATTGATAATGAGATGCAAACTAGTTTAGTTTAAAAATTTTACTATAATATTATTTTTTAATATTGTAGATAAGTCATATTATATTTAATTATAAATAATTCAAATATTAATAGAAATATGTATAAATCATACAATTTTTTCTCCTAATAGAATGTATCATTATTGAAATGGATTATTTCCAAATTATTTATTACCGAAATCGTTTTTTTTTTTTTTTTTTTTTTTTTTTTTTTTTTTTTTTTTTTTTTCCAGTCATTTGGGTCGAATTCGCTTCTTTTACAAAAACTCAAATCTTTAAACTGATGCTTTCAGCCATGGTTCTAACTGGATCTCGCAATTTCATGCATGCACAAATGTATCAAGTTTGCACAAAAATGATCTTGCCTTAACATTTTAACACATATGATAATAATTTATATTAGCAACCGGTTTTTAAAACATTTTATCTGTAGATTTGTTATATAAAGCTGTTTTAAATGCTGTTTAAAGTTTTTAGACACATTACATAATTAAAATAAGAGATTAACAATAGTTTATGAATTATTTAGTCAAGTGTAGTTTTCTAAATTGCTTAAAAAAAAATCTCCATGGAAATAGATGGATATTTTAATAAAAACTAAGAAATTCTCTTTTCAGTACTTTCATTTTATGTTTTTGATGCTTCTTTTTTCTTAGATTAATTATAAAAGATAAGTATTTACTTAAGTTATTATCAAATATATTTTTTGCTTATCATGGATTCATGCATCACTTTTCTAAGTCAATATATATGCAGCTTTCGAATTTCAAACTTAATTCTTATTGTTGTGCTTATTTTACTTGTTTTTGAGCAGTTTCAAAATTTAGTTCCACTGATGTTGTTGCCAAATCGCGTTTCTAAACTATGCTGTCGTCAGATATTACGTCACAAAATCGCCCTTTTTAAGTACTGACGTAAAAGTTTTAGTGCGTGATACAAATAAGAATGCTAAAGACATGCAGAAAACAAGAAAGCCGCGATATTCTTGGATTATTTAATGGGAATAAGTGACTGTGTTCGAAGCATTTAAAAAAAAAATAGTATATTGAAAAAATATTAATTTGCAGGCTAATTTCCATAATATCTTATGGAAACAACGAAATTTTGTTTTTATTTTATTTCCCATCTTGGTCTTTTCCAAAAAATTGTGAGAGATTCTACGTCAAACGTGGCAAAATCCTGGTAATCATACTGTAACTATTTTTATGAATAGTCATATCTTGATGCAATAGCAGTTGTACTCTTATAGAAAAATGCATAAATACAACATTCATTACGATTATACATATTAATTTCAGTCATATGTAAATAATAGGATTCCATCTCAAATAGGACATTATCACCATGGCAACCTAGAATCATTACCCATAAAGGGATATCGATGAATTGATTATGTATGATAGGATATAATAAAATAATCAACATGTCAACCTAGAATCATTAACTATCATGAACACGGAGTATCATGAAATTAATTAGGTATGATAGGATTTAATGGAAGAATCACCATGTTAATCTAGAATCATTTCTTATCATGAGGTATTATTGAATTAATTAAGTATAATAAAATTTAATAGAGTAATCACCATGGCTACCTAGAATCATTACTTATATCATGGGATTACCTATATCATTACCTACCATGGTATAGCATTAAATTAATTACGTATGATAGGATTTAATAGAATAATCACCATAGCAACCTAGAATCATTACCTATATAGCTATATTATTCAATTAATGACGTATAATAGAATAAAATAGAATAATCACCATGACAACCTGGAATCATTACCTATCAAGGGATATAATTGAACTAATTACGTATGATCAGATTTAACAGAATTATTACCATGCAATGCAGAATCATTATATATCATTGAATTAATTAAATATAATAGGATTTAATTTAATGAAGAAAACTTTTACTGATTTTTTTTACGTTTTGATTCGATTTTCATAAAATTTGAAAGGGCTCGACAAATTTTTGCAACTATTATATCGATTAAATTTCAAACCATTCATTTGAGTAGTTTTTGGGCATTAATAAGCGAACAGACGACAGACAGACCGACGGACCAGATGGCGACTATAAATGCTATATATTTATGTAATTACGAACGCACCTAAAAAAGGTGAATCATGTGTGAAAGGGACTATAAATTTCTTTTTGGCCATCAGGTGGCATCACAGACAATCATCTCACAGAGTTTAAGGTTCAAATTTCAGAACTCTATTGCCATATTGAAATTGAAGTGGTGTGCCAGATCCTATCTCGGTGGAAACCACATGCAGAACCGAATTTCGTGGTTAATCGGTAGATTTATCATCGTGTTTTGTTTTACTGCATTTAAAGACATGAAAACAGGTAAGACTGGGAGCAGGAATACACAATGGTAAACCTATCAGCTGAAAGCTGAAATCGTGTTTGCAGATGTTTTCCACTAAGATATCACTTGGCAGATCCGTTTCATTTTAATATGTATTACAGAATTTATCACCAGCAATTTCGCTTCCACAGATTGCTTTCTGTTTTTTTAGTACAATAGCACTACGAAGAAGAAATTTCAAATAGCGAGTATAATGGTGCGGTATTTTTATTTTTAGGTGCGTTCATAATTATATAAATACATAGCACCCATAGTCGTCGTCTGTCTATCGGTTTTCCCACACAGAACAGCACAAAACTACTTAACCAATTCATTTGGAATTTATTACATAGAGTCGCGGCAGAAAATTATCTCGTCACCTCAAAATTTATGAAAATCGAATCCAAACTTAAAGAGATATTCATAAAAGTTTTATTTTTTTTTTTAATCCTATACAATTCAGGTAATTAATTCATACGAATTGAATATTTCCATTTGAGCGAAAAATTGCCCAGGCCGGGAATCGAACCCGGATACTTGGCTTACAAGGCCAATGCTTTACCTGTTAAGCTATCTGGGCGATAGCCGGCTGGGATTTTTCGCTCAGATAACCTTATTGGTCATAACACCTGGTCTGTCATTTGAAACAGCTCGCAGAATAAACCGCAGGTAATGGAACTCCATATAACGATGGATACGTAGATATACTATTATTTTTTAACACAATCAAACTGATTGGTAAAGTTATCATACGAATTGAATATTTCCAGCTGAGCGAAAAATTGCCCAGGCCGGGAATCGAACCCGGATACTTGGCTTACAAGTATCTGGGCAAGTATGGCTTAGCCAAGTATCCGGGTTCGATTCCCGGCCTGGGCAATTTTTCGCTCAGATGGAAATATTCAATTCGTATGATAACTTTACCAGTCAGTTTGATTGTGTTAAAAAATAATAGTATAATTAATTCATAGTCGATGATGCTAGGTCGCCATGGTGATGATTTTTTAAGATGGAGTCCTATTATTTCTGTGTGATTAAATTTAAATTATAGAATCGTAATAAGCTCATTCAATAATAATTCATGTATTTTTGCAAGCGAATACAACAGCTATTGTACCAAGATCTAAATAAAAATACTACTTATAGTATGAACGCACCGTTCATTGGCCACATTTGAAGTATGATTTCAGACTGGAAATCATAAATCCAGGGTGGTCACTGAGCTTCCAAATTTCCCTCACTAATATAAAGTCCTTGGGCGTTTCCATGCATTCATATATTAAAAATATCTCCTCGGGAAATGAATATCTTTACCTTCTATTTTTCGTATTACACTTCTTAAAAAATGCCTCTGTCTTTTTTTTTTTTTTTTTTTTTTTTTTTTTTTTTAGTTATCAAAATATTTTTAAAGCATAGACTTAATTTTGTATAAAGTGTTAATATTCTACTCTCACTTCGTCTGCTTTTAACACATAAAATATTGAATTAAGCATATGTTTTAGAAAGATTTTGGGAATTAACAAAAAAGAAACATCCTTTAACCCCTTGAGGGGCAAAGCACTTCTTCTACTAAAATGTTAAATTGATTGATTGACACCGGTATTTATAAACAATTTTATATGAAACGATGTAAAAGCTTTTCTTCGAGTATATCATATGAAACAAAAGTTGATTCATAAATTTTGGTGTCAATGCGGCATTTGGGAATTAAAATTAAGTGGTATATAACATATACCGGTGTCTTCCGTTACAAACAATTTCCATTATTATAGAATGTATTCCATTTTTATGTCAATATTTAGACGACGGTGTTTCTTTTTTTCATGGGAGTGGATTTGGTAACTCTAGTTAAAATGTTGATGCTGGCTACTCAAATGACTCGAATAAGTTCTTATTACAATGATTTGCATCGGGGAAGTTAATTTACGGACTCTATTGTATCAGGTTAAACCAGAAGTTTCTCGACACAGCTAATGTTAGTCAAAGAGCCGACAGTACGAAAACCTAAGGAATCGAGCACAAGAAAAAAAAAAACCCTTTATTTTATGGAAGAGTAGAAGTAGGGGATTCTAATGGTCTATGTCAGCCGGAAGTGAAATGACGCATAAGCCAAAAATTAATACTATTTGCGATTTATTCGCAGGTTTAACATTTTGTTTGCCGTAAAAGCAAAGGTGTGAAAACATGAAAAACTGAGAGCAGGAAAACACAATGATAAATCTATGAGTAAACCACTAATGGTATTAATTTTTGGCTTATGCACCACATCACTTCCGGCAGGCATGGATCATTAGATTCCCCTATTACTATTCATCCATAAAATAAAGGTTTTTTTTGTGTGCTCGATACCTTAGGTTTTTGTGCTGTGGGCTGTTGGGTTATGTCGTGTGCGTTATGGTGTTTGCTCATATTTTGTCAAAAAACTTTTTGGTATTTGAAAGAAAGAGACTTGCTCCATAGCACAGTGTTGTGAAATATGTAAAAAAGAAAATCGTTAGGTTTCTGAAATGAAACAAACATGCTAACAGATTAGAAACATCATTCTGAACACACAAAAATCTTCAAATTTTCTATTTTAAAAAAAATTGCATTTTTTTAATACATAAAATGATGTTTAAATCATGTTTCTGTCTTAATTAGAAGACGAAATATTGCTGTTTTTTGTTGTGGTTTGTTTTCAAAAACTAGTTTTCAAGCAACTGAAGTCATGAAAACGACTTCTTGGAAAAATGCGATTTTCTTCATGATGGTTTTTTTTTATCATTTCTTGCATTTAAATTGTTATAAGTCAAGAACAGTTAAAGATAAATGCTTCAAACTTGGAACATGACTGTTTTGATTGTTTTACTTTAATTCTGATTCAGCAAATTTGAAAAAAAAATATTTACTTTTGAAAATATGATTTTTTTTTAAATTAAATCTTTTTTTGTACTTTTTTTAAAATTTTTAAATTTTGTTTAACATAATATTTTAAAAAATACTGAATTAAATTTAAAGTTTAGATATTTTCTGTTTTTTTAAATGAAAAAAATTGAAATTCTATAAGTAATATTTCCAGTTATAACGATTTTAATTCAACTACTTTTTTAATAAATTAAAAATTTTAAAAAAATTGTGAAGATCATTTAACTTTGTTTACAAATGATATAATTAACCATTACAAAAAAATTCAGAATTTTAACTCAATAAATAAAAATTATTTTAAAAACGTGTCACGACCCCCTTAATTCCAGTTCTGTTTCAAAAAGTCAGTTACAAAATGTCACCGAATCTTGTGTACAGCTTTAATGTCGTATCATATAACAATGGTGAAGATTTGGCGGAACGGTGGTTATATATAATATTACAATTATTATGTAACGATGGTTTGGCGGAAGACTTTCGTTACAAACTAATAGTTTGTTTTTGAGAAGAGTCAGTATGTGGGCATGACCTTTGCCGAGTGAACGAAGTACAAAAAAACTATTAATAGTCTGATTCATCGTACATGCGGGTAATAATAGATACTCTACTTTTTTGCACGCCATGTCTTGACATATGAACACAAAATTAACAAATGTTACATAATCCTAATAATATCATAAATGAGAAGCTATTTGTGAACGTTTGAATGAAGTCAACGTCAAAAAGGATTAATTAATATTTCAAATGAAAGTGAAATTTAATTTTTTTTTCAATTGCTTATAAGTGTAAACGCCAACCTAGTGAAAAAGATTTCATGCCGGGAACCGAACCCATGCCATCAGTACAATTTTCTCTATGGAAAAATTTCCACGTATTAATATATTCATCGGTTCTGGATTAATTAATGTTTTATTAACTTTGCCTACAGATGGATTGTAACACAGAAAGGAACATAGGCTGTGTTTTGTTTGAATTTTGTTCAAATACTTTTCTTTTAATTCAAAATTTCATTATTTTCACAACGAATCAATTTACATTTTCTCCATAAAATTTAACGCAGTCTTTCTTTATCGTCGACAAGGAAAACAAAAACTGGAATATAAATTTTCTCTCAAACACTTCATTTAAAGTTGAAAGATTTTCACGCGCAAAAGAAAATGTAATTAAAAAAATTAAAGAATTAATTTAAAAAAGGATGAATAAGACATCATATTAAAAACAAAATGGACTTTTCAAGTATTTGTTAATGATTCAAGATGCATGAACATCAGTACAGAAAGCAGACGAATATGACTTCTTGTATGGAAAATAAAATGGATACGCTTTGATGTAGAAATAAAACAGTTTTGGGTTGCGATATTAATTATTAATATTTAAAGTAAATTATTAACAACACTTGACGGCTTATCGTTTGCTCAGGGTTAACACAGATATTTAATTTTTAATTTAAAATTTAAATTTAATAATAATAATAATAATAATAATAATAATAATAATAATAATAATAATAATAATAATAATAATAATAATAATAATAATAATAATAATAATAATAATAATAATACATGATTTAACACTAAAAACACAGTTAAAATGTTCTGTTCCAAAATCATTGTATTCATACTTTGCCTAATAAAGAAAACCAAATCACTTAATGGCTACTGAAACTATTCTCATGTTTTTACTGATTATCTGGAATAAAAATAAAATCCTTTACTATAAACTTAATAACTATATTGTTTTGTGTGTGTGTCACTGTTTATCTTTCTTATGAAGTTTTTATCTCTCCCTCCACAGTCTGTGATTATTCCGTACATGTCGAATGCCAAGACTTTGGTGTAGCTGACTGCAAGGAATGTGCGACTTATGTTCCAAGTCGCGACCCTGTGAGTAGCATCTTTCTTTTCTCTGTGTATATACTATTAGCTTCACTGGAAACTTTCATTTCGAATGAAAAAAGTTTTTTTTGTTTTTCCTAAAACAAGAAATATGTGTACCGACAGTAAAAAACCCCATGACGGAAACTGCTTTAAGGTCCCAAGGTTTCCGCTTGTGGAGGTTTTACTGTAAGAAAAAAGAAAAAATGAAAGAAATATTAAACTGCATAAAAAATCTAGGTATCATTCTTTTACCATTCTTAATATTATTGTCATTTGTGCATTTATTTCACAGCACACAGGGTTGCAGTAATTAAAATACACGTTAACTAATCCAGGCCCTGATTAACATCTGACGCTATGGGAAGCACAATGTCATTTCAAGGTCCCTTTCATTCAAGAAATACCCGGAAACTTACCAATGCTTACAAATATTATTCCAAAGAATGACTCACATCATATCACATTTTGGCAATAAATTATTAATACTTTATGTTTTCACACAAGCCAAATTCAGTGTTTCTTAAATTCAGAATACAAAATTAACATACATCTAAAATAATGAACGAACTGAATAATTGTGATTGGTTAGATCAAATTCAACCAATGAAAACATGAAAAAATAATTTGTTATGAAAGTATTTATTTGTTAAGAAACACTTTTTAATATAGATTGTAGGATGGATAATTTGTAAAGAAATTAACATTTTGAAATAGAATAATTCAATAAATAATTTGGGGACCCTGTTTTATCAATGTCGGGCCCCTTCAAAAATTTTTAAGGGAAGCACCTGCTTCTAGTGCCTATTCGGTAATCAGGGTCTAAACTAATCTACATGTTAAACTGAGCACGTCTACAAGTTAAACTATTTGGAATACTATAAACTTATACTTTTTATAGTATGCAGTAAAGAATAATTGAAAAAAAAAACCCCATTAGTTTTAAGTTTTATCGACAAAAAGCTTTGAAATATTAGAAATATTTTATTATTAAATATTAAAAACATTATATTTATCTTATCCTTATATTTATCTAATGAATTCCTAAAACTAATCAGGGAAGCGCCTTATCAGAATAAATCAGTATACCAAATTTGGGCAAATCGGATAAATCTGCTTGAAAAACTCATTTATTTAAATTAAGACGGGGATGGTCTTAGCCTCATCCATTTTTATACTTAACCAATGAAGCCCCAGCTTCTGCTCAAGGACATGCCGAATCAGAATGAGCCTAGTTACAAAACTTGAAGTAAATCAACTATTTCTATCAAGCGTTACGTACATGCAGAATCTGTAAGTGCATTAGCTCTCAGTCTTTGATAACGTATGAGCTACAAAAAAACTTAGTTCAAATCAATGTCTTTTAAGACGACGCTATTCTTCTTATAGGAGTGCTATAATGACTGTATTTTTTTTTTTTAAACACTCTTTATCATGTGAAATTTTCCATTTAAAAAAGCAAAACTTAGCTAGTTCGAAATTCTCTCATTTTCTATTATTTAAAATGCCATTTGTTTTTAAAAATGCAATTACTTTGTTGTTGTTGTTGTTGTTGTTGCAGAACTTATTTCCTTGTGATCTAAACTGAATAAATGCTAAATATCTTTTTAATAGTTCAGATAGTTTAGCTTATAGGGACTTTAAAAACGTGCACCTTAACTATGACCACCTGACATATAAACATGACATGTAAGCTCTCATAATCAGGGCCCTACGTATGCAGAGGTATGGGCCCTTGCCCCCTTTTTTAGGAGCCTTTCATGAGAATAGTCAGGATTTTCCTTAAATGTTTCCAAATGCTTAAAACCAACCAAAAATGACCAAAATTCATATGTTTTCAAACATTTAGGAAGGAAGTGTGGTCATCTTTTGTTCCTCTTTTCCAGTTTTCCCTCTACACATGCCAAAAACAAACTATGTCATTAGAAAATTAATAATTAAAAATTTATTACAACAACTTAGTATTCTATTGCTTTCAAAAGAAATTCCTTATTTATGTTTCCACATAACGTGAGTTAAAATCATTAATTATGACCAATTTTGAGCCGGACAATTAATAAAGAACGTAGATTAAAAAAAGTAAAAGTCTGCAAAGAAATACTCGTATCAACCAATCTAGAATTTTCTCTACTACTATCAAATCAGTATTTTTTTTATTATATTTGTGAACATCTTTATCAGATACCCTGTATACAGATGTGAGCAGTACCGAGTACAAAATTTATGCATACATTATAAAATTTAGTACTATGCATTTCCGGGTTATTCACAAAAAATATTCTATAGATATATAGAAGAAAAATATGAAAAATAACACTAAATAAGTCTTGATTACGTCCACTAATAACTAAATCGTAATACTAATAATATATATTCTACATAAAAATATAAGGGTTTATATTATAAAAAACATTTTGCTTCTAAGACGTTGTATAGTAACAAAAACATTTAAAATATATTAAAACATTTTTATTTGCATGTTTCAACTCAAAATTAATAGAGTCATCCTCAGAATGTAAATAGAAAAATAAAAATTACAAATACAATGAACGTAAAAATCGGAATAAAGAGTTATTGAAAATAAATAAATTAAGTGTATCACGCGCTTTTTTATTTGATATTGTCCTTGGTCTAGTTAAATAATTACCTTGTAAATTGTCCAACCATTCAATCCATATATTTGGGATGCGAAATGACACTGTATCGTTACAAATATGTGAACTATTTAAATAAGTTTTAATTGATTCTCTTATGAATAATTTTAAATAAAAATTAGACCTGTATATTAATTTACTCTCATTAAAAAGTATGTTGATGTTCTCCAAACCTCTCACTGTCCTAGTCGGGCCCTGCTAAGATTTATGAAATTTCTATAAGTTTGCGATACATTAATCTTGTAATTTTTAATAACATGTCTCTAAAGATGGCTGTACAAAAATCACTCCATTTTTGTAAATAAAGGGGAAAAACGGCGAAATTACATGGATTATTGAATTTTTATTGACGTCATTTTCTCGCTAAATTGGATTTCTTTTTTCTTTTTTCTTTTTTTTTCTAATTTAAATAAATGTTAAAAAAATTGCTGGATTAAATTATATACCTCATTAAAAATTGAAAGAAATAAAAACATCCTAAAACTTCACTAATCATTTTTTCCCCTGCAAAACTAAAAAATCGTCTATTGATAAATATTGACACTTAAAAATCGCTTCTTCATAACATTTTTTGAGTTTTACATTTAATCTAGGAGGTTGAACATAAACAAATTTAAATTTCTCGAATTTAACAGGTACAATTATTGAGCATATTTTCACGAATTGAAAAGAAAAAACCCCATCGGTTTTCAAACAATTAATTCTAAAAAATGGCAGTTAAAATCTATCACTAAGGCCCTAAAGGAAAAATGGTTAAATAAAAAAAATGGCTTTTTTTTTTTTTTTTTTTTTTTTTTTTTTTTTTTAGATCTTAAATCTGAACCTTTTTTATATAAGTTTGTAAAGCAGACGCCATTTACATTTAAAGTATTCTTATACTAATCTATACTTGTAATTTTTTTCTACAAGATTCAAAATTAGGAGACAAATGATAAAAATAAGTTTTTATTTTTCTATTACAAATGAACTCATTGAAAATGTGCACTTGCATTAATTGACAAATTTTAACTTAAAATATAAACATGGATTTTATACTTCTCATTCAGAGTTTAGTAAAATTAACATTATAAGTGTGCAATAAGAGTAGATTTATTTTACCCCCGAACGAATCGAGAGAATTAATTTAAAAGCAACATTTCGGGATGCCACTGCGTGAATCTTTCAGCTTCTTAACGTCCTAGTAGACTTGACTGTAAAACTAGTTTTTCCTTCACTGCTGTATAGTGTAAAAGGGAAACAGCGTTGCTATAATGAGGAATTCAGAGCCTTCAGCGGATTTGTTTATTTATTTATTTTGAACACGTGTTATTGCGGAATATTTTTGGAAATTTCCAACTTTTTTGTAAAAGAAAATCGAAGATTTATTATTTCCCATTTCTGATTTCTCTAATTTTGATTTTCAGCTGTTTTAAATTTCTTGTCACTGTTGACACCTTTTTTTTTTTTTTTGCTAAAAATTACTGAAAAAAATTATTTTTAGGCTTTTGTAATTGTGCGATTTTACTTTTTATTTACTATGCTATAAAAGAAAAACTTTAAAAATCGAGTTTTGTAATCACAAACATGCAAATTCTAAGAATTTTGTGTGTTTTTATTTCTTTCTTTTCTTTTCTTTTCTTTTTTTTATCGTAGCAATTAGTTGTTTGGTGAATTAGTAAAAATATTTCCTTCACTTGAGATTTTTTATTTCCAGAATTATTTCAGAAAAATTCACTTTTGGTATCTGGCAACATGCATCATGTATTTCATAATTTTTTTTATGTCATTTTGACTTTTCTATTAGTTATATATTTATGTGAAATTCTTAATTTTTATATTTCATTCTATAGTCCACTCTGAGCCAGGTGCACCACTGGCGCGAGGGCAATTTGCCGGCCAACTCCAAGTGCCAGCTCTGCAAAAAGACGTGCTGGTCGGCCGAATGCCTGGCCGGAATGAGGTGCGAGTGGTGCAACATTACGGTGAGTATTATAGCGCACAAGTATATAAGGTACCCTGGAGTAATAACGCCAAGTTAAGGTTCTACGAATCGTCACGGCTCAGTTTTAGTTTGTATTTTTCAAACAAATATATGATTTGATACAGCAACTCATTGACTATCTATATAAAAAAAATAATTTAACAGATATATGTATTCATGAAACGTAATGGCCGGATTTCTTGACCAGTGCTATTTGGCGTTATTACCCACCTATATGGGTAATAACGCCATGCAAACAAAACTATGAAATAAGATGCAATAATTGCATGTAGATTGCCCAATTCTAAAAATACAAACTCTACAAACTTAGAAATTGACAAATTGCATTATAAGCTATTGAAAATGTTCATTTTTTTTGTGAAAGTGTAAGAAAAAAAAGGGTGTGGTTGGGGGGGGGGTGAGGCAAAAGAATATCAGACCGTGAGCTTCTTTTTGCTTAAGAAGGACCGCTTAAATATAATTATTAGAAACATTGCACAGTTTTAACTGTATTTATTTGAATCAGTATTTAGGATGTAGCTCGGCCACTGTAGGGAATGAACCGGGGTATTAATGCCAAGGATTGTCGTTATTACCCCGTTATAGTTATTGCGCTGTACATTTTAAATTACAAATTATCTCGAGAAGATATAAAAAATCTTCAACAATATTTTGAAAGTCCATGAAATGTACTACAAATTTATGTAATTAACGAAGTATTTCCGGATTTAAAAAAAAAAAATAGTCTTCACATCACAAAACGTATCTCGCAAATTTTAGATCAAGCGTTAATTTTAGTTGCTTGTAAAAACAATATGAACTAAAAATGAAACAAATTAACTTGAAGCTGTTTTTTGCGATTTATATGACTCAAAACTCTTCTGCGCAGAGCACATGGGTGTCATTTACCAGATTATTTCATAATTATGCAAAATATTAGCACTTGGCGTTATTACACGAGACCACCTTATATACAGTCGAATGCAAACGTTTAAGACCTCTCATAAAAATATTAGTCTAATAAATCTAAATCGTCTTGAAAGAGTGCTGAAATTATGCCCTTTGCATCTAACGTATGTTTAATCTTCTTACAGGAGATTGCTGGAGATCAAATCAGCACCCTTCATATCCCATGATCACAATGATCATGTTTCTCTTGGTCGATTACTTTTCTTCTGGTTTGTGCGCTTTTCCAAAATATTAAATTTACTGACAGTTTGATAAACAGCAGGATGCTCGCATGCATCCTCTCAGCTGTTTTACGTTCAGAAATGTCAACTTTATCCAGGGCAAATAAATATTTCTGCCCTTTTTGCTAATGAAAGTGACAGTTTTTTACCCTTTACAAATATTAAAAAAACAGTATCATCTACGGTTAAATCCACAAAACAGCTGGCAAACAATACAACGGGAGTACTTATTCATACCCTGAGAACGAGTTTGACGCAATCGACAGATAAGATAGCGTAATATTCCGCGTTAATGGTCCTTTGTGTTACAATATTAAAATTCTGCTACTGGTCTTAAACATTTGCACACGACTACATATAGTGTATATGTTATGGTCAATTTGATTAATTGATTATTATTAATATTAAGCGATTATTATTAATAATAACCAAATGATATCCAAATAAATCGGTTAATACGATAAATTTATGAGAATTTATCAAATTAACTGATTATTATGAATAATTACCAATCAAGGTTGGTAAATATTATAAATTCCAACTGTTTTAGCTTGAGATTTTTATTTTATATACTTTTTTTTTATAAATATTCAGCGCTAAAAGTGTGCATTTCAAAGCTGTATAATTTATTCTTTGAAATTTTTTATCTAATTCATTCAGTTACTATAAGAATGATATTTTAAACTGTTAGTAAACATATACTATTAGGTTTACACACTTAGTGTTTTAGGAGAATTTCTCATATATTTTTTCTAGATATTATCAAAATGACTAAAATCGCAAGTGTCCGGTCACCTTTGGCCATATAGTGTATATATATATTAAATGCGTGGTATCTATTAGAGTTTTCAGCTAAAAGAGATATATCGGGCAAGATGAATTTGCTTAATTCATCATTTAAAGCTTTTTGACACCAAAATTTTTTTTTAAAAAATTAAAAACATACTATTTAAAGGCCATACTATTTTTAGACTAAATGTTATTACGAATATTTTATTTAAAAAATTGTGATGAGAATCCATTATTTTCAGGAAAAGAAAGTGCCAGTTAAGGGGTTAACGAGTGGTATTTGGATTGTTAAATAAATCTTATCATTCTACTTCATTACAAAAATATTCATTTTAACGAATTTTTCAGTATAGCGAATTTAAGTGCTCCCCATAAGTTCATTTTAACAAGGCTTTAGCAATAATATCTCGTTATAACGAATGTCCGTTAAATTTTTCAGTTTAACAAATATAATTTGGTCTGACAGGAAAATTAATACTATCCTATTTCATTATAAAAATATTCACTTTAACGAATTTTTTAATTCAGAGAATTTAATGAGTGCTTCCCAGAAATTCATTGCAAAGAGAACTTTACGCTATGTGATTTTTGCCTATATTCTGTGAACCCAAGAATGAATTCCTTGTAATTCGCTAATGATGCAAATGGATTAAGAACTCGAAACACTTTGTATACATATATATTTTCTTTTTTGCCAATGGGACTTTATCTTTCGGCGAATTAATCTGCTTCGCAGCACAATTTAAAACCGCATGATGGAAGTGCTGCACAATTGTCTTCTTTTACGAACAGAGTTTTGTAATTACCTCTTAATTAGCCGCTCACGTCTTTTCTTCGAATTCACCGGGGTTTATGCCATGTCGGACACACCCATCTTAAGAAGTTTGCCCTTGCGTGTACGCCGGCAATATTACAGATCCATCGAATGAAAGAGAGTATGAAAGAAAGAAAGAAAAAAATCCTAGCACGGTATAACATAGGACATCCTAAAGCAATGATCCTGTGTAAAATTTCATTTCCGTATTGTTCGGTCTTGTGTTGTGTAACTGATTTTAATTTTTGAGCGGGTAGCAGTCATAAATATTAATGCTGGCTGAGGTCACAAATCCTAAAGAAATTAATGTGAAAACTTTGTTTTATGTAATTGAAAATAACTGGCAAGTTTGATTTATTTTCCTGTGAATATGTCTTTTGCATTCAGGAAAGAAAATTAAGAAATAAAAATTATGCGTTATGCATAGATTATGAAATATTTTTCAATACTTCGAGACTGTTCTCACGAAACTTCATCGATCGATACGTAAAAGGACTTTATTTATCTAAGCAGTTAAAAATATGCAACACAGTTTAAAAATCCATTTGCAGTATTTGCCGCACGCAGACGATAAGATATTCGAATTACTTTTTGCAAGCTCTTCTAACAATTATCATTTATAGATTGTAACAAAACTAAGTACTTTTGCGTGTCTTTGTAAATAAACAATAATTGCTGCACACTGTAAAAAAAAATCTGCAAAGGTACTAAACCTTTTCTAGGAAACTGGAATTCCAAGAACTTTTCCTGTAACGGTAACAGCAAAAATTCAATTTTCGGAATCGATTACATGAACTTTTCCTGTAATCGTTACATGAAAAGTTCTTGGAATCCCAGTTTCCTAGAAAATGTTTAGTACCTTCACAGATTTTTTTTTTTACAGTGCACTGCATATTCTGTAGAAAGCATATGTTGATGGACAGCAATAATATACATCCATTTCGATTAGCGTGAAAAAGGTGGAACATTATTAAACTGCATGACAAATCCTTTTTCATTACAGGCCGTAACGTAACGAGATCCTTTTGTATGTCCTTGTAAACAAATCATAAATTAAAAACTGTATTTTACAGAAGGAACTGTAATAAACCTTCATAATAAACCTCAATAACATACATTAATTTCGAGATAAATCTAGACACATTTGCGAAAATTTGAGCACACACTGTAAAAAAAAAAAAAAAAAAAAAAAAAAAAAAAGTTACGTTAGAAGATTTTTTTTTAGTAGATTTGTATTCTAAGAATTTTTTATGTAACGGTAACAGAAAAACTCATGTAACCTTCCTCGGTTACATGAAATTTTGCTGTTATCGTTACATGAAAAGTTCTTGGAATACAAATCTACTAGAAAAATTTTAGTAACCTTACAAAATTTTTTTTACAGTGCGAACAAATGAACCGAACTAAACTGTTTTCTTCGTATTTAATGCTTTCCAGTACAATATGACAAGCCGTCTTGTTTGACACTTCTCTAACTATTGTAAACATACTTGGATCATCTTGAAATTTTTATGTTTTTGTTAATGTTTACTGCAAATTCTTCAGTACTGAAAATGATGTATCTCGCTTACAGATAAACACAAAAGGATTCTGTTTCAGTTTGATTTATGGTAAAATCATTTCCGATGCATTTTAATGTTGTTAGAATGCTTCTAAATTCTTTCAAGATCGTGGTAAGCCAAATACTTATGCTTGTTCACATCCAGATCGGTTTATAAATAATACTGCTCTCGCATGACACAATCACATATATAGATACATGAAGATCTCAGATGAAAATGTGACAAAAAAATAATTGAGTTTATACGAATTGAATATTTCCAGCTGAGCGAAAAATTGCCCAGTCCGGGAATCGAACCAGGATACCTGGCTTACAAGCCAGCTGGAAATATTCAATTCGTATGATAACTTTACCAATCAGTTAGATTGTGTTAAAATAATAGTATATTTACGTATCCATCGTTCTATGGAGTTCCATTACCTGCGGCTTATTCTGTCGAGCTGTCTAAATGACAGACCATATGTTATGGCCAATAAGGTTATCTGAGCGAAAAATCCCAGCCGGTTATCGCCCGGTTAGCTTAACAGGTAAAGCATTGGCCTTGTAAGCCAGGTATCCGGGTTCGATTCCCGGACTGGGCAATTTTTCGCTCAGCTGGAAATATTCAATTCGTATGATAACTTTACCAATCAGTTAGATTGTGTTAAAATAATAGTGAATTGAGTTTATCATATGATTGAAGACAATCAGCGATCTTCTACCCTCTGTTTATATTTAAATTAAAAAAAAAAAAATCCTGATTTTCACAGTGATTTTAATAGACAAAGGAGGCGTTTCACAATAAAATTACTGTAATTTTTAGATGATAGAAAAAGTTTAACCCTTTCAGAGGCAGTGGTATGTTTATGAGGCTATTTAATTTTAATTCTCAATACAACATAGGCACCAGAATTTTGGTAATTTTTTTTCATTTATTATGTATGTGAAAAATAGAATTTTCTCATTTACAAATAGATTTGTATATAAATTTTGGTGCCAATCATTCAATTCAACATTTAAGCAATAGAAATGCTTTGCCCTAAAAAAGTTAAAATGCGGTTTCTCAGAATGATGATTTATCATTTAGAACCTTAATCATCTAATCCATTCATATATAAATCGACATTTAAACTGAAGATGAATTCGGGGGTCTATAAATCATAAACAATGAAAATATAACGGTATTTTTAACTATTTGGAAAATGGTTGTTGCTCTCGGTCTACAGATATCTGAGACATATATGAATCCTTGTGGTGTCCTGCATTTTATTCGCTGTCTTATTTGTACATATTTAATCCTTGGCGAACGTAATATAGAACTCTGTTATTACGTAAGCCACCTTTTTTTTAAACTATTTTTAAAATAGTTGTTGTCCTCGGTAGAGAACTGGGAAATCTGAAATACATCTGAATCTTTTTATTGGTTGAATTCCGAAACTTATTTTTCGTTCTCTGATTGTTGCCACGATAACGTAATCAAAAGTTTAAAATAATAATTTGAAAACAAATTGTGATAAAGATTTCAAACAAATTTCATTTAAAAGTGCATTTTTTTTTCTCTACGCAGCGGTGTAAAAATTAAAATTTTTCGACGTTTAGAAGTTTAAAAGTTTACTGTTCCGAAAATTGTGAAACTGAAATTTCATTTAAATTTTGTTTAGAATGGGTCCAGGAATATTAGCGTTTAATCCACTGCGTACGTAATTTGGGAATCTATTATGACGTGAGCCACGTTTTGATCATCACAAAAATTATTATTATTATTTTAAATATAGAATTTATTTATAAGTGTAAAATTGTAGTCTTTGAAAATGTGATTTTTCAAATGGTCGTTGTAATTTGTTAAATTATATTTTATTATTATTATTATTATTATTATTATTATTATTATTAATGGAATTACTCTCTTCACGAGAGCTACAATAGGTAGCTTCTTATAGTCCAAGAGCCGACATCACAGAAACCTAAAGTATCGAGTACAAGAAAGAAAAAACTTTTTATTTTATGGAAGAGTAGTAATCGGGGAATCTAATGATCCATGTCTGCCGGAAGTGAAGGGGGTTCACAAGCCAAATATTAATACCATTCGTGGTTTATTCGTTGGTGTATCATTGTGTTTGCCGTGTAATCATTTCATACTGCAAACACAATGTTAAACCTACGAGTCAACCACTAGTGGTATTCATTTTTGACTTTGCCCACTTCACTTCCGGCAGACATGGATCATTAGATTCCCCGATTACTACTCTTCCATAAAATAAAAGGTTTTTTTTTTTTTTCTTGTGCTCGATACCTTAGGTTTTTGCGTTGATGGCTCTTGGACTACTTTTGCAATGTTTTGTAATGTTAGCAACCTAGAAAATTGTGAAAATGCTTTTCCGTCTTGTTCGCAGGCGCATCCTTCCTGCCACAAGTCCTTGCCTCCGAAATGCACGTTCGGTTGCCTGGAGAACATCATGCTGCCTCCCGCCTGCGTGAGCATTCCGCGCACCGACGTGCCCCTCGAGACCATCATCGGGGGACAGATGAAGAGGAGGGACCTATCACGTGAGTCCCCCCTCTACTACCATCACTGTAAGCTCTCTCTCTCTCTTTCTCTTTCTCTCTCTTTCTGCCTGGCCACCCTCGACTGCTATACCGCATGGCACGCACTTTTTATTCTTTTGCATGTGCTACCGATACTGCCTATAAGTAAGTAAGACCAACTGGCTTCATAGAATACCTAGTTACATTGCTGATAACGAAGTATTGTCCACGATGCTTTTTTTCCCCGAGAGACGAATAAGCTCGAAGCGGCATCGGTCGCTCGTTGTATTACATAGCTCAGACTTCCAGATCCTGCTTTTCGATGTTGTAATTGAAATTCGCTCTTACATTTTTACGATAAAATCTTCCACGATCGAGGTTACTGTCTTTCATTGCAGTCCAGAAGGTCATCCCGTCAATTCAGCGTGTATCGCGATAGGAACCTACATATTACTTGAGTCCTTGTTCTACTTTCATCACTGTAAGCTATTATAGTTCTGTAGTTGCCAACTTTTATGCCTTTTTTAATTAATAGAAACACATCTTGAATCGAAAAATCAATAAAATGGGTGCTGTGTTCATTTAACGAAATGCAGAGTATATTTTATTTTACTTATAAAATAAAATTTGTGATGCAACTATGTTTATTTGACTTACAAGTAAAGTAGATGTTGGCAAACTTGCTATCATCGTCTGTCTCTATGGGGTCCACTCAGGCTAGTGCTTATCATGCCTGCTACAAAAGGAAAAGTTTGGGTCAATGCACAATGTTTGCGTGTTTGAAATCAGTAATTTCATTCTGCGCTGATTTCAGGGGTTTTTCTCGTACGCAAATGGTAATTTGGGTCATTACATCTTTAAAATTCTTCTTTGATGGCATGCTTCATAAAGCAATACAGCACAAACAGGATGCTTCACACCAAAATAAAATAATATTTTTCCATCTACTTGTCATTTTTCCTACGCTAGTTTAGCATGAACGTACTTTATTCTTTTGCACGATATTACTTGCACGATTTTTTCGGCAGATGCCACTAAATCACTTCTCTCGAAAGTGAAAGCCTTCATGCTATATATGAGCCGTTTTCTTAAAATAGACAATTCAACTAAAAGTAAGCACCTTTAAAAGTGTACCTCTTATACATAAGGCTCAAGCACATCGTGCCTTCTATTATTTTGATTTGGGAAGCACATAGACAAAGTACTTCTGATTTACGACGAAAACATCAAGGTGCAAGAAAATGAAAGTCACTGATAAAAGATCGAAATTCTGCTTGTTCCTTTTAAAAATTCCTGCTAAGCTTTTAAGTTGTACAATGATAAATGCGCATGCTCAGTCAGCAGTTAGCCGTCATGCAACTGGTACTTTTTTTGACGCCATATTAGATATACTTGAAATCTTTCTTTCGCATTTAATAGTGCAGTCAAAGAATGAGTGAATTTCCTAACATTCCGCTTTTTATTAAATGTTATAAATTTTGATTTACAATAAAAAACATGTACCACTATCTTGAAAAGCACAGGCACTTGAATATAAATATAAAGGTACATTAATTTCAAAAGATCTATGCTGTGCCTCTTATGTACCACTGAGTTTCAAAGGAACCAAGTTGTGCCCCTTAATTTCAAAGGCACCGTGTGCCTCTTCTTAATATTCAGAGGCACAGCTAATAATTAGAGGTAAGAATGAAGACAATAATCATCATCACATATTTACCTGTCATATTATTGATCATTCATAACTATGATAGCATAATCCTTGATCACTGATTGTGATTAATATGCCTGAAATGATTTGTTTTAATTTCGTATTAACATACATTTAAACTGGATAGATTTGACCTCCTCCCTTTAAATGTCAGAAAATTTTAAGTTTATTTTTTTAATCAAAAATTATAAAATTAATATTTTACAAAATGCGGATACGAGACCATCGTCGGATGACAGATGAAGAGGCGCAACCTGTTACATGAGTCGCAGCTCTCCTGACATCACTGTAAGCTACCATCACTGTTTTTATCTCTCTATGTGTTTGCCTGGCACTCACGTGCACGCACTTTTCTTTTGCATGGATTGCTGGTATTACCTGTACTATTTTATGCCAACAGCGTAGAACAATTTCCTTCGGAAGGAAAACGATTTAGTGAAACGTGTTGAGTTCATCCTTTACCCACGAGTAGGTTTACGCGTGCATAATTGTCTATAATATTATAAATTGTTGTTAGTGTGTTTTTGCTATATCATTTTTTCAACGTACACTCCCTTCATAAGGTGCTGAATTGTAATGAACGTTGTTTTTATCTTGAATATCACAAAGCCCTGTATATGCATATACAGGGCTTTGTATGAATATACAGTGACTGCAAGAAGTCATCGGATACACCTATTTACTCAAATTAAGATAATTCTACTTATTCTTAATGGCATTGTATACAATTTCATTCAAATTATAACTTATTAAATATTAAAAACGCCAATGCGAAATCTAAAAACCGTTAATACTCAATTTCAGATCAACCGAATGCGATTCTATTTGCCCAAATTCAGATAATCCGACTTATTCTTAATGGCACTGTATACAATTTCATTCAAATTATAACTTGTTAAATACTAAAAATGCCAATTCGACATCTAAAAGCCGTTGATATTCAATTTCAGATCAGACAAATGCGGTTATTCGTTGAAATACCTATTTGGTAGGCTTTAGACAATTATTGGGGGACTTACGAAGAGAGATACCTATCACGTGTGTCCCCGCACTGCTACCACCACAATGAGCTACTATCATTGACTGTCTCTTTATCCCGGCCTGGCAGTCACCGCTTTTTCACTACTATACATGCATGTACCTTTTTTCTTTTGCATGGGCTGTTGAAATTTCGTTTACATTTCACACTAGTTAAGCAGAACCATTATTTACCGGGAGGCAGAAGCACAGACCATCACCTCATCGAGTTCATGGCTGAAATTTCAGAATGACTTAAACTTCGAATCGATTATTAGAACGCAATCTGTCTGTCGGGTCATATCTTAATGGAAAACCCGATTTTAGTGGTTGACTCGTAGGTTTACCATTGTGTTTTCCTGTTCCCAGTCCTCCATGATTTCATTCGTTTGGGTGATCGAAAACACAATGGTAAACCTGCGAGTCAGCCGCTAAAATCGGGTTTCCAGGTGTTTTCCACCAAGATAGGGTTTGACAAACCAACTGCGTTTTAATATGCAAATCGAGTTTTAAATAATTGTAAAATTTCAGCCGGAGATTGTCTGTACTTCCATCTCCCGGTCATTTACCCTTGAAATTCTTTAGCGCTTCTTTTAAACTTTATTAACGCCATCAGTTTTGAAACTATATTACTCGAGACCATAAAAACATTTTCTAATACAGTGGTGGTCAGAATTATAAGAACAATTGAAAATTGCGCGGAAAAAATTTATTTCTGAGCTAAACAAAATGAAATTTATAACACAAAATGCTTTTTTATGCTAGAAATCATTGTAGAATGCAAAACATTGGAAAATGCAAAATATGAAGGTTTTGTCGCAATTTACAAAATATATCATTGTAAAAAATGGACAAAATTATAAGGACAATGAATGATTTTGCCTGAAACACACTGATAATTAATAATCTCCTCGCTTCTTCTCAATCATTTTTATCAGTCTTGACGTCATGGATTTTGACAATTCTTTAAGAACATTTTTGGAAAATTTTTGAGTGATCTTTTTCGATGGAAGACATGAGTTCCTGCTTGTTTTGAGATTATATACCATTTTTGCATACTTTGTGTGCCAGAATACCCAACAGATTTTCCATTGGATTCATATCAGAACTTCTGGCCGGCCAATCAAGTAGTTTCACGAAATTAGCATCAAACCACGAGTTTGAAGCAAGGGAAACATGAAACGAGGCATTGTGCAAATGGCATCCAATCACTATTAACGGCGCTTCTGGTAAAAGATTATCACCCAAATATATCAATGTAACTTTCAGAATTCCTCCTCTCCTGCACAAAAACTATTGGAGTAGTTCTACCAGTTGTGAAATCTCCCCAGACCGTTACTGAATCACTTCCAAATACATGCTTCGAGAAAATTGTTTTTTCTCTACGAAGATCATACTAGAAGTTGCAAAAACAATCTAGTCTATCCAATTTAATCTTTTTCTCATCGAAAAAGACTGAATCGCACTTTATTCCCATAGTATTGCAGTTTTTGGAAAAATCCATCTTCAGTCTCTCGTGAACTTTTGTAAGAGGCGGTCTTGACGCATGTTTACTGTAGCGAACCTTTTTCTTTCTTTTTGTAAAACACGTCGAACAGGTTGAGCACTTGCATTCTAAGTTCAATTCACGTTTTTTTTTTTTCGTTTTTTGGAGCAAGATCGCCTTATTATCGTTCTTTTCCCCAATACAGAAACAAAATATGGCTTGCTTGTATGTCTTTGCCATCCATATTTACCCGTATTTTAAAGATAATTGTAAATAACCGTTCTTGATCTATTAAACTTAGTGACAATTTAGCACACAGAAAGTCCTGTATTTTGAAATACATCCATTTTTCCTTTCTGAAACTCCAAAAGCTTTGCATCTTGCGCCGTGATTGAAAAACAAGAATGATACGATCCCAAACGCTTACTACGCATTTATATCGTCCGGAAATTTCGTGTGCAGAGCAAAAAACAGGCAAATTTTATTTTTTAGAGCACACAAATATAGTTGTTCTTATAATTTTTTCCAAATCAGATGGTTGTATAAATTTATAATGCATTTTATGAATATGAATTTACCAGTGTTGGGCACGTTCACAAAATAAACGAACTAACTCAAACTCACGTTCAATTTCTGAAAAGTGATTTGAGTTCACGTTCAAATTCAAAAATTTTCAAACGAACTCGTTCAAATCAAACTCACTAGTAAAAGTGAACAAAGTTCACTACAAAGTTCATTTTTTTTTTTTTTTTTTTTTTTTTTTTTTTTTTTTTAATTGTTTGGATATTATTGTCCAAATTTACAAAATTTTGTAAACTAATCATTTGATTATTCGACATGTAAGATAAAGGTATGCACGGACGGAAATTTCCAGGCCCGATCCATAGAAAAGAAATTGTCCGGCCCGATATTAAAATAAAAATTTCGGCCCGAGCCCAGCCCGGCTCGTAGAGAAAATTTAGCGGCCCGACCCGGCCCGATATAATAGCTAAAAACAAGGCCCGACCTGGCCCGATATAATAGCTAAAAAGAAGGCCCGAGCTTGGCCCGGCCCGGAAAAAAGTTGAAATTTCGCACCGAACCCGGCCCGACCCCGATTACATTTCTACAGGGCATTGATATTTACCCTTACGGAAGAGTTCTGGCCAAAAAAACTTACCTTAGTCTGTTTATAATTTCCATTTATGCAGAAGTGCCGTAGGCTGCGATGTTTATGCTTTTAATGAACCTTTTTTAGTTGTATCTAAATGTTTCAGCTATCATTAGTATTATTAATCCATCTTCCATGTTATGGAGACATAAAAATCTAAAAAATGATATATGGTAAAAGTAAAATTTTCTAAGATGAAACCGCATTTGAAAGAAAAAAATATATCTATTTTCGGCGAAATTGTATACAGCCCAGGTCCGGTTCGGCGCGACCCGAGTCTGCAGAAGAAGTAAGACTAGGATACTACCCAGAAAAGTGATATCCAGACTTAACCCGTCCTGAGGCTCGTGTAGGTTTTAAATGGCATTTGACATAGGGAAAAGATGTACTAAGGTCTGGAAAAAATTTAAATAAACTATGAAAAAATTGAACGTAAACTCGAACGTAAATTTCGTTCAAACTCGTCTATTTTTTGAGTTTCCGTTCAGTTCACGCTCGTTTATAAAATAGTGAGCAAAGTTTAGTTCAAAGTTCACAAATAGTGAGCGAAACTCGTGAGTTTTCGTTCAGTGAGCGCGTTCATACCCAACACTGGAATTTACCATATATTTTCAGTAAAACATGCAAAAATAATCTTCATTTTTCATTGGTTTCCAGCCATTAAGTTTACATAATTCTCCCGCCCAATATAACCAAGATTTGGCAATTTTTGCCTTGTTTTTATAATTTTGACCACCACTGTACCTGTAAAAAGTTGCAAACAATTTTAACAAGCTCGGTAAACGATTACAATATGTACCCCCATCTATTGAAAAAGTCTACCAACTGCAATAAAAATCTAGATGTATTTAATTTAATTAAAAGAGTACCTTTTAGCGTCTCCTACAGACAACGTCAAGACAGAAGAGAATAAATTACATTAAAATAGGAATATGCATTTAGAGGTCACGCTTCCAATCTACTCACGTTAGATAGTTACCATTGCAGTGTAGAAATCTAGTTCCCAAAATATTTTTTCATACTCTACCTTCGTTAAGAGTGTTTTTTTCCTTTCTTAATGAACACACAGGTAATTCGTTATGTGCAAACGCATTTGTGAATTTCGCAATTTCGCAATTTCCTATTTTACGAATTTCGTAATTTGCAGACGAATTTGCGAATTTTGTAACTTTCAACCAAATTTACGAATCTCTTAATTTGGAAAACTAAATAAATAAATAAATAAATAAAAAGAGTTTGGCATTGTCATCGAGTTTGTGGTGCTACAACTACTACCCGAGAAGAAGCAATAAAATTTAACCTTGAGTTACCTATTTTAAGGAAACGGAGTAGTAAAGAGTTTCGCAAGTTCGGACGAAGTAGTTGTCTTTCGATTCAAATCACCACATTCGATATCTAGTTTCGAATGTACCGTCCAAAAGACAACGACTTTTCTGAACGTGGGAACTCCATCATTTATACCAAAATGTGAAAGCTCCTGTGTGTTGTAACTCAATTCCATTTGCAATTGCTATTTCTACGTTATCATGACACCATGAAGTTGACAGGGCCCATTTTTTTCGTGGCGATACACAAATGACTGAAAAATCGTAATATTTAGATCCACAATGGAGTCAGGAAACGACGATCGCCTGAAATTCATAATGTAACAAACGTAACTTTTGGTCACTGTTAATTGTGATTCTTTGTGATGATTGTGATGTCATTTTTCATTAGCTTGAATACACACATGTTCCAAAACTTTTATCTGATGATTTACAGGACAAAATGCACATTTAACCTCCCCAGTCCTGATGTCGCCTGGAGGCAACACTGAAGAACAGCCTTTAAATTGATTTAAATGCTTCTAGAATTGTTAACATTATATCTACACTTTTTTATAAATGTGTGCTGATTAGAGGCATCGATATATAGACTAATGCATCTTTGGAGAAGTTTTATAATAATTTTAAATTTGTTTTTGTAATGTCACAGAAAAATTGTCTCAGGACTGAGAAGGATAAGGAACGTGATATTCCACCAGTCCACACTCTAAAAACTACATTTTCAAATCTGAGTATGTCGTATACTCAAAATGACTTTGAATTAAAACTATACTCAAGTTTAAAACATGTATGTACTTATTTCTGTAAACATGGACGCACTCAAATATGAGCACACGATTCTTTGTTCATGATTATACATGATGTTGGTATTTATATATTGCTGATGATTGTCAAATTCCGAAGTCTTTCTTTGACGAATCTATTCATTCTTCGGTTTTCAAAGCTGAAGAACAAACTCTGCAAACACATTACGACGGCTTTTAAGTGTTGTTCTGTGAGCGTGATAAAAATATAGTTTGTCACATTTCCTGTTATAAAATATTAATGGAAGGAGTGTTTCGTTGGAAATCATAATAAACGAAATAATGTGAATAAATTCAACAACCATGATGAAATTTATTAAATTTAATGAATTAAAATCAAATTTGTTTGAAATTAAGTATTTCAGAATTGAAAGCATTGAGTCGTCTTATTCGAAACAAAAAGCTTCATAAAGTAAAAACATCGATTTATTCTGATTTCAAAATGTCATTTTTCTTAGCGCAGTGGTAATATTTGCATTCATCGTGAATATACTTTCTAATAAACACACATGTTTATCGTAGAACGTAATATAATTTAATACTATGTTCACCTACAAAATACATCATAACCATTGGCAAAAGTACAACAGTGTAGACCACATTCTTCTATGAATTAGTGCAAACATTCGGTTCAAAATACTTATGGAGCAACGTTTTTTCATTTCTATTTACAAAATCCTTACCAACGCTCTTTCACATAAGCGTTTTGAATTTCTTGCCAGGAGTGTCTTAATTTTTAACTAGCATAATTTACTAAAGAATAAACAACAGTAAAAGATAAAAATAAAAATAGACCATATCAAAACAAACTTCACAGGAGAAAATTGCACTGGGATGCAATAAATAAATACTCCGTGCAACAGTGATTATACAGGGTGAGTCATAAGTATCGAAACAATAGGCTATTTCCTCAAATATTGCCCCTGGACCCATACTTCCAATTGCAAAAATTCATAAAAAAGGTGAAATTTCTGATAAGATAAGTTGCAACTCCATGGGGGTCTATTTGAAAAAATACGAAAATTAAATTTTTATACGGCCCCCGTAGCGCAAAATTTCCAATTAGGAAATTATTCCTTATCCATTCCTAAATTGAACCAAACAAATTTCATCTCCGTATCTAAAAATCCCACAGAAATATTAAATCACAAAATCCTCAAAAATTCCTGACTTACACCACTTTTCCCTGCCTCTAAACTGTGATTTCTTGACTCAATTTCAACACTTGTTACGGAACATTCACAAATTGCAATTTAATAAAAATCGGTTTAAGATAGCGCTTTTTCTTTGGACATAAAATAGCAGCGTATAGTTTTTACGCTAAATTGGTATACCAGACGTCTGCCCGGGTCAAAATATCTAGATCAGGTCCAAACCGACCCATAGGGGAAAAAGTTCGGCGTGGCCTGAAAAAATGTCAACATCATAACTCGGACCGGTCTCGAAAATAGTTTAAATCATAGCCCAGTTCAGTCGCAAATTTCTACATAGTTTTTTAATTCGGCGTGGGAAAAAAAATGTTTCATATGGAGGAGTTCTGACCAAAAAATTCTTTTATAGCTTTCTGTTTTTTATATTTATACTTTTTATTATTAAAGAAGCGCCAAAGGCTGTAATATATTTATTTTATCAATGAATCTCTATTTATATGTAAATGTTTCACTTATATTTTAATATCGTTAATCCATATCCCATGCGTTGGAGACTCTGAAAAATGTTATACACTAAAACTTTTTAAGACGGAATCACATAGGAAAGAAAAAATACGTTATAGACAGATGCTCTCCCTATAAGATGTAATTGGAGCTTATTTTCTTTTCAGGTACTATTTGCATTTATTTTGCATGGATCAACATATTTTCCGTTTAAGACAGAATTCCGTCATAGGCAGATTTTTTTTCACTGGTTTTATTGTATTTAAATTTTTTAGCCTTTGAATAATCTATTTAAAAAAATAAATGTTAAAGTTTTTTTTTTTTTTTTTTTTTTTTTTTTTTGCTAAAATAAAGTTATTGAAATCTATATGTTTTTCGTAAAAAATTCGATTGAGCCGAATTTTATTTATTTTATGCACGTATTAAGTCAGTCAAAGACGTTGTATTTTATTACGGGTTTTCTCGAGACCGGGTTTCAAAATTTCATCCAGAGTGCACCTAAGTTGAAGGAAGTAGTCCCCTCCTTTATGAAAAGTACGCTAGGCCCGGCCTGGCGGGTCTTCAGAAAAAAGTAACATCTCGGCCCTGGTCCTACCTGGGCCCAGAATACAGATTTTTTAACATCCTTTGGAGACGATAAAAAGCCTGAAGTTGTCAGAGGTAAATTAAAAAAGAAAAAAAAAAGACTTAATCTACATATTCGAAAAAGCATTTTTAAAAATAACTGACGGACATTTAAACAATACACTTCGTTTTTCCGCATAATGAATTTTTTATCCTCTGTTTCTTGTCTTTAAATTATTAAATGTTAAGAATTTTTAAAAGAAAACAGAACTTGAAACACGTCATTTTTGATTATTTTACATTAGTTTTGTTTCGGCAAATTTGAAAAAATGTTTACTTTTGAAAAAATGTTTGCTTTGAAAATATGATTTTTTAAAAGTTATATTATTTTTTCAATAAACATTTTTAATAGTTTTAAAATGAATATAAGAAAAAAACCTTGGAACAAAACTAAAATCAGATTTTCATCTTTAATTAAATGGAAAGAAATTGAAATCTGATAAGTAATGTTACGAGTTATAACGATTTTTGATTGTCCCATTTAAACCAGTACTAACCACATGAAACTTTTATAAATTGTAAGAGAAATTTTAGAATGTGATTTTCTTAGCAAATTAAAAGGCTAATCATAACAAAGAAAGAAAAAAAAATCAAAATCCTAACTCAAGAAATAGATTTATTTACGCGTTTTCTAGAACTGTTAAAGTAACATTGTTTTTTGAATTGCGCGCATTTCAATTTGTGTCTAATTTCTTAAAACCTGATGAATTTTTTAAACGGCTATAACTTTTTGAATTTTGGAGATATGAAGATGCAACTTTTTGTATCTTATTTAGGACTGAATAAAGAAAGTTTTCCTAACTGGAATCTTTGTCCTACGGGGGCCGTATAAAAATTTAATTTTCGTAACTTTTCAATTAGACCCCCCCATGGAGTCGCAATTTATCTTATCAAAAATTGCACATTTTTTTTATGAATTCTTGCAGTTGGAAGTATGGGTCTAAGGGCAATATTTAAGGAGATAGCCTATTGTTTCGATATTTATGACTCACCCTGTATAAACAACTCATAAAAGTGACAATTGCGGTATAAGGACTTTCATTCATTGTCAATTACCATGTTTAGCTCCCCGTATCCGTAATTCGAACCACGACCCTTAGATTTTCAAACCAGTATACTACTACTGCAACCGAGACATTTCTACTTTTTTTTTTTCTAAATTTCCCTGTCATAAACAAACAAAGAACATTTTTTAATAGTCAAAATTAGCACCTTGTTTTCAACGCATGGGCTTTAAATCAATTTACAAAGTGAAGTTTCGGCTTTCGAAACTAAATATCTTTATTTTGCGAAGAAGTGATATCTAATAGCTATAAATAGTAAAGAAAAAGACAAGGGAACATAATTTTAAAACCTAATCGTTGAAATGTAATTAGTTTTAGTAATTTCAAAAATGACTTAAAGTAAGACATTTTTTCCATCATTTTTCTTTTCTTATTTCCAAAGCTTTTAATTATATTTCCAAACATTTCCATGCAGCATTTCTTTTCGAAATAATAAATCTTGAGCTTTATGTTTATGTTTTTGTTGAAAATAGCTCTGCCTTTTTCTGCTTTTTAAAATTAAGGTTATACAAATATTGTTGTTCCAAACTGTTAAGTAAAGCAGTCCAAATTAGTCTTGCTTTTTTAATTTATATTTATAATATGAGTTGAAGTCGAAAGCAAATTGTCACGGATAATGAGAAGGCAGTCACATTTGTGTATTTTATAGATATTTGGCTTGGAATAGTAGCGTTATATAATGTTGTCAAAAATGTTTAAAAACATTTATTCTATTTTGCATTCACTTCAGTATTTTTCAAAAATTCGGAGTCATTAGTTATATTTTATGGGAATGCATTGTTCTGCTGTTCAGTTAAGTTAAATTTACTAATGAATTTTTAGAAACAACTTCAAAATAGCAGAATTTTTAAAGAAATGGCTAGAGAAATTTTATTGATCCAAAATACACTTATTTATTATGCGTTCATTAGTGTTTCGTTCATCTGACGAAACAGTAATCGTCGCAGTCCTCTGTCTGTCTGTCCATTACAGAGTCCGTACACATATCTACTAATATAAGTCAGAAATTTGAAATTTTGTGTACTTACAGTTGAATATCTAGTATCACATGACAAATCATAAAATTTTGAAAAAATCTAATTAAATTAATTTTATTAATGCCATCTGTTCATTTTAGTGTTTTAAATTTTAAAAGAAAACTTGAATTTCAACGTTTTTCTGTAAACATCATAGTTTGGAAGGAAAGCATTTCGCTGATTACTTAGTTCGAACGCCTGTGCTGAAACTTGAAATTTTCATACTATGACGGATTTATTTAATTAAAAGAAATTCGTATTTTTTGCCAGCTTAAGGATTTATATTATTTTTTTTTTCACTGTAATTCATATTTTTTTAATCCAATTTTCTTTCACTTTTAAAAACTATTGCAATCGATTTTAATGATTCAGCAATTTAAATTTCGATTTTAGAAATTTAAAATTTTATCGCTATCTCAGCTAATTTGTTTTCAATTTCGGATTTTCAAAAAATTTGGAATTTTGGATTTAATTTAAATAATTTGATTTGAACATTTTTAATTTGATTAAATAAATCACTTCCTTTTATAATTATTTCATAATTAAATTTAATGGGGCTATCATCAATGTAAGAATTTAATAAATTAACATTTTGAATTTATTAATGAAAGGATAGGTTGTTTTGAAAGAAATATTAAATGGAAGCCTTTGTGCAATCTGCGATCACACTTACTTACTTGTTTATATTTTGAGTTAATTTTTTCTAGTGGCACAAAATGTCAATGTAACAATTAAAAGACTACACTTTAACATAATACGATAGCAAAAATTACATGTTCTTCAAAGTTATATTTTTATGAGGATGAAATGAAAATATTCAAATACTCTTTCTTTTATTTAAAATCTGAACTGAGGAATGTAGTGTTTGTGACCCAAAACAGAAAACGTAATAGTAAAGAAGAAGAGCGATTGGAATGATGAAGCTGGTGAGATTCCGAGGAATGTAATAGTCCAAGAACCGACAGCACAGAAACTTAAAGTATCGAGCACAAGAAAAAAATACCTTTATTTTATAGAAGAGTAGCAATAAAAGAATCTAATGATTCATATCTGATGGAAGTGAAGTGGTGCATAAGCCAAAAATTAATACTACTAGTAGTTCATTTGTAAGATTATCATTGTGTTAGTTCTACAATAGTTTGTTTGTTTGTGTGACGGCCAAGTATCTACACGTGGGATATGGGCCCTAAGGGGTGGGATGCCCTCCATGGGGGTCTTTCTTAAGCAACTTAACCCGTATTTACGCAAAAAAATCCAAGATTCGAAGAAAACCAAGAAAAACTTCGAACGGTTGGGCCGACGGCCGCGATTGTGTTCGAACTCAGCACCTGCCGTCTACCAGTTTCGGAAGCAGAAACCTTCTTCTAGAATAATCTCATACTTTTGATGATAGGATAAACATAATGATGACTTTACGAGTCAACCACTGGTGGTATTATTTTTTGGCCTATGCACCATTCTTATTTCCGACAAACATGGATCATTAGATTCCCCTATGATCACTCTTCGTTAAAATTAACAAAAAAATCTTGTGATCGATACCTTAAGTTTTTGTGCTGACGGCTCTTGGACTATAAACACTTTCAAACAATTCGATGAAAGAACCAATAAAAGAAAAATTTGAAAGCGTAAGAAGCTCAACAAAATGTTGAAGTATTCCAGCATGTTGATCTGTGTAAGTTAGAAAATATCTGGAAAGAGAGGTGATGTTGTGAAATTAAAAACTATAACCTATTCACCAAAATGACTAAAACGAATAAGAAAAGATATTTTCAGTAATGCAGCAGAAAAAAAAGATAAATGAATTATCCCAATACCAAAAATTATTATAACTTACTAAATGTAAGTAGTTCAGAAAAAATTATGAAAAATTATATCAAGAACGTAAAAGAGGATTATTTTTTCTTAAAAAATATACAACGGGCAAAAAATGGACATCAATCCATACAAAGAGTTATAAAAAAACTTATGCGGAAAATAATAATAGATATGTTTTATCGTACAATAATTACGGTTATTAACTCTTAACAGTTTTGACAGTTTAAAATATGCGTATTATTGTGTATCCCGTGAACGTTTCTGGATATTTTAACTGGGCATACAACAAAATTTGACGAAAATAAGACAGTAATTTTATGCTTGTAAATATACAGAGTTTGTATAAAAAGTAATGAGGCATATTTTTTTTTCCTGACATGATTGTAAGTCGCAGCGCACATGCTCCAGGTGGGTTCCATGGAAGTGGAAGTCAGCTTCAACATACCGAAGCACGAGTTTCCGTACATCCGTATCCTGTTTATAGGGGACTTAGAATCGAATAGTTTATTATTTTTTCCTATAAATGAATTGCGTCTTGAACGACAAAGAATTGTTACATCACAATGATCTCTCTGGGGCTGTTCTAGCCAAAAAATCGGTTCTTATAGTACCCACTTTGATGTCATTTTCGAAAATATCTACTATTTTTATGGGGAAAAAAAGGAGGAAAACTATTCAATTTCATAGTTTCATTTTTCAATATGATCCAATCTCATGTGTTTACGAAAAGAATAAAGTGCGGATTGTATCAGGAAATACCAATTTGGATTTGAGAACAGCCTTTAAAATAACTGTCAACAACAATCCATTATTCAAAAATGCAATCGCATATAGCATTTTATAAGCTTAATTTTTTAGTCAACTTATTTGGATGCTTTCAACTGTTTTTGTTGCGAATCTTATAATTTTCTTTCTGAACTTACTTTTAGAAGATGCAAAAAATAACATCTAGTACCAGCCTTTCTCTGGTGTTTATTTTGTTTTATTATCTCTCTTGTTTTTTAGGAAATACAAACATTTGGAAATAAAAACTCCTTTCCAGGAAATACAAACACCTGAGTTAAATTCTTCACTTTGCATATGCGTGAAACATTTCGCGTTATTTATATATGTCCATAAAGAACATATTTTCAAACAAAAGTATCTGTTTCAAAAAGAAGGAGGATGCTAAAAGTTTTTCTCATTTTAAATTGGCTAAATCAGGCGAAACTAAAATATATCTGATTGTAGAATATAAAAGAAAAATAGTTCTACATGTAGAAATGTTTGCTTTCTCATAATTCTTCTGTTATATGTAGAAAAGAATCTATTTTTGTCCAACCATACAACGGGAATAGCGTTAACGATCAAACTATCAAACTGGACCCAGTTATCCAGTAAGAAATCAAAATCAAGTTCGTTGAACAAGTACCGTTTTACCTCTGGAGAGTTTAGAGATGAGGTGAAATTTTCATTTTATTCCAATTGTTTAATTTTGATTAAAAAATTACCATTATTGTTTAAATTCCCATTCATTTAAATCATAATATCTAACGCCACCGTACTTTAAAAGTACATACGCTGTCAAGGATAATAAAATGAATCGTTTGTTTCCCTATAATGTCAAAATTGATCTAATTTTGTATGAATTTCAGATTCATTTTTTATCCGTAAAAATTTTAACTATACAAAGTTTTTTTTCTATAACTGTGTTTTGTTATGTTTATTTAAGCGCAAACCACATAAAATATCAAGTATTTTCAAAGAATACGTACTGTAAAGCGATGCAATCTGATCCATGTATTCATGACAGCTCTAAGAATAGGGCGATAAATTTAGAAAATAAGATGCTAGAAAATGCTTTTGTTATGAATTTTTAACAAAGTTAAATTCTCCCCAGTGTCAACAATGAAAAAAATTTATTTCACAAAATTGAGTCACCCAGTGACTTAATCATTTCCACCAACTTTTTGGACCTTGTAACGTAATGTATTTTCAACTTTGAACCTCTGTAATTACAATCAACTCAAATGTATTAGTCATCTAGCGCGGGTTCTGATGGGATATTTTTTCAGTACGCTCTCCATTTCTTTGTGTTGTTTCAAAATCCAGTGTTAAATTTACCTTCCTCTTCCATTTTATCCATTACTAGACTTTCTTCATCTTCGTTTTCACCGCCATACTTCGTCTTTGTCCCTATTTTTCTTCGCAGGTAATTCTTTACTTCTTGTTATTCCACCTACCTTTTGCTTAAAACTGCCTCTATGCTTTACAATAGGCCTTTTGACTTCTCTATTAGTTAGTTGTTCGATTTCTTCTATCAATGTATATTCATTCTTTTTGACATTTTTTTTTTTCTGTTTAGCTCTTATGTTAGCTTTGCTTCTTAGGCCTCTTTGAATTTCTTCAGTAAAAGCTTCCCTTAATGTCATATTTTGACTTATAACATCAGAAATAATATTGATCACGTCCTCAAGTTTTAGTTCAAGAGCCGACAACACAAAAATCTAAGGTATGGAACACAAGAAAAAAAAATCTTTATTTTTTGGAAGAGTAGTAATAGAGGAATCTAATGATCCATGTCTGCCGGAAGTGAAGTGGTGCTATTAAAAATTTGGTACTGTTAAAAATTTGAAACTTTTGCTGCATCTTCACTCCACCGCTTTTATAGAATACGATTACTTCTCTGTATTATGGAGCATTCTCGTGTGTCGAAATAGAGATATTCTATAAAAGCGGCAAAGTGACGATGCAGCAAACATTTTCAAATTTTTAATAGTGTCGGCTCTTGGACTATGTGTAGCTGGGGCTGCTCCATTTCCTTACATAAATTTGCGACATATTCTGTCATTTCAGTGCAAAAAAAGATGACACTGCTATGAATTGTTGTAGAAAGCTAAACAACAACAACAAAAAATCGTTAAATGTAACAAATTTTATCTTCAGAAATACACCTAATTATAAAAACTTCTTTTTTCATTACCGTAAATGACAAAATGTATGATATAATTTTAAACAAAGAACTGTGGATTAATAAAACATAACACATTGCACAGAAAGTTATTTTTATGATATTGATGTTTTACAAATGAAAATTTTATAACACTATTGCTCTTATCTTCACTATGTGCAAGTAAGAAACAAAATAAGACAATGCCAATCTTAACATGGAAGACTTTTGTGATAGCACTTTTTCAACCGTCAACAAAGCTAATCAGATAATGCTAGGAAAGATGGCAACTGCCGTGAGTCTTTCTTTTTTTTAACTTTTTAAACTTTAAACACAATTTATTTAGATCTAGAACAGGCCAGCTGATGACATTGTGGAAGAGCAAGAAACACCTATCTGTTCTTTACGACTTCTACTGTAAACATAAGTTTGGGCGATTTGATTGGTCTATGCTTAACATATTTATGACGTGATTGGTTACGTTGCATTGATGATTCTTGCAATGATCCCTAAGGCAAAAAATGTAGAAGCAGATTAGTTGAAGGAAGTGTTTGTTTGTAAACAGGCCTTTTCCTTGTAGATTTCTGCTAGATTTCTCTGTGCCACCTGTTCTCGATTACCCCTTGCTTTCAACTGCTCTGACTGACACTATTATTTTGAAATTGATTTTTATTTCTGATTGCAAAATACTATACCAATTGTTCCCTGTTAAAAAAAGGGGTTAAACTATGGAATTAAATATTTGTAGCTGGTTGGGAACACAGAAGGAAGAAATGGAACATGTACCGTATCTCCCTCTCTCTCAGTGCCTCGTTTCTCCCTGCAGGTAGTATGTTCAGTAATATGGCTTTCCAACATGCTGCTTTTAGGCTTAACTCAATTAGTGATCTGTAAACGCGGGAAACGTGGAACGATGGTAACGATTCATTAGCATTGTTTTACAAATTTCATAAGTAATAAAATCAATTTCAAAATAAAACTTAATATTTGCTTTTCATCAGTAAAAATGAGATTTTTCAACTACAAATGCTTTTAGTATTGCTACTGTAAAATTTGTAGCCTATATAAATAAATTTATAAGTGCTTTATCTGATTTAGAAAGTGGAAAAAATACTAGCATTTAGTGTAAGCCTAATTAGTGATTTACTTCTTCCACTGTCTTGCTCCTGCTCTATGCATTTTAGTTTCATGTAATTTATTAATTTTGCCTAGTAATGCCTCTTCTTCTTCAGGATTAGTAGTTAATGTTGTCTTTAAAATCACTCATTGTCGTATTCGTAAATATCCATATTTGAAGTTAAAGGTCACTTTAGAAAGAGAATGTCACGTTAAATAAAAAATGCTTGCAAGTTTAAAATTATTGGTTTTGCTATTAAGAACGAAATAAACGTGAAAACTACATGAGTATACAATTTTATCCCCTTATTTTCAAAATTGAAAATCATATGTGCAACAAAATTCGTTGTCCAATGATTTTAAGACATATTTTTATCTCTAAGATAAGATTGTATATATTTTAGTAAAAAATACGGAAATGCTACTCAGACTTTGCTGGTCTTGTCCCTTTACCTACTTTGTGAACATATGTAGAATGTTTTATTTTTCTGAAATAATGAATCATTCCAACGATTGTAATTATTTAGTTAAAAGCTTAATTAATAATTTTTTGGAAAGGAACTTCAATATTTTTATCAATATTAGCTTATATTATTTTATGATCCCTTAATTGAATACTAAATGGCATTTGGAATTGCAAGAAAAAATTTGCTTCTTAAAGTTATTTCTCCCATTAAATGTTATGAACAGAATTGTTCACAAATTTTTCAGGATTTAACATGCATTTTATTGTGTTTTAAACTTGGCAAGGACTCCTGGCTTTAAACTGGGATATAACTCTACAAAGTTGATCCTAAATGAAATGTACAAAGCAAACCATGTAAACACAGCCCCAGTATAAAAGTCCTTGTCACTAGTATATTTTAAGAGTAATCTTTTGATTATTTTTAAACACAGCAGCCTGTTATGTGTTTGAACTGTTTGATGCAAAATGCAATAATCATAAAAATCAAGGTTAGTTGCTTTAATAAAATTTGGTAGTAGTGTAGTGCCAGTCAAAATTGCCAGTCTTCCGCTAAGAATTCCTTTAATGGGAGGTTCTATTTCAAATTAATTTTAACACAATTATTCTGACTGATAGATAAATCTTTCAGTTGTAATTTTTCAAATGGCCAAAAAAAGTACTGGCCGGGATTCGAACCAGGGATGTATTTCTTGGCAGAAGCTGCCAGTGCTGTGCCAATTTAGCTATCCTGGAAAAATCAGGAGGACCTGGAGAAATCCTGAATGAATCTGGGATGCTTGTTGAATTGGGTCTTCTATATTCTTCCGGAACTGCTCAGTTGACCAACCACTGGCAGTTTCTGCCAAGAAATACATCCCTGGTTCGTACCCTGGTCGGTACATTTTTCGCTGAGTTTGTAAATTACAAGTGAGAAATTCTATTAACTTAATGAAAATTTTCGATTTTTTCTTTCATTTTTCAAATATGTAGATTGTTGTTCTAAAGATCTTTCTTGATATTTCAATTCCTTCCAGTATATTTTGTTCATTGAATGTAACATTACTTATTCAGAGTAATAGACCAGGAGGTAGCAGCACATACCATCACCTCATCGAGTTCACGGCCGAAATTCCAGAATTAGTTAAAAATCGGTTCGCCTATTAAAACACAATTGGTCTGACAAGTCCTATCTTGGTAGAAAAAACATGAAAACTCGATTTTAGGGATTGACTCGTAGGTTTACTATTATGTTTCCATGCTTCCAGCAGTCCATGACTTCATGTCTTTGGATGCAGGATAACACAATGGTAAACTTACGAGTCAACCGTTGAAATCAGGTTTTCAGGACCAAGATAGTATTTGATAGACCGATCGCGTTATAATAGGTGAATTGAGTTTTAACACATTCTGGAATTTCAGCCATGAACTCGATGAAGAGGTTGTCTATATTGCCACTTGCTGATCTATAATTCCTTGATAAAATTTAAATTTTATTTTTCTTGAAATTCTATTCAAAGTGGATAACACTTTTTTTGGATTATTATTGCATCCATTTCCTTTATTTTTTATTTAAAAAGAAAAGTTAATAATTTTTATCGGAGCTTATACAGATAAACAGCATAATTTTCATTTATTGCATTTTAAACCAAAGTAAGAACTTCCCTTTAAGTATATTGAATTATTTTCTGAATACTAAATATAACCAGATTTCCTGATTTAACATGCATTTTACTCTGTCCTAATCTTAGCGAAAAAATACCCCCTGGAAACTGATCTGAGTCACAAATATACAAAATTGATCCCAATTCGTGGTACAACTTCTTAGCAAACATCAAGTAATGTTTTCATTTCAAAAGCAGTCGAAAAGTCGCAATACCATGTTACCACCAATCCTCTGCAGCGAGAAATATTATATAAGTGCAGGAACCCCTAATCTGATATTTTCTTTTCCCTTCTTTTATTTTGCAGCCAGGAGTATTTCCGAAGAGTTTTCGTCGTCCACAGATCTCAAGAGCAAAGATTACGAAGAAACTTCCCAGAAGGAAGAAGGTGAAATCTTTGAAAATATCTTTTAATTACACTTTTAACAAAATATTTAATAAATCAGTTTCAACCACGTGATCACCAGTCTATCAAGTTTTATCCACAACCAATCATAATCGACAATTTGTAGCCTGTATTATGAGCCAACCAATCACAACCGGACAAAATTCAGGGCTAGACAAAAATAATAAGGGGGACAAACTGGATTCTCAAATAATATGAGGGACTTACTGGATCCTCAAATAATATAAGGGACAAACTGGTGTGACATCAGTTGAAACTGATCTATTGGCTATTATAAAGTATAATATGTCACTTTGTTCAGTTTTACAGGATTTATTTTCAAAATACTGAAACACAAATCGGGGATATTGTACGGGAGAATCGTTACATACTTGATTACCTATATACCCAACATCCAATTATTACTCGTCCTCTATCAGATAATCCATAGAAATACCCCGTAGAAAACAATCATGTAACGATGCCCTATCGTACAACATCTCCAATTCATGGTTCGACATTCTGAAAGCTTGAGCAAAGGGACGTATTAAAGTTTATGGTACGGCAATTAGATATTTTCTTCTACGTAAATTTAACCTGAAAAACTGCTATTGCGACTGTCCAGCTACCCATTTAAAATGAAAGTCACAACGTGACGTATGATAACAGAATGATGTAATAAAATAAATGGAACTGGAGCTAATAATAATATATATTTTTTCTTTAATTATGTTCCATCCAAGAAACTGCTACTACTACCTTCAACTCTATAATTAGTCTCTCTTTTTCAAATCCAAGGGAAGTATTTGTATAAAAAAAATAGCAATTACAGTGGGTGGTCAAATTATTAGTTACACGCTTAAAATGTACATTTTGGTGAACTTGAAACTACTTTTGTTTATTAGCGGATTGTTAAGCTACTTTTGATATGTTTGGAAAGAACGCATATGGTTTAAAAATAAAAACAAAATTCCATTCATAAATTAGAAATTTATAAAACACCTTTGAGAAAGTGCTTCAAGGCAATATCCTCAATAATTCGTCAAACGTGCCTTAGCGTTAATAACGGTCTGTACTCTTTTTGGCATGCTCTGTATACATTTTTTTGAAATAACCATTTGGAAAATGGTTGTTTCTGTCGGTCGAGAATAGAGATGCCTGATGCACATCTAAAAGGATGTCCGAATTTTATTCGTTTTCTGATTGGTCCATGTTTATTATCTAAAAATGAAATACCTTTGTCGACACGATGACGAAAAAAGTATAAGAAGCTACAAAAAAAAAAATTAATAACACAAAAACAAATTGAGATACAGCTTTCAAACAAGTTGCATTAAAAAAAAAAAAAAAAAAAAAAAATATGACTGTGTAAAATTGAAAATGTGCTATGTTTAAAAGTTTAAAAATTTGCAGTACCGAAAGTTGTAAAACTGAAATTTCATTTAAAATGCGTTTATGTTTTGTCAGGAATATTAATGTTTAATCCATGGCGTATGTAATATAGGATTTTGTTATTACATAAGCCACGTTTTGATCATCATAAAAATAATCTTTAAAGAAAGATGTTATATTAACGATCGTCTTTTAAAACAAAAATACCAGATCTGATTATCGATCCCACAGATTACGAAATGTGTGACGATCACGAAAAAGTAATGTATATATATATATATATATTACTTAATTATATATTATATATTCATTATTGATATCTAAATGCATTTGTTATTAAAATATGTGTATTTTGATAATTACATCTATGGATTATTATTTTCCATTTCTAAATTTAGAGTTTCAGTTATATTATTGTTGGAATATTAGTGTTTTGATTTCATATTAGGAATGCCATGTAATCATTAAACATATGCCATCTCAACACTAGAGATTTTCGCTAAGTTTTCTTAAGACAACTTATTAAATGTGTTTTTATTATCAAAGATATTCCCTCTATATATATGCATAATATTAATTCTTCTACAGATGTACATTTTTTTTTAAATTCTTACATATGGAGCATTCCTTTTGTTGAATCATTTCAAATTTCATGAAAATCGGATGCATAGTTTAATGACAGGACAATCAAAAGTATTCCGCTACATGACGTCTAATAAGAAATAATAATTTCAAGTGTATTTTAATGATGTTACACACTTTCGAATATAATGAAATTTATATGCATCTATGAAGTACGCTAAAATATACATTCTGTACAATATTCTGTATAGCGAATATATTTTTTATTAATTTACAGTGACACACAAAAGTATTCCATAGCATAACGGTATAGAGGGAATCATTGTTTGAGTCGCATTTTAATTATATTAAACTATTTCACATTTTCTGAAACTGATGTACGTTGCTGAGGTTTACTACAAGTTACTTCTTGTATAATAGAAAGCAGATAACATTTACAAAGACACAAAAAAGTTTTCAGATACTATACTGTATCCAAAGAACTGAATACTATTGCCCCAAGATTTGAATATTTTTAAAATTTTGCTATAATATGAAGGGAGATTATTTGCTACATTTTACGCGCAATTTCTGATTTGTTTAAATTAATCTCTGTTAAGTATCGATTTTTATTCATTTCTACTAAGTGGGAATTAATGAGGTCCTTAAAAAAAACAGAAAACATTCAATTGATAGCGATTGATTGCATTAAATTCTCCAGACGTCATTAGAACTACGGAATAAGTCACGAAAAACCGGAACGAATGGGGAAAAGCTCTTGTCGCCGATAAATTTTAACGGTAATGTTTGGTTTATTTTAATTGCACAAATCTATAAAACTCCAATTACTAAAGAAGCACACATTTAAGATCAATGACCCTTACGTGCAGGTTATCTTTTCCTATAGCTTATTCGAAATCCAACAGTTTTAATGGTATAAAACAGAGGTCATTAACCGGTGGTCCACAGAAAAATTTATACATTATTTGGACGTTTTAATGCTTTATAAATAACAGTTTTCTATAAATAATTAAATTAGAATACGAAACTTAAGCTTTTTCAGAATTTAGTGTCGCCTCCGATGAAAAAAATATATATAAATATTAGATAGTACAAAACATGTTACAGTTTTAAGACGTAAAATACATCCTTTTATTTTATATAAAATAATATTTGCATACGCTGAAGAATTCCACATTTATGATCCTGTTCTAAACAACATCTATAGAAAAGTATGCATAAACTTCACTATTGGGCAATAACGCAAAAACCAGCAAAAATCAACGCCCTAAACTAGACCAAAAAAGGCTTTATAATGATTTGTATGCCTTCATTTGTTGGTAACATTAATAGTGATACTTAAGACTAAATTAGATTTTAATAGTTCCATGGTTTATCAGAAATCATTCATTTATATTTTTTCAATATAGCACGTATTTTAATTACATTTTCTTTTAGTTGTTATGAGAATGGGGCAAAAAAATCTACAATTCCAACTGTTTTCCATTTACTTATCACAGAAATGGAATACTTCAGTTGCCAACATTACTTAAATGGCATTAAAAACAACAACAAAAACAAAAATGAATACTTCGAAATTAAATTGAGATACAGTTTTCAAACAAATTTATTTAACAGTACTTTATTTTGCCTATGCGAAAGTTCAAAATTAAAAGTGTACGATGCTGAGAAGTTAAAAAAAAATAGCAGAAGAGATTATGAGTATTTTACCGTGCAATTATATATCTGCTTGGATACGGCTGGCTTATGTAACGTTATGTTATTTTTCAAGGACGACACTTTAATTGTTATCTGAAAAAAATAGTACTTAAGGGGCTAACTAGTAATAAGAAACCATGATAATACTCTAAGAAATTCTTATATTTATAAAAATTTAGTTATTTAGTTTGAAAATCTAAATTATAGCAAGCATTGATAATTTCGTTAATAGATATTAATTGTTATTTATCTTGAAAACAGGTAATTTTTAATTTTTGGTTCTCCATAAAATTTCAGTAGTCATCAATGATTAAAAGATCCATTAAAATGTTGATTCGGTCTTCAACTATACATTTGTACAAAACAAGCATTGTGATTGTGTCATGACAATTAAAACTTGATTCCGACCTCGACATGAAATATGAGTCGCAAGTTGTATATCAAACGTAACAAAATATCTGTGTTTGTACTATAACTAGTTTTATAGATTTTCAGATCTTAGTGCCACAGCTGTTGTACTCTTATGCAAAAATGCATGAATACAACATTTATTACGATTCTGCACATGTTAAATTCAGTCATATGAAAATAATAGGACTCAATATTCACCATGGCAACTTAGAATCATGACCTGTCACGGGACATCATTGAATGAATGACACAGGATAGGATTTAATAGAATGAAGAAAACTTTTATGAATATTTTTTTAGGTGCGTTCGTAGTTACTATGTAATTCGTCACACGTATAGTCGTCGTTCAATCCGTCTGTCACCATATAACAAGGCAAAAACTACCCAACCAAATCGTTTGAAATTTAAAATACATAATTTTTTCGGATCATCTCAAATTTTATGAAAATCGGATGTATAGTTCAATTACAGAGACAATCAAAAGTATTCCGTCAAATGACGGTCAATGGGAAAAAGATAGTGTCGAGTGCATTTTTAAGATGTTACTCTCTTTCGAACTTAATAAAATTGATATGCATCTATGAAGTATATACTAAAATATACATTCTGTACAATCTGTGGTGCAATGAATATTTATTATTAATTTACAGGGCCACACACAAGTATTGTATTACACAATGGTATAGAGGAAAAATTGATTGGGGGCGTGTTTTTATTATATTAAACTATTTCATATTTTATGAAATTGATATATGTTGCTGATGCCATTAGTTGCTATTAGTTACTTTCTGTATAGTAAAAAATATCCGAAGTACTCTGTACTATTACACCGAGATCTGGATATTTTTAAAACTTCGTTACAAATCGTACGAACGCACCTCATTTGCTACATTTGACGTGAAATTTCCGAGTGGTAAGATTTGATTAGATTTTCATAAAATTTGAAATGACTCGTCGAAATTCTGCAACGATTCTACATACTAAATTTCAAACCATTTGGTTGGTTGGCGTTTGCCCAGTTAAAGGCGACCAGACAGACGGACGGATCAGGCGACGAATATAGAGGCTATGTATTTATATAGCTGGAAACGCGCCTAATGCTCGTATTCACCATCTACCTCAACCTAGAAAACCTCGGTCGAACGCTCAATTGAAATGCACGATAACATTTGATTGGACATTATCAAGAAGACGTCCAATCAGGATTAGAGATTATCACCGTTTGAGTGTTCGACGGAGATTTTCAATATAACTTGGGGTCGAAGTAGTTGGTGAATACGAGCGTTAGAGAAAGTAAAAAATACGTAATTTCTCAGAAAACAAATTTTTAATTTAAGTTTATACAGGAGAGTTTGTTTATTTTTTACTATCATTATTTTTAAGATAACAAGCTTTAAAATTTGTCTCAACTGTTAACATTCTAAAATGTTGTCTGACCTCTTCAATAAAACTATATTTTATGTTTAACAAAAATCACCGACTGTACTAATCAAAATTGAGAAATCTAAGAAACTCTATCTATAATATGAATCACTTCTAAATAGATATTACTTTAATTATATTTAATAGACCTAAATATATAGGGTGTTCAAAAAAACAATGTTTCATTTTTAAAAAAATTGATAGAGAAACACACATAATACAAGACAATTGCAGATAGTGTGAAGGCATTGTACATTTCTCCTTGTTACTGTTTTTTTTTTTTTTTTTTTTTTTTTTTTTGTCTTCTTTGATCGCATCAGTGAACAAGTTGAAGATACGCACAGAAAATGCATTGAAAACAATTTATATGCGAACAAAATTAAGTTTTAAATTGTTTTGCTAAATTTTGATATTTTATGGTGTATGCCATCTATACACAATTAGAATTTTTAAAAATTGTATTGCTATACTTTACAACTGAACGAGCTTAAAATAATTAATTTCATCTGCTTAACACTCTGCAATTGTTTTATACTAATAATTTTAAGTATTCAGTAAAAATAATGAGTACTACATATGTTATCCCGTCGATCAATGTCACCAAATTATACCAATCACCAAACTAATAGCCAAATGATACTTATTGACATAATTTTTTATTTTAAATAACGAAAAGAAAACAAATAATTATTAGAATATTAATAAAAATACAAATAAAAAGTCGAAATAAAATCACGTCGTGACGTTTTAAACACCTTTATCGTATTTAATGTCATTGAACGTGACATTCAAGGTCATCCACTATTAGCATTCAATCTTAGAATTTGGCGATAATTTTTTGGTCGACGGGATAATAGAGTAGTACCAAATAATGAAAGTAAATCTTATCTTCATAGCTTCAACAATTTTTTTTTCTTTCTGAAAAACAGATTCTATTTTTTCGTCTAGTGCAGCCATCTGACCTGACATGGACAAAATAAGGGTCATTCAATTCTTTGAATTTTTTCTGATCACAGACAGTGATCACAATGGCTAAACTCATGGCGCATAATGAAAATTATAATGTTTATAGGTATGTACCAGATAGGGCACGAGGTGCAGTAAAGAGTTAAAACGTTTCTTCGAATCATAGTTTACACGGGACTTGTTGTCATTTGTTATTAAGTCATTCTTTTATAAAACAATAGTTAGTACTATTAGATAACCTTTTATCTGATGAACTTTTTTTCCCTTTCAGAAGTGATCAAGGTGTACGACGGCAATGGCTCGATGAAGAGCAGACTGTTTCGGACAATCACTGTGGCAAGGACCGCAACCAAAGAACAAGTCATAGTAAGTGTCGGCCCCAACACTAAATCTCTTATAACATCAATATCATTATATTATAACCCAGTAAGAATTATTAACGTGTTTCTTTCTCAAAACGATCTTATTCCAATAGGAAATTCCTTTGACCTTTTTAAATAGGTATTTCGCAAGTTGAAATTGATTGAGTTTGTGTTTTAACCTTTTACTGTTCTTGAAAAAATTTCAACATAGGTTAACAAGCAGCGCCGTGCGAAAGCGGGGGGGGGGGGGGGGGGGGGAGATTTTGTGCTTTCAATGATCAGAAAATGCCAGAGCTCTATAATGTAATAAACTCTATAATGGGGGGGGGGGCGGCATCCCCGGGAGCGTAATTTTAGGTGGAGTTAAATTTATCCTACCAACGTCATTTTTAGGCAGTTACAAGAAAAAGTAGTTGGGGAGGGGGTACCAAATTGAAATTTTGCTCCGGGCGCAGTTTTCTCTTCGCAGGCCCCTGTTAACAAGATTCATATACTTTCAGCTGAAATTTGAGTATTTTTTATGCAGAAAAAAATCGAAATATAATCGCGAAATTGCATAAGATGTATTTTCAGAAAACACAAGTGTTTATTTGACTTATTTGTGAAGTCAGGGAAATTCACTAACCTGAGGAGTTCCTTCCATTATCCTTTAAAGAGTTAAAGAGCCTTAGTGATTATTTCTCTGCACGTGTGTATTTCAGCATTCAACTCATTCTTCTATTCCGCTAGTAACTTTTATTTTCTGGTTTTTTCGTCTGCTGTTTGAATAATTACGTCATTTTTTCAGTCTTTAGAGTAGATCACTAGCGTATTCCGGCACATTATTACAATTGATGTAGTACTCCATGTAGTACGTCATCTTAACTTTTTTAAGAACAGATAGAAGACTTTAGAATGAACTCACACACTATATGGCCAAAGATGACCAGCCACTTGCGATTTTAGACATTTTGTTAAATATCTAGAAAATTACATGAGGAATTATCCTGAAATTCTAAGCGTGTAAACATAATAGTACAGGTCATACATTTTCGTGAAGATTGTTTTCCCGAAATTCTATGGGGGACCGTCAACAAATTGAAAAAGGACGAATAACTTTTTGCTAACCCTGTCAAAACTAATGTCGCAAAAGCGCTATAACTGTAGATTATGATTAACCTTTTGATCACGGAGTAGACTTGGCGGATTTTTTATATTCTATCGTACCATAATTTGCAGAATTTTTTTTTTCATAGATTTCTCTTGAAATTTTTCTGGTGCAAGTGTATGGCACTGATTAGTTTTAAAAAAGTGGTGAGAATATAAAGAAATCGTCTCTGGGACGACATATGTCCCGACCTCGTAATCAAAGTGTTAAGTGAATTATTGTAATATATTGTATTCATTTTTATGTGGATAGCATGTACACTCGTAGAGACATTAAGGTTTTTATAAAAACAGTCCCAAGTTTTCCAAGATTTTTGCTTATAATTTTCAGAATTCTTAATATAAAATAATGTTCTTTTCTGAAAATATGACAAACAACATAGTACACAATACCCTGTCATCAGAATGAAAAATAAAAAAAAATGTATGCAAAATGAGCAGGTTCACTAAAAATTTTTTCACTGCGCTTTCGTCAACGATATCAAAATTTCATTTGCATTTTGTGTTAGCTAAATGTATAAAGCAACTTCTGTAAATATTTCAAAAATATAGCTTGAAAATTCTGAAAGAGAGCGTCTATAGAATGAGCTCAAAATTCGTTATTCCCAAAGTGAGGCAAAAAAGAGAGGTTGTATCCATATAGCCATTGATTAATGGGAATATAACAATATGGCCCGTACTACTATATTTGAATAAAACCCCTGATTTTTTTTTGCTTCATTTTCAGAATAACGGATTTTGAGCTGATTCTATAGACGATCATTTTCAGAATTTTCAAGAGCTATTTTTGAAACTTTTACAGAAGTTGTTCTATACATTTAGCTAACACAATAAGCAAAGGAAATTTTGATATCGTTGACGCTTGCGCAATGAAAAATTATCTACTAAACCTACTCATTTTTCATACAATTTTTATTATTTTTAAATTCTGATGACAGGGTATTGTGTACAATAATGTTTGTCATATTTTCAGAAAAGAACGTTATTTTATATTAAGAACTCTGCAAATAATAAGTAAAAAACTTGGGAAAATTTGGGACTTTTTTTTTATAAAAACCTTGATTTCTCTACGAGTATACATGCTATCCACATAAAAATAAACACAGTATATTACAATAAGCCATTTAATCATAATCTACAGTTTGAGCGTTTTTGCTACATTAGTTTTGACAGGGTTATATAAAAGATATTCGTTCTTTTTCAATTTGTTGACGATCCACTATAGAGTTTCGGGAAAAAAATCTTCAGAGAAAAGTGTGACCGGTTCTATTATGTTTACACGCTTAGATTTTCAGGATAATTCCTCATGTATTTTTCCAGATAATTAACAAAATGTCTAAAACCGCAAGTGGCCGGTCATCTTTGGCCATATAATGTACTAGATGGACGTCCTTTTCTCTTGATGAAAGCAAGTTTTTCTTTGAAAGGTTATTTCTTGCTGCCTTAATTTCTTCTTTGTAGCATATTTGAGAAGTGTCTTTCCTTGATGTTTCAAGATAAAATTTCATAAATTCTTATTTCTGAGCCCTTCTCTCATTGACACATTTTTACATTCTTTATCCATCAAAAATTATTGGAAAAGGTGAATACATTATTAAGACCATTTAGAGGCACCCCAAAATTGTACATTTTCCGCGAAATACTAAACTGATCTTGACGGTTCTAATATGTATCTCTCTGATATTACCATTTGAATCGGCCGAAAGGTAATTCCTTTTTGTTCAAAGAGCAGACAGCACAAAAACTTAAGGCATCGAACTCAAGGAAAAAATCCTTTATTTTATGAAAGAGTAGAAATAGGGGAATCTAACAATCCATGGTCTCGCGGTTAGTGGTGGTGTATAAGCCAAAAATTAATACTACTAGTGGTTGCCTCGTAGGTTCATCATCGTGTTTTTCCTCCAATCAAAGGCATGAAAACAGGGAAAACTGGGAGCAGGGAAACACAATGATAAACGTACGAGGCAATCACTAATGGTATTAAACTTTGGCTTATGCACCACTTGATTTCCAGCAGACATGGATAATTAAATCTTCCTGCTACTATTCTTCCAATAAAATTAATGTTATTTTTCTTGCGCTCGATACGTTAGGTTTTTGTGCCGTCGGCTCTTGGACTATTTTTCTTTGGGTTCAATATTTGAAATAAGTTTCGGATAATATATTTTTAACTTCATTCTTATAGTTAACGGTAATATGTTTTCTATTTTTCTAGGCAGCAGCTCTCAGGGCATTCCATGTATACGACGATCCAAGGCTTTACTACATTACAGATGCATGCGGTAAGAAATTTGGAATATTTTTCTGTTTATAAGTATTAATCTGCGTTGGAATTGTTTAAAAAAATAAAGAAAACGTTAATTAAATTCTACAGCTTATGTCTTATACGATAAAAAATAAGGAATTCATAAAGAAACTGCGTTATTAAAACTTTGGTGCTAGGATAAACTAAGATTTAGTGTTGCAATACCAGCAGCCTTAAGATGAAACGTTTTGTCACTATTTGGTGTTTCATTTGAACCACCAAATAGTACTATATTGAATCATTATTTGGATTTAAATTGAAGCACAATTTAGATTGAAAATAATCCATGAACTTGTGTTATAATAAGACAGTATTTGGCGCCAGACTAACAAGAAACGATTACCTGTCAGTTTCTGAAAGTAAAAATAACATTAATAGCTAACAAACTGTTTTAAAAGCTTAAAATCTTTAAAAAACATCATTGCTCATCATGAGTTTATTAGTTAGATTGATGCTCTGTATTCATATTTTAAAGAAAAGGCTCAAAACGTACTTTCAGTTAAAGTTGAATCCAAGACAAGAACCATCTAAGCACAGACTACAGGGTGGGCCAAAAGTCCCGCATAACAAGAGTTTTTTTTTTTTTTTTTTTAATTTGGTTGTTACTGAGTGCCATATAATAACGTCAATCTTAGAGGCCAACATTCTGAGGAACATGAACGATCGCTTATAGTTGTGTTTTGAAACGGAGACAACCATGTTGAGAACACATTGTAACAATACATGTTTATTCCCATGAATAGGGATTTTTGGCCCACCATGTAGATTCATACACTACAGCACTTAAGTTTAAGTCGATGTTTTAATTATAATTAACTTTTGAATATTTTCCTTTGTTTGTGGAAGTTGAAGTCTTTCCCAAGTTTGAACAATGAATTCAAACAGCGAAATGGGCAGCCCGCGATAAGGTATCCTGGGGTAATAACGCCACGTTAATGTTCTACCAATTTCCACGGCTCAGTTTTAGATTGTATTTTTCAAACAAATATATGATTTGATACAGCAACTCATTGACTATCTATAAAAAAAAATAATTTAAGAGATATGTATTCATAAAATGTAATGGCGTTATTACCCACCTATATGGGTAATAACGCCATGCAAACAAAACTATAAAATAAGGTGGTATAATGGCATGTAGGTTGCCCAATTCTAAAAATACAAACTCTACAAACTTAGAAATAGACAAATTGCATTCTAAGCTATTGAAAAAGTTCAATTTTTTGTGAAAGTGTGAGAAAAATAAAGGTGTGGTGTGGGGGAAGGATGAGGCAAAAGAATATCAGACCGTGAGCTTCTTTTTTCTTAAAAAGGACTGCTGAAATAGAATTATTAGAAACATTGCACAGTTTTAACTGTGTTTATTTGAATCAGTATTTAGGATGTAGCTCGGCCACTGTTCTGAATCAACCAGGGTATTAATGCCAAGGATTGGCGTTATTATCCCGGTATAGTTGTTGCGCAGTACATTTTAAATTACAAATTATCTCGAGAAGATATCCAAAATCTTCAACAACATTTTGAAAGTACTTGAAATGCACTACAAATTTATGTAATTAACAAAGTATTTCCGGATAAAAAAATATTCTTCACACCACAAAACGTATCTCGCAAATTTTAGATCAAGCGTTAATTTTAGTTGCTTGTAAAAACAATAAGACCTACAAATGGAACAAATTAACTTGAAGCTGTTTTTTTGTGTTTTATATGACTCAAAACCCTTCTGCGCAGAGCACAGGGTGTCATTTACCAGATTATTTCATAATTATGCATAATATTAGCACTTGGCGCTATTATAAGCCTGACGTTATTACACCAGACCACCTTACTTTTATTCCTCTTAGCCGATCCGTGATCAAAATAAGCTGGTTTTCATCTATTGTCGAACTACCATGCGATCAAGGTAGGCTGAAAATCTATGGAGATCAGTGGAATAAAGCTGTCTGTTTCTTTCTTTGTTTGCGACTGAAAAGAAGATTTTTTGGAAGTTTAGAGAAACAATGCTATGGTTTTCTTTTTTGTCATACTTACACACTCTTATAGTTTACCTATGAAATAAATTTTTTTATCAGTATTTAAGTGAATAAAAATCCTAACGGAATGCCCTAGGATTCTCAATATTTTTTAATTGAATGCTGGTGCAGAGTGGGCTCTTCTCTGTTATAACGTCCCTTACAATTACTAATTTGCGAAGGTCAAAGTTACTTTTCGCAAAGGTTATTTCCAAACTTATATATGCATCATGCATACACACTCGCTCTCTCTCTCTCTCTCTCACACACACACACATATATATACATACAATATATGCGCCATATGTATCAATATATATCTAATATTTACGTCTTATATGTCACATGCTCTTCATACACATATCATAAATGTATGTCGTAAATGCGCCATATGTAACTATAACGTAGATATAGGTCATGAAATATATGCATCATATAGGATGATAATATCATATTATGCCTTATAATTTAGCGATACATCTTAGTAGCTTGTGATTCATTTTCGGGGACCAAGAACCGCGAATTGTGTTGACTATTGACAAGCATTGCAGAGTATTGAGTTCGAGTTTATAACCTTTGAATATGTTTGGTCAAAAATGAATACTGTATATGGAGATTTATTCTTTAATACTTAAATTCTTTTTTCTTTCCAGATTCCAACGAAAAAGACCTTGACGGGACAGCCCCGTTGCAAGCGTTGACCCGTAGGGAAGGTCAGAAACCGGCCATCTTTCTCAGGTTTCGTTCCCCGGATCCTGATTCCGGATACATCAAAGTCTATCCAGGGAAACTTGGGTGAGTTGGATTCACGTCGATTTTTTTTTTAACATTTCTTCTTTACCATATGTGTGACTGAAGTATACATGGGTGGGGTAGAAAGTACAATGAGTTTCGAAACAGAAATCCATAGCTTGAAGAGAGAATGTCATGAGACCTTTACAAATACTTGAAATAAGTTCCATGTCCATTTAATTGTGCATTGGTAAAAAGTTGTCGAAATAGCAGATCTGATTAATACGTGAGGCAATTGTGTCAAGCTGGAGGTGATTGGGGTAATTCAGAGGTTAGCGCTTATAGCCAAGGCCCCAGATTTAAATCCTGGCATAGATACTTTTCACTTTTTCGAAAAAAAGTTAATCAACTTTGATTTCCAACTACAACGAATATTTGTAAAACGCTACGTTGATATTGAAAAAGCATCTGATGATGCTCAGGGAACAGAAAAATGCACCAAGAAGTCGAAGTTCCTATGTGAAATTCAATGTTATTATGATGAAGGAATACTTTTGTAGTAAGCACACTGTTTTACGCTTGAATCTTGATTAGATATTGGTTAGATAACACCGGTGGCGTAGCGTCAAAAACACTGGGTCACTTTATAAGTATTATAATATGTTAAAATTGACCTTATAAATATTGATATATTATAAATATTGATATATAATATTATTAATATTGATCTTATTAATTGATCATATAACGTTCAAAGTGTAAATAAGGTTAAATATAGTAACACTGTAGTAAAATGGTCCATCATTCCATAACGCTTCGCTATTGCAAATTACTACATTTAAAGTAACATTATTTATAAGGACTGAATATTTTTCAGTCAGACTTTCAACGGTTTTCTATAAAAGAAATCGGTCATAATATTCTACTTTTTTCGGGAAAAAAAAATTATAATTGATCTGAACTTTGTCTTTTTGCTAAAAAAAAAATTGTTTTACATATGCATTTTCTGTGTTACAAAAATGCTGAATAAGAGTTTTTACTTAGTGAGATGGTCATTGATTCAGTGCCACGCGTCAAATTTCTGGTGGAAAACTGACAAGTTCGCTTGCTGACTGGTAGAAATAGCAGAAAGAGCAGTAGCTATATGGTTTATTCAAAATTGTTGAAATTAATGTACTTTATTTTAAGTTTTCTTTTAATTTTACAATAAAAGAATAGATTCAAAGTCGAGTTTTATCTGAGAGACAAAAAAATTAGTCTTTAGTGCAGATCAATCGTTATCAAACTTCTTTGTCCATTCCTATTTAGTCTTAGATCTATTAGATGACAGGGAAAGCAGAATAAAATCTTTTATCATTTAAATCATCAGAAACCAAACTTGGAATACACCATTTTATAACCACAACTGAGAAAGCTCTCCGAAAGGTTTTTATCACTTCAAGTGGAAACTATTTATAAATGCTTAGCGAAGTGCAAGTGACATTTTTGAAATTATATTTAGGGGAAGAAACGGGCACTGCTTTATTAATTTATGACTAATGCTCACAAACTTGAAAAATTCCCTAAAATTGTCACTTTTCGATATATAGAATGTTACAACATATTTATAATGTAATAATTTATTTTATTTTATAAAAAATATTTCGATAGTACTATCAATAGATTTCCTTAAATGACGTATTTCATTTATCGACTTCGACAATGCTAAGGTTATTTCAATACAAGATATTACTTTGAAAACAGTTATTAATTCGTGAATCTGTGGAAATCCGTTTAAGGAAATATGAAATAAGTAATGATAGTGCTTCATTTTTTATTCCAGAAACCTCGATTAGTAATTTTAAAGGACAGTAATGTTTCCATGTTTTTACACAGTCCTCTCCCTCCTTCTTTATTTATTTTAAAAACAGATGTGACCAGTGCAGTCGTTTTTAAAGGATTTTGCAAGTTTTTGTTACTCACTTCTTTCTGTTTGACGCAGCAGTTAGATTGCTTCCTGTCGATTTGTATTTTTAAGTAAATTTGAAAAAATGGTTTTGAAAATTAAACCGAAAAGTAAAGTTTTATTTATTTAATTTATTTTTATTTTTTATTTTATTTATTTGTTTATTTATTATTATTATTATTATTATTATTATTATTATTATTATTATTATTATTATTATTATTATTATTTTGTCATTTTACATTTACATCATGTTTAAATTTGGGAACAAAATACATTGGATAGCAACCACTATTTTATTTAGTATTCAATTTTATAAAGTAAAGTCCTTTATTATTATATACAAATATTTATAGTTTGAGTTCTTCTATTTAGTTAACTTTATTTCGAAAAAAAAAAAAACTTTAAAAAAAGTTACATTTTTTATTAAATAATTAATAATGAATTTGTAAATTCTCCTTTGTTACATTACTCAAGAAATATTCCGATATCACATGTCGCATAAAATTTTTCTTTGTTCATCTTATCATCTAAATAACCACCGTTCTCAAGTGTGACATATTTTCTTTCAATTCCAGCAACGTGGAAGGTCACCAAGTGATCCCTGTGACGAGTGATGACGAAGTGAATGACGTCATGGAGAGAGCCCTGGAGAAATTCGGACTCGACCCTTCTGACGTCACCAAGTACAGACTCAGCGAAGTGTCGCTAGACAAAGGATGTGAGTTTTTTTAAACACAGTTGAAATCCACCAAAAAACTGCTTCAAAGCTTTTCTCAACTTCAAAGGAATTACTGTCTGATAAATTTCTGAATTCCTTTTTGTTCAGAAACACATGAAATCGACACGTGTTCCTTTATAGTATGCAATCGAATAGTGTTTTCCATATTTTGGTAAAGACAGAAAATGTTCCGGAAAATATCGTCAAAGTGGGCATTTTGAATCGAATATCCGGATACGACACGCCGCAAAGGAAGAAAGCCTGTTTTTACTTGCGCATAGTAGCTTGATAAATAATTTATTTATAAAAAAGAGAAAACGCTATTCGATTACAATAGCCATTCAGTAGTTAGGTATGGAAATTTTTATGCCTTTAAGTTTAAAAAATGAATCAGGAAAGGTATCAGAAAACGGTACTACTTGGTTATCCCGTCGACCAAAAATCTATCGCCAAATTGTAAGATTAAATTCCAATAATGGATGATCGTGAATGTCACATCCAATAACATTAAATACGATAAACGTATTTAAAACGTCATTAAATTATTTTTATTTCGGCTTTTTATTTGTATTTTTATTAATGTTCTATTAATTATTTGTTTTTTATTATTATTTAAAATAAAGATTACGTCAATATGTGTAATTTGGCTGTTAGTTTGGCGATTTGTACAATTTGGCGAAATTGGACGACGGGATAACCAAGTAGTACCCAGAAAACTTTGCCTGGTTGAGCGAGGAATTTGAAAACCATCTCAGAGAAAAATTTGCACAATGTATATATATATTTTTTTTTTTTTTTCCAAAATTAATGTTTATAGGTTTCTTTTTTTTAGCAGTGTCGATGTTTATAGGGTTTTTTTAAATTAAAACCGATATTTATAGTTTTTTTTAAATCAAAATTGATGTTTATAGTTTTTTTTTAATCAAAACCGATGTTTATAGTTTTTTCAAAATAAAACCGATGTTTATTGTTTTTTTAATAAAACCGAAGTTCGTAGGGTTTTTTTTTTTTTACCAAAACCGAAGTTCATAGGGTTTTTAAACCAAAACCGATGTTAGTTTTTTTTTTACCAAAACTTATGTTTATAGTTTTTTTTTTTTTTTTTTTTTTTTACCAAAACCGAAGTTCATAGGGTTTTTAAACCAAAACCGATGTTCATAGTTTTTTTTACCAAAACTTATGTTTATAGTTTTTTTTTTACCAAAACCGATGTTCATAGTTTATTTTTTACCAAAACCGAAGTTCATAGTTTTTTTTTACAAAAAACGAAGTTCGCAGTTTTTTTTTCTTTTTTTTTTTTTTTTTTTACCAAAACCGACGTCCATGGTTTTTTTTACCAAAACCGATGTTCATAGGTTTTTTTTTTTACCAAAACCGATGTTCATAGGTTTTTTTTTTTTACCAAAACCGATGTTTATAGTTTTTTACCAAAACGAATGTTTATAGTTTTTTTTTTACCAAAACAAATGGTATAGTTTTTTTTTCTTTGCCAAAATTAATGTTTATAGTTTTTTTTTTTTTTTTTTTTTTTTAATAAAGATGAAAAATAAAAATTGAGTTAGCTTTAATTTTACCCACAGTCAATGAAAGGTGATAGAACGTGATACTTTCAGTTATCTCGTGTGTCACATAATCAAGGTAGACTGTCTGCCACCAATAGTCGAACTGATTTCAGCATGCGGCATTATCATTATCTGTTAAGTCTGCTTAGATGAAATTTTACATTAGACTGAAATAGAATTTGAAAAAATCCAAATCTGAATCCAAAGTTTCAGCTCATTGCACAAAATAGTTTTTGTGCTATGCTTTAAAAAATAACCCTCTTCACAATTTGTTCTGCAACGATTACAAATGAATTTAATATTAATAGCTCTAAATTTCATACATTCATAATTCTAAAATTATTTAACTAAGTGACTTTTCATTTAGCATATTAAAGTAAAATTTACTAAAAAAGTCAAATAAGAGTCAGAATGATGTGTTCGTATTGAAAATGTTAGTGTTTGCTACAATTTCAGTATGCATAAAACAAATATGCTTATTTTTTAAACATAAATTGATAGAAGACATAATTTTTTGTAGAATGGCTATTTTTCTGTGAAAATTTAGGGTTTAAAATGTATGGATTAAATGTATGTCTTTTTTTTTTCTTTTAGTTGACTAATGTTGGCCCCTTTCAAATTATCGGGTAATCTAAATTTGAAGCGCATTTAGATCACGCTATCTAAATCACTGCACAATACGGTGGAACGAAAAAATGCAAATATTGGTTTAAAATTCGCAACATCGCAGAAAAGTTGCGAATCGAGAGACTAAAAATTGGGTAAAAAATGAAATAAAACAGGTTTATATCGTCCGATGTAAAGTTTGCCGAAATGTTGAAAAGTTCACATTATTACAAAAATATTTTAATTAACCTTTTCGCGAACGTCATAGCTGTAACTCTTATGTATTATAATAACAAAACATAATACTGAAATGTTATTTAAATCGATCAACATCTTCCATTGTCGCGCTTGCGCGCGATAATCCTTCGTCTTACTGGGCTTGACAATATTTAAGTGCAATAGCTCCTTGGAACTTTAGAGCACATGCGCGACCACAAGATGTTGATGGATTTAAATAATATTTCAGCCTTATGCTTTGTTATTATATAATACATAAGAATTTCAGCCATTATTTCGAGAAAAGGATAATTAAAAAAAAAAAAATTATAAGAATTTGATTTTTTCAAACTTTACAATGCATGTGCAACAGGAAGAGATTAACCAGTTTTATTTCTTTTTTTATACAATTTTTAGTCTCTCGAATTAGCAACTTTGCGGTATTGCGAACTGAAAATCAGTTTTTGCTTTTTTTCGGCCCACCCTACTGCACAAGCACCCTATATACAATTCAGCTACGAAAAGATCTTTTTCTTTCTTTGAATTTAGAGTTAAATGAGTTATTCCTTACATGTTGATGTATTTTGATGGCAGTAAATTCCAGTTACTTTCTTACATAATTTTATAAATTTATAGTAATTATTTTAATTTTATTACCATTAGAATTGGAGAAACTACTGACAGTCGTCCGCCTTAATGGTTTAAAAGATATAGTCTATACAAAGATATGAAGTTTCAACTTTTTAGCTAAAATAGAATTTATTTTTAAAAAATGTATCTAAATGAAAAATTTTAATATTCTGTCTAAGAGAAGGTGAAAAAGGACTAAAATACATATATGTATATGTGTAGTAGTGTAATGTTTAAAATTGTTTTTAGGGATTTAAACATGGCGAATTTGACCTAATATGCTAAACAAAAGAGGGTGATAGCATAATATCTCTAAGCATAAAACAGCATATAGCAATTCTTTCAAAAATCTGACCATTCCCCATAAGATAAACAAAAAAATAAATAAAAATGCAAAACTTTTTAACCAACACACAATAGAAGCACGGATTCGGAAAGAGCAGAAGTCCTCTAAGGCTAAAGAAACACCATTTTCATCAGGATTTAATTTGGATTTAACAGGAAGCTACAACCGCTTAAACATTGGCAGAGTATAAAGTGGAATTGTCGCCACATTCTGTTACTGGCAATATTGCAAACATACTTTTAGCCACAATCAATCAAATTTTCAAGAGTTTTGTTCATTCCGTGACATTTTAACCTTTTTAGGGGCAACTATTCTTAATATTGAAATAATTAAACAACATCAGTATTTGCATTTTTTTTCTTTTTGTGAAATCAATTTAAATTATATTTTTGGATACTTAATAAAAATAAAATTTTCATTCAAAAATTCTGTAGTTAATGTGGCAATTAGGGATCAAAATTAGGGGATACCATAACTGCATCACCATCTTTCAAGCGGCTAAATTAGCTTACAATAAACCAAATCGGTATTCTAGTTCATGAGAAGTTCTATGTTCTAGTTCATGAAAAGTTTGGTTGCAATACATCACCGAAATCACTCGAGATGACGTGGAAAATTTACATAAATGGCATCATTCGTTCAACAAAGTTTATTTGAAAAGTGAAATGATCGTTTCAGACCTAATTCAACTTAAATGTTTGTGGTGGTGAGTTAAGAGTGGTTTAATAGCTTTACATGCATTGCAATAGATTTGAAAATCTAGTGTCAATAGAGACTCAAGGAAATGGCCCTTGTGATCCATCGCATGCACTATTCAGTCAGAAAGTCCAGAAAGGCATTTAAAGAATGTGCAGGAGATTCGTCATTTTGGGATATTTCCATTCGATCGGGCACAGAAATGCCATCAAATAATTCTAGTAGATGACGCTTCAAGAATTAAAACATCTAGTGTTTTTTCAAATGGTCTTGAAACACATGTGGATTTATCAAGTGATCGCCAACTACTCCAAGCCAAACATTAGTATTGGAACGTATGTGGGACAGTGGTTTTTATGTACAGATAGATTTTGTTGAGTATAAAGATGTCAATTATGTAAATTTAACATGCTAATGTGATTTATGTTTGTGATGTATTACAAACAAATGGCTAAATTTCTCCTGAACTAAAATACCGGTATAGTTTATTGTGGGCTAATTCGGAAGGTGGTAGAATAAATAAGTATTAAATAAAAGTGACCGTTTGTAGTTAGAAACGTGTTTGCGGTATTGCCAGTTACAGATTCTGCAGAGCATTCAATTTTGCACTTTGCCAAAGTATCAGTGCTGGTACTAGTGGCTCCCCATTCAATCCAGATATCGTAATGGAAATGGTGTCGACTTATAGGATTTTTTTTCTGATATTTCTAAATGTGTGTTTATTTTGCGTGCAGACTTTTTTTAACGTTACAAATTTAAACTTTTTCTGACTTCAAGCAAACTCATTTTTCATCTGCACTTAAAAAAAAGACAAATGATTCTTAATTGACGAAAGCTTTCTTAAAAAAAAGCCTAGTAGTCTATAAAAAAAAAAGTACCAAATAACGTATCTGTAACTCATCTCAAATTATATTATATTACTTCAAATCAGTGTGTTAAATGAATTTTATATCTTTTTAATGGTACTTTACTGTACTGTAAAGGCATAAAGGGTTAAATTATTTACAAATATTGTATTAGTGATATTTCACAAGCTTGAAATTTTGTACCGCAGGAAAGAAAAATTATAATAATTTTTGTTTTTTTCGTGTTTGTTTGCTAGCTGTACACGAGCGACCTATGGATAATCAGGAAAGTCCGTGGGAACTCATCAAAAACATAGCAAGAGTAAGTATGCCAGAATCATTCACTCTATAAACGTTTTTTAAGGGTATTTCTGATAAAATTTCTGGTATTTTAAAATCATTCAATGTTGGTGTTTCTTTTAAACTAACTAATAAAGTTAGTTCATTCTTTAATAAGCATAAATTTCAATACGATAAATCAAAATTACCCGGTGTTATCTATGTCATTCCCTGTGGAGATTGTGATAGTGTAGGGTCACCCGGGGTAAAATGGGTACAAAAATCAGCTTTTTTAATTTTAATGTTTCATGGCAGAAATATTATGAAATAAATTCATGTTTGTGTTCATTATTTTTGACATTGTGTATCTTAGGTCTAAATTAAACATAATTTTTGTTTTCTTTCTTTTCAAATTTTTATGTGAAACACTATACCTATTTTACCCCGGTATATACTTATTTTACCCCGTGGTTCGGGGTAAAATGGGTATGCACCGGAGTAAAATGGGTATATGCTGGTTAAAGTTGATTAATAAATTAAATATACTTAAATACACTAATGTATAAACCATTTAAAAGTTTGTACTTTCATCCTCTGAATAATGTGTAAACTAGGAAGGCGGGTGGGGGGGGGCTTCAAAATCTCCCCACTTTCAATTTGTTTACATATTTTCTTGACATATAAAAACACTGTTATGAAACTAGTATAAATAAGATGAGAGTACTGACAAATCGTATCCTCCACCACATCAATTTACGCACATGCTGTAAATAGTGTTTCTCTTTAATTTTTTTTTTTTAACGCAATTCAAAAGCAGATAGATATCAGCATGAATATCTGTAAGGAAAAAATGAGAAATTAAATTACACTGGAAAATCATTGTTCAATCAATGCTATAAAATAATGAAAATTAGCATGCAAAATGCATACTGGCAAGGACTGTTGCAGCTTGGTTGAGATAGCTATCTGACAATTTAGGATGTGTTTACATCAGTAACATCGTCTTTCTCAGGAAAGACATAAAATAATCCGGCAAATGACTTTGTTGTAAACTTCACAGTATTTTCACCTTCATCAGGGATATCAATAAGATTTGTGAATTCTAGAACACACTTTCAATTTTACAAGGACTCAATCACCAAATTCATTGCAGTGAAAACCTTTGGTTTAACTTCTATTTTATGCGTTGCTTCGATTCTTTTAACTGTTTGTACTTTTTTTTTTGCCTTTTTTGTGTTCCTAGTGCAAAGTCTTGGAGCCACCTGCTCTGTAGTTAAAACTTCTCCCACCTTTGCTTGTACTCTTTTGCATTTCTCTGAGTTTTTTATAGCCTCTCCAGTACTAGAAGATGTGTTTTAATTTAGTTTCGCGATATTTTTCTTACCTTGTGTTTCTGTACATTTAATCAATTTGCATGTATTTTGATTTCACCCGAAATAGCCTAATTTATAATATAAATGATAAATTGATGATATAAATAATCGCCTAATTTCATATAACAAAGCATAATTTCAGTTTAAAACATAGGATCAATAACAATTTGCTCTCAAAGGTCTTTTAACATTCATATCTTGACCTATACCCATTTTACCCCATATGACAAAAAATGCTATAAAATTTTTGTGAGTAAATAAATTTACTTAGTTTTTCAGTTTTCTGTTAGAAGAATCCTTCTTCTGTAAATATCAAACAGTTTATCCCTAAAATTCTTCCTATATATTTTTCTGGAAAGAAGTTTTTCAACCACTAAAAACACTTTGTTCTATCTTTTAAAATACAAAATGGTTGCCAAGCCCATTATAAGTGTCACCAGTTTGTTTTTACTAAGTTTAAGTATTGCCAGATATGTAAGCACTTTGTTCATAATTTTAATTTTTAAAACAAATTTGTCTCGTAAAATAATAAAATAAATAAATAAATAAATAAAATATACCCATTTTACCCCGGGTGACCCTATACATTGCAAACCAAGGTAAAACAAGGAGATCTTTAGAAATTCGCCTGCAGTAATATATTAGTGCTCTAAAAAGCGGTAATTTAAATTCAAAAATTGTTCATCATTGCGTTCAATCGAAACACATCCCGCAGTTTGCTAAGGCCAGTATCTTAAATCAGGTTGTAGCAGTTATCACGGTAGATTACTACTCGAAGGTTGGCTTACTTGATTACGATCGCCAACTCTGAATGAGGCTCGTGCTGTCCCGAATGAATATTATCTTTTTCTAAAAAATAATAACTAACTGTAACTGTCTTGATTTGTTCCAATGCTTGTTATGCAATGAGTTATTATTTGTACTGACGAGGCCTTGCGTGTAGCTTGGCAAAACGTTTACTTTTGTATTTTTAAATGTTTTCTTAGTGTTTTAATTTTTTGTATATAAAATTTATTTATTATTTTTAAAAAATGTGTTCAAGTCTGTCTTAATTTATATTATTCATTCTTTTAATCGTTTTTAAAATATTTTGCAACACTTTCCTATCATTTGACATTTTGCTGATTGAAGATCATTTCAGTTTAGATTAAATGTATTCTTTCTTAAATCCTACAAACAAAACATTTCCACTTATCCTTTAACTCATTTGTGCCCGACTTGTTGTTTTATCAAATTTGCTGGTAAAATCAGTTTAAAATGTTACAATATAAACTGCTAAAATATAAAAGTAAAATTACCCCCCCCCCTTTTTTTTTTAAATTCTTTTTATCTATTGACTTATTAATTTATTTTCGTAAAATGTGAATTCCCTAAGTATGAGAATATGTGTATTATTTATAGCAGTGCAATATTAATAATGATATGTTGTTTTGTCTATATTTACATAAAATGAGCATCAATTTGTGTATTGCATACTATTGTATATTAGTACTTTTATGTACTGAAAAAAATTTATTTATTTATAAAGGCTAATAAGATTATAATTACTATTATTAATTATTTATAAATTAAGATAAATCGTATTTGAGACTTAAAAATCAACTTGAAAAAGATTTTACATAGAAAGCTTTCCCCTAAATTATTAATAAAAACATGTACCCAACCGTGTCTAGCATCTTACATTTGGCACGTTAGAAACATGCACAAAAATAGGCTAGAACATATAATTTGACAATTTTAAAAAATACCTGCTTAAAAGAAATCTACATGTTAAGATTATAACTTATTTATATGGATCGTTGTTAGAAAAATTAATAAAGACAATACGTCCTGTTATGTGTCTCGTAATAGAGAGAGTTCATAGCATCGTTGTGTCCGTTTTTGAGTGGTTCCGTCGGCATTGCCATTGTATCGTAGATGGGGCCAATGTCCTCTTCACTTGGCTATTTTCAATCTAGATTCAAATCACAAGCAATTAAATACATGTATGGATTAAGTTAAAGATCACCTGCAAGCAGATTGATATCCAAAAAAGTTTTTACATTTTGCCCATTTTTGAAAGATGTAAAATCGATGAACATCGAAAAAATGTCATCATTTAAACAAATAAATATTCATGTTGTACTGTTATCAGTTGTAAGAAATAAAGACATTCATCGATAGTTAATTCATGTAGTGTTCATGTCACAAGTGTAAAAAATTATACAAATTTCTTAAAATTCGAAGCGTCCTAACTATGGTACGCTAATCATAAATGGGTTAATGAATTTTAATATTGTCCAAAATCATTCATAAATACAACAAAAAAGAGGCGCAAATAATATGCTTAAATTCTGTAAAGTATCATTTCTAAACAACACAAATAAAAAATTGTTTGAAAACAACAGCATTATTATTTTCTGTCCCTTTTTTAGGCTTCTCTGGCACAATAATATTTCTTTTGCCTCATACATACTCTACATAATAAAAACTATCCTAATAGGCTACACTTTAATTTAATTTAAAAAAATTCTCGCCAAGAAATATATAGTCCAACTTTTCAATGTTATTGTTTATTTATCTTGGACATTATTTACAGAATATGCATTTTAGAACTATCTAGTCATGAGTTTTTAATTTGGAATTCACATATTCCTAAAGGGTCCGAGGGAAGATTTTAGATTGAGCATGACCTTGAAAAAAAAATATAGAAAAATAACGTATCTGGCACATATTATTAAACACTTTTCAACATTAACAAAATATAAAACGTTCAGAAGGTTTTTTTTTTTTTTTTTTTTTTTTTTTTTTAGAAATTTAGGTAATGACATGATTGGGTTGAAGTTTTTCAATATATCTATACGATGCTTATGAATTACTCTTGATTATAACACAATTAACGAGTACGAGGTAGAACCCGTCGAATTTTGACGAAAGAAAATGTTTAAGAATGATCTGTTTCATTGATTTATAATAAACCTACAAAATCAGTTACAATAAAAAATTCACATTATATTGGTAACTCTAGGCTGAATATCATTTGTTTAAGAGTTAAAGTTAACAAAATACTGTTTCAATAAAAAATTCAGTTATAGAAATTGCTAAAATTAAACTTTAATCGTACGTGTAAGCAGTAAAAAATAATACATATCTGTTATTATGATAAATTTATGAATTAACTCTCTTATACTAGTATTTCAAAATTTATTCCACTTTGACTCAATCATAGAATTTTCCCCCCGTGATATCTGAACCCGACATCATTTTCACCATATTTAAATATACATATGCACCTTTCACATCCTTATTCACTTTTTAAAAAATTATTGGTATTTCAATTTGATCATTTTGATTGAAAACTTGGAGTCTCGATGCTGTTAGCTGAAACGAATTCTAAACTATTTATATTATTTTAAGTGGAAATGAAATTTTGTAAGTGAAATCAAAATTCATCGGGTTTTATAACAAACAATATTCTTGACACAACAAGCATTTAAATTTTAAATTTTTTCACTTTAATGAGAAAATATCAACATAAAGATACAGTAAGCATTTTTTTCCTTTTTCCCTTTTCTTTTAATAAAAACGGAGTACTTATGTTGCTACAATTAGAAAAACAGCATTGAAAACTATAAAAAAATATATTTCAAAAATAAATTAAGATACAGTTTTCAAATAAATTGCTTTTAAAAGTAAATTTTTTCCCCTATACGACGGTGTAATAATTGGAAAAGTGCGATGTTTAGAAGTTTAAAATTTTGCAATAGTAAAACTTGCAAATCCGAAATTTCATTTTAAATTTCAGAGTGTTGCCATTCGCAATATGACATATGCGTTACGCACAGATACGTTTGACCTTTATAATATAGATAGATAGATAGATAGATAGAAAATCAAAATATGGTGAAAAAAATAGTCATTTTTTAAAATAAATAACTTTATATGTTTAAAATGAGTATTTTATTTGATAAAGTTAATCAGATTGACTTCTGAACGCCTCGTATATTAAGAAATTTCATTTATCCATACAATAAAACGACATGCTTAAATCAACAATCTAAAAATTTAGTTAAATTTAACAAAGCATGTCACATATTAAAACACACTTCCGAAAAATATTCCTCATAGACAGTACTTATGAATTACATCCTGTGTCCTTGCAAATGATCGATGAACAATATGTATAGCCTATTTTAGAGTAAGCATATAAGTGCTCCTCACTGATGTACATCAATTTTAATATGTTTGAATTAGTGTAAAATTATAAAAATACATTGCAAATGAGTATTTCACGTAGATCACAATGTAATGGATTTCTTCTGTAAACGAACTATAATATCTACACACTTCATTTTCATTATCGAACGTTTCATAAGAAATCTGGATATCAGATATCGTTAACATAGCCAACAAAATCTGTTTAGGGGAGGTTAAAGCACGGACAGACAGTAGCCAAACAGAAATGTATAATCACTTTTCAACTATGTCTAAAAGTTCTGGAAAAAAAAAAAAACAGTTCACTGGTATATAATCTAAATGAGAATAAATTAAATTGTGCAATTTCTTTTTCTATAATATATGCTATAAATGGGCGTAATATAAATCTGTTTGTTTTGCTATCAGCAGATGGTAAATTACATGCATTTAAAATCTATCAAAATTTGCATGCAAATGTATATTAAGAAGTCTCCAGATAGTGTATTGTATAAAATCCTAAATGTACATTTATAAATTTTAATTAAAAGAAAAGCATGTCTTTGCATTTCATATAGTATTGCAAAGCTTGTTTTTCTTAAATCCCATACTATCTAAGCATAACTGATAGAGAAATCCATAATTACTATTTGAAAACATATTTATTATTCATAATCTGTATTATATTGTGACGATTTAGTGAATGAACTTAGGATATGCAAGAATACTTGAAAATTAAATTTATTTTACGAAAGTACATAAAGTATTGTAAGAAAGATGCACATAATAATAGTACAAAAAAAAAAAAATACAAAAGTCTTGTGAGTAGATATATTTCACTGCCCATGGGTTCCGTTTAGGTAGGAAAATTGAGAGTACAATCCCTTATGCTCCTATAAAATAGTCTCTCATAGACATTTGCTCAGACTTAACTGTAGTGGGATCCTTTCCATGTTTACCAGACAACCCAACACTGGAACAGCGAAGAAAACGAACTGCTTTTAGTGAATTCAAATAATGAATACCCTCATGGTTCCATTGGCCGATCTATTTAAGCATTCGCCATTTCAAGTAGTTGAAGTCTCTCCCTGAGAGCCTTTAAACCACTAGAAAATTTCTTTGACCATAAATGTTTGTGTAATGGCGAAGCTAACAGCTTTCGGATAGTTTATGGATTTCATAGTACCAAATCTATGTATATGGAAAAAAAAAAAAAAAAAAAAAAAAAAAAAAGCATTCGATATAGTGTCAAAGAGAGTGGTTTGAAGTTAAATGGATGGCTGGTTTAACAAGTATGGTGGAATTTCATGGATATTTACTGACATCATTTCTCCTAGATTGAAGGAGGTCTAAGGTTCTTGTTAGAACTTCAACGTCTGTTCATTAAATAGTAAACGAAGACACCTAATGAAAATACTTCATTACAATATATAAATGTGATTTTGTATTTCACAAATATACTCCTTGAATATGAAATGCAAAGCGAGAAAATTAATACCTTTTAAACACATGGATCCGAGGGTGTCTCATCAGCTCTCAACAATTTGAAATTTAATTTGCAAAATATTAATTTTTTGTAATTTTTACTGACCTTTTATAATGGTGGAAATAAATTTTCGCTATTTAAAAAAGAAAAGAAAAGGAAAGGACACACAAAGGAAATAAAAAATATATATATCGCTTGCTCTTCAAAATGAGGAACGAAATCGGATATATTATATTGGTTATATTATTTTGGTTTTGTTTCCATAAATCTATTAATTATTTTTTAGTTTACATTCTTTTTTTAAGATGTAATGCAATAATATTCCTGCGATTTACTTCTCCATAAACTAAAATTATTACTAAAAGCTGAAAGCTTTTAATATTGTTGATTGATATGAAATAAAAAATTTTAGATTTATTTAAAATGATTATTAATAAAATGCGATAGAATATGAAATTTTGAGCAGATAGCCTAAACATGAAGATACTCACAAGGTGCATGCTAAGATTAAAGTTTGTGTTGCAAATCAAAGCAACTCCCACTACAAAAAAAAATTTTTGCTAATAATCATGTTTATCAATTAAATGTTTTCCCCATATATCATTAGTTTCTTATAAAGGTCATTTATTATACTACAATGCATCAAAATTACGTAGCATTTTCATAATGTAATTTTCTGTTAAATTACATTGTAAATATAAGGTAACCTGGGGTAATAACGCCACATTAAGGTTCTACCAATTTTCACGGCTCAGTTTTAGTTTGTATTTTTCAAACAAATGTGTGATTTGATACAGCAACTCATTGACTATCTGTATAAAAAAAATAATTTAACAGATATGTATTCATAAAATGTAATGGCGTGATTTCTTAACCAATGCTATTTGGTGTTATTACCCACCTATATGGGTAATAACGCCATGCAAACAAAACTATGAAATAAGTTGGAATAATTGCATGTAGATTGCCCAATTCTAAAAATACAAACTCTACAAACTTAGAAATTGACAAATTGCATTCTAAGCTATTGAAAATGTTCAATTTTTTGTGAAAGTGTAAGAAAAATAAAGGGGTGGTGTGTGAGGGGGGGGGGATGAGGCAAAAGAATATCAGATCGTGAGCTTCTTTTTGCTTAAAAAGGACCGCTTAAATAGAATTATTAGATACATTGCACAGTTTTAACTGTGTTTATTTCAGTCAGTATTTAAGATGTAGCTCGGCCACTGTAGGAAATCAACCGGAGTATTTATGCCAAGGATTGGCGTTATTACCCCGTTATAGTTATTGCGCTGTACATTTTAAATTACAAATTATCTCGAGAAGATATCCAAAATTTTCAACAACATTTTGAAAATCCATGAAATGTACTACAAATTTATGTAATTAACAAAGTATTTCCGGATAAAAAAAAATAGTCTTCACATCACAAAACGTATCTCGCAAATTTTAGATCAAGCGTTAATTTTAGTTGCTTGTAAAAACAATAAGACCTAAAAATGAAACAAATTAACTTGAAGCTGCTTTTTGTGATTTATATGACCACAAAACCCTTCTGCGCAGAACACATGGGTGTCATTTACCAGATTATTTCATAATTATGAAAAATATTAGCACTCATTGTTATTACCCCGCCTGGCCTTATTACACCAGACCACCTTATTATTATTTTACACATAATAAAAGTAACGTGATAAATAATTATTAATTTTCAGTAAAATTAAATTCCCTTCTCAAAAAAAAAAAAAAAAAAAAAAAAAAAAAAAAAAAAAAAAAAAAAATCATAAAATGCAACAGTTTGAATTGGTATGCTAGCTAATAATTTTGTTAACCCTATGACAAAGATGCAAAAGGGTAAAATTGTAATGTAGTTCTCTCTTTATTTGTATGCTAAAAAAAGGATGATTTTTTTTTCAACGTTATATAAAAAGAGAACTTAATTATAAATATGAATGTAAACCTTGAAAGTATTAGTTATTATTTAATGCATTAAAATGGAATTAAATCAATAAAATTAAATTATTTTAAATAATGCCTACATTGCAGTGAAAGATGGATGTATTAAGTACTAGTTAGTGGACGTATTACGACTGTCCTGTGCGTGATAGGATAAAAAGACATATGCACAGGGCCTTCTCATGGAGTAATTTTTGTTTCAGTACACAATTAGTATATTTTTCTTTAAATCGTGTTTTCTGTTGTCTAAACCTGGTGTTCTTAAATTATTTTGTTCAATGAACCCTTTAGATGAACTTAAATACATAAATACAAAGGATTTTACTTTTCTGGCATTAAATAAATGTAGAAAATGTTCTCTAAACTACATCAGATATCATCAGGCAACAGTTGTATTACATTGTTGTAGCTGTATCCATTACAGTCGGGTAATCCATCTCAAAGTACAAAATATCATTTGTTTTTTGTTACATTATTAAAATGTAATTTTTTTATTATGTTTAAAAGAAATAAATTAAATTTTATTTCATACAAATTCAATTTATTTCTAATTTTCTTCCAGCAATTTTAGAAATAATTCGAATACACATTCGATATTGATTTCAAATCTGCCAAGTCTCCGGCTGTTTGGATTCTCGTAATTTGATGCAAAAAATGTTCTTTTATTTAGTTGGAATATTTAGACAAATTAAAATAACAACATTTTCTCTAAAATAATAGTGGTGTGTAAAAACCGAAGACTTGACAACTCTGTTATTTATACCACAAACAGTAACATTCAACAAAAGATTATTTTAGAATTACATGATAAAAATCATTAAATGATCATTAAAATAAATATATATATTCTAAAATTGATTACAACAAACATAAAAGCCTACTAATATATTATTTATTTTTCTCTTCCTTCTCAGGAATCCATCCGCCAGAAGGAGCTGACCCGCTTCTGCCTGCGCCAAAAAGAGGACCTCCAGAGCTCCTCGGTGGCGTTGTTTGTCGGAAACCTACCCCCAAACCTCTCTGAGAGACAGTACGAGATACTGCTACTGGAGATGCTTGGAAAACGTGAGACATCAAAATCATCATCTTCATCAACATTATTATTCATTATTATTTTAAATAACGCAACAAAACTATTAAATTTCAACCACAAATAATTGAGATTTGTAGGCTGGAGTTAAAGCTAAACGATCCAACAAAGTAAATAATCTCAGTAATTTTGGGATGAAATTTAATCCTCAGTGTTTAATATAAAGTTAACTATGGCCGATCGCGTTCCACCCAAAGTATTTTCATCAGTAAAGAAGCTCGAGTATAGCATATTTAATCTATAAGGCGAGTCCATACCGCAGAAAACCTTAGAAATGGAATGGATGATTTTAAGCAATTCTATCCAGTTCTTTATTGGTTCATCTCATTTTTGTTTAAATTTCTACCAGACATAATGAGCGATCGTGATTCTTTTTACTGCAGATCTTTTGTACTAAATCGCCTTCCTCACTTGTTGACAAATAGTTCCGCATTTTTGATTAAGTATACGGATTCGCAGTACTGATGATACCAAAATGTGAATGAGCTGTGTCAGGTCAAAATCTCTTGAATAAATTAGCTAGGATGTCTTAGTATGAGAATGTCGGCATACAGGATATAAAATTTAATTGGCCTGAATCGACTTAGGACAAAATACAACCGCCAAGTATCTTGCAAAGGCCGTCATTATCTCCGGACTAATGCTTGTAGACTTGTCCAGGCGAGTACTACTACCATATTCTGGAGTGTATGGTGTGCCATATTTTGGATAAAATCCTAAGTCTAAGCACAATCTGTGCATCGCATTTCGCCATTTCAATATACAGGCACCCTACTAGCATGTTAAACCAACAATCCCTAGATAAGGGATAAAACAATGACAGGCTTTGTTGTGATGTCACGAAATATCACACGAAGCGGGCAAAACAAAGAAAAAAAATATTAAACAATTTGTACGTTTCGATATTGTCGACTCGTGGAATTATTAATTATTTAAAAAAATATTTGATTCCGCGACCCAACAAAATTGGAACATTCGAGCTCTTCGAATTTGTTTTCTTTGCTTTCCCTGCTTTGTGAGATGTTTCGTGGTATGTCGAATTATTAAGACACCACGCCGCCAATCGCTTACGAAAGCAGGAAATTGTTTTGGGTTCAATTTCCACAGGCTCCGTTGCACTCATTCTTTATGTGGAGCTCCCAATTGTATCTCTCCTGTGTTGTAAAATTTCCTTGTGTTATCTCGTCCCTGAATATTGATGATGACTTCTAAGCAGGGTTCATGTCGAGTACACAAGTGAGTATGTCAATAAATAAATAAATAAATAAATAAATAAATAAATAAATAAAATAAATTTTTCTTTAGGTCACAACAAAACCTGTCAGTTTCTTCCTTATCTAGGAAGCGTTGGTTAAACCAAGGTCCCGGTTTGATACTTGCTCTGCTTATTTTTCATTCTGTTTAGAAATATATACATAAATTTTACCTCGACTTAAAAGATCTCAATTCAAAACACACTGGATATCGTTCAAATCTACCTTCAAAGATAAGAAATAGCCACATGTTTCGAAGTTCAGATTATAGAGTCTAGAAAATATAGACCGGGATCCAGATAGATTTTTCGTCGTCAGAGAAACGAGATTGAACAACCAGGAACCTGCATTTTTGCGATCTTTTCGCTATTTACTAAAATGCAGTCTGCTGATTTATTCAAACTCGTTTCGCTAACAACGAAAAATGTATCTGATTTCCAGTGTGTGCAGTTGGCCAACTAAAAAGTGCTAAAAAAATTGTATCCCTATACTGAATAACGCTGAATGAAAAATTTTGAACGTAGTGATATCTGGTAGTTCGAATGTAAACATTAAACAAGGATTTTATTGAGAAAACGCTTAGGTCAGCGAAGAACTAGAAAATGTCATTGCGATCGACATTTGTCGTTAACCGTCGTTCAACATTTATGGAATTCAATTCTTTAGGACTTTTTAGCATCAATTTCTTCTACACTACATATTCCAGACGTTATACTCAGGCTGTTTAAACACGTAATACTAACCATTAAATTAATTCATTTCAAATTTTTTCTCACTATTACCACCATATCTTTAAGTTCATATTCAATTTCTCAGTAAAATAAGTATGTTTATCACCAGTTTTGCAAATTTATACATATTGAACAAGTAAAAATGCAATCAATTTATGGAACTCGGGTTCATAGGGGTACGCACATAATTAAAATAGGACGCATACACACACTACCACACGATGCGCATCAAAGTATAGTATTTATAACGCATGTGTGACAACAGGGTATTCTAGTAATGCTTCAAAACGTGCTAAAAATGAAATCCCATAATTGTTGAATGATGCTGAACGATAAATGCCCGTCGCTGCGACATTTACACGCTTTTCACAGTTTTCCAAAGAAATACAAAAACTTGTTGCATGGAATTTGCTTTAAAGAAAATTGCATTTTATTACTTGATAATTTCTTTTGTCTTTTAGAATATTGTGTCAAAAGGTTTTTAGTCTGCGTTGATCAATGTTGTCAATTAAGCGCGTTTTTATTCAAAATGCTCTTCAGATTTTTTAAGTGTTTTTTTTTTTATTTAATAGTAGATATACCGTCATTAACTAAAACGAAAGTTATTATTCTTATATTCTCGTAGTTATTCTGAATAAAAGATTTGATTAATTGGCAACAGTTAACAGCGCAGTTTCTGCAGTTCTTGATTTAATTAGTATAAATGCTTTCAGTCATGACGTCAGATACGACATATTGCTTGGATACCGACTCCAAACAAATAGTTGCTATGCTGCATCTTCTATTTATCTTTTATATTAAAGCCATATCTTACAACTATATCTCACACATAACAGTTTTCACACTTTATATGTAGTGACAACATTTTCTAAATTTGTATTCAATAAGAATGAAACAGAGTAACCGTTTGTCTGGGGTCAGTATCGTAGCAAAATATCATATATGAGGTCAGACTAAAAGTGTCTATTAGAAAAAAATAAAATGTGTTTGTATATAGTATCTGATTTCATTTTGTCTTCCTCTCAGCCTACAAGTTCCGTGACTTGGGCCCCATCTACTACGAATACGGTTCGCTGATCATCACGTACGACAATGCTGACATTGCGGTGAAGTGCTTCTACATGCTGCGGGAGACCATCTACGACGACAAGAATCTTTTGGTGCTGCTACTACCCAACTTGCTGCCGGACATGGTCCCCATGGGAATCAGGGTAAGGACAACACAACTCTTTTTACATGTTCAAGAAGTAGAGAAGCTTGTCTATAAATAGCCATGAAAATGAGAGCACAACATTTCACCAACAGAATATTATGGTCAGCAGAAGTAGCTGGTCTTATTTAATACCCTCTTCGCACTGGGATACTTAAGATATCTAAGCGCCACCGAACTCTCTGAGAGAGTTCCAAATACTCTCTCAGCGAGTTTCAACTAGCTTCTGTTAGATACAGGAAATACTACTTACTCTCGTTGGCTATGAAGCTTCACTTTTTCTGATTGGTTATTGCGGCCGCTTTTATTTTAAACGCATGCGTATGCGCAATTTTCGGATCACAGACACAGTGACGTTCACTGAGATATCTTTGGTAAGTATTTCGATGTCAACAGACATTCAATTCCGGAAGGGTATGATTTCAAAAACGGCGATCTAAGATATCTTATGTTTCCAGAGCGAACAGACTTTAAGAAAACTGTATTTTTACTTAAGCAGCTTTCCCACGATCAAGTAGGTGTTCTCAGAAGGACAAAAGTGAATTTCTCCAAGCAGTACTGAAAATATCTACAAATCTATGACTTTTGTGCCAATAAAATTTGATAGTTCGCGTTTCCCATGAAAGAAAATAATAATAATAATATTGTCAGAAATGTTTATCAAGAAATGGTTTCATAACTGGCAAAAATGTTAACACGGCTGAAAATCTAATTCAACTTAGACCAATCAAAGACAAGAAATAACGGAAGAATTCATCAAATTCTTCCCTCCTTCCCACACAAAAATAGAATTTCTCCAAAAATATCCCTGTAACATTTTCTCCAAAAAAAATCCACTGAAGGCTGATGTAATCATTTTCATTTCGGTAACCCGGGAGTTCTGGTTTATCCTCTTGTGTTTATAAAAGAGTATTTATTTTAAAAATTATTTTTAATTTAAAAATTATTAACGATCTTAGTGTTATAACTGACGTGTTGTTATTTATAGATGCCTTTTCCTTTCACAGCCCCTGCTTGTGTTCGTGAACGTCAAGAGCGGCGGATGCCAAGGAATGGAACTCATATCGTCCTTTAGGAGACTCCTCAATCCCTACCAGGTCTACGACCTCGAGAACGGAGGTCCTCTACCAGGGTGAGAAACATCACAACTTCCACGCTCTGTTTTTATTTATTTATTTGTTTATTTTATTTCGTTTTTAATGAAATACAAAGGATGATTGAATTTTTAGTCGAATTATTTATAAGTCATGAAACCAACAGAATGAAAAAGTATTTAGGTCAGGATTCGAACGTGGTCCAATGGCATTTCGAATAAATGCTCTACCAAAACAGCTCCGTGGACGATATCTAACTTGGCACTCATCACTGTTTGTTATATGCTGGCAAGGCTAACTTGCAGCACAAGGTGGAATATCTTAGTGAACCGTGACTCGTGGTAAACATGAGATAAAAGAGAATTCCGGCATCGACAGGCTGTCTGTCAGCCATACTCATTCCCTTAACACTTCATAAACTTATATACATATTGTAATAGAGTAATATAGCATGACTTACTGGTTTTATTTTATTCCAATATTTTTCTTGTTTATCGGTTTTTCAATTTTCCGATCTCGTTATTTTGTTTTCCTGTTCCATGGCATATTCTATTTTTTAAATCGGTTACTTATTTGTTTACTTTCGATTCGAACATCCACGTGTGCGTTCATGGTCGTTTTCCCTCTCCGTCTGATCGCGATTTGCAATCATCGTAAATCGCAACTTGCGAGTAGTCGTATCTCCTTTTCGCAAGACAGGATCGCCTTCACTGAACTCCGGTGGACGCAAAGGGGCGTTGGCGTTGCACTCTTCAGATCTTTAGCGGCTGTATTTAAAGAGCTGGTGTTTTGTTTTGACTACGGTGGTTTGAAGAGGTTTTGGTCTGGAAGACGTCGTACTTTGTTTTAGTAATGAATTTTGCTAGTTTGTTTTAGTTATGAAAAATGATTTTATTTTAAGTTATGCGTCTTGTTAGTTGATGGTGGAAATATTTCGCTTAATATTTTATTGTGATGAATCATCGTGATAACCTGGAACTTTTATTTTCTTTTGACATTTCTGGACAGTATTCATTTTTTCATCATCTGAATTAGGAGGTCGGACTTTTCCCAGTGATGCCACTGTGAGTAATCTCTTTTGCTACCTGACGACTGGTCGTTTTAAACGACTGGTCGTTTTTTATTATCTTATGTCATGCTAATTAATTAATTAATTATATTATTGTGTTAACGTATGATTTTAATTTTGAAGGTAATATAATTTATGGAATTACGGTTTTGGGTTGATTTTACCAGATATTATTTATCATTGTTTATCATTTAATATATACATATATTTTTATTTTAAAAATGCTTTCATTTTGTTAAATAAACGTTAGACTTGTTTAAACTAATTAAATGTTTCTTTACTGACTTTTAAATATGACACTACCACATATTGCCAACATTTGTTTCAGGGTCACCAAACTTTCATCTCTGCTTTAATTTCATATCATTTTAGAACGGTTCTGGCTTCAGAACCGATCACTGTCGATTGATATACGAGGGCCGTACTATTTACCATATAATGAGAAAATTGAGTTTAGCAAGAAAATGTCTAGCAAGTTGAAATTTCTCGTTCAGCAATTTATACTTATCGATGTAAACATACTTGAATACTTTTGTTTAGCCCTGTAGTTTACCTTATACTTTTATCACACGTCAGTAATAAGCTAAAATTTTTTTTAACTAAAACATTCTTAAAACTACTAAATTCACATTCTTAGAAATTATCATTCATATGGGTCTATGTATTCAATTCTTTGCGTGGCTCTGTATATATTTTATCTATAATCTGCAAACATTTCTTAGTGAATTGAATGCAATTCAGTGTAAAAATGCATAACTTATTGAAAAACCACTTTTAAGAAATTTAAGTTCATATATTCAGAAACGTTCGCGACCTCTTTTGGGTAGCCCTGTGTATCAACTATAATATTTAGCATCTATAATATTTAAATCTATGCATATTACTTATAATATGCATAGATTTAGCGAAACTTAAATGGGCATATCATAATTAAAATGCAATTCATTCATCCATCATCGGATACACGTAGCGTTGCAAAGGTTAGAAAAAACCCGGTTTAAACCCGGGAATAAACCGGGTTTTTAGGAATAAACCTGGAAAAAACCCGGGATTTTTTGGAATAATTCGGTTTTTTGGGAATAAACCTGGGAATAAACCTGGTCTATTGGGAATAAACCCGGGAATAAACCGACTTTTTGCAACTCTAGATACACGTACAGTACTTCGGAAAGAATATACTATTTGAAATATTTTGAATGTCCCTGTTGTGATGTAGAATCGCATATAGTTTTCTTGAATTTTGCATTTTTCTGAATTACAGTTGGAGCTGGTCTTTAGTTGAATGTCTGTTTTATCTTGGCGTTTTGTTTCGATCGCACAGGGGCTTTCTGTTGAAAAGTGGGGAGGGAAAGCATGTGTGGCGGCTGCTGTGTCATTGAGGGCGGTTCTCAGATGGAGAGATTTCCTTTGGATGAGGTTTCTCCTTCGGTAAGGGTAATAAGAGAGAGAATGAGGAACCCCGTTGCTTGCGGTTGGCGAGGGATCGTTTCTCTCTGCGTAATGTTGAGCCTGGCTTCTTTGTGACATAGAGGCTTTTCATGTAAATGCTCTGTGTTGTGTCTTTTGATAAAATTCTCCCAAAACAGACATATAACGTACGATGTTGGCGCGAATTCTTTTTGGCGTATTTTTTAGGACTGCCCATTTCTGGTTGCCCTGCATTAAATTCAAAATCATCTTAATTGTTGAAGCGTAACAGAAAATTTCATGGTTATGATACCATTCACTTTTCATATGCTCCTTTTCGCCAATTCCAAGATGCCAATGTGTGAATTCTGAATGAGAAATTCAATTGCCTCTCTCTCGCTTCATGCACTCAGTCATGTAACAAAGGTCTCTTGAAAAATGGTTACAGGCACCATCCCTAATTATTTCAGTAAGAAATGATTTAATTTTTATAACTCTACTTTAAATAAACAATGTTCTCATAAGGCATTTATTTTATTGATCACAGCCTACAACTCTAGCGAATGCATTATTTTTTTTAAAAGAACCTGGTCGCAATACTTTAAAATACAGATCTACACTACAGAAACTATGGTGCCTACACCAGGCATTCGCAACTTTTTCAAACATCGAGGGATGGTGCCTGCTGTTATTTGCCTGCTGTTATTTGCCTGCTTTTATTAGCCAGCTTTTATTTGTCTGCCAATTTATTTTCTGGACTAGTTCATTAGAAATTATCTGAACTATATCGGGACTATTATTTGGACTACTTATAAGTGTGAAATTGGATTATTAATGCCTGTCTTCAAATAGTTTCGAATGACTGTCTCCTCGTCAGATAAGTCCCACTTATGTTTGTGAACCATGGATTATTAAATAAGTGCCCCCCTTGTTCACAGAATGTTGTTTGAAATGCGTATGTTCCTGTGAATTATGTCTGCTGGATTTTTCTTGATGGACCTCATGGAGTTGGATTATAGTGCCGATTTATCTTTTATTTGAGCGATTGATTCTTCTGATCGGGACCTTTCGAGATGCTCGGTGTTAACGCGGCCGCTCGTTAAATTTTCTCCTGCCGATGTAGGCCTAAGAATCTACGACTGGCGATTTGTGACTCTTCTTTCACCTCCGTTAAACGTTTACTGACATAATGTTTTTATTTCATTTTAGCGGTGTACTTCAGTGACGATTCCATATGCTTTCGACTAAAGTGACACAGAATTCCGTGTTTGACGTTTAAATTCTTCGTCATTCGTCGATAATATGATCTTCACATTGGATTTATTCTTTAAATTTTTGGATGCTGACACTGATGTTTTTCACAAAAATAATTACATGCGCTATACTATTAAAAAAAACCCTTAAAACTACAGCATTGATCAATTTTGTGTCTGTAATTTTGTGCGCTATTGAACGTTTATTTTTACGATAATACTGTTACAAGTTTATTTGTAGTAGTTGAAAGTTAAAAAAAAAAAAAATGAGTGAAGAAGACATTCATTGATAAATATTTACAGCATAAATTTCGCAGATGAGAAAGTGTATGCTTTTATATTTAATAGGTTAAATCTCAATTTCTATTTTAATTATATGATATTTTTTTATTTTTAAAAAAATTATGTTGAGTAATTTTCAACCATTTTTAGTTTATTATGTATTAGTTTTTCTGTGCTCTAATTGAATTTCTTTAAATACGAACAGTTATAAATGATTCTAGATTGTCTTGAAACATTTCACAGCTTTACAAGTGCTATTTAAAAACTATGATACAAACGATAGCATGATAAAATTATATTTTTCAAATATCTAAGTACTATTGCTGTGCACTTTTTGCTGAAAGTCGTTTGAGAAATATCAAGACAGTTTATTACTTTTTAAAGAAAGTATTTTTATAATTTCCATTATTAATTAATGACTATATATTTTGTTTATTTTTTTTTTAATACAGTTATTTTTGAAGTGTTATAAATTGACGTATATTCCTTTTTCTTTTTCATAAATTTTATATTATATTTCCATGTAGATGAAAAAGTTCTAGGTAAGTTAATGGTGCATCTCTTTTTCCTATAAAAAATAAGGCATGATGTTGTCGGGTTGCAACCATTATTTTTTTAATATGAGGTTTAGATAAAAGAAACAATACAGAGAAAGATGCATGTGAATACTGGTTATACAATAAGGATGTATGCACCTTCATATATTATTGACAGTGGGCTCATTTTCAGATAAATAAAATGTTATCGTTTGAATCACATGCCATGTGCACATGACATAAATAATAATAATGATGCATGCATAATCGAATTATAAATTCATGTATCAAAAAATATATTATTACATTTTATCCTACTTTTATTTCGTGATTTTTTTTCACTTTAAAGGTAAGTTGTGCTTTATATTGTTTGTACAGTAATTTTATTGGGAGATTGTTTTTATTTGTGCAAAGACTAGCCATGTTCTTATTTGCATAATTAAACCTATCTAACATCTTAATATTCTTAAAGTGTGTGCATTGTTTATATCTATTCGAGTAGAATTATTTTTACACTCTAGTCTGCAAAAAAAAAAAAAAAAAAAAAAAAAAAAAAAAAAAAAAAAAAAAAAAAAATTATAAGATGAATAAGATACAGTATGATACTGAATAAGATACAGTATGATACTGAATAAGATACAGTATGACACTGAATAAGATACAGTATGAATCATTATTTTCGTCAATTATATTAGCTAATAAAAACTTCAATTTTAGGAGTGTTCAATTAAAAAAAAAACTTTTGATAAATTCCTTAATATTTATTATGATATTTCTTATGCATTTCATATAGGATATAAACAGTGCATTAAAACAAAATATCGTCTTAACTAAAGTGACTAATTTCCCCCCTTCTAATTTATTTTAAGACTTTTTATGCATATAGTTCCAGTGTTTGTTTTTCCTATTTGCACCCCACTTGCAAAAATATTTCGTTAGAGAGGGTCCAGTTTTCTAATATTTAAATAAATATTGAGATTTTTTTTCATGCTTCTTCACTTTTATAAATGTAAAATACAATTTTGATTAGTTTATGGATAGACATTTATTTTAAATTTTTAGCGTCTATTTAAAAATACTCTCACATATAGCTGCTTTTATTATATTGCATTGTAGATAGGTCCATTTTTTTAATAATCAGATACTGTGCTCGTTTGTTTATTTTCGTATTTTTATAATTTAGGATATAAATTGTTTATAATGACTAAAAAAAGGTCACGTAAATTGACACAAGATCCATCTGTTGTGTTTAACTTTAAGTTTAGACCTGTTGCAAAACAGGTAATGTCTTTTAAAACTAATATGGATTCTGAAACAATTGGTTTAGATTCTAATTCTTTTGAGATTTCATGTTTGAGTAGTTTAAAGGATTCTATTAACAGATATTCTAGATCTGTTGTTTCGGATGTTCAGAAATTAATTGATCCTATTTTAAATGAGAATAATCCAGAACTCATGGCAAAATTTAATTCCTATCAAAAAGAAATTGAATTAAAATTTAATATTTTAAGTGATTTGGTGTGTAATGTTCAATCTGAGTGGACTGTTTTACAAAAAATAACGACCAGTTACATAGGTTAAATGAGCTGTTGTTCGAAAAAGTAAGAACACTGAACTCGTCCAAACAGTCTATGCATAATGAGATAGCTATTCAATGCGACATTGATGAATCTAAATTGAATGAACCCCTTAATGTTATTAAAGATAAGGAATGTAATCCTAGTGGGAAAGATTTGGCCAAATTTCTAGATAAGGTTGAATCTGAAATACACATAAATTCTGGTACAAATAACTCTGAATTATCAAAAGACAAAAATACTGATCTTATTTCAATACCGGATTACATCCTAAATTTATGTGAGCACAAAAATCAAGTTAGAGATTTATCTGACTGCACAAAAATAATTCTGTTAGGTCTTGATGACAATATAGGTATACCAGATATTATGATATCTATAAATGAAAAGATTGGCAGTACCATTCCTTCCATTAACTTTGAAAGAAAGCATAAATTAAGACAGGGATTAAAATATAACTGGACCATTAGTGTTACATCATGGATAGCTGATCTCTTAACTCAACATGGAAAATTAAATATTAATTCTGTTGACTACACTGTCAGGCCATTTATTAACATAAAACGTTGCTTTCATTGCCAACAAATTGGCCACCTGGCAAAATTTTGTGCATATGATTTGGCATGTGCTAATTGTGGTGAATCACACACTTCAAATAATTGTAAAAATGCTTCAAGATGCATTAACTGCATCGCACATAACCGTGCTTACAACAAGTTTTTCGACATAAATCACCCTGCTTTTTCCACTTTCTGTAATACATTTAAATTTTATTTCAAGCAAAAACAAGCTTTTAATCACTCTAAAATATAACGTAAATATTCAACACTTCTTCAGGTATGCTATTTCATGTATATTTAGTTATTTACATATTTTGTTGGTTACCTTCAGGTGATACTTGGATTTCTCCGCTCTTTTACACAGTATTTTTTTTTACATTGTTAACCTTTTTATTCATAACACAAACATAAAGCATTAATAATTATATTTTTTTTCATACACTATTCTTTCGTAGATATATATTTTTCATATGGTGTACACATTTTAATACATTGTTATTTAAAGATTACTTTCAATCATTTCACGATTTACATTTTTCGGGCATTGTTCATATCTCTGATTCTCTTTCATTCAACTGTTTCGTGAGCTCAGGAATAGATGAATGATTCAAAATTTCACATTTTTGATTTATTGATAGTTTTCTTCTGGTGGTTAAGCCCTAATTATCAGTAAGACTTCTGCGGTGAATCTTAAATGTTTGTTTACACCATTTATTTTTCTTTATTTATATCTTTTATGATAGATAAAAAAATTGCACATCTATTTTGTCTTAATTCGATGTAGCTACTCTAATTCTTAGTGGGTCTGTTTAATTATCAATTGCACTTTTCTTTGCACACAGTGTTAGTGCGAATGTTCACTGGTGTATCAATATTACAGTGGTGAAATTTTTACAAAGTTCTTTTTACTTTTGATATATTTGTGGATATTTGCAACTGACTCACTTTTCATACAACTTCACTTTGCATGCAATGTGTATTAAATTACAATGTTTTTATACAAAGTTTTTTTACAATGGCAGTTTACAAAGGTATATATATTTTGCTGCATGCTTTGCAGAGGAAGTTATTCACATACATATACATTTACATATGCAATTGTTTAATTATCGGTCCTCTGTGAAGTTTTTTTAGAACATATTGATTATTATCTTTAATACATAAGTCATTTCTTTACATTTTTTTTGTTTTGGTTATGGATGATTTAATCCAGTAATTTTTACCTTCCCATTTGCACTATTCCATGTTTTCCCGTTTACACACGTGAATTTCATTACTCTTTAGGCGTAATTTAGATAGATATAGACACTTTTTTTTTGCATAACATTTGTTCGTAATTAAATATCATTTATATTCGCTTCTCCACATTTCTTTATTTTCATTTGGGTATACATGATATACAGTAGTACTTTACACTATATTTACGACCATTAAAAATTAGTTTTCAGTCAATGAATACTTACACATGTAGCGGAGCTTACTCCTTTTTTATTAAAAATTCTAGCAAGATGCAAAATTTTATATACAGACTAAAATTCACACACTTATTCACTTTAAATTCAATACTCATCCTTTTATAATTTGTACACAGTACTTCCACATAAAAAAATACACTTCAGTCATTTTGTAAATAACGATGAGTGGTATACGACAGTCAAGGTGGTATTTAAAATTGCATACCTGTCAATGTTTTCACACTTCTGGTTCAAAGGATATGAAGTGAAGATAAATTGTAATTTTTTATAAGCAAAGAGGCTGTCATACGTTTGCTTTACTTGTTAATACATGTCTTTTATTGGTCTTTATACCAGTTGTATCTTAAATTGAAGTTACTTTATAGGTCTCCATATTACATTTCCACACATCTTTCCCACAGTTCTAAACTTTTTACACTTTTGCATGAAAGTTCAGTCTCTCCCACTTAACAATAATTATTTTTGAATAAAAGTATTTTTGGGAAGATACCGAATTTTTTACGGAGATTTCTTCTCTCATGTTACACTAAAATACCGTTTTAGATGTCAATATAATGCAACATTGATTTTAAATTTCAGATTTAATTTAATAAAAAAATTCATTAGTTTGGGTATTTAAAAAAAAAAAAAAAAAAAAAAGGACAAAAAATTAGAAGTTATACATTTAGGAACGTTGTTATCACATGGAAGTAAATGGTCAACGACAGTGTTTCAAAAAAAATTTTCCACATGTTGGTTGTCTAGCATTTCTTGAACTCTCATCTAAAATATAAGTTTGTAGTAAAATTTATCTTGTAAACTTTTAAAAAAAATAGTGGAAATTTCAAAATTTCATATTATTCATTATTATGGACATTTTTAATCCTTCTATTTACAATATTTTTTTGTTTATTTGTGTATTATGTTTTGTGTTTAATTGCATTATATTACTCCAGTATTTTGCTATTATTATTGTACTGATCAATACACATATTTAATGTTTCTTATTACAAACATTTTGGAATTTATTGCCAATTGGTAAGTGACCTGTAGACTTATACCTGATATTTTGTTTTATTTGTATGTGCACATTTTTTATACAGGTCCTTGTCTAAATAAGACAAATTGAAAAGTGATCACAAATTTTATTAATGAAGCTGCAGCTGTTTCTAAGTAGAAACAATATATGATGTCATTTGTATGACAAAATTTATGGTACCAATATATTTATATCATGATATATATATATATATATATATATATATATATACTTTTGTTTGGGATGGTTGCCTACTTAGAGAGAAGTTCAATTACTGTTTACTTTATTTAGTAAATATTTAGTTTGTTTTCATGAACATTTTACACATTGTTACTTGTAAGAGCATATGAAAATTGATTTCTCTCCCTGCATGTACCTTTATAGATTTTTTTTGCCTGTGAAAGGGGTGATATATGTGATGTAGAATCGCATATAGTTTTCTTGAATTTTGCATTTTTCTGAATTACAGTTGGAGCTGGTCTTTAGTTGAATGTCTGTTTTATCTTGGCGTTTTGTTTCGATCGCACAGGGGCTTTCCGTTGAAAAGTGGGGAGGGAAAGCATGTGTGGCGGCTGCTGTGTCATTGAGGGCGGTTCTCAGATGGAGAGATTTCCTTTGGATGAGGTTTCTCCTTCGGTAAGGGTAATAAGAGAGAGAATGAGGAACCCCGTTGCTTGCGGTTGGCGAGGGATCGTTTCTCTCTGCGTAATGTTGAGCCTGGCTTCTTTGTGACATAGAGGCTTTTCATGTAAATGCTCTGTGTTGTGTCTTTTGATAAAATTCTCCCAAAACAGACTATAACGTACGATGTTGGCGCGAATTCTTTTTGGCGTATTTTTTAGGACTGCCCATTTCTGGTTGCCCTGCATTAAATTCAAAATCATCTTAATTGTTGAAGCGTAACAGAAAATTTCATGGTTATGATACCATTCACTTTTCATATGCTCCTTTTCGCCAATTCCAAGATGCCAATGTGTGAATTCTGAATGAGAAATTCAATTGCCTCTCTCTCGCTTCATGCACTCAGTCATGTAACAAAGGTCTCTTGAAAAATGGTTACAGGCACCATCCCTAATTATTTCAGTAAGAAATGATTTAATTTTTATAACTCTACTTTAAATAAACAATGTTCTCATAAGGCATTTATTTTATTGATCACAGCCTACAACTCTAGCGAATGCATTATTTTTTTGAAAAGAACCTGGTCGCAATACTTTAAAATACAGATCTACACTACACCTGTAAATGCTATGCACTTCATATTATGCATGACTGTATCATATAATTATACACTATATTGCCATTGATTATGGGACACTTGCGATTTTAGACATTTTACTAAATATCTAGAAAAATACATGAGGAATCATCTCGAAACTCTTAGTGTATAAATATAATAGTATAACTCATACATCTCCGTGAAGATTTTTTCCCGAAACTCCAAAGGGGACCGTCAACAAATTAAAAAAGAATGAATATCTTTTGAATAACCCTGTCAAAACTAATGTAGCAAAAGCGCTCAAACTCTAGATTGTGATTGAATGCCTTATTATTGTAATAAGCCTTGTTCATTTTTATGCAAATAGCATGCATACTCGCAGAGTAATTAAGGTTTTTATAAAAATGATCCCAAAATTTTCCAAGTTTTTTTCCTTATAATTTTCAGAGTTCTTAATATAAAATATTTTTTTTTTCAGAAAATATGACAAAAAACATTGCACACAGTACCCTGTAATCAGAATTAAAAAATAATGAAAATTGTATAAAAAATGAGTTGGTTTACTAAATAATTTTTTACTGCGCATGCGTCAATGATATCAAAATTTCATTTGCATATTATGTTAGCTAAATGTATCGAGCAACTTTTGTGAAAGTCACAAAATCATAACTTGAAAATTCTGACAATAATCGTCAATTGAATAAGTCGAAAATCCGTTATTCTCAAAATGAAGCAAAAACAAGAGGGGTTGTATCCATATATTCATTGATTAGTGTCAATATAGGATACACAATATGGGTTGTACTACTGCATTTGGATAAAATCCCTCATTTTTTTGCTTCATTTTGGAAACAACGGATTTTGTCCTTTTTCTATAGACGATTACTTTCAGAATTTTCAAGCTATGATTTTGAGACTTTTACAAAAGTTGCTCTATACATTTAGCTAACATAATATGCAAATGAAATTTTGATATCTTTGACGCATGCGCAGTAAAAAATTATATAGTAAACCTACTCATTTTTCATACAATTTTTATTATTTTTTAATTCTGATTACAGGGTACTGTGTGCAATGTTGTTTGTCATATTTTCTGAAAAAAAATATTATTTTATATTAAGAACTCTGAAAATTATAATGGAAAAACTTGGACAAATTTGGGACCATTTTTATAAAAACCTTAATTACTCTGCGAGTGTGCATGCTATTTGCATAAAAATGAACACAGTGTATTACAATAAGGCATTCAATCATAATCTAGAGTTTGAGCACTTTTGCTACATTAGTTTTGACAGGGTTATTCAAAAGATATTCATTCTTTTTTAATTTGTTGACGGTCCCCTATGGCGTTTCGGTAAAAAATCTTCACGGAGATGTATGACGTATACTATTATATTTATACACTAAGAGTTTCGAGTTGATTCCTCATGTATTTTTCTAGATATTTAGTAAAATGTCTAAAATCGCAAGTGTCCCATAATCAATAGCAATATAGTGTATTATGCCTCAGCTAAGCTGTATGAATTTTATTCTATAGGAAATAGTTTAATGTAATTAAAATTTGTCGCACACAATTTCCTCTTTTACCATTATGTAATGGAATTCTTTTGTGGGACCCTGTAAATGAATAATAGCTATTTTTTCACTCCATTTTTTACAGAATGCATACTTTAATGCATGTCGTAAATGCATATAAATTTCAATGTGTTTCACACAATTTAACACCTTTAAAATTCATTTGAAACGAGTTTTTCTCATAGGCCGTAATGTAACGGTCAACTTTTGATTACCCCTGTAAATAAACTAATCATGGTAGAAACTCCATTTTCAATAGAGTTTGTGCAAGGGTAAATGTCAACAACACCTAAAAATTTCATGGCGATCCGAGTATATTTACGAGAGTTAGAGCGCCGACAGACGGGCAGACAGTCAGACGGCCAGACAAACCAAATGCATAAGCACTTTTCAACTTTGTTGGAAAGTGCTAATAAAAATGAGTCTGAAAATGTGTCAAAAAATTTCGAGCTGTTGAGGGTAGAAAAAAAAAATTTCAGTCACCCTTAAGAAGTGAACATTATTTTTTTCATTTTGTTTTGATTAGTTTTAAATCAGATTTTGTAATATTATTTGAAGCTCCTATAGACATGTTTAAAGATTTAGTGATAGTTCTTTGATGGCGAGGATTTTCTTTTAGAATATACAGTACATTTTTTCATGTAATGAATGATGAACATACTTTTGTTAGGTATGCATTGTTTTACTCTTTTATCAGGCAAATATATAACATTTTTTCTTGTTTTTATTAATTATGTCACTTATATTGCGTGTAGAAATATGGAAGCCATACTTTTCATATCTTTTAATAATCGAATAAAAGTATTTCTTTTCATAAAGTGCAAATAAAACGCACCTTCATCCCATTGTTTATTATCCAGAGACATTTTAAAGTAATGAATATTTTTCATGAGACAGACGATAATTAAACCCTATTCCAAATTAATGCCATATAAGTTTTATGCATATTTATTTTTTCATTCAAATTTAAAAATAGAGATACAGTCAAAAATGTTTGTACATCCCCCTGTAATAATTGACGTTAAGTGTCAAAACGCGTAATTAGAGACCAAAGCTAAATTTCCCATTATCACAATCAGTTGATAGTGTTTTGTAAACAATCAAAACTTAAAATTGGGTTCAAAAATACTCTAATTATACTTGAATTTTCTTTTTAATAAATTTTATTATATACGTAGAATATAATAGTATGACTGGAACGTATGAAGACATATTGAATTCAAAGTATTTACATATGTACAAAATATAAATTCATTTTACCTTGGAAATTTCTGATCATCGTACTAAAAACCAGGAAAGATGATTCTATATAAATTTCTGTGTGCCGATCTTGAAAATACTTCTCATATTTTTGCAGGAAATAACAAAATTCTTCAAAAATACTTAAGACACACAACAAGCAGAAAAAAAAAACTCTTAAAAAAATTCTATTTTCTTCCATCAAAAATTGATGCCAACTTTTTTCCGTAAACTTTTACTTCATCTCGTAAGATAAAAAAAAATGTAAAAGAAAAGCAATTACAAAACAGCTTCGCTGCCATAGCAACGAGTCGCGTTTCATAAATAAATTAAATATCACAGTAGCAAACTTGCAAAAAGCTGTGAAATAAAATGAAATATTAATTTATCAATTCCTAACATACTCCCACCTTTAATTTAGGCGGAAGCCAAATTAAGCATAAGATCACTTTTGATCAAACTAAACACTAATTCAAAATAAAAAAATATATATATAAATAAATAAAGATAATAACTAAACAATAATAAAACAATAATGAAACATTTAGAGTTCTAGAAAAGTCATTTCAGAGTTTAGAAAAATCAGTTCAGACTTTTAGAAAAAGGTCATTTCACAAATATCTTTACTACTCTACCGCTTCTAGTTTTACTGTTGCTTCAACATCACATAGAGCAGTCATAAGTTCTTCAAAAGTTAAAATTGAAGTGTCGAGTGTTCTGATCAAGGGAATTTTAACACATCTAATCAGACGCTCCCACTATCCACCCCACCAAGCTGCTGCTGGAGGGATGAACTTCCATCTAATAGAAGACAGTTCTTTTGAAAAAACTATTGCCTTCCAATCCGATGACTTTACAAAGTTATTGGTTCCTCTAAAATTGGAGCCATTAGAAGTGTATATAGTAGTCGGCCTTCCTCTCCTGCATATAAATCTTCTGACTGAATGAATGCTTCTGTTGAGAGATTGGATACAAGTTCCAAATATATTGCCCGATATACTGCATATGTAAAAAGTACAACCCAAACTTTGGATCTTTGTTTCCCAAAAAGAGGGCCAAAAGGATCAACTCCACTAACTTCAAAAACTTTGGAATCTCTGACTGTATCTAGAGGTAAATGAATTGGGAGTGTAGTACATGGTTTTGCAGAGTATCTTTTTTGCATCTGTAACACTTAGACAATTGACTTCTAATGTTGCGTCTAGAAGAAATTATCCAATATTTTTCTCTTAAAATGGATCTAACTGTTTGAAGTCCAGCATGACAATTCTTTAAATGACATTCTTGAATCAGAGAATTCACTACACGATATTTTGATGGTAATAAAATTGGATAGCTGAAAGAAAACTCGTTATCTCGCTTTAATATCTTTGTTTTCACTCTCAACAATCCTTCTTGATCTTTCATAACCTTTAATCCTTTTATTGCATCAGTAGTATTACCAAAACTTTCAGATTGTATTATTGACCAGAGCGATCTTTCAGCATCTTCCTTTTCTTCGATTGACAATTCTAATAGAAAACATATATTTCGATTTCTGCACTTCATTATGAATCTCTTCACCCAACATATGACATTAATAAATCTACCAAATTTTGAAATTCTACTATATATCATAAATTCATTTGAATTAGAACATAAAAGCGTAGATACTGCAGTTTTCTTTTTTTTTCTTTTTTTTTTTTTTTTTTTTTTTTTTTTTTTTTTTTTTTTGATCATTACTAATTTTTCGTTGAGGCTTGCTTCTGAATGTGGCCAATTTTCTTCTTATAACTTCAACCATTCTGGTCCCTCCTACCATCTCATCTTCAACAGATGTTTAGGACTACATCCTCGAGAAGGTAGATCAGCAGCGTTGAGATGACCAGATACGAAGTTCCATCGTTGAAATTTGGAAAATTTACAAATTTCTCTAACTCTATTGCCTACTAACGTTCGCCATTGATCATTTCTTAGCGAGAACAGTCGAAGAGTCGGTCCAATACTTTACTGGTATGGAAATACAATTAAAGGCTTTCAAAACAAAATTAGTCAATCTTATTCCTAAAATACAAGCAAGAAGTTCTAAACGTGGGATGGTTATATTTTTGCTGAGCACCTTTTTTTCGGCAAGGAAACAGCTGTCTTCACTTTTAATTGGCCCGAATTCCCACATTGTTAACACCATTTTCGCATCAGCCATGATTTCTGTAGATTTTGAAATAAAATTTTCTAGTTCAGGCACATTGTTGACTAAAGTGACGCAGTTATCTATATAGTATGATTTCATAAGCTTCTCAGCTATCTGTTTATTTTCTTCATCAACATTACTCAAATGATATCTTATAACTGCACCTATCAAAAATAGGCTACAAGTTGCTCCAAAAACTACTGTATTGTGTTGATAAACTTGAAATTCGTCAGGACTCTTCCACCATAAAAATCGCAAGAAATGCCGATCTGACTCTTTGACTTCAATTTGAAGAAATGCTCTTCTTATATCGGCTACTACCCCAATAGCTTTCTCACGAAATCGTTTTAACACTGCAGGAATTTGTTCAATGAGGTTTGGTCCTTTAAAGAGACAATCATTTAAAGAAGGAGACCTCTCGACCTTACACGATGCATCAAAAATTGGTCGAACTGTGGTAGTAAGAATATCTGGTTTGATGACGGGATGATGAGGTAAAAAATGTCCTGTAACTTTGAGTGTTCCTTTTGGAACTTTACTGATAACGACTTCTTCTTCCCATTCATAGAAAACTTTAGCATATTCTTCAAACTTTTTCATCGATTTTAATTTCTTTGTTGAATTTATCAATCTTCGTTCAGCTATATGTCTATTTGAAGGAATCTCACGTTTGCCTTTAATCCAAGGAAAACCTACAATATAGCAACCTTCTATATTTCTATCAACTTCTTTTATAAAATTATCATGAGCGAATTCTTCTTCTTCTGATTTAGAGAAAGTTTGACAGGGATCTGTTATTTCGATTGTCTTTAATTTCCATAATTCTGGAATCTTCATATCTATTAACGCTAGGTTCGTGATAAGCATATTTCCATAATTTAGACAAGACTGTGATGTACTTTCTAAACGACCACAAAGCGTCCATCAAAGCTTCGTCTCTATCGCTGTAAGACCGCTCTTTAGCTGTTTTACTCGACCTGTAAGAAGTAGTCCGTAGTAATCGCTTCCAATCAAAATTTCAATTTTTGGACTTCCTGCTCCTAAATCTGTGATCCATAGTTTATTTTGTTTAAGCTCTTTAATTACTGATTCTTTCGGTATCCGAGGAATAATATTACCAATTATATCTTGATCCAAAAGTTCTAAAATTTCTTTCGTTTGTTTCTGTCTATCAGAAGAACTTAACTCAGCTTGGAATTTATTGTGAGATTTAGCTTCTGTTTGCGTACCACCAAACAAAGTGTGTACAATAGCTTCAGAAGAAATGGGATGTAAACCTAACTCTTCAGCTGTACCTTTTAAAATATAGCTCTTTTGCGACCCACAACCAAGTGACGCTCGTACTTTCTTTGTTATTCGACCTTTAATAACTATTTCCAAAGTCATAAGAGCTACTTCAGCAGAACACTGCTTATTTGCTATAATGCTTTGAATTACTTCTGGGGTCTTAGCTGTATTTTATGGTTCTTTACACATTGAAATTTCAGGGCATAATAACTCGGTATGGGGTTTAGAGCAAACGTGGCAACGAATAAAACCTTAGCAAACTTTAGCGTGGTGACCAAAACGGAGACATTTTGAACAGCAATTTTTATTCTTAATTTTGGCCTTCCGTTTATTAAAGGAAAGATATCTAGCCCTAATACAGTCCTTACTTTCATGAGGTTTACTGCAAAATAAACAAAGGCGTTCTTTTGCGATAAATAGCCCTGCAGCCGTAGGTATTTTACTTTCTGCTTTTCTTAATTTTTCTTTAGGTTTGTCTTTAGAGCCCAGCTCTATAAAACTCGATTTGGCTAAATTTGAATCTTTCCTCGTTTGCAACTTCTTGTTTCAGGAATTCCATCAAACTTACTATATTTGATTTTGTTGACAATGCATTATTATTACTAACAACGCTTGATGTGGTTAAAATATTATATCGCTGCCATGCTTTTAATACATCTTCCGATAAGCTAGATTCTATCATGGGATAGAACCACGCCGAATTGCTTTCTAAACTTAAACCCATTGATTCCAATGATCTTAAATACGCCTCGACTTTTGTGAATAAATCTGATAACGGAAGTTTATCTTTTCCGTGCGCATGTACATTAGCTACAACTAATTTTAGGAATTCTCTAACGTACACTTCTATTAGTAAATCTTTATTCCCAAAACGCTCTTGAAATGCCTCGACAGCTTTGGGGTAATTAACTGCGGTCATTGGATACCTCTCTAACAAACGCCCGGCACTGGTTCCAGGTTCTACCGATTGGATAAGATACTGAAATTTGTCACTATTATCCAAATATATGTCTTCATGAATTTTCTGAAACTGGGACCAAAATGAAAGATAATTTATTAACTGCAAATCGAATGGCTTAATATTTAGTTTAGGTAATTGATGATGCTTTGATTTGGAATAACCGTAATCTCTGCTTTTTTCACTATCATCTTGATTACGTTTTTTTGTACCCAATGCTTCACTTTAATGGTAAATAAATTGATCTGAATAACTTACATTTTCTACTACTTCATTACCAATAGCTTCTTCATCGCATTTATCGTCATCTAACATACGTTTGATTATAACTTCATCAATAGATTTAATTTCATGAATCAAATTTTCTAATTTACTAAAACCATCTGAAATTTTACCCTTATCTAATGACTCGCTGTTAATTTCTTCATTCGAAACATTTAAAGTTCTAGTAAATGACGAACGTAGAGGTATACGCTTTTTCTTTAGCTTATTCATCTTAGAAAAAATAAGTAGTAATGCACAGCCTATGAAAACACTATACGCTTTAAAAACAATTCAATATCTCAACATTATTATTCAAACGTCTGTGTTCGGTGCGGCAGATGTTTTGTAAACAATCAAAACTTAAAATTGGGTTCAAAAATACTCTAATTATAATTGAATTTTCTTTTTAATAAATTTTATTATATACATAGAATAATAGTATAACTGGAACGTATGAAGAAATATTGAATTAAAAGTATTTGCATATGTACAAAATATAAATTCATTTTACCTTGGAAATTTCTGATCATCGTACTAAAAACCGGAAAAGATGATCCTATATAAATTTCTGTGTGCCAATCTTGAAAATACTTCTCATATTTTTGCAGGAAATAACAAAATTCTTCAAAAATATTTAAAACACACGACAAGCAAAAAAACAAAAAACAAAACAAAAAAAAAACATTCTCTCAAAAAATTCCATTTTCTTCCATCAAAAATTGATGCCAACTTTTTTCCCTAAACTTTTACTTCATCTCGTAAGATAAAAAGAAATGTAAAAGAAAAGCAATTACAAAACAGCTTCGCTGCCATAGCAACGAGTCGCGTTTCATAAATAAATTAAATATCACAGTGGCAAACTTGCTGTGGCAAACTTGCTGTGAAATAAAATGAAATATTAATTTATCAATTCGCAACAGATAGAAAGTCATAGTTATGTTACAAATATTATAGTCACAAGTGACAAAATTGGTAACTATACTGGATAAATCTGGCAGACTTCCTTCACCCAGAGAATATTGTTGTGTTTATGACATCTGATCTGATACATGAATCGGCTCAACAAAATAAAACGTAAGCAATGGAACTCCAAAAAACATTGGGTACGTAATTACTCTATATAATTTTAACACAATTATTCGGATGACTAATTCGTAAGCTTTAATTACCAATTAGAATTATTGTGTTAACCCATTAATGCCTAGCGTCCCTTTTTAGGGACGCTTTAAAAGGTGCATTCAGCACTGTTTTTGACACCGGTAAAAAAGAAAAGCAATAATTATTTTATTTAAATGATGCATTTTCGTGATTAATGAACTAAACTTAAATCTTCTAAAAATACTGGTGCCAACCAAATAAAAAAAAAGCAAAAGATGCTGGGCATGAATGGGTTAAAATGAATATAGAGTAACTACGTATCCAACATTTATTAAAAAGTTCCATTACCTGCTATTTATTCTGTTGAGCTGATTCAAGTATCAGACCAGATATCAACATCAACGAGTTTTCCTGGATGAGAAAGGTCCGCCAAATTTGTCCAGGGTAGCTCAACTATCACAGCATTGGGAGTTTAAACCAATGTTTTCTGGCTTGGATCCCGGCTCCAACACTTTTTCACTCATTTGGAAAAATTAAAAATCGTATAGTGCAGGGTTAGTTTAAATGATTCATCAGTTTCAAAATAATATTTATTTACAAGAATACGACGCACAAAGACGGGTAATACATGAAAAGATATACGTGTATGTTTGCACCCTTTGTCACTCGGCACACACACTAATCTTGTTCCGTCCATTCGTTCAGAAGCATGTTTCTGTCAATGCCCTTCAAAGTAGCAGTGATGCGTTCCTGCACGTAAGCCACGAGGCAAGCTTTTAAACTTGGTGAGTTATGGCTCTTGTCATGTATCACCCGTCTTTGCAAAATCATATACCTCTCAATACACAATGTTTTAAAACTAGACGAATCATTTAGGCAAACTGTTACATTTCTTTTGCTATGCAGAATTTCAGTGGATGTTTATCTTAAATTGATTTTCAGGTTGTACGTGTTCCGCCACATCCGTGACTACAAGATCCTGGTGTGCGGTGGGGACGGCACGGTTGGTTGGGTGCTGCAGTGCTTGGACAACGTGGGACAGGATTCGGAATGTCAGTCTCCGCCCTGCGCTATCCTGCCTCTCGGTACGGGCAACGACCTGGCCAGGGTGCTCCGGTGGGGACCCGGGTACACGGGCGGAGAGGAGCCCCTCACCATACTCAAGGACGTCATCGACGCCGAAGAGATACGACTCGACAGGTAAAGTAGTGAAGTCTAACACACCTTGACAGTCTCATTTTATAATTATTTCAGTGGTTAATAAGTTGGAAATTGCACGTCAAACGCAGCAAATAAGGTGCGTTCGTACTATAAAAAAGTTTCAAAAATATTCAAATATTAGTGTAATAGTATACAGTACTTCGGATACAGTATTTTATCTGATATATTTTCTGTATTACTGTCAATACTATCTGTTTTCTTTTGTATCTTAAGTAATTTGCACTAAACCTCAACAACGAATATCAATTTCATAAAATGTGAAATAGTTTAATATAGTTAAAACCCGCCTCAGACAATGTTTCCCCCTATACCATTATGTAATGGAATACTTTTGTGAGGTCCTGTAAGTAAATAACAAATATTATTTGCACCACTGATCGTACAGAATATACATTTTAGTATATACTTCATAGATACATATCCATTTTATTATCTTCGAAAGAGTGTAACATCATTAAAATGCACTTGAAACTATTTTAAATTTCAAGCGATTCAGTTGGGTAATTTTTGCATTGTTATATGCGGACAGACAAACGGACGGACAACTGAACTATGATTATAGGTGCTACGTATTTATATAATTACGAACGCACTTAAAAAAATAGTTTCCTTAAATATTCTAAATACTTAATCCCTTAATAGTCACAATTTATGGCTATTTCAGTGGTTAAATAGATACTTTCTATAATAGAAATACCTTAATAGTTTATGGTTATTTTAATGGATAAAAAGGCAGTGTCCTTGATAGAAATTTTGAAGAACTCGCTATTTGATGCCTAATTTGAATGAGCTCGAAGTCGCTTCGATCGTCCGATGATTATTATTAAACACCCAAACTGTCATGAACCTTTTGGTCGATGTCTTTAATTTGATAAAAATTGCTTTTAAAATTTCTCTTATGTGACCAATGATTCCTGCCATCATATATTTTCAGGGTTCATATTGCTATTTTTGAAAGGTAAAATTTACGCCAATTAATCACAGAGATTTGCAATTAAATAAAGCAGAGAATAATGGTATTGAAAAATAAACGTATTTATTCATTAAATTGTAAAAGCGATGTTTTCAGAACTCTAAACACTAAGGTGTAAAAGAAACAGTAATTCATTTTGACATTTATTTGTACATAACAGTGCAACTAACTTTTTTTCTCTATACCAGAGCAACGGACCGATACCTGAATGGAACAAGAAAAAAAATCGTCGAATCATTTCAAATTTTATGAAATTCAAATCAAAACTTAAAAGATAATAATAAAAGTTTTCTTTTTTTTTATAATATCTTCTCATACGTAATTAATTTAATTATATCTTATGATAGGTAATGATTCTAGGTTTTAGTCCTATTATTTCTATATTATTACATTTAATCTACAGAATCGTAATAAATATCGCATTCATGCATTTTTGCATGACAGTGCTACAGATATGGTATCGAGAACATTTACAAAATCAGTTATAGTACAATTTTACCATGTTTCACGTAAAGTTTCCGACCTCTTAAATTTTGTTACTGCCATTTGTATAAAATTTTATTACAAAATACTAATTTTGTCTAGATACCTAGTCAACGTCATTATTTTGAAAAAATTTGCTTTTTTACAAAAAAAAAAAAAGGGGGGGGGGGCAAAAAAAGGCAATGTTAAAAATGCAAGAAAATAATAAAAGCAGCCTGTGACAGTTTTAAACGCTATTAGACTTTATTTTAAAGCAGTCATATACTCACAAAAATGCGGACAAAAGAACATGTTAAACTTCTGCAAAAGTGCAATTACTGCCTTGCAGAATAGTCCAAGATAATTCTTAATCTTGGACAAGACAATCCAATGAAGCGTGATGGCGGTTTTGCACGAGATGTTTAACAACCCGGAAATTTTTGGATGAATTTGAAAAACATGATAGTGAGCCATGTTCGATCCAGAATTACTTTCCAAAAACAGGAAATTAAAAAGATAGGAGAAGTGGATTATTGCAGGCTATTTATGTGCTATTTTAGTTTAATGCGCTTAAATTAGGACATTCTAAAATAAAGGAAATGCCTTAATGTACTCTAAAAGAAAATGACAAATGTCTCTTTATGTAAGAAAATTTAATACAATTATGTACGAAAATATACAAGGAGCTGTAATGTCGTGACGTCACAGTAGGTAAAATCGCGGTGAGATCGTTTGTTTACGCTTTTTATTCACCAAGGTATTTTTCGCAATTTCTTTTTGCAATGTTGTTTTATTCTCCCACTTATTAGATAAAAAGCCAAATTAATTGAACTAAAAACACATTCTTTCATTATTTAATTATTAAATCATGAAAACAAATCGGAAATTACACATCAAACATAGCAAATGAAGTGCGTTCGTACTGTAATGAAGTTTTAAAAATATGCAGATCTTGGTATAATAGTATACAAAATTTCGGATGCAGTATAGTATGCGAAATCTTTTGTGTGTACTTGTAAGTACCATTTGTTTTCTATTGTATGGGAAGTAACTTGTAGTAAACCTCAGCAACCTATATCAATTTTATAAAATGTGAAATAGTTTAATAAACTTGAAACACGGCCCAAACAATGTTTCTCCCTATACCATTGTGTAATGGAATACTTTTGTGTGGCTTTATAAATTAATAAAAAATATTCTTTGCACCACAGATTGTACAGAATGCATATTTTAGTATATATTTTATAGATGCATATCAATTTATTACGTTTGAAAGAGTGTATCATCATTAAAATGCACTTGAAATTATTTTTTACCATTGGCCGTCATGTAACGGAATACTTTTTTGCCTCTGTCTTTAAACTATGCATCCGATTTTCATGAAATTTGAAATGACTTAACAAAATTATGTAAAAATTGTGTATTTCAAATTTCAAACGATTCGGTTGGGTGGTTTTCGCGTTGTTGTATGCAGACAGACGGACGGATTGAACGACAACTGTAGGTAGTACGTATTTATATAATTACGAACGCACTTAAAAATGATAAAAGCAAGCATGATTTACAAAATTTATAAAATAATTTTATATACAGGTAATCTCTTAACATTCGCGAGGGTTAGATTCGCGGAAATCTCCGCGACTGTTAAAATCACAGCCGCTAGTGACAATTTTTATATTCTGGTCACACCACTATTTTTAAAAAATACATTATGTATTATATTTTTCTTGCAAAAGTTGTCTGATCGTATGCAAAGTATTTTTCTGTTTAAAAAGTGGTTCGAAGTATTCGCAAATGTTGAAATGTTCTGCATGTTTCTATTTCGCGAATAATAAAAACTCGTAAATGTTAAAGGATATCTGTATTAAAAATCAATCTTGAATTCGCAAACTAAAAGCATATTTAAGTAAAATAAGCTTAATTTACATAATTTATAAACAAACGTGAATTTATACACTTGACATCACTCATTTTTATAGACATTGGTTACAATGTAATTTATTTTAACATTATATTTCTTATAAATTCGATAATTTACACAAAATTATGCTGAAGTTAAATGAATTAGATCTCTTATTTAAATTTCAATCCTTCCAGTAGCAGAACAAAGTAGTTCTATCCTCTATCATTGTCATCTACCATTGTAACCTATCCTCGTGTTTATCAACTATCTTTATTAAACAAAAACTATTGTTTGAGCATTTTAGTAGTTTTGGTTGCTATCTATTTGCAAAACTCTAAAATTCTTTTAAATATGAAAACTGAAGGGTGAGTCAAATGCTCCCTATGGCCAAACCTCCCCAGTCTCTCCTTTATGAAAGAATCATTCATAACTTTTCGTGGCGTGTTTGTACCATAAAAATAACGATCTCTTGAGGATCCCATATCATAAATACAACGAATACGATATACGAACGTCAATGTATACAGTTAATTTTATTTGGTTCAGATTTCTTCCTCATAGCGAGAGCTATTAGACAATAGTTCCGGCCTCTGCTGAGTGAATAACCCAGGGCCGTAACTAACGGGAGCAGAGGGGGCATGTGCCTCGGGCGCCTGAATAAAGGGGCAACAAATGAAGGTTTTGTTTGTTGATCATTCCCACGTGTATGTTTAGCACGGTATTATTAAAATTGTTCTGGCTGGGACATGCTAAAGCTAAGGTATCGAAGAATCTCAGAATGATATGGAAAAGAAGATAAATTACTACTTAAGGATCCTGTGTAAAGCGGAATTTATTTTTATTTAGTTTTCAAGGTTTTAATTAATTAATATTTGACAAAGTACATTACGTAGTTCAGTATTACATATGTTATGATTACATATTTCATATTTTAAAATAACTCGGTTATTAGAAAATTAGTAAAATTCTCTTTGTAAATATACCTTGCAGTGGAAAGGGGGGGGGGGGCAAAAGCTGTGTTTGCCCCCGGTGCAAAAAAAAGCTAGTTTCGGCCCTCGAATAACCCTGTACGTTCTAAAATAATACTGCCCTACAAATTAAACACTCCATCTATATGCACATATAGACATCACCTTGCAGCTACAATATTTAAAAAATTAAAGTATTTTACAACATCTGATTTTAAACAGTTAGATACTAAATCAGATAAAATCAAAAGAAGTTTTTAGATATCAACTTTAAAAAATGGCAGCAATATTAAACTTTTGCTTGTGAGCTCTGATAAGGGACATCCCAATACGAGCAGTAACTGGGACGCTGTGACACGCGTGTTTCTGATTGTGACTCAATCATAAAACTCAATGTCAAAAACTGTGTTCATTGAAAAAAATGTTGTCATAACCATATCACGGCAATGCTGAATCCACCTCTCTGGAAGTAAGAAAATCAAATTGCGACGTATAAGCGTTCCAAAATAATGTTTACATGTAGGTTAAAAATAAAAAAAATCTAATGAAATACGTATAATTATTTGTCATACACCCAACTTAAAGAGGCATCAATTTTATGAGAAAGAAATTTCAAGATTTTTTCCCTCTATTTCGAGTGTCACAGTTTTCTTCAGATTTATTCTATTAAAATCATCTCTTCAGAACTAATTCTTTGCCAGGTGAGAAATATATTACACTAGCGGCCCGTCCTTCTCTTTGCTTCGGGTAGAGCAAGTCACCCAGTCCCGTGTCACTACTGATACCGCAAATTGTTACTATCACTTCATCCCATTAAATTCAACTACTAAAAGCATTACCCTCCTTTAAAGTTGTTGGGTAAAAAGTAGCCTATATGTTAATCTAAGGTGTCAGATTCCTCCATACAAAATTTCATAAAAATCGATCCATCCGTTCTTGAGTTATAAATGGTGTAACTAACACGACTTTGTTTTATGGATATAGATTATAGCAGCCCGCCCCGGCTTCGCACGGGTATTAAAGAAAAATTTCAAGTTATAAATTTTTACACACATTCTCATATTCTCTTCTTTGTGCATGGAGTTACTAAAAAAGTGTAAAATTATAAAAGAAAATTTGGATATTAATATTATTTTTTATTTATATGTAATAATGTTTGTAAAAAGTTGTACATCTACAAAACAAAAGCCATTAAATTTATTGGATCAGAGATTCCCTGTAAATAATGTGTTGTTTTATTTTGTGGCAGCAAAATAAATTGATTTTCAGGAGCTCCGACCCGCGATAGGCAAAGATACAGTTGGCCATAAGTAAAACATTCTTTTCGTAGGTCGATCCCTACTAATTTGAAGATTTGACCTTGGGACTTATTAATAGTTAACGCGAAAGATGTTTTTACAGGGAATTGAAACCGTTTAAATGGGATTGGTAGATCAGTTGGAATCATCGGTATCCTCAGTATATGAGCTAGTGTACCAGCTGCTGGGCAGGTGATAATGGTTGCTACAGTTAAATTGTCTTTCATTTCCTTTATAAGTAGCCTCGTCCCATTGCACATGTTCGGAGAGCTTAAATTTCTCAAAAGCATGTTTGGAATTCCAATTTTTAACGTCAATTCATGTGGTGGCAGTCCAGAAGGGTTTAGTGAATTTAAAGATTCCTGTGGATAATGGACTGCGTCTTCGATATTAGTCACGGTGTCGATAGATTTGAAATTTTTTACTTGGCCGGGAACTTTTTGAACAATCAGATTGTTTATTTCGTTGACACTATCATTCCTAGGTGGCACTATTGCCCTACAACACAAACAATGAAAGTCTTTTTCGTGTAAATTCTCGATGTCAGGGTATACTGCATCTATTAAAAATTCTAAACTATGGACTATTTGGCCTAGAGACTCATCCAGAAGGATAATTTCTGCTTAAATTTGGAGTGGGGAAAATTCCTTCCACAAGTTTAAGCAGTTGTTGTGGAAAATCACTATCTGTGATTCCATGAAAATGAGCTCTCATATTTGTCCGTAATTTTATATTTTCAATCGAAGTCCATAAGGGCGACGATTTTAAGCATGCTTTGATGATATCTGCTCGCGTACCTCTGTTAATAACAGGAAGAGTCTGTTGGAAATCTCCCGCAAATACAAAAATCCCTGTCAGCTGGGCCTATAGGCGGAGGTAGATTTCGAAGAGTGCTCATTTCAACAAAAAAAAAAATATGATTAGAGATAAACCCAGTTTAATAACTTCATTTGGCCGTTTATGAAAAATTTTTAATTTCATTTTTCTGCAAAAACTGGTTTTATCAGAATCATCTTAAGAAAAATTCAGCTCAAATGCCCATTTTGACAACATATTTTGAAATAGATTCTGAATTTATTAAAAAATCGACCAAAACAGTACATTATACAGTTCCTAAATAACAAAAAACTGTCAGTTGAATGCATTTGAGAAAAAAATTGAATTTAAAAATGAGTCATAAAATAACCGATTTATTGTTTGAATACATCCTTAATTCTTTAATCATGATTGCTTCGGAAAATTTTGTGCGAAATACTCACTTTCACAGCATTTTAAAAAATATATTCTATCTTTATCAAAAAACTGGCCAATTCGTCACAGTATATATTTTCTAAATAAGAGGATCTGTAAATTGGATGCGTTTGAGAGCGAAAATGGATTTTAAAACGAGTCATAAAAAACGCAATTTGCTATGTGAAAACTTCCTTAAATTTTCAAATCACGAACACTTCGGGAAATTCTGTTCAAAATACCCTTTTTGGTAGCCTTTTTTGAAATATATTCCGTCTTTATCAAAAAACTGACCAATGCATCACATTATATAGTTCCTAAATAAGAGGATCTGTAAATTGGATGCGTTTGAGAACAAAAATGGATTTAAAAACGAGTCAGAAAAAAACGCAATTTCTTATTTGAATACTTCCTTCCATTTTCAGTCCCGATGACTTTCGGAAATTCTGTTCAAAATACCCTTTTTGGTAGCCTTTTTTGAAATATATTCTGTCTTTATCAGAAAATTGACCAATGCGTCACTTTATAGAGTTTCTAAATAAGAGGATCTACCATTTGGATGCGTTTAAAATCAAAAATGAATTTAAAAATGAGTCAGAATATAAGCAGTTTGGATTTGAGGTTTTTTCTCCAACTCCTATTTTTGTTTGATTTCTTTTTGCTATACGAATTGGTCCTATGAAAAACTTATCAATATAAAAGTAGTAGATATTTTTGAGAAGATGTAAAATAAATTTAATCAGATTTGATATCTTAAAAATTGACGGAGTTATGGATTTTTCTCTTTTTTCAGCGCCCTTTTTCTTTTCGTTTTTAATTTTTTTCATCGGTAAAAGTTGGTCCTATCAAAAACTTGTAAATACAAAAGTTTTAGATAATTTTAAGAACATTTACAAAAAATTTAGTTGGACTTGATATCTTGAAAATTGACGAAGTTATAAATTTTTTTCTCTCAAAATCCCTGTTTTTTCGCCCCTTGAGCCCACTTCTAAATTTATCAAAAATCTGTCATGCATATACTTTTGGCCCATTTTTAAGAAGTAATATAAACTTTAAACCGATTCGATATCTACTTTAATTAAGAAGTTATGGCGTTTTTTCGGTTTTCACAAAAACGCCCCCTATTCCGACCCCCTTGGTCCGATTTTGCCCATTAACGAACTTAGCCAAGATTTTATCCCCTTTGATTTTATGTATAAGTTTGGTGGAGATTGGTAAAGAATTATAGAAGTTATCGTGTCCATAAAAAGTGAGATAGATAGATAGATAGAGAGATATATAAACTGGTGCGATTGCAATAGGTAGTATTTCTTACGAAATCTACCTAAAAGTAATCCCGCCCATGAGAGCAGAGGAGTTTCTAAAATCTTTTAAGGTTCTGTCCACGGCCTCTATATGTGCTCTATTCAATTCAAACAAACAAACAATCAAACCTTTCTTCTTTATAATATTGGTATAGATGTGACGTCATTATTTACCAATTTTTATTAGTTACATATATCCATGCCATTTGTTCTTTTAACAAATACTTCAAAATTCCTATGTTATTTAAAGTATGACTCATATTTTTCCAAATCAAATATTTTATTAATAATTTAAGTCTTTCTCGTTCACTTTACTTCTAATTATGTCGCGATTTTTCACAGACAACCTCTTATTAACGTAACCGATATTCGCGCGTTCCCCTTATATAATAAAATACTTTTTTTTTTTTCCCCCAAGTATGTCATACTGATTTTCCTTTGAATTCTTTTTATTTTAATTTTTCACGTGGATACTGTTCAACTGAAAATTAATTGCAGAGGAGAAATTATTATTCGAAATTTTGATTTTTTTGGCAACGGGAAAGAAAAATGGTTATTTTTTTATCGGAAAAATTTTAATTTATTCTGTATGAAAAATAATGAAATTTTGAATCATTAAGGAAAATATTTAAATAAATCAATTAAAAATTAGCCTATGTTCACCGGAAATAGTGTAGCTTTCCAACGGTGAAAGAATTTTTCAAATCCGTCAAGTAGTTTCGGAGCCTATTCAATTCAAACAAACAAACAATCAAATCTTTCCTCTTTATAATATTAGTATAGATTATTAATTTTAATATCAATGAAAACTAGTAATTAAACATAATTAAAATATTCAACATGTATTAAAAAAAATAAAGGATTTTTTAATACTACAATTTGCGCAAAACAGTACAACCACAAGGACTAACTTTTAGTTTCAATTTTTGGTTTTGAGGAAATTAAGGACGTTAAATATAAACATATATTTTATTTTATTTGGTTTTGTTTTTATAAAAAATATTTTAAAGCCAGATGGTCATATGATTAAATCATAATAACCATTCAAAAACACATTCTAATCCCAATAAATAAAATTTATATCGTTAAATTTATAAAATAATTGGTCGGACAAATTGGCCTAATGGTTCATGTAAAATAAACGATTAATCTATCTATAATGGTTATGCATATATTTTTAAGCTGCGCACAAGTAACAAAACGATATCTTGAGAAAAAAGGATGCAAGGTTAAAAATCAACTAATATCCTAATAAACTAGGAAGCAGCAGCACAGACAATCACCTCATAATTAAAGTACCTCATTATAATTAAATCTTTTAACATTCGCTATTTTAACATTTGCGAGTTTTGATTATTTGCGAAATAAAAAATGCAGAACACTTCATCATTCGCATTACTTTTTAAATAGAAGAATACTTTATATACTTATTGACAACATTTGCAAGAAAAGTGTATTACAAAATTATTATTATTTTTTTTAAATAGTAGTGCGAACAAGATAAAAAAAAAAAAACAGTTTTGAGGCTGCGGATTTGACATTCGCGGAACCTAATCCTCGCATACTTTTAATTTAAAATTGATTTGGTCCTAATTGGAACCTCTTCATACGGTTTGATTTGTTTGATCTAAAATAACAGAAATATATCAAACACAAAAAGATGATTTTTTAAGGTTTAAAACTAGCAATTTCATTTAATGCTAAGGACGGTGATATAGTATTGATACTACTTAATTTTGAACCTCAACTGCCATAACTTCAAAGGAATTTTGTAATAAGAATGTTGATTGTATAATATAAGTGAAGAAAAGATTTTACTTATTAACAAATAATTGTGTTCATAAATTCTGGTATCATTCAATAATTTCATCATTTTATCAGCAGAAATACTTTGACCTTTAAAGACTTTAAGTGAGTTCTATACCTTTTTCTTTTTCTGTCTTTTTTTCTGTAAATTTAAATCCTTTAACTCTTCAACAGGTGGACTGTGGTATTCCGTGTCGATGAGAAGAACGATCCGGGAATGAACCCAGCAGCTTCCGGTTCTGGTTCGGGTGGAGGTGGATCGGAGGACAACACGGCCATCTTTGTGATGAACAACTACTTCGGGATCGGAATCGACGCATCCCTCTGCCTCGATTTTCACAACGCGAGGGAAGAAAACCCCAACAAATTCAACAGCAGGTTATAAAACTTTTTTTTACTTGCTGATGCTGTTAATTCCATTTTTAAAATCAAATAGATGCAAAGTGTCTCATAACGGATTGACTAACTCCAAGATTTAATAACTTGCAAACTGTGTCAGCTGTTAAAGAAATTCTTGCTGGAGAGTAATAACTTGTTTTTACTATACACTGTTAAAATTCTGCTGCATTTTGCTGCAACGCACTCCACCGCTTGTATATAATATCTCTATTCCAACCAATGAGAAAGCTCCATTTCACGGCCAAGTAACCGTTTTCTATACAAGCAGGGGAGTGCATTGCAGCAAAATGCAGCAGATTTTTAACAGTGTATGCTTAAGATACCTTAGACCGCCAGTTATGAAATGGTAACTTCCCGGAATTGAATGTTTGTTCACATCGAAAAACTAACCTCACTGCTAAAATATGCAATTTTTGCTGCATATTTTTCACTCCACCGTTTTCATAGAAAACATTTACTTGACTATTTCATAGAACATTCTCATTGGTCAGAATAGAGATATTCTATAAAATCATTGGAATGACTATGCAGTAAAAGCTGCCAATTTTTAAAAGTGTAAAATACTCAGTGAAGGTCATGGCATCTGCCATCTTAACAAATGTAAAGTATGTGCATGTAACTAAAATAAAACCAGCCACAGCAGGCAATCGGTAAAATCGAAGCATCGATAGTCAATGAGAGTGAGCGTCTGTCTTTAATTGAAAAAAGTGGAACTCACTGTGAGAGTACCACAAACTTTCTCAGAGAGTTTGGCAATCTGAGATATTTTAAGCGGATAATGGGAACAGGGTATAATGTAAGATGTCAGGAGTATTTTTACTGTGATTCCCGGTTTTGGTTCAAAGTACCAAGTACCAGCGTAAGGTGCCGTGAACAATAGCCATCCAATCGAGGCAGAAGAAGAAATCACTCAGACGTGATGCCAACGTAGAAGGTCGACCATGTGGGTCATATTCGTCGATACAATTTTGTTTTTAAAGTCCCGACTCTGAACTCAATCTGAATGATATAATTTTGGAATCTGAGTCCTACGCCAATGATCTATTGAATTCAAAATCGGGTCTTAAAAGTGATTCATTCCATACGTTTGACCTTTACGATTCACACCATTGCTTGGAATTTCTACTTCTGCCTCAATTGAGCGCTTAAAGCTTGAAATAGCATCTGTCGCTCATATTTGAAACTAAACCAGCGAATTACATTAAAAAAGTTTGAGATGATACATCACTCTCCTGTAAATGTTTATTTAACAGCTGTCATTGTTTACAAGTTTTTAAATTTTAAGATCAGTCAGTCCATTTTAGGACAAACGGTATTAAATATATTAGTACCGTTACCCACAGTAATATTTCAGATCCTGTATATCTATCTTTCAGATCTTATTTAACTATTGTTCGCATTTACCTTTCAAAGTGGCGGGATAGACTTATCAAAAGGGAACTTTCTAATGTGCAAAGGGGACCTTCTTTTAATTAAAAAAGGCACTTCTTCTTTAGCTATTTTTACTTACAAGCATAGATTACATATTGAACTGTAAGGCAACAAATAACTCGATCTAAAAGAAAATACATAATATGTTATATATGCTGGCAACAGCTTCTATAAATTACATTAAAAATAGCAATATATTTTGAGAAAATTGCAGGATGAAAAGTGGCTACTTGTGAAAGGCAAGATGCATAGCAGCTTTATAAAAAAAAAAAAAAAAAAAAAAAAAAAAAAAAAAAAAAAAAAAAGTGGGCTAAAAAACATCTAATATTACGTTCACAATATGTCATAATGAGTCATTGAGTTTTTTTCAACCATACAATCCGGAATTAGACTTTATCTGTTCATATTACCAAATATTTTAAGAAATTTAACTTAGCTAAACAGAAGACAGGGGATGCTAATAAACTGTTAAATTTGTAACTACAAATTCTGGTTGTGCATCGTTTATTATTGTTTTTATTCTTAGTGAGGTGTAAAATAAAAAAAGGATTGAAAGAATCGTTCGAAAAAGCTGATTAATTATTTTTAGAAATAATTAACCAGTAGTAGAAAATAGTCCTTCGACAAGGTCGACAGCAGTTGGATGTGAGCCATTTCCTTGCGCAGATTCATACATGAAATGCATGTCGCCAAGCTTCGCATTAGTGTAACAATGAAAGTTGCTGGAAATATATGCATTAAGGTACAGTTAATGGCATTTTAAGTCAGCTTTCATCCGTTGAACTCAACAGTGCCCGCTATTGCATCAATACTGCATTTCCGTACTCACATTCCTATACAAAATCTGCTTATTTAGGTGCCCTCTAGCTGCCTTTACATTTTTGACATATAATTCTAACTTTTCTTTGCGGAATCGACTTCTCCCTCTTTATGCTTTCGAATAAAATTAGTCGTTGGGGGCCACCGTAATACTTACCCATCATGGATATGTATATGAAAATAAAACATGTGAAAACTATTTATACAATGCATTGCAATTCATAAACAAAATTTAAATATTGTTAATATACATAGTAATGCTATATTAAAGAACTGCTGATGTACCAATTTCGACAAATTATATAAAACGCCAAACTACTCAAGTAGTACCGAACTGCATAAAAGAAACATCCTTATAACTCCAAAAATAATAATTCTATTAACTAACAATTAACTGCGTCGGATTAAGCGTCTCATTTCCAATTAAAATATACTTCTGAATTGAAATTTGAATGAAATACAGGGTCATGAAAAATCGAAGAATTTGAAAAACAAGATTATGAATATCTCGGCAACTAATAATCCGATCGACTTCGTTCTATATGCAAAATGTGTGTTATTTTATTGCCTTTTAAGTCCATTCTTTAGAACAAAAAAATTCGAAAATTTTTATATACCTTTCATCAGAACGAATTTTTCGAGAGTCCGAAAAAAATAGTTCCGTATAATCGAGGTTGCTGATATTAAATAGGGTTCGTCCCATTCTTACATACTAACTACATACAAAATTTCAAGCCTCTATCTCAATTTGTTTGGGAGATAGAGCGTTTACAGACAGACAGACTGACAGACAGACAGACAGACGGACGACAAAAAAAAATTTCTAAAAATATGTTTTTCGGAATCTCTACTATCTAAAACGTGTAAATCCATCAAAAAAAATTTTCGATTTTCAAAACGATTGCAAGACTTACCCTATACTACGTATGATGGGTAAGTAATTAGCTAAAATGCAAAATCTTAATACCAACACACAGGAAATCTATTATTTCTTCTCTGTACAGGCAGAAAGGACATTTTTAGTTTGAGCCTACACTGTCAAAAATCTTGTCCTATTTTGAACTAAATTTTGGTGCTCAATAGCTGCCACTATAATATAGTGAAACCTTGAACCAGTATTTGGAGCTCCTGATGAAGCATAGTTCCAATAGTTGCAAATAGGAAGCTCCAAATGTTGGTACGAGATTTCACCATGTTATGGTAGTAGTTAATGAGCATTAAAATTTGGTTCAAACTAGAGCAAAATTTTTAAAAGTATAAACTTTTGAAGCATTATATAATTACAGTTTTTTTATGAGTTTTTATTAAAGTTATAATGATGTACCTATATTATCTTGGTATCTTTGAATAATTTTATAGAATCTAATAAGTATATAAAACGTTGTTGTTTAATTTTGCGTTATTACTAAAAAAAAAAAAAAAAAAAAAAAAAAAATATTTTCTTGTTGTGTTTAAACTTTTGAGACAAAATTATATTAATTTTTAGCGTATATTTCACTTGGAGTTTGTTTTATTTATTATTTTATTACTTACCCATCATACGTAGTATAGGGTAAATCTTGCAATCGTTTTGAAAATCGAAAAAATTTTTTTGACGGATTTACACGTTTTAGATAGTGGAGATTCCGAAAAACATATTTTTAGAAAAAAAATTTTGCCGTCCGTCTGTCTGTCTGTCTGTCTGTCTGTAAACGCTCTATCTCCCGAACAAATTGAGATAGAGACTTGAAATTTTGTATGTGGTTAGTATGTAAGAATGGGACGAACCCTATTTAATATCAGCAACCTCGATTATCCGGAACTATTATTTTTGGACTCTCGAAAAATTCGTTCTGATGAAAGATGTATAAAAATTTTCGATTTTTTTTGTTCTAAGGAATGGACGTAAAAGGCAATAAAATAATACACATTTTGCATATAGAACGAAGTCGATCGGATTATTAGTTGCCGAGATATTTGTAATCCTGTTTTCCACATTCTTCGATTTTTCATGACCCTGTATTTCATTCAAATTTCAATTCAGAGGTATACTTTAATTGGAAATGAGACGCTTAATCCGACGCAATTAATTGTTAGTTAATAGAGTTATTATTTTTGGAGTTATAAGGATGTTTCTTTTAAGCAATTTGGTACTACTTGAGTAGTTTGGCGTTTTATATAATTTGCCGAAATTGGTACATCAGCAGTTCTTTAATATAGCATTACTATGTATTAACAATATTTAAATTTTTTTTATGAATTGCAATGCATTGTATAAATAGTTTTCATATGTTTTATTTTCATATACATATCCATGATGGGTAAGTATTACGGTGGCCCCCAACGACTAGTTTTCACTTTGCATTTATTTTTATCTACTTATTTTTCCCTTGTTAGTACAAGGAAATGGTCACAGATTGCAGCTTAATATTTGTTATGATCTGTTTTTAGAGTAACTGACTACACCCATTATAAATTGTGTAATATTTTCATAGAAAACTGAAGCATAGAAAATAATTTACGGACTTGCATTTTACATAGGTTTACCGGATTTATCTTTGATCGTAATTTTTTTTTTATGAATTAAAGAGCTGTGCTCAAATTATTTAAATGTATCATTTTTATGTACCTTTGAATGAATGAAGTAATTATGAAGACATTTTCTATTAAGAATTCATTGTGCATTAGTTTTCAGTCTTCATATATATATTTTTAAATATTTCATTTTTAATATTTTTAGCATCCGATGCTATTTCTTTCAGACAAGCCAAAAATGTCGTGTCATCAGCCCTGAATTTTCTAGTCAACCGATTTTGATAATTATTTTTTTAAATGAAAGCTATTTATTTGTAGTTGTGCCCATTTTAGTTATTTTTTAATTTATTTCCATTTTTATATTTTAATTTTAATTTTAAAAGCTTTTTCATAACATTTCTTCAAAATGGTGGCAACACAGTTTAGCTTTTCTCTCGATAATAAAAATTTATTTTTTAAAATGATTGCGTATAATTATGCACTAATTGAGTTAAAAAATATATATTTACTGAGAAATAATATTAATAACGTAAATAAAATGTCAGAAAATAATTTATGATAAAAATTAATGTCTAAATCAAAATAAGAGAAATTTCAAATGAGGAAAATTATGTCATTCAGCAACCAGATAAAAGGGAATTACAATATTATTATGGATGCCTTTTTCATAAACAGTAACTTTTAAAGAACATTTGAAGAAAAAATGACGTCACTATTTAAAACATCGTATTTTTACTCATAACGATATTAGGTACTACTCTGTTATCCCGTCGACCAATTTCGCCAAATTATACAAATCGCCACACAATTTGTATTTTAAATAACGAAAAAATAAATAATTAGTAGAATATTAATAAAAATATTAATAAAAAGTCGAAATAAAAATCACTTAATGACATTTTAAACACATGAATCGTATTTAATGTCATTGAATGTGACATTCACGATCATCCATTATTGGCATTTAATCTTATAGTTTGGCGATAATTTTTTGGTCGATGGGATAACCTAGTAGTACCCGATATTATTTTTTTTCTTTAAAAAAAAAAATAAATAAATAAATAAATAAAGCTATTTTTCTGTGAATGCATATAAAATAAAATTTCTGGATTTCGCCGGCACTCATATTACAATTTTAACTGTAGATGTGCGAATATTTGAATGCAAAATTGTAACTGGCAAATTTGACATTTACTTTGTAAATATATTTATTATATATTGATTCAATAATGTAATTACTTTTGCTTTTTTTAAAACCAAATCGATCGGGTCTTTTAAACATTTCATTCGTCGAAATCGACGGGATTCCATTCGTTTTATTGTTAAATTGCATTTCCTTTTACTCAGAGTCTATAAAAAAGCGTTTAAACTAAAGAAAAAATCCGTTTTTGATGAATCTAGTCAATGAAGAAGTAGCACGTCAAATTGTATCTCTTTATTATTCCGCAATTCCAATATCTCAGAGAGAAATTGCTATTCAATTTTCTATTTCACGCCGTTTTGTTTGCTATTATATTGATAAACACAAGAAAAATGAAGTTAGTTCATAGCAATCTAAACGGGGTCGCCCTTCTAAAAAACTTCTATCGATTTTTTTTTCTAATCGGAGGCGAAACTGAATTCTGCAATGGTAGAATCTACATTGATCTTGTTCTGATTTTTTTTTCAAGATTCTATAATAATGTATTTATTTCAATTGTATAAAAAACAAAAGTGTGGCTATTTAGATGTATTTTTGTTTTCGCAGGTTCCACAACAAAGGGGTGTACGTGAAGATGGGACTGCGGAAGATGGTGAGTAGGAGGACGTGGCGCGACTTCCACAAGGAGGTCCGCCTCGAGGTCGACAACAAGGTCATTGACTTGCCCCCCGTCGAGGGCATCATCATCCTCAATATACTCAGGTGAGAACCTACACTAATGCACATGCTTGTTTGACAACTGAATTCTTTGAAAAAGGTGTTGTGTGCCATTTGTAAAGGACTCTTTTGTGGTTTCTTCATAATAGAACGAGGGGGAATGAACAAAGAGCCATGAGATAAGGAGCCCAACCATACTTGATGGAAAAGTTCCTGTTAGGCGATCACCAGTCCTCTTCATGCAAATTCTATTAAAGATGAAAAACACTGTGTCGCCACACCAAACACGCCGATAGTTTGTAGATCCATGTGTCGTTAAAAGTGCGGACACATCAGTTAAAAGTGCGGGCACACATAACCACTACTTGCGGTCTGACGTCAACGTGTTTTATGTATAATGACTTTTCTATGTCAAGGAAGGAAAACTTCAATCCAACTGCAGGACAGAGGAGCTTCCTCTCAACTAGGGTTAAGATCGTTATCTCCTGTGCTATTATAATCTCTCCCTTTTCTATTGTCAATAAACCGCAGAAGGGAGCAGAAGAAAAGATTTCCACGAATTCATTTGAAGTTGGTCAAAACACACGTGTCTTAAGGCCAAAACAGACCTGACCACTTCGAAGTTCAACTGAATTCCTGGAACTCTCTTCTTTTCTCCCCACCTGTGGTTAACTGACAATAAAAAACGGGGCAGATGACAATGGTCCGGGAGGTTACATTACAATCCAGAAAGACTAGAGGCCCTTTGGCGGATTGGAGTTGGCAGCTTTTGGCTCTTTCGTTGGTAGAGAAAAACCAGTTTTTAGGGGAGGAGAAATGAATTGCAGCACTTTGTATCGTGTAAACATGGTACTGTGTAAATCTATTGTTAAATGCTTTTGAAATAGAAATTACTCCTCTGTTCCCAAAACAAATGATAAACTTTGTTATTTTAAAAAATAACTTATAATTCTGATTTTTATAATGCAAATAAATTATTTCATTTATTTAGATTTTTCAAATTTTTACAACTTTAAATGATTTTATTACGCATTGTTATTTTTGTACTACACTGCAACATAATTTGTTGTAATTGCCTAATTTGTTTTTTACTGTTTTGTTTATACAGTTTCTTAGTTTTTGTAAAATCGTAAAAATCTTCTAACAGAAATGTAAATTTAGAATTTTATAAAGAAGTTCTGAAATTGGTTTGGGTGATAAAGCAGATACAAAATAATAATAATAAAATGACTATTCAAATAAACGTTGATTGTTAAAAAATGCTATTAAAAGTCAAACTAGAAAAGGAAAAAAAATAGTTTATTCTGTATTTGAATAACATCATATAAATAATTTTTTATGCGTAATATTTTTTGTTTATAAGATTTAAGATTTATTCTAAATTAAAATACATAGCTAAATTCTGTATTGTGTAATTAAGACCTATGAATAAGTGTTTCCTTTTGAGAAAATAAATTTTATAGTGAAATAATTTAAACAATAATGATTAATATAATTGTAAGTTAATAATGGTAAGTTATTGTAAGTAATTGTAAGTTAATCGCTACAAAATTAAAAATCAACATTTGTGATAATCTGATAGAGTAGGGACAATGTAACTTTTTATAGCAAAAAAACATTTTTGCACTCATATTATTCACGAAAAAAAAAAAAAAAACAGAAAAGAAAAGAGAAAACAGATTAAAAAAAAATTTTTTTTCACTTTAAAAATGAAATTTGAATACTTGTGATACAAAATAATAATAATAATAATAATAAACCTCTATGATTAACATATTTAATATCGCTGCGTTTAAAATTTATTATATATATGTTCGTAAAACTTTTCTAAAGCGACCACGTTCCGTTAAAATAAAAAGTGGTCGCTCCGAGAAGTGGTTTCTTGATGGAGGTCATATTTATATCTAGATTTTAATTATTAGAAAAAGGTAACAATTAACGTTACTAAAATTTATTTTTTTACACCAGAAAAATAAATTTAACTATCAAAACAAAAGTTAATTACACCAGATTTAAAAAAAAGTTCATTGAAGTTTGTTTGGAGGTTACGCTTTTATCTTTTATAACTTTTATTTTAAGGTCCTTTCAAAATTCAATAAATAAATGCATTGTTTATGAACGAGAACAAATAATGACGATTCCGTTACTTAATCTATTTCTTTGAGAGTTTCCTGACAAAACAGGGCAGCGGAGATTATTGACAATCATTCTTAATTCGCCATCAGAGTTAAATACATTGCCTATAAAGACAATAAGAGATTTAACCCTCAACTGCTCTCAAAGACCGCTGAGTTTTTTAAGTTTCAGAGTTTAACTCTTAATTTTTAGTTTAACTATAGACATTGGTCGAATTTTGTTTCGTTTGGAGCCCTTTTAATATCTCTAGAAACTTTTGAACAGCTTAATTTTATTTATAATAGTCCTGTATATAAAGTTTAATACACAAGTAGTATTCTGAGAGTTAGTTTAACATTTTATTCATCTTTCGATTAAGTGGTCTGACAGACCGCTCACAGTAGTTATGCGACAATTTTTGTCATAGCAGTTAAAGGTTATACACATAAAAGTCACCTGAATAATAATAAAAATTAAACTTAGTTTAGAAGTTTGGTGAATAATGCGCTCTACAAAATTCTTTTTCTAATAAAACCTTCTTCAAACGGCCAAAGAAGAAAAAAAAAAAAAAAAAAACGGAATTTGTTTTAGTTTTTTCAAAGAAATGAGTCGCTCATGAAGGGAGTTCAACTGGGATGATGACTGAATGATTTTGTTCCATGAAAAAATGGTCGTTCAGGTAGGTTTCATTGTATTTAATTTTTATGATAACAGAACTCATTTTATTAAAATATGATTATTTAAAATGCAATAGTTCTAATGATTAACCACATACTCTTTTTTAAACTCGTTTTACGTATGAGTCAATAAATAAAAGCAAATAAAAACAATTGTCTCACTGATTACAAATTTTAAAAAAGAGCTTTGAATATTTAGCAGTTGACGCTTTTAACAATAATTTAAATGTTGCTTGTGTTATGTGTCATCTAGTTGATAAATGAAGTTAAGAATAATAGTGACAACATGTAAAAAAATGTTTAATTTCACTTTTGGATGCTTTCTAAATGTTATTATTTCTTTTAAAAAATAACTTTGAAAAATGGCCGTTTTAACATACATATTGCGGCTATTTTTTCATTTTCATTTTACTTAATAAACAAACAAATATATTTTTCTATTCAACTTATTAAGGCCTGAATTATTATCTTCGTTAAAATCTAGATTTTGCATTTCCCACCATTTTTTTTAAATATGAGCAACTTTTATCTTAACTTATCGAGGAATTTGTTATCGAAATTTTTTCGAATTTTATCGAAAAAAAGTATTCATCTTCCTTTTTACGGGTGTGAAAAGCGTTTACTTGCCATTTTTATAACCGTCCCAAAAATGGGACGCTAGGCACTAATGGGATAAATCAGCATACATTTTATTAAATAACCATCATTTTTTTTATGCAACATATATTAGCTATAATCTACGATATAAACAAGTTTCGTAAACAGAACATGCACTTAAAAAACAATAACAAACAGATACTATAACAAACGATAACTGACAGCTCTTAGTGCAGACCAGCGGATCCCAAGCGGGGTATGCTAAAACAATATTAATGACGGAAATCACAAAAAGGGTTAGTAAAGTCATTAAAATAAGAGAAATGACAATGTAATTTGTATCAATTTATTGCATGATTGAAATAAGAAGATTGCTTACAAACAAAAGAATTTTTACGTTATCTAGTTGATTGGAAAATGGGGGGTGGGGTGGGGGGGTGGTATTTATGAGAAATGGGGTTATTTCGAAATGAAAACCCAAATAAAAGGGTAGCAAAAAAAAAAAAAAAAAAAGGTTAGGATTTGGGAAGCGCTAATGCAGACGATTTTCATAAACCTTGAAAATAACATTTTTCACAAGAGTTGTGATTTCTAATTAAGATAGTAATCATATGTTAGACGCAGAACTCAATTGTTTTAGTACATCTATCCCCCCCACCCTCCGAAAGTTAATCCTGTTTCTTCTTTCATCTCTCTTCCATGCACATGAATTGAAACTCCACTTTCCCCTGTAAACAAATGGGTTACTGAAAAAAGGGTAGCAAGAAGTGAAGTTTTAGCCCTCTTGGCTCTTTGCGTTTTATCGCGCCAAGGGTCTCTAGTCTTTCTGGATTGTTATGTAGCGTCCGGGAGATGACTATCTCAACCCTACTTAAGCGAAAGATTTTCGTTCTACACTTGGATTGAAGTTGAACTACAAAAGTCATTAACATCAAACATGCCGAATGCGGACATAAAATGCGCTGCCTGCTAGCCGCAAAAAGTACTGCAGTCTGAATGCAGCCTTAGGCTGTGCTCAGGCAACACTAGCTTGAAAAATCCGCTGGAAATTATTCCGCTTGAAAATTATTTCCGCTGGATTTATTTTTTAAGGATTCTGAAGTCAAAAGACAGGGGTGGTGATAACATGTTAGGGATCTTTTCGGCTGACCTGTCACCCAGCGACAGAAGGCTATTTTCTGTTCTTCCATTCTCTCTCTTCCTAATGAATTAAAATTATAACAATCGACGTTTTTATCATCATTTATCACCCTCTTCAGATTGTTTCATAAGATGATCATAGATGATGACTAAAATGTCGATTGTTATCATTTTGATTTAACGTTTAATTTTTACGTTTATAAACACTCTGTACACACCATTTAGTAAACTTGTGAGTTATTTTATTTTCACGTTAATATTGTAATATAATCCTGTTTTCTTTTATCTGTGCCATTTATTTCAATTTTATAGATGCGCTTACAGCAAGTTTCCAAGGATTGGCGAATAGGAGCGACCCCTAGTGTTGCAATAAACTTTATCGCATTAATCAGTTAATTACTATTTATCACATTAATTGAAACGTTTATTTAGCAATGGACCTTCTGCATGCGACCTGAAGTTGAGACTAAAATTCTTATGCTGGAGATATTTTCTGGCGGTATTTAGCATAGCAGTCCATGGGAGAGTGAGTTATTAATGCTTGTTTGTGCCTTTTTTTTTTTTTTTTGCTAGCAACATATACTTAATATATTTTAATATTGTCGTTTTGCATGCGAAAAGCTTCTCTAAATTTCAAATTTTCCGTTAAAAAGCGTGTATTTAACCTAAAGTCGTTTGATAGCGGTATGTCCGCCTGCGCATATTGGCATTCTGCGCACTGGCAGTGCTTTGAATAACAGATCAGCATACCGCCAGCTCTGGCGTCTGATGTCGCGTGCATAAGGTCCATTGGCACAAGTGCATTTTATGTTACTGCTATTATGTTATGTTAACTTGCATTTTAGACTAGGAGGTGATTGCACAAGCATTCACCTCATCGTGTTCATGGCTGAAATTCAAGTATGAGTTAAAATTCTTTTCCCCTATTATAACGCAATCGGTTTGCCAAGTCCTATCTTCATGGAAACCACCTTCAGACCCGATTTTAGAGGCTGACTCGTAGGTTTGACATTATGTTTTCCTGCACCCAATTCTCGATGTCTTTATATCTTTAGGAGTAGGAAAGCACTCAGTTTTCTCAGCGAAGTGAGTGGTAGTATTTGTCTTCATCGCCAATATGCTTTCTAATATGCATGCATGTTTATCGTCGAATATACATACAATTTCACAGTCTTCAACTCCAGGATGCATCACATAGATCAGGAGGCAGCAGCACAGAGAATCAGTTTAGCGAGTTCACGGACGAAAATCTATGATTAGTTAAATCTCCATTCTCCGATTAAAACGCAATCGGCAAGCCAAGTCCTATCTTGGTGAAAAATTTATTGCGTTTTAACAGGGGAATTGAGTTTTAATTAATTCGGGAATTTCAGCCTCCAATGATTGTCAGGTATAGGACTTCTTGTATGCGGTTTTTTTTTTATGATGGGTTTTTCCCACTTCCACAAATTTAAATTGTTATAACTAAGAACCGTTAAACATAAATGCTTTAAAATTAGAACATGGCTTTTTTAATTGCTTTACTTTAATTTTGATTTATCAAATTAAAAAAAATATTTAATTTTGAAAATATTATTTTTTTTTTCAAACTTTTACTTTAAATATTTTTTATTATTTTTTAATTAATATTTTTAAGAAGGCTGAATCAAAATTAAAATGTAGGTGTTTCTATTTATTTAATTGCTAAAAACTAAAATTCTACAATTATTACATTGATTTACAATAATTTTTAATTACTGTCCACTTTTTTAAATAAATTTTAAATTTAAAAAAATAGAGACGTCTTATCATGTGATTTTGTTTAAAAATGGTATATTTAATCATTACAAAAAATTGCAAAATTGTAATTCAATAAAATATTTTTTTTAATGTGTCCCGGACCCCCTTAAAATAAACAAATTGTCAAAAATAGCCTGTATTTGTTTAAAGAAAATCTTTTTGAATTTATTTTAAAAAGGACCTACAAAATTTGAATCATCAAAAGAATTTTTGAAAAAGCTTTTAAAAATATTAACAACAAAATATTAATATATAATATATAATATATTATAATATATTAATAAAATATTAACGTTATAAACTTAATCGTACAAAGAAAACAGTTCATAAATTAATTCACGTTATTTTATAATTTTATATTCCTTTTATATGAAACAGAAAGGATTTTAATTTAATTAGAAGTATTATTTTATTAAAAAGATTAAAAGTTATTTTACTATCTATAAAAATATCAAAAAATCTACCAAAATTTTTATCGATCTCTTATGATAACGTATGAAATAATAGAGTTATTATTTTGCTCTTATGTATTTCATATGTGTGAGCAGAGTCTATGCATTGTAAATAAAAAATCCTATCGGAGAAATAAACTGATTTAACAAAAATATACATTTGATGACATATTTCCTATAAAATTCTAGCAGCGATTAAAGAAGTTTAATTATAATACTTCAGAATTGAGACAATAGTCAGACAATCATAATATTTTTTAGTTTTGGTTTTTATATTCATTTATAGTCATTTTATATGCAGCAACAAAGTTTTTTTTTAATTTTATTTAAACGTTAATAATTATTGAAAAGATTAAAAATCATTTTACAATGTATAAAATTATTTAAAAATCTATTAATCTTTTCAGTATTAAAATTTAAAAGAAAGATTCAAAATTTCCGTAAAAAATTATCTAAAAAAATTTTAATATACTTTTTTATATTAAAATTAAAAAATGCTCGTAAGTAATGAATTAATATAATACATTAATATAATCATTAAAAATATATTATATACTAAGTTATCAAATGATTTCTTATTCTAAATATATATTATTTCTTATCGACTTCCTATATTTTTAATTAATTTTAATAAACAGAAAATAGTTTTTCCTTTAATTAATTGGATTTTATAACTAAATAATATTTGTTAAGATATTTATTACATTCATTATAATAATAAATTAACTTATAAATAAATGTCTATAAAACAATTTATTAAAAATACCCTTTCAAAACTCGCTTCTTTTATCAACCATTAACATAGAACGACAAATGATAATTTACCGAAACGCTTTATTCATAGAAAGTTTTATAAGCATAGTTCATCATCCCCCAATAGCCGTATGGTTAGGACGCTCGCCTCCCACTCCTACGGCCCGTGGATCGATTCCCAGTTCTTCCCAAGGTCGAAATACATTAGTTAGCTTGATTCCACATATTCCTAAGAGATGGCGTCACCAAAGTTAATGTTATTATTATTTTTTTAATGTATAGTACCATAAAGAGTTACCATAAACTTAACATTTACATGGTTTTTCATAACAATTACCATACACTTAACGATTATATGGTTTCCCATTGAATCACTTTTACCATAGGCAAAAAACCATATGATTGCACTTATAGGGTTTTTTTTATGGTAATTCTATGCCCTTTTTTGCTAAGGGATAAATATCCTTCTATAGTAAAAAAAAAACTAGCCTTAAAAGGAATGACTCCTGGAATGATGCTGATGTGGAAGATTTCCGGGACTAACGAATTCGGGTTGTCCACTCCTTCCATGAGTCGAATAGACCAATCAGGAAAGGGCTCCGTCTATGCATCACCATCTTTATGGGTTACCATAAAGAGAGGAGAGGTTACCATCGCCAACAATCGCCAAGTTTGTCGCCAACTTGGCGATATATCGCCAAATTTGGCGACCAAAATATTTCGCCAAACTTTTAATTTCTTTACAACACCAGTCGTTTGATACATCATTTGAGAGGTTTGCAACTACTTATTCATATAATGGATGTATTGTGCGTTATCCCCCATTCTGCTCCCCAGGGGGGACACATTTTTATTTTCTTTACAACACCAGTCGTGTTACACAAGATTTGAAAGGTCTGCAACTGCTTATTCATATTATGGATGTCTTTTGTGTCACCCCCACACTCTGCTCTCCCCAGGGGGGGGGGCGGTCACATTTTTAATTTCTTTACAACACCAGTTGAGTGACACATCATTTGAAAGGTCTGCAGCTGCTTATTCATATTACGGATGTCTTTTGTGTCGCCTCCCACTCTGCCCCCCAGGGGAGCACATTTTTAATTTCTTTACAACACAAGTCGTGTGACACATCATTTGAAAGGTCTGCAACTGCTTATTCATACCATGGGTTATTGGCGAGCGCAGCAAGCAGGGGTAGACAATAATTTGGAATCGCGAAGCGATTACGCTGGGGGTTGGCGAGCATAGCGAGCAGGGGGGCGGGGCCCCCCTAATAATTTTATAAGAAAGAGTATTAAAAAAATGATTTTATAAGAAAAAGTAAAATATATATATTTAGTAATAAAGCTGTATGCTTATATTTTTAGATTTTTAGTTTAGGTAGTGAAGATTTTTAAATTGTGTTTGAGCTTGTTAATGCGACATGGAAAATAATTCAATTCAAAGTGTGCTTCCTTTTCACTTTCAATATCAATATCAATGTAATTAAAGTAGCTTTGATCCAATCAATGGCCAGTAGCAGTAACCTATTGATACTGATCTTAAGGGGTCAGATCACATTGGCGGTTTAAAAAAAGAAATTATGATTTTTCACAAATTTTAGAGTGGATACTTTCAAAAGTTACAAGTCCATTGCAAAGAGAATTTTACAAAAGTATCAATTAGAGCAAAAGTTATGACTAAACATTTCTTGCATAGAAACATTTGCTGTAATGTTACAAGCCAACTTTGAAGCTGTTTTTCTAAAAATTGATATTTTTGTACTGCGTGCAACTGATTATCATAAAAACTTGAAATTATATAAATTCGAATTTCGTTATAGCGAACCCGGTTTATAACGAACTCCCGGATATCACGAACGAAAATTTTGGTCCCGCCGTTTTTCTATTGTATTTAATGCTATTTTACCCTTTTATAGCGAACCTTCGGAATCTGAAGAATCGGTTATAACGAACTTTTTTCTAATCGACCATGATTTTTTTTTCTCTTTTTTCTTTTCTGTTGATGTGAAAAAAGGTTTTCGACTCTAATTTTATAAGAAAATGCATGCCAGCTAACAAAACATGGTGCAAATTAACTATGTCTCTTTATTAAAGAGTAGTAAGACCTGAACTCTTTCTCTTTTATGGTAGCCATTCTGCAGGTGTGATCACGCCCACCCGTCAGTTATTTTCCATTACTCCTGTCATAGCAAATCAGTAACGCATTTAAGCTTACTTATTTAACTGATGTATTTAAGAATATTTCGAGACATGACAGCATTGTAAAAACATCTTTAAAGGAAGCAATAATCAAAAGCTTTTTTTCCTTAAACTAGGGGGGCGCCGCCCCCCCCGCTTGCTATGCTCGCCAACCCCCCGCGTAATCGCTTCGCGATTCCAAATTATTGGCTACCCCTGCTTGCTGCGCTCCCCAATACCCCATGGTATGAATAAGCAGTTGCAGACCTTTCAACTGATGTATCACACGACTGGTGTTGTAAAGAAATTAAAAATGTGCCCCCCTGGGGGGCAGAGTGGGAGGCGACACAAAAGACATCCATAATATGAATAAGCAGCTGCAGACCTCTCAAATGATATGTCACACGACTGGTGTTGTAAAAAATTGAAAATAGCCCCCTGGGGGCAGAATGGGGGTGACACACAAGACATCCATAAAATGAATAAACAGGTGCAGACCTTTCAAATGATGTGTCACACAACTGGTGTTGTAAAGAAATTAAAAATGTGACCCCCTTGGGGAGAGCGGAGTGTGGGGGTGACACACAAGACATCCATAATATGAATAAGCAGTTGCAGACCTTTCAAATCTTGTGTAACACGACTGGTGTTGTAAAGAAATTAAAAATGTGTCCCCCCCTGGGGAGCAGAGTGGGGGATAACACACAAGACATCCATTATATGAATAAGCAGTTGCAAACCTCTCAAATGATGTATCAAACGACTGGTGTTGTAAAGAAATTAAAAATTTGGCGAAATATTACAGTTATCGCCAAGTCGGCGTCACTTTTAACAACTAATTTTGGTCGCCAAATTTGGCGATATATCGCCAAGTTGGCGACAAACTTGGCGATTGTTGGCGATGGTAACCTTTCGTTTGTTTATGGTAACCCATACGGCGATGCATAGACGGAGCCCTTTCCTGATTGGTCTATTCGCTCATGGAAGGAGTGGACAACCCGGATTCGTTAGTTCCGGAAATCTTCCACATCAGCATCATTCCAGGAGTCATTCCTTTTAAGGCTAGTTTTTTTTTACTATAGAAGGATTATACTCTCTGGAGTTCACAAGATGATGAAAAAAGGAAAATTTAAATGAAAAAACAGTAAACAAACAAAATAAAGTGTAAAGATTTTAGTATAGTCAGGATAATTCTTTAAATTGTCTGCTCATTTATCCCATCATTTATCCGAACTAGGGTTGGTCTCGAATGTTTAGATAATCGGCGCTTTACTGTATTTATATTTGTCTTCCTTTTTAGTTAATTTATTAAGTATTGTGCCAGTTTAATATTATCAGTTTTAGTCAGTTTAATTCATTAATGATCATATCTAAATGAATTTAATTTGTTTTTCTTATTACATGATTATTGAACATATAACTATCAGGTAATTATATACATATTTTGTAAACTCTAATAGTTTTTAACGGTTCGGATATAGCGAACCACCGGATATAGCGAACAAAAACTTGAGACCCTTGATGTTCGTTATAACGGAGTTCGACTATATATTCTTAGTCTACACGTTTATGCTGAACCTCAATTTAGTCTGATTTTTTGTCACAGAAAATTGTGGATCGAAAAAATAAGTATACATATTTTTGGTGAAATTCAATAAGTATGATTAGAAAAGCCATTAGTTATGCTAAATAATTCGAACATATGTTTAAATTTAGGATCACTGAAAAATGTAGTATCTCTATTAATAAAATCCGTGCGCCTCTGTCTGTCTGTCTGCTTGAAGCCGATTACAGTTCGCAACGCGGGCGAGTTGGAAGTCGCGAGAGGTGTCTTTCGATTGGAAAAATTCCGGGGAAGTCATTTCGGGCATTTTCGAGACCGTGGGACCAAAATTAAAAAAGTTATGAATAAAAAACCCCTTGGGAATCGGAACGAAAAATGTCTCAAATCCCAAACGGCGCTCAAACGGAGCTCTGAGGCAGAACACTGCGCCACCTTGCGGTGAAGGAAAAGAACTTTTCCCCTTTAGCTAAAAGAAGAAGCAGTCGAAAACCTCTTTTTCTCCCTTTTTTGCGCGTTTTTTCTTAAACCATCATGCAGACAGTTTTTAAAGTAGAAAAAAACTGATTACATATTCAGAATCTGCGTAAAAGTCTGCTTCTGATGAACCAAAAAATACGAGAAAATGTCTTATGGGTGCTCAGCGCCAACCGTGCAAAACCAAATATTTTTAATGGGACGATGGCGACCATGGCGCGTAGCGCCGGTGGGTGGTAGGCCGGTGGGCCGCCTTTGCACGGTGGGCGCGTAGAGCCCACTGTGCGAAATCACATATTTTTAACGGGATAATGGGCGCATAACAACCATAGCTCTTTAATTTACTTTTTTTGTGCTTGAGGATTCGAACTCCAAGACTTGCTTATTAAATGAATTTTTTTGCTTATTATATACTGCTTAATATCGAGGTTCGTTTGGAAAAAGTGGCCCAGCTACACTCTAAAAAAAAAAAAAAAATGTGTAAATTTACACATAAAAACAGGTATATCGATGATACAAAAACGACATGTCTATGTGTGTAAATTGGTGTGTAAATTGCCAAAATACATGCCTAATGTGTAAATTTGAAAATACACATTTTAAAGTGTAATTTGATGATAAGTCCAAATGTGTAAATGTTACCTGATAAGTCTTGAAATACACACTTTAATGTGTAAATTGCAGAAGAATACATAGATTTATGTGTGATATTCTCACACATTCATATGTGTAATTTTCTGTGATTAAATGTATTTTTGTGTATAATGCAAGAAACACATACTTTTGTGTTTTTTGTAAAATACTCAATTTTTTGTGTAGTATGTAAATTACACAGGTTTTTGTATAATATGCAAAATACACAGATTTTTGTGTAGCATTCTCTTCTTATAAATATTTCTGCTGAACATGCAAAACACAGATTTGTGTGTAATAATCAAAATACTTAGATATTTGTGTAATATTCCAGCAGACATATTTTTATGTATTTAGCATTAACATTGTATGTTTTAGTATGTTTAAATTGGGAATTAACTCCCAATGATTAATAATGATAATTTTAATGATTAAAAAAATTGTACAAAGAACAATATCATTTACTGATTGAGATTATACTTTCTGGTAGCTCTATTTGATGCCCAGAAAATAGTGTACCAGCAATGTATTTGGCAATTTTCACACCACACTAAATAAAAGACAAATCATTTTCGTATCACCGATATACCCGTTTTTATATAAAGCATGATAAACTGAAATTTTAATTACCAATTTGTAATTTCTTTTAGAGTTGGTTTATAGTTCTACAATCGTGAGATCACAACTTATGGGCAGACTGTGCATAATTTCAATTCCTTACAATTTCTGTCTTTTAAATTAAAGTTAAAAAGAAATTCTCTCGCTCATATTTACTGCTATAACAACTCATATTGTTTTTAATATTTTAAAGAGCAATTTTTTCAGAAATATTTATTATTAATAATATTAATAATGCATTTTAATATTAGTAATATTAATAGTATTAATAATACATACTTTCACATTAATAATATTAATACTAGCTATCCAAGTACATTAATTAGTGTTTCTCCAATATTTCATAATCTGAAAGATAACGAATGTTGTTATTTTGCGTATTATTCAATATACATATGGCCATAGGCTAAAAAAGAATTTTGGGAAGTGTTTAGAAAATATTGCATTGCAATAAGATTTAATTGATATTAGAACTTTCTCCTACTTTCTGCGCATTATTAGACATGATTCTTTCAAGAAAGTAACTTTTATTTTAAATTTAAAGAGTGAAATATGATGTTTGAAATAAAAGAATCGCAAACAGCACAGAGAAAATTAATCAAATAATAATAATAATTATTATTATTATTATAAAAAATTATTATAAAAAAATTATTATTAAAAAAAAACCTTTAATTGCTAACATAATCTGTGTCTTTATCCTTTAACTAACATAACTAATAGTTCATAGTTACAGACATTATAAAAACTACAAAGTAGCTTTATTATGTCTGTAACTATGAACTATTTTTAGTAGTAGTTTCCTTTGTAGCATATAATAACATTATATACATTAATATTTTGCGATAATATTATGCAATATTATGCAAAACTATATTAAATACTAGTGATATTTACATTTAATCCAATTATTAATAACTGCATTTAACATAAACTATTAACACTATTTAAAATTAATAATTATTAAACAACAATCTCTGTATTTAGGAACATAATATACATTTTTAATTAGCATAAAATTAGTAATAATATAATTTTTAATTAGTATATAACATATTTTAATTACTAAAATGATTATTAACAATTTAGTGCTCATTCTAGAAAGAAAAAAGGGAACATGCTAGTTCCAAAAAATACATTAATTCATGGGGAAATATACTGAGTAATGTGTTTAGTAATTATAAAAAGCATTCAGTTTCTCATTATGATAAACAAAGTGCCATTAATTTTAATAATTTTATGAATTACAAATTGAAAAATACAATTAACTAATAATATGTTTTAATTTTTTTTTCTAAAGAAATAATTCTCTATCACTTTTATAAGATCTTGGGAACTTAGATTAAGAAATAATGTGTAATTTGGAAGTTGTATTACAAGAAAGCTGTGTTTACTGTAAGTGAATTTAATTATATTTTAATAAGAGCATTTTGCCAATTTCATAAGAAGAAAGTTTTTCCACCCTAAAAAAGTGCTTAGAGGAAACAGCAAATAGTTACAGAATTAATAACAACTGCAAATAAGTAATTTCATCAATTAGTGACACAAATAACAAAATTAACAAATTTATTTGCATCTCAATTTGCAATCTGTCAATAGCCTGAATCTAAATTTACATCCACGTTTGCATATATTAACCCCCCAAAATATGTCAGCACATTCATACACACATACAAAGTAAATATAAGGAATAGCCAATTACAGTAAAACCTCCGAAGAGCGGCCAGCGATGGGACTGTGTAAAAGTGGCCGCTTGTTAGAGGTGACCGGTATATGGAGGTTTTGCTTCAACTGATTAGAATAATAACAAAAACTATTTAATTCAATAAAATGCTTCAAAAAATTTATAATTCAAGCGAAATTTTTCTAACCAACCGTTAGAAGCTTTGAAATCATTAATACCAAGTTCTTTGTCAATTTTCAATGTTCTTTTTTTGAAAAATGGACCCTGAAATCGGTAAATTTTTAGATCTGCAATTTCTAAACTATTCTAATAGCATTTCATTAATTACTTCATTACCAGTTTTGGACATTTGACATTGTTTTCTAGGCTTTCGCCTCTAAGATGTTTCTCAATGTGCACTTCTTTATTCTTTAAAATTTCATTTATTTGCGTTCTTCCGCATCCATATTTTTCTGCTAATTTCCGAGCTGTAATGCCCATCTTATTATCATTAATAACCTTCAATTTTTCACTGAGAGATAAAAATTTCTTTTTATAAATTTTACTCATGTTCGATTTAGAAAACTAGAGACGAATGGCTGGCGAAGGCAGAAATAGTTACGGCTTTTTTTCTCTGCGTAGACACAGACAGGGAGGAACCATATAAAAAAGATAGGGGGTGAAGGCATCAACATGACCGAAATTAAATAAAGGTTTTCAAATTTGATGCGTTTTCACTGCCAATCTCAAAATTATTGCCAGTTGTGAAAAAAAAAAATGTAAAAAAAATATTCAATATCCACATTCAAAAGCGTATGAAGAGAAAATGCGCCTGGGGCAAAGTGTCAATTTGGCGCCCCATCTCCCCCAACTTTTTCTTGTAACATCCCAAAAATGAGGCTGGTAGCATAAATTTGGCGCCCCCTAAATTTCCGCGCCCGGGGCGACCGCCCATTTCGCACGGCGCAGTCCACATTGTGCGTGTGAACTAGTGCAAAAATATAAGCGAAGAAACAAAGTTAACTTTCAAACTATATTTTAAATTAGTGAAAGAAAATTCTCACTTTAATTTAACGTACTTTTAATTTGTTTATGTTACTTTCGCAATTGGCTTTCGTCACTGCCAGAATAAATACACGTGTACACAGTTTCTCCAATACCACTCCACAGGACAGAAGTGTGTGGAGGGGGAGAGGGGAGGAAAAAGGCGAGCACACTATTAGACGAAATAAAAAGTGCTCCTCACTATAATTGTAGCAGCAATGGAAAGAGGGGGGGGCTAAAAACAAAGGATTTTTTTTAAATGTCGCAATTTGCAATGGTCTCGACTTCTTTTGGTGGCCGTATCGGAGTGGATTTCCCTGGCCGTGGCCGGTTTTCAGAGGTGACGGTATTCGGAGGTTCGATCTAATATTATTTCAATACGATTCATTCCGTTCTATGAAAAAGTGGCCGGTTGTTAGAGGTGACCGCTCTTCAGAGGTGGTCGTTAATGGAGGTTTTACTGTATATATGAAATCCTCAAAACATTAAACAGCACCATTATTAGCACTTAGTGTAAGTTCTCAGCATTTAGTGTTTCAGAGAGTTTTGCTGCCTTAATTAATCATGAAAATTTTTATTTGGGTGTATATGACTTGAAAAAGTAAACACATTCAACTTTTACTGAATAAGCTCTTGCTATGCTTAATATTTTATAATTTTTTTTCCTCGTGCCTTTTTTTACAATAGCGATTCAGCGGATGTCATTATTTCATTCTATATTTAGTTCCAATATTTGCTATAAATTTATTATTGCAAAAGCAGAATGAGAAAATAAGATAAATAGTTACTTTATTCGTTTATTTGCAGAAAATTATTATACTTGCTAGCCTATATTATATAAAAAAAAAAACCAATAATTTGATTATTAAAAGGAAATTATGACTTTTATACCAGATTTATACCAAATTTGAATATCATTTTTAAATTAAATGATTTTTATACTTATAAGATAAAAAAATATGCTTTTTACAAAATTATCATGCTTAAGTCTTTGACAATACTCAGAAATTAAGCTTAGAAATAATTATTTAAAGCTTTTTTTGTGTATTCAAAAGTCAGTACCTGTAGAAACTTGTCAAATTATGCTAATCTTAGATTTTAATACTTTTTTCTGTCATTTTAAATCTTTATAAAATTTATAATTTTAGTCAATGATTAAAAAAAAGTTGATTTAAATCACGATTTAATTACTGGTTTAAGTCAGCTTATTAAAATCGTTCGTTCCGTAAGGAGGAAAAAATAATAAAAGTTTAGTTTGCATTTATTTATTTATTTATTGTGATTACATTATTGTGATTTATTGTTGATACATTACTAGAAGGGTGTCCATTACTGGCACATCTACCTATACTGAAGTATAATATGTAATACTTTAAAATAGCTTGCTTCAAAAAAACGTCCTCCCCCCCCCCCTTCCCCGAAAAAAAATGCGCGCATGACTTTTTTTTTATTTATTTTTTTACATTCCTATATATATATTTTTTTTTTATTACAGGTTTACATAATACATCTTAAGAAGTATCAAAATTTGTTTATAAATACAGAAACATACAAAAAAGCATAAATGAACTAAAAAAATGCAATCTATTTAATTTTATTATTATTATATTGATGTACAGAAATTAATTACATTTTTAAGATAATAAATTTACAAATACTGAAATTAAAAACACTAACTAATTTAATAAAAATATTGGGCTCAGTTTTAAGAAAGTTCATTTATACGGTTAATTCAATTTCTAACCAAAAATAATCTCATTCTTGCAAAAATGTATCATTTTACAAATAATCTCATTTTGTCAAAAATGAGACATTTTACAAATACATATATATATACATATACATATCATGTATATAATTCTTTTTAGAATAAGTGCACAAAGTATTTCCCTAAATGTGTTAAATTAGTGTTTAAATTCAAAAGTATATTCAATAACTAATACATATATGTATACTTCCCTTTCTTCATAATTATAGCTTTCATAGAATAGTCATAAGTATGCTTAATATGAAGGAACGCAGTCACCTTTGCGACACCTTTGGAACTCGGACGACGATTAAGATTTTCTAATGTAAATTTTACTAATTCAATAAAATAATCATAATTTAGTTGAAATATGATAGCACTTTTTTATGATAAAACTTTCACAACACACAGAAATCATAAACATTATTTTACATTTTTACATAATAAAAGGAATCTAAGCTAGAAAAAGATTAGATATATTCAAATAGAAAAGAAGCGAACAATATTAGAAAATAAAGCACCGAAATTTTATCATTTTCTTAAATATAATACTTTATAATGACATTTAAATTCCTTAATTTTTGGTTGTATGTCAAAAAACTTACAGTTTAAATATGAAAAACTGAACTATAAAAATCTATTAAATTAGTTGTCAATTGAAAAGCTTTATTTTTATTAGAACAAAACATTTACATACCTTTCTTATAGAATATCCAACTGTTTCATGCCGTTAAAATCACAATAGAAAATAAAAGATAGTTCAATTTTTCTAAATATGAAGACAAACATTCTGTTATAATTAATATTCCTCGATTATTTGTAATTGTATTATTATTTATTCTTATTTTTTTAGTTAACAGAGGAGAACAATCTTTCCTCTTTTGACATGTTCTATCTAAAAATGGCGAAACTACGATACAGCAGATGTTTTTTCAATTTTCATTTTTCACCTGCGTACTTGCTATTATACAAAATGCAGACGAACATTTAAAATAACACACCAGTACATGTGAATTCAGGTATTTTTCTAATTTTACACATTTGTCTGGGTAACCAACCGACAACAACTTGCAGTCTTAATATCACAAAATAAATGCACATAAAAACAGGTAATTCTTTTTACAAAATGTGTAATTTTCATGACAAGTGTGTGATTTTAGAAATTTACACACTTATCAGTGTATATAAGAACTATGCGTAAATTACAATAACACACCAATCGGTGTCAATTTAGGTATTTTTCTACTTTTACACACTTATTTATGTTTTTCAAGTGATAACAAATTACACACTTAGTTTCAAAAGCTAAATACACATAAAAACAGGTAAAAGTCTGCATAAAAATGTGTAAAGTACATGGCAAGTGTGTAAATTTACAAATTTACACATAAATGTATGTAAATTTGACTAATTTACACATTTATTTTTTAGAGTGTAGCGGGCGTAGCTCGCTAGTTATAAATAACAAAATATGAAACATTAAATATATATCTAAAGTAGAATACGTAAAAGTGTGCGCGCAAAATGCAAATTTCAATATGCATATTTTTCAAAAGCCACTTTTGTCGTTGTGATTTAATGAATTAAAATTATAAATAAATGTGTATCTGAGTATTTTATCAAATCATAAAAATGTGTGTAAGCAAAGAAAAAAAATATTGCGTTTCATTCATTGGTTAAGAAACTACAGAGTTTTTAGTGCTGCTTTAAAAAAGGTCATTTTCTAGCTGCTTAAAAGATATTTTTTTGTGAAGAAATTTAAAACATAAATTTTATGTTAATTTGTAATAAGCTTTAACTTGAAATAGACTTTACCCACTTTGAAAATCAATTACTAATTAATTAATTGACACAAAATATATTTTAATCTAATAAATAAGTGGAAGTTAATGAATTCTTGTTCCAGTAATACTCTGATCGCACTGAGAGAGTTAAGTCACTTAACTTGAAGTTTTTTGAAGCGGTCGTACCCGGAATCAAGATTTTCATTCGAGTAAGTTTCTGAAACTCACTTCTTTGATACTCTCTTAACTATTAGCTGAGTAAAAATGTGCCTTCTGAATTTTAGAAAATTTAATTCTGATTATTAAATTACTAGAGTTGAGTCCTACAAATAATTATAAACTATTTCAAGTTGTTATTTGCTTGCCCCCATTTGCTTAACACGTGTGTTTGTGGAGCTTTTTTGTAATCAAAGGCCGAAAATGGAAAATGTTGAACCTGTTATTTCGTCTCGCGAAAGAAATTGGGAGCATGATGAAATTAATTTTTTTTTTTTTATTGAAATATGGCAGGATAATTGCTGTATAAACAAAAAAGAAGTTAGAATTTGCATTTAGTAATTTTAGAACTTATGCGGATGCTCAGATGACAGTTTGGTCAAGTTAAGTCACTTACAATCTTTAGTTTAATGCGAGCAGGTGAAGCCTAATTCCGGGGATCACGCTTCAAAAATTTTAAGTGACTCAACTATCTCAGTGCGAACAGGGTATAATGTCAGTGCTGTAATTGGGTGGGAACGGCTGGGAACGCCGTTCCCAGAAATATTTGGCTTGTTACTATTAAAAGAAAAAATTACACACACGCACAATATTTTTTTCAAACAATAATTATTGTGATGAGCTGGTGATGAGCCTAGAACTAGAGAATTAATTCTTCTTCTCCAGAAATTTGCTCTTTATTGAAAAAGCCAGTTATTATATTCATAAGCCGTATAGGACCATGTTTAAAATATATTTTTTTTTTACAAACCATATGTGTACTTTTGACTGTGATCATTAAGAACATAAACAGACAAGACAACTTGTTGAAAATTAAAGAGCATAGAAAACACCTCTCATTTTCGCTCTTTATCGGAAACTTCTGGGATAGATGTGCCAAAAAATAATATCGTGTAAGGATTCAATTCGATTCAGTTTCGATTTATGACAGAAATTTTTACAATGAGATTGACTAAAAATTGGTTTTTAGATGAATGTTATACAAATGCAATGCTATAGAAACAAGAATATAATAATTATAACTTTTAATTTTTAAAAAAGTCTGCTTTTGGCTAGATGTTTTAAATTGGCTTTTTGCTTGGTATAAATCTGGTAGTATCAACATCCATTTTATGAAAAAATGAGTTTCCACAAATATTTTTTTCCAACTACAGCACTGTATAATGTATATGTTCTGATGACGTGATTGAGATTGTTGTTGATTTCTTTTAGTTGGGGTTCCGGTGCTAACCCTTGGGGCCCCGAGAAGGAGGACCAGTTCGCCAAGCCCACCCACTACGACGGCATGCTGGAGGTGGTGGGCGTGACGGGGGTAGTGCACATGGGACAGATACAGAGCGGACTGCGATCGGCCATCAGGATAGCTCAGGGAGGACACGTGAGTTCATTTCATTCACTCTTCATTGAGCTATTTAGTAAATAAACATGAAAATGCAATAAATGGATTTTTTTAATGCACTCTTTTATAAGCATTGAACGTTTTTCTTAAATGTCTCTCCTCGTTTTACCAATGCAATTCATAACTTTTCCAAAAATTTTCTTCGTAATACATTAATTTGAATCCGATTATAAAAACTCACCTTTTTTAACATTTTGTAGAAAGGGGGAGCTAATGAACTATTTATTAATTTTTTTCTAATTTTTGCTTAATTACTTTGAAAATATGGTACGGCACAAAAAAAGAAAAAAACAAATTTTTTATATTTCTAAATTGATTTTTTAGTGTGTAATTAATCATGATTTAATATCAAACTATTGTTCCCGTACCAATATCGTGCACCCCACTTCAATGTTAAATAAATCACAACTCGAATATTGATGATCGGTAATATCAGTAAGCCGGATTGCTATTCATTTAATATTATATTGAAAAGCACGATTTTGTTAACCTTTATTGGTGCGCCAGATAATTGCCCGTTTTGTTATGTGGGCCATGTAATATGTCATGTATATCACCTTAAAATGGTTGCAGAAATGTGAGGCTGTTCATGTAGTAAACATTCTGTAATATGTATAGCATAAACATTAATCTGAGGTTACCGTTTTTACCAGTCCAAACCTTCACTGAAAAGCGATATTGGGCAGCGTGTGATCTCACGTAACGAGGATTTTTGCCAACCCATAAATGCGCATTATGGTGATTAGAAACACCATTTTGCCCGTGAGGTACACCTCATCCGTAAATAAAACGTAGGATAGGAAATGTTGTGAATGTTAGGACACTATTAGGACTTAGGACGTTAAAACCTGGACCCTGCAATTTTCAACTTGGGATAGGCAATGCGTCTTGGCGACATTGATCAAGATACCACAGTGCAAAATGATCTGTGAGGAGCAGTGACTGTACTTTTTGAAGATGGTATGGGTGTAAACCTTCACGTTGCAAAACACGATGAACACTATTCAGAGATCCTCTTATGAAAGCAGCGACGGCTCCAACGCTGTTACTCGGATTCCTTCGAAAACTATCCAACACATTTTGCTGCATCGTGAGAGTCCGAGTCACTCGTGGTTCGCCCTTACTATGCTATTATTTCGTAATGAATTGTATTCACATAAATTGTGATGCAAATTCATAAATACCCGATGTTCTGGCACATCTCTCTAGGGGTATTTTTGCGACACAATCTTTAAACTGCTTGCGCATTTCTATGTGCTGATCCGTAAATCAGGTGCACATCTGCCAACTCTGTGTTCGCAAAACATTGCATACTAAGAAGACCGAGCCATATTCGGTTAAAATTAGCTTTGTGTTCAGCTTGATATAACAATACATTCTCGCTGTATCATTGCTTTAAAGTATTTAATTTTATAAAGTATTATTTACAGAAACAATCAATTTGAAAGCAATGTAGATATTTGTAAGTTTTACATTACCTACATGTTTACAATGAAAAGGCATCCTTGAAGGATACTTTGATTGAATCATGTATCTCGGCTTCTACTGGAAATTTCTAAAAAAATTCTTCAGATTGTAAACGTAAATTTATTGCCAAATACCGACATTCGACAGATTTGGCGAGATTGTCTCATTTTGCCCATGGCATGTGTTTAGAAAGTTCTATACGTATGTACCCCGATTAGTTAAATTCTGCTTTTCAGACCTTCTATGACCTTGATTGGTTGAATTATGTGTCTAGGTTCTTATTGGGAATTTCTTTAAAAAAATCTTTCAGGCTATAAAAGACAAATTTTTCGTCAAATTTCGCGAGATTGTTGCATTTGTCGTCAAGCACGTATTTTGATATTTTCAATCTTAAATGTCAATATTCTCGCCAAATTTAGAAAAATGTTGTCAACGTTGTCATTGGTCACTAATGGTTTATAATTAGTCAATGAAATCGTGTAACGCCATCTGTTCAACAGCTTAATAACTGTTTCAATCTTCATTCCAACTGAAATGCATTGACCTGAAGTAATCCTAAAATGACCCATTAATCGAATGTACTCGAACATGTGATCTAGCTTAATAGTCTTCTCGTACTCGGAAACGATAGGATACAAAATCTTCAGAGTCCTGTTTTAAGTGATATTTGCATACACATACACGAAGATTTGCTCGTACATTATGATGATATAATTCTGTAAAATATCCTCTTTACACAATCAGATAATATAACTTCACTAAAGTAGCGTGGATTTTCCTCATAATTAAGGCAAAATTTCTCAAAAAAAAATTTAAAAAATTCATAATAAAAATGGACATACGATGCTCTTTTTACATTTTAGAGGGGAAATTGTAGCTTCATGTGCCTTTTGAAATATCAGATACTGCGAGTTCTCAAAATCAACCAACTAACTTTAATGCTATTTTCTAAATTGCTTGAACTGATTTTTATTTTGACCTAACCATAATTTAATTTTCTCTTTTTTCTCTCCCCAGCTTCGAATCAAGCTTTTCACGGAAATGCCAGTCCAAGTAGACGGCGAGCCCTGGATCCAGGCGTCCGGAGAAGTCGTGGTTCTCAGATCGGCGTTGAAGGTAAGTTCAACTTCCACCACTCACAACTCGGTGTGGACTGGTTGTATATTTGGTGTTTACTTGCAACAACGCATCCTGCTTACGTGCTTTATTGGCTTCTTTGTCTTTAGTTGTTTCTGGAAGAAAGTAAACCGATGCTACCGCTTAAATATCTAAAAAGAAAAAAAATAATAATTAAATGAATTTTAAGAAACAGAACACAAAAGTAAACAGTTCTAGAAATTCTGTAGCTTTTATAGACTCTAAATTATTTTTGATATTTTCCATGAGTGAAAAATATTAAGGGAACAGATATCCTTATTAGAACAGAATGCTTTATATAACTTTTTTAACTACAGACAGAATTCTATTACATAAATGAAATCGAATCTTTTCAATTCTAAATTTAATTGTCGATGAACTGAAACTCAGTTTTCGAATTACGTATCTTGTCGCAAATTCATAAAGCAAAAATATTAAAATTTGATATTTTTCTAGAAAAATTATTGTTTTTAGGTATTGTATATGAAAAGTGATAACGAAATAATATCTTTGCTTTAAAAAGTCAAAAAAAAAAAAAAAAAAAAAAAAAACCTTAAAATTTAAGGAGACTATTTTTTTTTTTTAAAAGCGGATTAATTTGGCTTTAAACGCTTACTGCCTGAAGATGAAAACCGTATTTTGATAATTATATCAGGCAGTGTGTCATCATCTGATTCAATTTTTCGATAGGTTAAGACATTATTTCGCAATCGGGAGTGATCGGTAAAGTAGAAGCTTAAGGAGTTTTGGCAACATGGTTGAAGAGCTCAACTTTGTGCTCCATTTGTTAGTACACTACAGAACTAGTTCAGAAACTTTTGGACATATCATTTGCATAGCGTAGATCACTGCACCGAAACTGAATACATCGATAATGTATTACCCAGGAATGGGAATTGCAAAAAAGCAAAAAACTGAAAACACGCGTGAATGAAAAATTGCACCATATTGTATTCACACGCGTGAATGAAAAATTGCACCACATTTTGATCACACACGCGAATGAAAAATTGCACCACATTTTTATCATAAGCGCATATGAAAAATTGCACCACATTTTGTTTCTGAAAGATAATTCAAGTGACAAAAGCAGGTCTTGATTTCCAAGCAAATGAAGATAAGCACACCAGCCTGTATATTACATTACAGGAGTGGCAATATCTAAATTACAAATTCTCATTTTCGCCTTCCCCCCTTATAACAAAAATTTTATATCTATTCCCAATACCATAAATGCTGCCCTTTCTAACTCTCTTTTTAGATGCAAAAATTGAACTTGTTCATTTTCAAAAGAAAAATTAAATGCAATAATTGTTTTAATAATAATGTATAAAAAATTAAAGCCAATATTATGTTTTTTAAAACTATTAAGAGAAATTTTCTTTACTTTTAAAAAAAAATAAATGTTCAAGATACAAATTAAATTATAAATTAACGCTTATTTGAGTGTAGAAGATAACAAGTATCACTATCGTTCGCATTTCGTTTAAAAAGGGGCAAAACTGATTTATTGAAAAACATCATTTTTCCTGAAAAAAGAATGCTTTTGTTGAGTAAAGTTGTACTTTTTAATTAATGAATGGGTGTTTCCAGAAGTTACATTCATTCAGAAAGATTTGGAACAATCAAAAACAGATTGTGAAGCAGGAAAATCTGTTTTTGGAGCAGCAAAAATAATAATAATAATAATAATTTGGAAGCAGGAAAGTTAGTTTTTTGAACAGAAAAATTCTATTCTGGCATTAACTTTTTTTCGTGGCCTCCTTGACAAAAATTGAGTTTTAAAGAGATTTTTTTTCACGAAATCTGCCGTTTCTTCGCGATCTTTTGACTATATGTGACGTTTTTTCGCGATCTTTTGGCAAATTGTGACGGTTTTTCTCGATCTTTTGGCGAAGGTTACCGTTTTATCACGATTTTTTGGTGAAAATTGCTGTTTTTCGCGAATCTTTTGTCAAAATGTGCCGTTTTATCGCGATTTTTGGATGAAATTTGTCGTTCTTTCGCAATTTTTTGAGGAAATTGCCTTTTTTTGGAACATTGTAACAAAATTGGCCTTTTTTCGCGAATCTTTTGACGAAATGTACCGAAAATTATTCGTTATTTCGTGATTTTTTAACGAAATTTGCCTTTTTAGCGATTCTTTGACGAAATGTGCCGAATTTTCGCGATCTTTTGACGAAAGCTATAGTTTTATCACAATTTTTTTATGAAATTTGCCGTTTTATCACGATTTTTGGACGAAATTTGTCGTTTGTTCGCGATTTTTTGACGGAATTTGCCGGAAATTATTCTTTATTTCACGATTTTTTAACGAAATTTTCCTTTTTGCGATTTTTTTGACGAAAATTACGCGTCCTGTGGGATGCGTAAGTTCCTTTTTTTGGCGTCCCGTCGCCGGTTTTTTGCGAATTTTACGCGTCATAGCGCGTCCGTACCATCTCTAGAAACAAAAACGCATAAATCCGACATAAAGCGGAAAATTCCCTTTTCATCACTGATTACCACATTTTTCAATCAGTTTAATTCAGTATAATACAATTGGTTTATAATTCAGCATGATACAATGATTTGTACAATACAGTTATCATTACGCATCCGTCATTATATGTGGAGTTCCCTTTCCTGAGGTTTAATTGATGGAGCTACATCATTTATTGCAGGTTAGCTGTTCATGCAAAATGTTGTCAAAGTCAACTTTATCTATCAGAGTTGTTCAGGATAACTTAGTTGGTAAAGCGTTGGCACCTAAAACCAAAAAAGGTTAAATCTGATTTCGGCCCTGGAAACTTGTTTATTTGGTTGGAAAAATTGCGATTTGTATGAATTATTTATAAATCAGTTTTACTAAGATAATGCTGCGTATTTCTTAATGCATACGTCGGATAAAGCTATTATTATAATTTGCTTTCTGTTCCCTGCAATCGTGTTTGCTTTGCTTGCTTGCTAGAATGATATCTGTTAGCTACTATCTGTGTATGTATGTATTGGAATATGTTGGACTTTTCTGCATGATATATTTGCTGTCGATGAATGAATGGATGAATCTGATGATGTGCGATCAAACAACTAACAAGATTGAATATTTTTTTTTAGATGACAAAAAGTTTTCACGCGTAATCTTCCATAATCGAGATCCGCACTAAATTTTGTCAACAAATATACACAATATTGACAAGAATGTAGTTTATAGTGAATGTGGCGCTGCATAGTACAGTAAAATGAAAATAGATTTAGTAAACATAGAATAAAATTAATGTAATGCCAACTTTCTGCCATTGAGGCAACAAAAACATTTTCTACAACATAAAATCAAATTTAAACAAGAACCTTATCCTTTTCAAGATAAGCATGGTGTAAACGAAATCATTCAATAATGCATTTTTTTTTCGTCACAAAACATCAAATCTATGTATAAGTCTTCAATGAATGCTGTGACTCTTACCAGGCCAATTAAAAGAACCCGTTTCGCATGAATTCCGATTATGGAAGATTATATCATTTCATATTACTATGTATTAAATCACAGAAACAATGCTTCATGTGATCACAATAAGTGATCCAACTCTCTCTATGTTTTGAACTGCCCGTTAGAAACAACATTTAAATACTTCTTTTTTCTGTTAAATAACACCTTTAAACATCTTACATAGGCTGCGTGATTGTGAATGTGCCATCAGAAAAAGAACAAAACGGAGCATGTTACGCGAAAATAAAAAGTATGTGGCATGTATCATTTGCTATCATGGGCGCCGGCAGAATGAAATCCAGTGAGGAGCAAGAATTTCTAAACAAGTATATACGATTCGCATATTAAATTAGAGAATATTAACATTAAATAAGCTAATTTATAAATTTGTTGGCAGAGTTCCCCGGGCAAAATTATTTTTAATCATATCATTGTAAAAAGCAATACATAAATTTAAAAATTAAGAAAATTAAATTTTCAAAAATGTGTTTTTACTAACATTTTTCAAAGTGGAACAGAAAGCATTATTTTTATCCCCCAGGGAGTAACACCCTCGGCCCCATTTATTTAAGGCAATTTTAAACGTACAAACATAAAAAGCAATGCATAAATGTAATAAATAAGAGAGTTTCAATTAAAAATAAGTTACTAATGGCTGTTCTCACAATGGATATGAAACAGCTTTTCTTTTTTCGTCAGGAGGGCTACCCTCCTCCCTTTCTAAATCCATCATTTAACATAATTTTTAAACACATATCCCATGCTATAGGAACTCGTGAAAAATTGCCCATCCATTTTTCTTTGACTTCTTTGCTGTTTTACAGTAGAAAGAGTATGCTTTACTTTTAAAAAATCATAAAAGATAAAGGAAATTTAGTTAATGACACTTTAAAATCCAGGGAAAAGCAATGACTCTCCCATTTCTCCAATGGTATATGGTGAGCTAGAGGTCTGCACGGGCCGAAATTTCCAGGCCCGAGCCCGGCCCGAACGAAAGAAATATTGGCCCTGCCCGAAAGTTTAAATTTCGGCCCGAGCCCGGCCCACCCCGAACGAAAAAAATATTGGCCCGACTCGACTCGGCCCGAAAGTTACAATTTCAGCCCGAACTCGGCCCGGTCCGGAAAAAAGTTTAAAATTTGGCCCGAACCCGGCCCGAGTCGAGTGAATTTCTACAGAACATTGATCTTTACTCTTACGGAAGAGTTCTGACCAAAAAAACTTATATTAGTCTCTTTTTTTTTTTTTTCCATATTTGTAATCTCCATTTATGCACTAGTGCCATAGGCTAAGATATTTACGTTTTTAATGAACCTTTGTTTGTTGTATGTAAATGTTTCAGTTATCATTAATATTATTAATCATATTCCATGTAATGGAGACAAAAAAATCTAAGAAATGATATATGGTAAAAGTAAAATTTCCTAATACAGAATCTCTTTAGAAGAAAAAAAATAAATAAATAAATACGTTCCCTTCTTCACAGATGTAAATATCTAATATATTTTTTTCTCGCGTATTGTTGTATTCATTTTGCATGGATGAACAGTTAAAAAAAAACTTGCAGTTTCCAGTTTAAAAGAAAATTCTGTCATAATCATGTTTTTTTTTTTTTTTTTTTTTTTTTTTTAATAATGACGGTTTAAAAGTATATGCCTTTTTTACAAAAAATTTTTGGACAAAGCCAAATTTTACTTATTTATGAAGAGTCGAAAAAAGGATTTTCATATAGGAAGATTCAATAGGAACTGATTATTTTAGTCCGTAAAACTAGGAAGAATAAAATCAGTCTTGGCTTCGGAAAAAAAAGTTAGGCCCGGCCCGATACTCCAGCAAAAAAATTAAGGCCCGAGCCCGCCCCGGCCGAAAAGATTAGTGACTAGGCCCGGCCCGAGTCTTCAGAAGTAAGGCCCGAGCCCGGCCCGAATGAAATTATTGAAAATCGGCCCGGGCCCGGCCCGTGCAGACCTCTATGGTGAGCTTTGAAAGCTCGAGGCAATTCAAAGTGCTACGCGTTCGTTCTTTATAGCTACTACAGGTTTTTATTCGGTATCCTTAAAACTTTTCTTTACTAGGTAATCGTACACCCCCCCCCCTCCCCGCTGTACCCCTCTATGCTATGCTATTGCATTTCTCTTCTCCTTCTTGCCGGCGTTCATGCACGTGATATGTCTATTTGTAGAGGTAACCAGCGATGTTTTAAGGATCAACTGTTTCATGCACGAATATTTTATTTTCAAACAAAGGCTCTAGCGTTATCGTGTCTGTTTTTTCTGTCTCTTCTGCACGTCCCTCCTCAGACCACTTCTGTATGTTTTCACCTTTTTCCTCTAATCAGTGTTTGGCGTCCTATCGTGGCTTGTGACCTGTCGAAGCGACTGTCTCTTGCAGGCCACCATGCTACGAAAAATCAAAATGAAGCGACGAAACACCGAACCGGTGTTGGGAGGCGAAAAGTCGACGCCAGACGAGTGAAGCAGCCGAAATCAAGAGAATAATAATTTTTAAGAAAAAGCCACACTTATGTAAAGGATCCCGATTCTGTTACCTGTCTCTGCTCCAGAAAACTGCTTTAATGCTTTATTGTGGAGTCGTGAAAAAGTTCTCCAAATAGCAGCTTGCCAGGAGTAGTGATGCAGGAGTAGTCATTTTGCTGCAAAACTCGATTACCAATTTATCCAGTTTACAACGCACCTAGTGACAGCAGTGACAGCGCAGAAAAACGCACCAGGAGCTGGAGAAATTCAAACACCAACAACCAGCATCATCATGCTGTCATAAGTTCTGCTTATTTCCTTCGCACTTCAAATGATTTTTATTACTTTTTTGGTCTTTCTTTTTAATTATACCCTTTTTTTTTAATGTGTGTCTAAAACAACATTTTTTGATGAGATCAAGACTATCACATACTAAACTAAATCAAACATATTCTTTCGTCATCTTTCAAGAATACAAAAAAACTCTAAAAGATGACGAACAGTATCTGTGGATACTTTTAGCACTTGAAGACGAACTATTTTGATACCTTGTTACAAAAAAGTGTAATTTCCTTTCTTGAATGCATATCAGATTGAGCAGAGGGGCTTATAAAATCAACATCCTAACCTTTTATTTAACAGTAACACTAACTTATGAACATCAACAAATTAATGAGCAATGTTTACAACTCCAGATATTATTTATAAATTTTGTTTTATGCTCCACATTTACCCTAATTTATATAATATGTATCAAATCAGAAAATGAACTGTATTTCTAAGCATTTTTACTATTTTAAAAATAGTTCTCGTTATTATTAATTCTTGAAAAACAAATTTAACAAAATTTCTAATTTATCATCTTATTGTTCTAGTTTTTTACTACCAAAGCAAAACAGAAGTATTATGATTTTGACTAAGTTGTTATTCTACATTGCTCTAATTTATTCATGTCTAATGAAGCCAAATATTATTTTGAGGTGCTTTTTTTGACAATTGTTTATCAATACATCTTCTATTTCATTTTTCTTGTTTAACTCATATTCCTATAAATCAAAGCAAGTCTTTGCATTTGGCAATTGTCTCTTCCTGCAAGTAAATTAACCTCTGTAACATTTTTGATGCATATGTTCCCTATTTTCCAAAGATAAATTGGATTTGTTAAACAGATCCACATGATCCTTCAGAAAACAATGTAAGAGGAGTGTTTTTTAAGCAAGTATACCATTTTGATATTTAAAAAACACAAGGCATTTCTATTTAACAATTTCATTTTTACATGAAAGTCTAGACTTTAATCTGTTTTTCAAGATAATTTCTGTCTGTATTAAGAGCTTTATCGTGTCACACGACCAGCTTTTTGTACCGCATCCTCACAGAAATCTGCCGTTGCATCATTGACTTTTCGACGTCATCATCGTTGATCTAAGGCTGACTGCCAAGGTGCTTCTTTAACTGCAAAAACAAGTGGTAATCAGTTTCACCCATTGACTTTCTAATATACGTATCTTAGGTCATTGTTTTCACCAAAGTCAACACTATACAGAGAGGGATGAAGTTGCTCCCAACTGTAAACCGTATGACGCAATGTGATCTTGGAGCCGTGTGTGGATGAGCATTGTCAAAATATGAAAGCAAACCGATTCTTCAATTAAGTATGCCATACATTTTTTTTTTTTTTTTTTTTTTTGGATTGCACGACACAGTTTACGATGATGACGACGTCAAAACGGCGTTGATGCAGTGGTTATAGTCCAAGAGGGGAAAGCACAAAAAAATAAACTATTGAGCACAAGAAAAAAAAAGAAAAAAGAAACGTTATTTGCGACGCGTAGAAATAGAGAACCATAATGATCCATGTCTGCCGGTAGTGAAGTGGTGCATAAGTAAAAAATAAATACCACTAGTATTTGCCTCGTATGCTTATCATTGTGCTTGCCGTATAATCAAAGGTATGAAATGATTGCACAGCAAACTATAATAAAACTACGAGTTAACTAGTAGTGGTATTAATTTTTGACTTATGCACTGCTTCACTTCCAGCAGAAATGGATCATTATGGTACTCTATTACTACTCTTCCATAACATAAGGTTTTTTTTCTTGTACTCGATACCTTAAGTTTTTGTGCTGTCAGCTCTTGGACTATTAGGAGAGCACTGTAGGCAACAGATTTCTGTGAATATGAGATACAAAAGCCGGTCGTGCAATATGATAAGTGCCTATGGTGTGATAAGTACATAAACGAAAATTATCTTGAAAAGTAGATCAAAGCTTAGGCTTTCATATAAAAGCAAAATTGTTTGAAAGAGGGTCTTGTGTATTTTATATATAAAAACGATACTTACTTGAAAAATACTTTTATAAACTGACATAATACATCTTTTCTAAGCTCAATATTGCAGGAAAAAAAAAACTGCGAGGTGTAATTGAAACACAAACCTTTAACCAGAGATGAATAAAATTATATTTGCAAAAAATTATATGAGTAGTTCAATATTCTTATAAGAATCTATGACATTTTATTAAATTAATTTTTATTTATTAATTTATTAAAACAATCTATTTTGAAATCGTCAACAGTTCCCAATACTAAGAGATATTCAGATTCATTTGGCTTATTGTCCTAAAATTTTTACTTTGAAGTTAAACAAATTAAAAAATAAACAAGTTCTATGTTTTACAATGTAGATATGAATACAAAAATAAACGCTAGGATAATTATATTTTTCGTTTTTAATCTCAATTTACTTGAAAAATACAATCAGCGCATGATCAAAATAAGTATATGAGTACATGTTATAACCAGCATGTAATCAAAAATGATTTTAAAATATTTACATTCCGAAAATTGCATATCAAATTTCGGGACTCATAAAACCAGTTTTCACTCGGTCCGGTTGGCTGCTATGCTTTATGTTTAGCAACGTGCGTCACGTATATACCTGACACATAAGATGCTCAATGTTCTTTATTATCCCCCATCAATGTCTTAACTGTAAACTTTTTCCTATTTAACCGTTTGACGGCTATGTAGCGCTATCGCGCTTCCAGGTTTCAGGTCCAAACAAGCAAAGCGGCGCTATCGCGCTGTCATTTCAGTCTGTATTTCCGCGCGTGAGCAAATATTTTGCCACTCTTGCTTTTTCGTAACGAAATTGTTACGAAAAAGCAATAGCGCCGTTTAGCTTGTTTGGACGTGAAATCTGGAAGCGCGATAGCGCTGCACAGCTGTCAAACGATTAAACAAAGTATTTCTGCAATTGAATTAGACAAAAATTTCCGTTTTGAAAAACCGCTGTTTACACTGTTAAAAATAAGAAACTTTTGCTGAATCGTCACTCTACCACTTTTATAGAAAACGGAAAACATTATAAATTATATTATGGAGCATTCTGATTAGTCGAAATAGAGAGAAATACTATAAAAGCGGTGAAATGACGATGCAGCAAAAGTAGGAAATTAAGGCGCGCCACACACCAGTGAAACATTGAACAAAAAAACGTGCGACATGCAACAAATTTACCCTGATAACAATGAAAAAACCGGTTTGACTGCGTCCTGTTGCATGATTTTTGGCGCATGTCTCCCTGGTGTGCGGCGGGCCTAACAATGTATCGTTACGAAGGGGTTAATCAGACTACTTCTATGCTAAATGTACCCGTTCTCTTGGAGGTGAATTTTCACATTACTTTACAACTCCGGTAAAATTATTGCGACTACTTGCAATTTCAATAAATTTTACGGCTTTTAATAGTCTTTTTCATTGGACATTTACAAAAAAAAAAAAAAAAAAAAAAAAGGGAGGGAGGACGTACATTGACACCCTGATTCTTTGTTAGCTAAAATGAGCCATCTTGAAAATTGAAGCGTTCGGAGGCGGGGGAGGACGAGATACATAAACCACATTTAAATTCTTTAATAATAATAATAATAATAAAACAGTTTTAAAGGTTTTGGTGAAATTTTAATACCAGATATTGTTTGTTTGATGAATGATTTCATAAAATAATAGCTTAGTTGATAACAACGCATCATATCGCTATAAAAAATATTAATAGTATTTTTTGTAATAAATTTATTAATGATTTTTTTTCATTCTAATTATTCTATGCCTTTTTTTAATTCAAAAAGGACACAGCTCATTAAAAGTTATGAAGTATTATCAACTGTTTTATATTAATAATTTTATATTGACAAATCAACAAAATCTTTAAACAATTTGCGTTCTTTTCGATCTATTAATCGACTTTTAAGTTTAAGCTATTACTTTCATTTACACATTTTCGTCATCCTGAAGCAATTTCTACAACATTCTGCTCCCCACATACCTCAAAAATACTCAAACAGACTTATAGGAGGAGTATACTAAAACATTTTTTTTTAATTGACAAATTTTTTGCTGTTAAGCTGCTCAGATTCTTTGTAGTTAACATTAAAATTGTTTAGAGCATTATTGGATTCAAAAATCAGTCTTTTTTTTCCTTTTTTTTCTAACGTTAACTGTCTGGACAATGTACAATTTTGTAAGTAAAAAGAGCATTTGGCACAAGAAATTTTCAACAACAATTTTGAAATAAAAAAGTACATAGGCCACAAAAGAAATTTAAATAATTTTCTGTGTAGAATGCCGAAATTAGCCTTCCTACCTTGAATGGGTCTAATCGACCCATAACTATAATTTGTTTTATGCGATTCGAACCAGAACTTTTTTCATAAAGAAAGTTAAATAACAGATTCAGATAAATAAGTCAATTAAATATATTAAAATGTTTTAAACAAGCAATTCTGGTGTGAAATGTTTTTATCAAGATTGAGTAAAATTTGAACAGGGTAGGAAGGTTAATAAAGCGTATGGTAAAATATGAAAATTATTGTATTGAGTAGTCTCATGCCACACTAAAAATACGGCAAAAAAGATAATAAGATACAATGTTAATTACTTGTCAGTACATCCTCAATTTGATGAGGAATTACAATTTATTGGAGAATAATCTTTGACCTTTTTACTATCATCTAAAACAGTCATTTTCAATTTCGGTAATTTTTTAATCACTTTTAAACACCACATATTTGTTTACAGACATCGGTAGCTAGTGCTGTTATTAACTGAAAAAAAAAAAAAAAAAAAAAAAAAAAAAAAATCCATTTGGAGAACAACGTTGGCATAAAGGCGCAGTCCTTCGTTGTTTTTTTTAGTAATGTTTGAGGGTTTAAACGCCTTCTTGGGATATGTTGTTCTGCATATAACTAGACTTTAATAAAAATGTGGCCTATTTATCTTGTCATTACAAACGCTTCAATAGATCAACTTCGACGATATAAACAGGCGCCCACCAATCAAAATCATCGATTTTTTAGCGCTCAACTAATGAAAATGGACAAACCCTAAAAAATTGGAAGGCAAACTAAAAACATTCACTAGGTTGTCAAATTGATCGCTAGTGTATGAGGCACGCACAAACTAATGAAATCTGTTATAACATATGATATTTCCAAATTAAAGACTAAATATTTCATTATATCTACTATGTGTTACATATATATATATCATATATTACATATTTTGTGCACTGCTTGTAAATGAAAAATCTTAAAGAAAACAAATAACAACTCTGGTTAAGGGTTTCAACTATAGTGCTTATAAATGACTTATATATAATTACTTGCAATGCTTACAATAAACGATGCGTAAGTAGCTATCGTTAAACCAAGGCGACCAGAGTTTCCAAAAAATACAGTAATAGTTATTCTGAAATGAGATTTTTGATAAAATGTAGATTAAAAAATCTACATTCAATCAGTTTTTTTTTTTAAATAATTTGTTGAAAATCAAAAATCAAGAGACAGTTCAAAAAACTCATGTGTTTTTATAAGCTGCCACATCTTCATACAGGCATATTCATATTATTGTGAATACTGTTTATGATTAATTAACAAAATAAAAATTATTTAAAGCATAAGTATTCATTAGTTGAAATACTTTAAACAAAAAATAAAGTTTATTATCTATGTTGTATAGTTATATGTGCATTTTTTGTTAATTCTAAATGTCTCCATAATTTATCTTTTTTTTTTTTTTTTTTTTTTTTCATCTTTATTTTGGATTACATTAAAATACTTTATATTGTTATTTCATACCTTCTAAAAACAAATCAACTGTAAATTTTTTTAAAAAATCAAAAGCATTTGTTAAATAAAAAAAAAAAATTATGTTGTTCATGTCTGCTTTTTACAAACAATTCCTATATAATAATAAAGTTTCTCTAAAAATTAAAAAATGTCAAGAAAGTAAAATATTTAATGATTTTGAAATAAGCAATTACAACTAAAGAAATATTTAGGTGGAAAATTTAGATAAAATGAAAAATAAATTGAAACAATTTCTTTGTGAATAGCATAAGTTTATCCTTAAATCAGTTGTTGTCGGTAATTTACATATGGGATCATTAAACGTGAGACATTTAAAAGTGTTAGTAGGTGCACAAATTTTTACTAAAGTAACATAACATTTGAAAATTATTTTGAAATCCAATAGATTATTGCAAATTAAACCACCGAGGACATTTAATGATGAATGTACATGTTGTAAACTCTCAAACTTATTTCAATTTACCCTCGAAGGCATAATATACGGGCCTCTTCTCAAGATTCTGGTCGCCTTTATAGGGCTAGCGCACGTGTCGTCTTTATCAAACTATGCACCTCCTATTTCAAACTTATTTAGAAGGTTGTGAACCATGTAGTCAAATGGATTGGTCAATCCGCATGACTACGGTGAGCAGCTAAACAAAATAGCAGTCAGTGTGCTTATAAGCATGGCTAGTGCACATCAAGTCATTTTCCAATATAGTAGCAAAAATGTAGTCAATGTATTCCAACTGATAAGTCAGTTCATGCGATTATGGTGAGCAGCAGAATAAAATAACAGTATCTTTGTAAACATGCGCTAGCTCTGTTGCAGCTCGACCGCGATTCACTTCTATGTCTAACTGTGTATATTTTTTCACCCGCAAAGGCCACCATGCTAAAGAAGAGCAAAGGCAAAATGAAGAGACGAAACACGGAGCCAAGTATGGTCGTCTCACCCATGGAAATTAGCCAAGACGTGCCAAGTAGTTCCGGCCCTTTCTAAACTAAAGAACAACAAACCTGGTTTAAAAAACAAACAAATTAAATTACACAGGAAACTGTATCCATCGGTTGCTGTGTAGCTGAGATACGAAAGAAGTGTCTTCAGAAGTGTTCCAATCTACTACAAATGTGTTCGTGGAATTCAATCCAAGAATGATTTGAATGAAAAAAAAAATCTTTTTCAACTTCTCCGACAAATGGCGTCGCGTAGGTAAAACAGAGCATGTGACAATAATTAAATTAATAATTAAAAGAGAATGCCTTCGCAGAAATATAAGAAGTGAACATAAAAATTTAAAGGATCCTGAATAAGGACAATAATCTATGCTGCCCACCCAATAGACAACGAATAACCGACCTAATTATTTATAAAGTTAAAAAACACAGAAATTCAATTAACTTATACAAGTCTATATTTTAATATAAGTCAGGCAACGATAATAAAAAAAAGTAATTCAAGGTCTAGAAAAATAATTTCTAGTGGTGATAGCGTTATCCAAACAGACTCAATAAATCCATGCAATTGTCAAATTTTTTAAAAATAATTGCTAATTAGTCTAAAATTTGTATAAAAAACAATCTCGATCAATCATTTGACAAAAATTAAAACTCTTTTTCGACTTTTTTTTATTGCTATGAAAAAAATTAAATTTGAAGAAGAAAAAATTATTTAAAAAAAATTAAAATCTTACTAAACTTAATCTAACAATTTTCATCAATTATAAACTCTAAAATTCATAAACATTACACGTAAAAAAAGGATGGGAAAATTTTCAAAAACTGATATTTTAGTGGCATTTATTTTATCGAAACAAGTCAATGATGGAAGATATGCAGTTCGTGCGATTATCATGACGATGATGATCTCTTGTCGGTAGCTGAAGACGATATATCATGCTCTGTGTGTTTAACCAACAGTAGTTTCGGAAAAAAGAACTCCGATAAGTAAGCACAATACAGTCGAACTTGTTTATAGCGAGCTTGGGTGTAACGATAACCCCGTTTTAAGGAAAAGAAGATTTTTGATCTTATGTATTTTGAAAAAACCGTAATAAAAATACAAATAGAAAATTTTTTATGCAAAAAAGTAAACTTTTTGTTTCATCTTTATAAGACAAAAGATGTCGTTTCCCATGTATTTTACATTTTGTGTTCTGAATTTAGGTAAATTTTTTAAAAAAGAGATATCCATATTAGTAGCCATTTGTCAATTTTATTTTTGATCTAAAAAAATATTTAATTGCATGTTTTTTTTTTTTTTTTTTTTTTTTTTGTTTATATTTTATTTAATTAGTAGCATACAGAAGTAAAAAAATTCAAGACCCTTCTTATCAAAAAATATTTTGATCCAGCAGGTTGACACGTCCACTTATAAGCAGTATGTAATTTTGACTGATGTCACAAATTCTATTTAAAACGGCAAATAGACACCGCAAACACGCTATTGGTACGTAGCATCTATGCCAAAGCACATCATATAATAGTAGTGTGATGTCGCCATGGTGTAGTTGTGACGTCCCAATGCTATATGTGTAAAATGTCTCAATTTCTTTTCTCTTTTTTTTTTTAAGGAGGGAGGATTTAGAGATGGGAGTGAATTATTGATTTTAATTAAAAGTATAAAAGATTCGAAAGGAAAGCGCATTTTCTTGATAACATTAGCTGAAATTAATGAATAGTTAATGTGTTTTTTCTATTAATTCAGAAAGGTTTTTTTTTTTTTCTTGTTTATAAATTAAGAATTTGAAAATTGTTAAAATAAATGTTCCAAGAATTAAAAATGAAATATCATTTCGCTATTATAGAAAAGTAAAACTTTTCCTAATAAAAGAGCTATTTTTTTAGTTTAGACTGTTTTCTTATTTCAACAGTACGAAATCTTATACCTTTTTTAGTATAAACAAGTTTCACCCTCGTTATAACCGGGTTCGACTCGAATAAAATTTTGATTTTTCGTCTTTTTAAGTACACTGTGCAACGTTTCCTTTTCTCAGCAGTTGAAGTTCCATAGTTCATAACAAAGTTTGATAACCAAACTGAGTATAGATTTACCAAACGAAAAGCCCAAATGTTAGCTTCATGTCTGCGACAATAATACTATAGCCAACAGTCACTGTGTGATTACTTATAAACATAATCTATATAGCATCACTCTTGAGCCTCTACACTCTGAGCCCAAGTTAACAAAATGAGTGATTAATATTCTCTCTTTTTAAACAAAAACGTCAAATTTGCCCCCCATTTTTAACTTTTTAACATATACTGTAACAAGTTTATTAGCTTTCCTCTTAAGTTTCAAATTTAGAACCACGAATTTCGATATGTTTGAAAATAAACAATTGGTGTGAATGACTTTCATTTTTTTTTCTCTTAATCAAATCGAACGCTTATCTATTGCTTCTAATTTTATACAATCTTTAATTTCATCAAAATCACTCTTCTTCAAAATTGTGCGCGGACTTCCTACATCCACGAATGAAATTAAATTTAATGAATGCAGTTTAATTTTTGTAAGTATAAAGTTTTAAGAAATAGTTACTGTATTTACTTGAGAATGTTCGTTGAGTACTTTAACATCTTACATTTTGTATAACATTAGTATATTCTAATGATTTGTGACCATATTGATAGCATATAAAACAAAGCACAAGAGACTTTTCTCACTATTTTTATAATTAATAGTTTTACGATCATTGCCTTCACAGTTTATGAGACAACGGATTTTTACAATATTTTGTGTTACGTTTTATTTTCCTTATTTTGGCAACATGATTTTTTTTTTTTTTTTCAAAGCTACAATTAGAACACATTATCATAAATTAATGGAATTGCGATTAACAGTGTACGACAGAATAAGTGCAATCGCTGTAGATACGACTTTACTTCTATCTTTTATGCTAGTCACATGATCTTAAAGAGTAGTCCTGCCTAGAAATACAAAAAAGACTTATTTGTTGATAAAAAATTGAAATATCAATGTATATGTATATATATATATATATATAAATAAATTACATCCCTCAAATTTAGAAATTTAAATAAATATTTATTATTTTACGTCCCTAAAATGTAAAAGTTAATTTTGTTATTTCAAAAATTTCTCATGAGTTCAGATTTTAAAAATTTGTACAAATTTCAGTAATTGTCATAGTGGAGTGTAATTTACACCTTTGGCCTTGATGGTTAAAATCCATTATATAAGTGTGAAAAAAAAAATGTAGTGTTCATTCTAGGCCATTTTTGAAGGGTGCAGCACCCTGCCCTTTTTCAAATTTATAAAATGCACCCTGCCCTTTTTAAAAATAGTAAAATGCACCACTGGTTTTACCTAGAGATTTTTAATAAATATTTTTTTATTTCGTAGTATTTCTAAATTTGTGTTCCCAAAAAGTGATAGAATTTTTCCATTTCTTTAAGAAAAAGAACATAAAGCTATTGAATCATGTTTTAATTTAATTGTATTTTTAATTTTTATATCATAAAATCATTCGAAATTAATGTTACTTGATTTATTATATTTAAAAATTATGTGTTTCATTGCTTCCTTTTTTCAACTTCTAAAGTCAATAACATTTTTTTTTCTGCCAAAAGTGCCCTTTTCTGCTGCAGTAGTGCCTTTTGTAGTGAATAGCACCATGCCCTTTTTATTTCTAGACTGAACACTAAAAAATGCTTTTACTTCTGTTTGAAGATACGCCAATTGTACATTTGAATGATGAAAAAAAGAAAATAATAATAATATTTGTGTACCATGCATGGTTGATCTGGCTTAGTTATCCAGCATTTCCCAATGCTATTTGGTGCACAAAAACTTTTTGAAGTTATGGGTTCACATGGAAACTTGAGCTATTTTGCATATATTCGAAGCACTGTACACCGTTAGAAGTCTGAAATGACGGTGCACATTCTCAGGGCACATATTTCCAAGCATAGCTTTTAGACTTTGTATACTTTGTTGTGTCTCCAGATGCATACCCTAAACATGTATGTAGCCTTGATTTAAATTTGAAGCTCGTAAACTGGTTCGATAAACACTTTTAAATATTATAGCTAATATGGAATAAAGAGCCTACAGTAATCCTGCAAAGTCATTCACAAAATAATGTTACCAAAACTTTACCTTTTAATATTTTTAAACGTTTTTTTCTTTTTTTTAAACATGAAAGTTGAAGCTCTTTGAAAAAGCTGAACAACAAAATTATTGTAATATAAATGCAGATGAATAGGCAAAAATAAACATTGTTAATCTGAATTACCAAACGCAACTGATTTAGGCAGGCATACAAAACACTATATATATATATATATACATATATATGCAAGTTAAAAGATACATTAAAACCATTATTTTTATTTACAACTATTTTTCTTTATTTATACAATCTTATTTTTCCTTTATTTATCACAAAATTTGTATGCACATTCATTATGAGCACAATTTACAATTGAAACAAATACAATTAAAAAACAGTACATTTTAGTTTGCTGTTTTTTAAAGAAGTATAATTGTTAAACTATTCTTTTTTTCTTTTATTATTTTAGCCTCTCCCTATAAACACTTTTTTCGCATTTAAAGGTATATTTTGCGAAACTGTGAAAACATTAGAAAAATGGGGAGCTCACATGTTAATAATTAAACTGTTAAACATCTTAAAATCAGTTTTTAAACTTAGTCCTTTTTATATTATTGTTTTACATTAAAAATGTCACAAGGAAACTTTAAAAGCACAGTATTTGTATGTCATCTCATTTTTATCTATTTAGATCCTACACTCAAAAGAAAGGTCATGATTTCTTTAAGTTTTTACATCAAACTCAGAAACAACCAAAATGACATAAAAAGTTGGTTTCAATGACTAAGCTGAAAAACTTTCTTGTTTCGCATAGGACATTTGAGATTGATTTCTAATATGATATTTTGTATGTTTTTGGCTTTGATTGCAGTTTTGTTTTGCTTTTATTTCTCTGGAAACATTTACAGCTTCAGAAACTAGAAATTAACCTCAGATATTGCATGAAAAAAACTTTTTTAAATATTGAAATGCAAACTTGCAGTTCAGAAAGAATACTATCATTAGTTTTCGAACATCTTTGTGTTACTTGCGTAGACTCTAAAATGACTTAAGTTGATTGTTTTTTATTATGAGTATCTATATTATAAAGCATAAACATGTTCGCCATTAATATTAAGCACAAAACTAACACCAGATGGCACAACAAATACTGTCAATTTCATTTTTATGGAACACATCTTTGCTTCTAAATATTACTAAATTCCAATTTTTATTCCATCAAAATGCATTTTTAAGTAAAATTTGTTTGAAATTTTCAATTTAACTATATCTTAAATGCTGTACCTACCTATTAAAATATTTTTTATTCAGAGAAAAAGGATCATATTTATTCCCCTTCCCATCTCCCAACCATGAATTGTGATGGAGAAAAACTTCATTTTGTATCTTCCTCCCAAAAATTCCAAATACATTTAATAGCCTGACTTAACATAGGAAAATTTTGAAATAATGTCTATTATACAATGAAAGGGAGGTGGCACACAATGCTACATAATGAAAAGAGAGGCATTTAGCCTTATTTCTCTTATTATATTTAAATGTTTCAAATTGAGTAAGTGAAATTTCTAAAATAAAATTTGGCGTCATTTAATAAAAAGTTACCATTGGGAGAACATTCACTCAAATCACTGATATTTGCATCCATCAATAGGAAAACAACTAATTAAATTTTGGCATGTGAGTAAGAGCAGCACTAATTTCACATGGAAAAACACTGGATCAATAATTTATTTGAAAGATTAATGGCTAGTGCTTTTATGCATTGCGTCTTTTCTGTTCCGAATTACAAATTTTTCTAAATTTCAAAATATTGAAAGCAAACTTTATTGAAAATATCAAACATGATATTTTGGAAATAGGTGTACAGTGGCCAAATTATTAGTTACACTACAATTTTTCTTCTAGTCGACCTTGATTTAATATTTTTGTGGTGGCAACATTTGACAGGTGTTGTCAACTGGTAAGAAACTCTTAATGCATAATCTGTGTCAGGAATGGGGAACATTTGGGAATTTAAATGTTTTCAATTGTTTATGGTGAAATCCATTCTCTACGAAATGTGTCAAAAGAAAACACAACAAACCGGACAAATTCGATAGAAGCCTTGATTATTATCTAGCATCATAATGAATAATTAAAATGAAAGCGTAAAAAATTTTACACACAGCAAGTCCAGAGGTGTATAATCCATAAAGGAAGGTTCAACAAAATATTGAGGAGCTTGATTTGAAACACTTGAGTTGGGTTTTACATAATAAATTTCTGCTTTATGGACAAAAGTTTGTTTTCATACATAAATTCATAAATATTCAGCCATGTATACCAAAATTAATTTAACAATCCACCAATAAACTATAAAGTAAAGCTTCATGTTTTTAGCAATGTAAAGTTTAGGCGTGTAATTAATAATTTGGCCACCACTGAACAAATCAAGATAATAGAGATACATATCAAAATTTATGTCTGTTGATATATATTATCAAACCCTACTGATAGCATTTTTTTCCAAAGGAATTCATTAAAACTAGGAAAGTTACAGTTACAATGTGTATCTATACTAGGCACAAAACACAAATCTGTAAAACTTAAGTATCTTCACAAATTATCAGAGCTTAAAGAAAGCAACAATTTATTTATTTTAATGTGGCCAATAAAAAAAAGCACATATATTTAAAAAATATATTGTTATGCTTCTTAGTTTTAATTTATAATTTACTAATTCAAAAAAAGGTGGAGGTTTAAGTATTTTTTTAAGTATGATGTTCACTGATTACTCTGAAACCATACAATCTATTAATGTGATTTTTGTTTTAATTGAAAGAGGAAATTTTCAAATCTGTCCTATTTAAATTTCTTTAAAATTGATTCAGTAACCTTTTAGAAATTCAATAAAAACAAATAAATAAACATCGTTAAAATATTTAATTAAAGTCAGATTTTAAGGGGGTTAAAAAGTTTATATTATTTTGTATTTTTTATAGTTGAAATTTTGCAACCAATTGGCTATTTAAGTGAGCATAGTTTGGCATATAATGAACTCCATTGTTATAACACGTATACAATTTATAACTATGTAGTTTATTTCAAAGAATATTTGATGAGTGATCATGTGCACCTGGCTAATGGAAAAATACTTTAAAACTAATTTGTTAATTTATAATTAAATTCTAAATATATTTATAGCTAACAATAAAAAATACCTATGTACATATTTTAATTCTAATATACCAGGAAAAAAATAGAAAATCAATAACAAAATTTTCCTTTAGATGGACCATATAAAATGATAAAAGCAAAAGAGAGTAAAAAATATTTTTATAATATTTAAAATTACTTTCAAATTTGTCAGCTTCCCCCCCCCCCCCGCCCACACACAATTTATAAAGAAAACTCACACATAACGCACAGATAATAACACATTTTGTTTAGATTACACACACATACATTAATTTAATCTACTAATACTCATTTCTTTTATTCAACAAATTACTTACAGAACATGTTAATTTTTTTTTTTTTTTTTTTTTTTTTTTTTTTTTTCAAAATTGACACATACTGATCCTATATCCTATGATTAAAGTTAGCTGGTCTACAATCACAAGTGGTGAGACAGATGAATAAAAATAACAACAAAAAGTGGGACATAAGGCTTAAATTGAAACTAAAAAATTAAAAATATTTTTTATACTTTATGTATTATTACTACGCAAAGAGATAGATCAGCGAAATGAGCTTTTGATATTATCAATACAACAATTGGCAATGTTGTTTATTGTTGTTATTATTCACATTCAAAACAATAATTTGGCATATGTTAATTAAGTAACATAACTTTTTAAAAATTGATAAGTAACACTGATTTAATAAAAGGTAAATAATACAATCCAAAAGAAATAATATAAGAGATATGGTAAATAATAAAGCATTAATTATGAAACATTAACTTAGCTATGCATTTACTAAATGCATAGCACTAGGTTGGCTATTTATAGCAGAAAAATATATCAACATAATATAAATATCTATAATACAAAGCAATAATTTGGAATGACATTTTAACAGATAAATAATTATAAAGTGATAAAAGGATTTAAAGGGACATTTTGCTTTCTAGTGGGAATATTTTCATGTCAACAGTTATATGTAATTATCATTTAGATTTAAAAATAATAAATAAAGGTACTGTAATTAGTATTATTGATGTCATGCTTGGCTTAGTTGCAGCCTAATCCGGATATTATAAAAGTACCCAATTTTCTACCCTCAATGCGTACAGGACAAGCTAAGTTAATTCAAGTTAAGGATAAGTTAAGAGTTTTTTCTAAACAATTTAGAGTTTATAATGAAATTTAAACAACATTACATTTGGAAACATATTATTCTCATAAAGGAAATCCCCATTTTACTTTTTTGAAATTTGTGGTCTTTCAAGAACTTCCTAGTAATTTTTTTTTTTTTTTTTTTTTAAATGGAGTTATGGATTATTGTTACTGCATTTTAAAATAAATTCTACTTTACACAAACCAGAAAATAATGTAATATAAACTAACACTTAAAAGAATTTGTACACGGTGAAAAATCAGAATTTTTTATGTCCTGTGGAACTGGTCTCAAGAACTTAAAAATTGTTCTATCCCATGTATATTAACACATCAAACAATAGTCTTAATGACAAACAAACTTCAGATAAACACAATTCTAATCTAAAACAAAATTCTATGAAGTTTTATAATTCATTTAAATTCATGGCATGTGAAGTCAATTCCACATCAAACTGGACTGGGACATATATTAGTATAAAATAGCCAGCCTGATAAGGAACCTGCAGGATTTAATCCCCATATGCAGTTGATACTCACTTTATTCGTTCTAAAAGGATGAAATGTTCAGTCACTTTGTTTGAACTCTGGAGGAGACTTTCAGACATATAACTTGGCAGCAGAGTGCACTGACCACTAAACCTCCGATTATGATTTAACAATACAACATTTGTCAAAACTAATATGGTCTCTAAAATAACATTTTTAAATTTTTCATAGGTTATTAAAAAAATTAAGTGATATTGAAACAAAAGATTGCGGCAAATTGATGACATAAATCATTTGTTAGCTTTGGCTCAGGTTGTAGACTACCACACGGTGGTATGCAGGTATAGATTCAAAGAACAAAGCTCTCTGCCTCTAAGCTAGAACGGAATAACTACATGCAATTCTAGATCAATGTTTGTAAATGATTTGTGTTTGTACATGTACCTACTGTAACATTGTATATTTCATGTACATATTTTAGTATTTAGTAGCACACTCTTTGTAATATAGCAATTATTTCAATAGGCTATGGATCTGCAATGAAAAATCATTTTTACAAACGTCGAGTGACTACATTAAGAGATATATATATGTATATATATATACAAGAGTGTTTCAGAGAGTAATTAAACAAACCATTTGTGCCAAGGAAAATAAATAAATGAATGAAAAATCATATCATGGAGAGATTAGATACTATTAGAAAATGCTTTTATGCATTATTACTGCATAACTTAAATTCCTACATTGTCATTATAAAGCTTTCTTCAGGGTGAAGAAAAAGTTTTATAAAGAGTTTCTATATGAATAAAGTGTAAAATACAGCTTTCCAAGTTTACTTTATTTTCAGTGTAATTTTATTAGATAATTATCCCTTTTGGAAAATCATTTTGTAATAGAATTGAAAGCATTTTTTTAATGCACACACGGAAAAAGAAAAAAAAAATAGAATAACCTAAAATGACAAAGAAGACGGAAATAGGTATATATCTTTTAGGCTTGTGTATTTAAGAACATGAATGGAAGAAAGTACTTTAAAGTATTTACACCAGAGATAAGATGAAAGAGATAGAGACAAGCTATTTTTGTTCAAAACTCCAGGCTTAATCCCAAAATAAAATCTTACTTTTTTTCAAAAATTATAAAAAGAGAAAAACTTACTATTTGGAAAACAAGAATGCATCTAAGTTTTCTTTAAGTGTTTAAAAATTCTTCGAAATTCAGTTTAAAAGGGAATTAATGAGATTAAGTATAAAAAAATATATTCTATTTGATAAGACTTTGCATAGTTAGTGTTAATAACATAAAGAGCTGTGGAATGTTCCTTGCCTATCCTTGCTTTCTGTTCGAAGTCCTTTTTCAGAACTAAACTTAAGCAACTCTTCTGCTATAGTTGCTAAATGATATTTACATTATCAATTAAGAAGTATTTAGGATTAAGGCTTATTTTTAAATGAGAAAATTATTGTTGAAGCAATTCTAAAATTTTATGGATAATTTTCTATTGCATACTTCCAGTGTTGGACTTGGGCTTTGATGACAGAATTTTACAGGCTTCGATTTTAAATCATCAAGCTCAGGCTCTGCAAAAAGAGCCTAAACTCATCTCTAATATATATCACTTAATGTAAAATAGGAAGAAAAACTAACCTATTAAAATAATATCTAAAGGGTTAAAAATATTTGAATTTTGATTTATTGCCTAGTCAATCTATTTAATAATTTCTAATTCATTTTGTCATGCAAAGATATCTGAAAAAAGGTAGTCTCAGAACTTTAAAAAAGACATTATTACTAAAGTAGAATATTCACAAAACATACTGCAATAATATTATAAATAAAAGTTACATATCTCTTAGTCAAAAATAGGAAGAAAACTAATCACATTTAAATACATTCTATTTAAAGAGTTAAAATATTTAGAATTTAGATCTAGTTTGTCTGTCTATTCATTAAATAATTTTTTAACTTTAACTATCAAAATAAATAAAAACAAGGGGCATTTTTTAAATTCTTCTTTCTTTCTTCTTTTTTTTTTTTTTAAAGTTTTATTTTGCTATGTGAAAGTATAAAATAATACAAATGTAATATTTTTCAATCAAAACCTGAATTTTCACGCACTATTTGTTTTCTGAATATGATTACTTCTCTGAAACACCATGTTTATATAAACATATATGTGTGTGTGTGTGTGTGTGGCAAACAAACACAAAATTGTAGATATTTGTAAATGTTTAGACTTATATCATGTTTTAGAACAAAAGCATTTGCAAGATAATGAACAAATATTTTTATTTCATATGCTTTAGTTGAAGTGACTTTGTAAAAAACACGAAAAAAAAAAAAATTATATTTTAATTTGAGGGACGGAAAGAAGTGAGTCAAAATACATACTTTTATATAAGAAAAAAGATATACTATCACTTCTATATACAAGGTGACTGAAAATGAGCAGATAGTTTTAAATATTCACTAACAAGAAAATGATGGAAGCTATTGAAGTAAGACCTGGCACGAAAATAAAGTACGGAGTAAGGAATTTTCTTATTATGCCTCATTATCTTAATTTTAAATGTAACCAATAGAGATTACTGAATTATTTACATGGATAATAATGTTCAAAACCTTAATGTTCAGACCACAAACTATTTTTAGGAGATTACAACAGCTTAAGAGAATGAACAATAAAAAATGAATGAACTTTTGATAGGTTAAATTTAGTACTCTGAGACAATGCAGTGCCATTTATTGGTAATATTTAAAACTAAAACAAGAGCACAGAATAAAAAAATTCCCGACTTTGCATATTAATCTCATGCAATAGCTATCACCATTGGCTTGTTGTTGATTTTTTAAAGCAGTCAATTCATTCGACACCTTGCTGAATAAAAATATATCAAAATTTAGGTTCTTCAAAGAGTCACTATTTTTGTGAAATTAGAAATCTTGAATTTTTAAGATCTTTAAAATGTAGATTTTTTCTATAACTAAAATAATTAACATTTTGAAAAAAAAAAAAGAAACTGAACTAAATGGCTCATTTATTTTTTAATATTAAGAATTCTTTCAGATATTTTTTAAGTCAAAGAAAGAAATAAAAATAATTTCAATAAAATTATTTTTGAATCATGGACTAAAAGTTTTATAATTGTAGCAGATGAAATTATGTAGTTAATGCTAAAACTTTTTTGAAATGCACATCTACCAACTAACTCACATAAAAAAAAAGTTCATTAAGTTTGTATACAAGAGGATTTAAAAGAGCTTAGACAAAAAGCATAAATTTTAAGAGGTGGCAGAGCATTCTACAGAAAACAATTTTTGTATGGGAAACTAAAATCACAATCTATTTGTTCAATAAAAAACACAACACTTTACTCTGATCTGAATGCAACTAGTGTTCATAATTTTCGTAAAAAGTGCTGCAAGTACACAGTATTTTGATCAGAATGTACATAATGTTAATTACGATCGAAATAGGGAGCATCTAAATAAGTGCTATTTGGCAGCGGATAATGAAGACTTGCATTATATCTTGAGATATCATTACATTTAAGATAAAGCAAATCTGTTGATCATTTTGTTAAAATATCTTCATTATTCTCAAGGTCGTGAAGAATCTGGGATTGAATTTTAGTACAGTACCCAGTATTTTTGACTAAATATACAGACTGTAATCTCAGTTTTCTTTTACACTTTTTTTTATTATTTATTTATTTATTTTTTGATAGAATGCTCTAACACTCCTTAAAAGTATTTTCCTGAGGACTTTTGAATCAACCTGTATTTTGTCTTATATGTTAGAGAACACAGAAAAACATTTTATGATACATATAGTTTTAAAACAAAAATAAAATTGATCATGTTGAAGGGTTTTTTCCATATAACTTCAATTATTAACTAAACATTATTTCAGCCAAGTTAAATCAAAATTTAAAATGTTCTAAATAAAACAAATGTAAAGTTTTAACAAAATAATACTAGCTCAATTTTAATATCAATGCTTTTTGCTTGACATTAAAATTTGTCAACATTTAAAAGTGGTTAAAAGTAACCCTAAAAGAAATCTGTATCCACTTTTTTCGTGGAACTTTTAATAAGATTTTGCTCAAAATTTAAAATAATTTCTAAAACATTTTTTAATGATATGTTAAAATAATTATCCTTAATAAAACTATTTAAAAGGAAAAGTATATACAACAGTAAAAAAAATCACTTAGACAATAATTTTATCAAATAATTGTTTACCTGTATAACTAAGTAAAAAAGAAAACTTTTGTGCAATAACAATGTATATTGTCTGCTTAACATAATTGTTAATGAAATGGTATACTTCAAACATTAGAAAAAAGTCAGAATAAAAGCTTTCTTGTGATGTAATTGAATTAAATTGTTTATTTTTTATTTTTCTTCAAAAGATGGTTGATGGTTTATTTAGAAAAACAGCTTCAATATCATCAAATACAATACATAATATAATTCAAATTTAGAAACATTAGTAGTTGAAGAAAAGATTGCCATCTGACTTACATGGGTGGTTCAACAATTATCGTCCTAGATGTATATATAAAAAATTTGTATTGTAATGATTGGTGTGGAATATTGAAACCTAATGTCTTAGATGCCTAAAGGCTCAATTTCAGAACCATAACTGATATATTAACATATTTTGGAGGAGGGGAGGTGAGGGTGAAAGGATAGTTTGGAGGCTATGGAGCTACATTTGTGACAGTGGATAAGACATGGCTACATCACTATCACCCTGAGTCCAAATGGGAATGGGGGTCAGTCCAGTGGGGGACAAATGTTGCATCCCAACAAGTTCGATGCGAAAGTGGCTATAATTGACCACAGTTGTAATTTTTTATCATCCTTTTAATGCAAACACCTCATTTTGACAGGCTATCTTCTAATATTTTAATATTAATGTATTTTTCTTAAGACAAAGAACACAAAGAGTCTACTTTAGATATTATTTCGAAACTAAGCAATAAAGAAAGAAAATAGTAATTGTTAATTTGAATCAATAATAAATCCTATTGGTTAAAAAAGAAGTCATATTTTTAAATTTACATTTTTTTAAATCAAGTAAAACTGTTTTTCTAAACAAAACATTACTCATCTTTTTATCGATTTTTTTTTTTTAATGATTGTTCATTATTTTGCAATTATATATATTTGAATTTTTGAACTTCATATTTATGTATTAATAACATGTATAAATAACTAAAAATGATTATAATGTTTATGGTTTAAACAAAAGATATAATGTTCAAAGTAATATATTTGAGATTTGTAACTTGAAATGAGTTTTGGTTTATTCATTATTATATATTTTGAGTAACTTAACTATCATATACTGCTGAATTTATTTTGCATATGCAACTTGTGTATGTTCAAACAATATTTGCTGTATGAGTTATTGTAAATGTTGCATACTACCTCTTGATTTCATATGAGATCGTACAATTGTGATCATTTATTTTTTTCTATCTAAAGTATGTATTATATGCCAGAATATACATACAGCATACACAATCCTCCTTAAATTGAAGTTAGATATTTTAAATAACCTAGTCTGAACTAGTGTAAAATTTAACACATATATATTTTAGGTTATAAAATCAGCATGATCAATTTAACAAACAAAACAAACTGCAATCACTCATAAACAACTTAAAATTTATGGAAATATACCTTTTAGCAAAATCTTCTACCATTATATTATTTGCCACTGTGACTGACTGCCTATTTTGTTAAATGTAGTGTATGCCAGAATAAAAATTTAAACTCACTTCGCCAATCATTTTAGATGAATTCTGGAAGAACTGCAAACATGTATGAATGTATGATACAGGATTAAATGCTCAGGAATGTGCTGCATCCACTTATGAATAGGGAATGGGTTTAGGAAATAAAATTAAACAAATTTTAAGACATTGATAAAAAAAACTCAGAAGTAATAATTTTTTCTTCTGAACAAAAATAAAAAAAATCAATCTAATCAAAAGTTTTTTTAAAAGCTTTGTGGTCTATTATCCAGTGATATTGAATATTACATTCTCTGTTAGCAGACTTTTGTTGTTTTTTCTGAGAATGGAACAGAAAAATGGTATTTTTTATTTACCATAAAATCTACTGTTTAACAACAATTGATTGACATGCAAGTCATACAACATAACTCCGATTCAAAGCAAGCCCATTTACTGACTATGGTGATAGATAGAATATTAACTATTTGCTATTTACAGTTATTTGTTAGAATTATAGCTCTTTTAGCAGATTTTTTTTCTCTTTTGCGTGAGGAAGAGCAGGAAGGGGGCAGGGGGTCATATTTTCATTGTTCAACTACTATTAAGTGATATGTGAGCTATACAACTTAAATCAAGTCCATTGACTGAATATGGTGGCAAGTAGTGCTTTGTTTTTCATGAAATAACCTTCTTCAACATCTGTGATAGGTTAGACATCTTGTTCCCTGCAGTGTAATAAGCATTTCCAAGATCAAATGCCCCATTGTCAGAGCAAGAATCAGAACAAGCTTTCTTATTGGTGCTATTCTTAGAAGAAAGTGTAAGAATCAACTACAAAGGCTTTGATTACATCTTCTGAATGGCTTTAATTTCTATCTACATTAGCAAAAAGTATTTCTTGTTTTGTTTTTGTTAGATTTAACTTTATAATTGAATATACTTTGATAGTTTAAGAAAAGTCAGAGCAAAAATAAATTTCAATGAAAAAAAAAATAATAATAATAAGATTTAATAGCATTCTTCATTCTATGAAATAAACTTGCATATTGTTGTCTCAAATGAAAAAGATATATCTTAATTAATTCAACAATATTTTCTCATCAGCAATACTTTTAGCCATGTTATCACCAATAACTATGTGCAATCTCCTAACAATGCTTGTAAACATTTAATTTCTATATTTATCAATAAGTTTTTACGAACACAGAATTTTCATAGACTTGATATGTATAAGTAATTAAAATGTATCGCTGGACAATGGACTGTAAAAGTATAACATAGTAAGATTGCCTATTTTTAAGCTTAAAGCTACTGGTCAGTGACATTTAAAATTCCCCACCCTAATGTTAAACCTATGAGAGAATTAATGCATTCACATTTTTAAAATATCACACCAGGAGATTAATATTGCTAACTTCTTTTTTCTGTCACCTGTTCTAGAAAGATATATCTTTTTTTTCCTTAGTTATCAAAGTATTACTAAAATATATACTTATCTTTATGTGACATATTAAAATCTACCCAGTTTTACCAAGACTTCAACATATAAAACATATATATGTTACAAATATTTAACCCCCCCCCCCCGAAAAAAAAAAAAAAAAAGTGACATCTTTCAAGAAGAATACAGAAAAAATAGAAATATTAATTTCCTGGGAAGATATTTTAAAAATATGAATGCATTACATCCACACATTTAAAATTAGCAAAGAAAGTTTAAAATGTAATTGATTTTTAAAAAAAAATCTCTAGAAAAAATTTTAATTAAAAAACTAACTTTTAACTAAAAATATTTTTGAGTTCCCTAATCTCTGGAAATGCAGCGCAGCCCTGAAAGAGGTAGTTTTTACAAAGTTCTACTGCCCTTCTTTATCATCACAGATGTGTTTTAGTTGATTCACTTTTTCTGCTACTTGTTGAGTTTCCTCATTCATTCTAAAAAAAAATGTATTCTCAATGAGATATATCTCTGCATGCCAGACCTTGGGAGTGTGTTCCTGACAACAATTTTTATGGATGAGTAAACTAATGTCATTTGTTTGACAGTATGTATTGGATACAAATTTTTGAGTGTGTCATCAAACAAAGAGGTGAACTATACAATTGTCAGATAAAATGATTTTATTATTAAATAAAAGCATGTACAAAAGATAAACTCTGTCTCTGTGTGTGTTTATTATTTTAAACATACAGCAGTCTAAAATGGAAACAAAATGCTGAATTTTAACAAAATAAGCATCTTTATTTGAAGTAAATATAATTGTACATCAAATATTAAATATAAGAAGTCTATTTTCTTCTTTTCAAACAGTGAAATCAAAAGCTTTGCTAAATTCTGATAAGGGTTGATAAATGGGCTTTTTCTTGGGGCCTAACTTAGTAAAATTTATTATATTTTTATAAAAAATACCACTTTAGTCAAATCTGAATCACATGTTTATTAATATCTTCTTAATAGAGCTGGTCAGTCAGCTTTGGAATTCTCCTCTATAATGTTAAGTCAATGGACATTTGATGCAATATATATAAAATATCTCTTGGGGAAATTAATATTTTTTACTTCTTTTTTCTGTGTATTCTTCTTAAAAGATTTCTTTTATTTAGTTCTCAAAATGGTTCAAAAATCTATGGTTAATTTAATATTTTATGTGTTAAAAACTGATGAACTGTGAGTAGAATTTTAACCTTTCATATAAAATTTAGTACATACTTTAGAAAATTTTTGAAAACTAAGAAAAACAGACTGTTTTTTTAAGAAGTATATGCAAAAATTAGAAATTAAAAACATTAATTTCCTGAGGGAAATTTTTTTTTTTAAATATAAGAATGTATCAAATGCCCATGGCTTTACATTAGTGAGGGGAATTTGGAGCCTGAGTGACCAGCTATCTTAACCCGTTATATCCAAAATTATAAATTCATAAAAATGTTCAACTTCTAAAATTTTTTTGAAACAGATTTGAAATATCGACAAAATTATTTTAAAAAATTTTAGGAGAATTTTTTTCAATTAAAATAAAAGAACTAAATCTGAATGGATTTTGTGCATTAATTATAATTTCACTCAAACCTTTTATTTAAATATCTTTTAAAAGTATTTTATAGAATTAGGAAGTATACAAACATAATGCTTATATAATACAAATATAGAAATACTTCAGAACTAAAACATTTCACTCATAACTTCCAATGACAAAAAAGTTGAAGAGATCCAAATGAAATAGAAAACATCTTTTGAAACTATTTTTGTTTTCTGCAACTAATATTTCTTTTGCAACAAGATAAAATGTTTGTTACTCATTCTAAACTGAACAACTACTGTATTAAATTATGTGTATGATGCATTAAATGAAATGTAAAACTTTATTTTAATGATATTTTAAAGTACCAGCAGGTCATAAAGTACTAAAGAGTTTCTGCAAATTACACATTTTAAAATCATGAATAAAAATAACGAAGAGTATACTTTTATGGAATAGAATTTTGTGAAGGGAATTATGTTTTATCGAAAATTTTTTTTGTAAGGGGGCTTGTTTTGTTAAATTATTACTTTTTTTAAATGAAAACTACTTTATTAAATGTATATTTGTAAAGGAACAATAAATAAGCCTCAGATTTTGCTTAGATTGATTCCCTGACTACATAATGCTGAGACTTACAATTCACTGTTAAACCTCTGTTTCAAACTATATCACATCTCATTCAAAAAAAATTTATGTAATCAAACCTTGATAAAGTGTCTCACTGACTAAAATCATTCTTATAAAAATTCATTTATTTTAATATGACAGCTATTAACGCCTTATGTCCTGAATTATACAGTTCTGATAATTACATCTTCTAAAACATTCTTTGTGAATTTTTGAAACCACATTAGAAGATTCCCATAATTATTTAATAGATTTTAGAAAGATTTTGACAATTAAAATTAAGTAATTAAGTTTGTATTTACAGGGGCTTTGAGTAATATTTATAACTCCACTTGGTATAAAAATATTTATAACTCCACTATTAAAATATTTTTGAAAAAATATTTTACAGAATTAGGAAAGGTACAAATATAATGCTCTTACGATACAATTATAGGAATAATTCCAAAGTGAAATTTTTTATCCACAATCTTCCATCAAGAAAGCTGAAGAGATTGAAATGAAAAAGAAATCATCTTTTCAAAAATATTTGTGTTTTGTACAACTAATATTGCTTATGAAACAAGATAAAGTATCTACAACTCTTTGTAAAATGTATTACTATTAATTAATGTATTAAATCAATTTCATAACAAGGTAATTTAATGGTACTTTAAAGTAATGTCGGCATCAGGACATAAAGAATTAATCAATAACAACACAAGTTACCAAAATGAGAAAAATACATACATGCATAAAAAAGGGAAAAGAAATCATAACTAAATAATGAAAAATCTCAATCTATTTTAATTACATCCCTCCTAGAATACCATGAATATCATCACGGAATCAACTACTTCAATAAAACAAAAATAAGTGTTATAATTTTGTGAATAAACACAGAATTTATAATCATCTGTAAAAGTTTATTCAAATAATTCCCATTCAAAAAATTGTTTAGAACTATTATATTAACAAGTTGAATGTAGATACTGCCATTGCAGAATTCAGTTTCGCCCCTGATTAGAAAAAATAAAAATAAATAAATAAATAAAAAATCGATAGAGGTTTTTTAGAAGGGCGACCCCCTTTAGAATGCAATGAACTAACTTCATTTTTCTTGTGTTTATCAATATAATAACAAACAGAACGGCGTAAAATACCCAGTTGATTAGCAATTTCTCTCTGAGACTTTGGAATTGTGGAATAATAAAGAGATACAATTTGACGTGCTACTTCTTCATTGACTAGATTCATCAAAAATGGATTTTTTCTTTAGTTTAAAAGCTTTTTTATAGACTCTGGGAAAAAGGAAATGCATTTTAACAATAAAACGAGTGGAATCCCGTCAAATTCGACGAATGAAATGTTTAAAAGACCCGATCGATTTGGCTTAAAAAAAAAAGCAAAAGTAATTACATTACTGAATCAATATATAATAAATATATTTCCAAACTTAATGTCAAGTTTTCCAGTTACAATTTTGCTTGCAAATATTTGCACATCTTCAGTTAAAATTGTAATCTGAGTGCCGGCGAAATCCAGAAATTTTATTTTATATGCACTATAGAAAAACAGATTTATTTAAAAAAAAAAAAAAAAAAAAAAAAGAAAAGAAAAGAAAAGAAAAAAAAAAAGAAAAAACTAATTTCATTTTTACTATGACATTATTTTCACTAACTGAAGTCATCTGAAAGTAAAATCTCAATCTCAGTGTCCATAATGAAAAGAAATATTGAAATGTAATATCGTTATGAGTAAAAATGCGATGTTTTAAATAGTGACGTCATTTTCTCTTCAAATGTTTTTTAAAAGTCACTGTTATTAGTAATATGAAAAAAGCGTCCGTAATAATATTGTAAATTCATTTTATCTGGTTGCTGAATGCCATCATTTTCCTCATTTGAAATATTTCTTACTTTGCTTTCGACATTAATTTTTATCATAAATTATTTTCTGTTATTTTATTTACATTATTAATATTATTTCTCAGTAAATATATTTTTTTACCTCAATTAGTGCATAATTATATGCAATCATTTTATTGTGGTTAAATTTTACAAAAACAATTAACTTTTTTCTTTTAAATACGATGACATGTTCACTGATGAAATAAAGTGACGACTTGTGGAAAGTAAAAATTGAAAATAAATTTTTATTATCGAGAGAAAAGCTAAACTAAGTTGCCACCATTTTGAAGAAATATCGTAAAAAAGCATTTAAAATTAAAAATAAAATATAAAAATGGAAATAAATTAAAAAATAGTTAAAATGGGCACAACTACAAATAAATTGCCTTCATTTAAAAAAATAATTATCAAAATTGGTTCAGTAGAAAATTCAGGGCTGATGACATGACATTTTTAGCTTGTCTGAAAGAAATAGCATCGGAGGCTAAAAAATTATTTTAAAATGTTAATTCCATATGCCAGAGGTGGTGAACCTTTTTATGACTGCATGCTAAACAATCCCAAACAATATTGTTTAATATTAATATGAAAACAAAAATCTGAAATTTATTAAAGGATTATACAAATTATTGCAAAGTTGAAAAACAAACAAGCATTAAAATAAACAATGTTTTGGTCATCATTTACAACCTTGTACGACATTGTCGGGAAAGAGTTGTTACATTGCTTTAAAAGTTTTAAAGCAATGTAACAATTCTTTCCTGTCAATGGTCATAGATGATGAATGAAATGTTGATTATTTTAATTTTTATTATATTTAATTTTAATTTAATTTTAATGTTTGTTTAGTTTTTTACTTTGCAACATCTTGTATGGGTGATTCTCAAAATAGGGGACAATTTATGTCTTTTGGCATATAAAAAAAATTGAGAGGTTTTCTGTCATGTTTTTATATTTAGATATGTTTGTCTTAATATTATTCATTATTTGCACTCAAGAATTACTCACTTTTTAGTTAAAAACACCTTAAAATAACAGAATAAATGTTCAAAATGTCATTAGCATGGATGTCCACAGCAGCTGTGCCTTATATATACTAGCTTTTTCAAGAGTTAATATCATGTTTATAAAATAAAACAAATGTTATTCTTTCTTTAAATTAATCAAGGAAAGGATTTATCCAATAAATTTCTTTTTAAAAATAAAATTATAGTACATAAAAAAAGAATTAAAGTTTGTCCTCCATATTCGATTTTCAAAACAAGGTCATACTAAAACAGCTGGTTATTAATCAAAATTTCATTTTCACATATGACAATAGTTTGAAAATATAAAGTTTCTCCATGGCAACAAGTAGTCATTTTAAACCAGCCAGAAAATAGAAGCATGTATTGTATTTTAAGAATAGAAGTTGAATATTAGGGGGTTACATCAATTGTATGTCATTAGAATGGATAATAATTTTCATGTTTATTTTATAGTTAAAATTTTTATTTTATTTATTTGCATAGAACTTTTATGTTTTAAAAAGCCCCAGAAAGGACTATTGCATTGTGATTATATTATGGCTCATAATCTTATTTAAATTTGTCATTAGCATGGACAGATATCAGTGTCATTAGCATGGTTTTTCTGTCCATGCTAAAGACTCCTATGTACATAAATGTAACCAGTGCTTATATTGTATCTTTTATAAAGTTTAATTTTACATATAAATTTAGGTATTACATTTATTATCCCTAAAATATGCATTAAATCTGTAGGAAAATCACTAAGACAGCTTCTTACATTGTTAGTGTCAGAATGTTGCTCATGTAACAAAGTTTGCTGTTTGGTAATGTTTTTATTCTCCTTATATGTATATATGTAAAAATGGAAACCATTTGCTGAAAAAGAAGGCTAATAAATATAGAAAAAAAAATATTTAAACAGGAAGAAAATAAAAATTTCATAATATATTTATTCCATACAATTCGTTTTGTCATTAGCATGGCTCAAAAAATACTAATTATTTTTTTAAGTTAATTTTTAAATATTTAGCTCTGCTGACTACATGGAAAGTATACCTAATACTATATTAACAACACCTATTTTTTTCAGAAATTTTGCTAACAGTAATTTTTTTAAGATTTCATTTTTGAAATCGTCCCCTATTTTGAGAATCACCCGTATACACCATTTAGTAAATTTCATGTTTTTGTTTTCATATTAATATTAAAGTTTCATGGTCTAAGAATCCAGCTTTTTTATTATTATCTTTTAATTTTATAAGGTAGCAGATTTTTACATAAAAATGTATTGCACCATATGCTGCTTATACAAAACACTGGTTAAAATACTCAGATGCTTTCGTCCATTAAAATTAGCCATTATTTGAATATAATTTTAATTCAAAAGTAAGTGATAATTAATATAATAAAGAAAAAACACATATAATTTTTATTATAGTAACTTTTACTTATTATTAATACAACATCATATTTATAATAAACCAAATTTAATTGCAAAAATATTTATTTGCTACTATACACTCAATCAATAATGCTTTATCAGTTTATATTTTGCTTTTTTTTTTTTTTCTTTAATTATACATAAAAAAGAAAAAGAAAAAAATGCCAGAAGGCTGTGTTATATAAGCATGTGCATACAACATGGAACCGTTCAAGTATTATGTAAGAATATTTTTGGTCATTTTGTAATACCCAATCTCTTTTTAAGGAAAAATAAGCAAATGCTAGGATTGCTCTCCCCTTTGCTTACATAAGTATAATTAATGATAAATTATATAATTAATTCAACAAATTTACATAAATAGACATATAATGGTTGTGGTATCGAAGACAAACAAAATCTGTTAAATACATTATTACTTATTGCATTAAACAATTCACAGAATACAAAATAGTTTTTAATATGTTATTTAATGCACTGAAAAAACACTAAGAAATACAACAGGTTTTAATTTATTTAGGCATACAACTAAAAATTTTAACAAGAATAATAGGAATATGATATAATATATATATGATAATTATGTATGATGATAATATAGGATAAATATCAACATATATTTATGTGTTTGGCATTCACATTTCTAGTCTAGTGTCTATGATCTTTGAATCCATGTTTTTGCATTGTCCATTTTTACATTTTTCATAGTAATGCTGGGCTGGAATGTTCCTTGTTTCCAGTCCTTATTTACTTCATTATTTTGCTTTTTGCAGTTAAACTATAGCTCTAATTCTGACATAAGAATTCCTGCTACTCCCTTTTCCCTCTTGTCAGTAAAAAATAAGCAGACACTGGTGGACTTCTCTTACCTCTTTACTGCTTACATAATACAACTTAAATGATCCTTATATTTGTTAACTGGATGGAAATTTACTAGCCAACTTCAAGAGCCAAACAGAAAAAATATAAGAATTTTTTTTACCTCAAAAATTTTTTTTTAACAGGATTATTTGTTAGTTCAAGTATTATTGAATATATAAAAATTAAAATTTACTGTGTTCTTTAAAATTATATGAAATGTAATTTACTGTTTAAAAACACTAATAAATCTTTTTTATTTATTAATTACGTTTAATTTTACTTCAATTACCATGATTAAGATAATAAATAATGATGAGCACTGAATTCAGAAAATTTCACTATTTCACTTAACTTAGTTACCTATTTTAGAATTCTAAGTATATATACAACAGTTACATTTTATTGCAGTCAACAGACCAGAAAATGATAAATTATATAGTAAAATACATTATATTTTGCATTTATCAAATCAATTTTTTTATGCACACCATAAAATTAGAAAAAAATTTAACATATATAAAAATTTTCAAACATGAATCATCTAAAACTTCAAATAATAAATATCATAATCAACTATAGAAAAGTTTTAACAATTGTATATTACCAAGTAAAATATATCACAAAATAATTTCATTTCTATTTAATTGCAAACAGGGTAACTAGTGATAATAAAGTACAATAAATAACAAATCATAGCACCTTTATATCACAAAACCAAACTGCAGCAAGCACACCTGTAAAATAAAACATGATTTTATAATAGTTATACACACAATAATTAATTAGTTTTTAGTGATAAATAAATATATTCAATATATGTAAATAAATATATAAAATGCACAATAAAAGTAAATTATATTCAATTTAGAAATTTTATAGCAAATTTGAACATGCTTGTAATAAAATGTACTATTAGCTAAATAACCGCACTTCTATTAATCTTTTTTGGTTCCAAATTATGAGTTTATGAAAATTTCTTCTCCTAAAGCATTTTTTGTGAATTTTTTAAACTATATTAGAAGATTTACACAATCATTTCATAAATTTTAAAAGTATTTTTACAATTATAAACAGTGGTGGGGAATTTTTAGAAAATCTTACCAGCCAGCAAAATGCAACTTACAGTTATAAATTGTTATGAAAAAATCTATGCAATCACAAAAATTGTTTATTACAGTTTTACTTCAATGCATTTTCATTTTTTTATTTAAATAAAATTAAGAAATATATACAGAAGAAGAAATTTCAATGTAGAACTTAGTAGTACTAGTACCTAGAGATGGGAATGCTTAAAAAAAAAAAAAAAAAAAAAAAAAAAAAGGAAAAATTGAGAACTTTTTTTTTTTCAATTTTTCCAAACTGGAAAAATTGAAATTTCATTTGTAAAATAATATATTGAAAATTTTGTAATAGCTACATTTTCATACTTTTAATTTTATCTATTTTTATGTTGAGTGTCCCACATGAAAACTTTAACGTGGTGGGTAATCTGATCTCTCAGCAGAAATCTGTTCGAGAAGACTTGAAAGGATCCTTCACATTTTTTTCTAGTTTGGAACACAAGACCCTTCGCAAAATTTCTCTTGAAAATAGACATTTCAGAAAAAAGTTTAATCTCTAAATTGAATCTTTTACAAGTGCAGTGATTGAAGAAAAAAAATTTCATGCCATATAGCAACTGAATCTTATCAAGTTGTATATATGTATGAATAATCTTATTAAAAATGTCTAAATAAGAATCTAAATACAGTAATAATTTCTAAATCATAAATTCTGATAATATTTTGTATAAGTATATACTAGAAGTTCACAATTTCACAAAAACAGGATTACATGGAAAAAATCTAGATAGATAATTAAATGCAACTTCTATAAAAGACAAATCACTGTTTAAAACAGGTCTTGTTGGAATTTTCACCTTGAAATAATTAAATTAAAAAATTACATTTATTTTCTTAAAAGGTGAAGATAAAAGGTTAAAAACAACAGATGTTAAATGTCCCGAGATCTTTCGGACATACACATGTCCATTTTCAAGGGTAGCAATAAACTGGATGAGAAAACTAAAATTGACGGAGATACAAAGCAAAACATTAAACACGCATGTGCAAGAATTGAGCCGGTCTATTTTCTTGAAAGGGGGGGGGGGAGGAATTCATGTAGAACTTTCAGCAGTTAAACTTCTAGAAATGCCCAGGATATTGTGCCATATTGTAGGAATATTATAAGAAAGGCTGTCGTTACATGTATTATAATTATTACATAAAATTTCTATTGATTCCCGGATTATTGACTTTCAAGCTTCCAACTACTATCTTTCAATAATCCGGGAATCAATAGAAATTTTATGTAATAATTATAATACATGTAACGACAGCCTTTCTTATAATATTCCTACAATATGGCACAATATCCTGGGCATTTCTAGAAGTTTAACTGCTGAAAGTTCTACATGAATTCCTCCCTCCCCCCCCCCCCTTTCAAGAAAATAGACCGGCTCAATTCTTGCACATGCGTGTTTAATGTTTCGCTTCGTATCTCTGTCAATTTTAGTTTTCTCATCCAGTTCATTGCTACCCTTGAAAATGGACATGTGTATGTCCGAAAGATCTCGGGACATTTAACATCTGTTGTTTTTAACCTTTTATCTTCACCTTTTAAGAAAATAAATGTAATTTTTTAATTTAATGCAACTTCTCTTTTTAAAAAATAATTCATGTGCAAAATTATTTCAATAATATGCCGATTAATGGCAATGGTAAAATAAAAAAAATAACATAAAATTTGAAGCATACATTTATTACTTTCTTCTATCTTTACAAAAAGTAAGTTTTGAATTCTTGAAAAATTTTACTTCCAGTTTTTGGCGTATTTAAACGTTTTAGAAGATCCTGAACACGATTTGGTGGTTTTGTGAAAATATCTGTCAGTCTGTGAGTCTGAATGTGACAAAAATTTTATGGGCACTCTATCTCAAGAACTGATGCACATAATTTCACAAAACTTTAGATTCAGTTACACCTTGGTTGAGATGAGTTATTAGTGTATTTTGCCCAACCGATGGCGCTGCTATGCTGCATTATTCATGATTTCCACAATAGTTCTATTTCAAGAACTAAAAGACGATTTTTCATCAAACTAGAAATTCAGCCAGTTCATGATATTATATATTAATGTTGTTTAGTTTTTGGTGTAAATTGCCCTATAGGTGGCACTACTATGCTGCTTTTTTCAAAATTTCGTTAGAGCTGATTAATTGAATGTTTTTTCAAGGTGTTGAATCTAAAATTGACCACCACTTTACCTCCATAATATACAGTAATGTTGCAAAACATGGGCAATTAGCATTAGAAAAGTACAACTGTGATTAAAAAAAAAAAAAAAAAAAAAAAAAAAATCCATATTTTATTACAAGTAAATATATTCCAAATTATACTTTCCTTCTTGATTAAACTTTGAATTTTAGTAGTTTTCCAAAGCACAGTAAAAATTTATCTCTGTGTGTAACTGCTTTTGTTAATTCCTCGTGCACATTTTCTATTTGTAGTGTTCTGTATTCATAACTTTTGAGTTCCACTTTTAGAAATATGAAATTACCATATGGAAATAATATTGAATATGGTTTCTTACTCAAGAATGGAATATGAGATTTCAGGATAAAAAGAAAAAAAATTACGCTTAAATTAACTTTTAGAAAAAATGTTTTCCTGGTTTCGATGAGTTAAAATCTAACAGTCAATAAATCCTATACTGTTTTTTAGTTGCAGACCTGAGTGAGCCAAACTAAAACTTAGTTTTGTTCAAATTTAGATTATAAAATTATGTCAAAACTTTTTTGAGTTGAGATTGGTAAGCTAACAAAACTAAACATATTTTTTAAAGGAAATAAAATTATAACTGTAAGAAAAAAATGTAATAGTGTAAATATATAATTTTTTTAAGCAAACAATGGAATTTTTGAGTTCGGATATTCATAATAATGACAAAACTGCAATAATTTATTTCATTAAACTGGTATCATTTACTTAAAAACTATAGTTATGTAAATGGGATACATAATTTATTTCATTCCAAACTGTAGGCATATTGGTTCAGGTTTTCACATTAGGTCAATTGGTAGTTAAACATGTAACTGAAAAGTCATTTCAACAGTGATATGATATATAACAAACAATATACAGTGTCTCACAAAAGTGATGGGACACTTGTGCTTTATAAAAAGAAACTGCAATAAAATAAATAAACAAACATGTGCAAAATTTTTTTGGGTGTGTTTCATATTTAAAGTTAGTAACAATTATTACATAACATACATTTTGTCAAAATATTAAAATATTAATTTAGTAAAAATACAATTGTTCAGAACGGAGCAAAAAATGGCTCACATAAGTGATGGGACACTTACTTTTCCATCAAATATTTATCCAAAAATTTTACTTTTTAAAAGGTTCTAATATTTTATTGGATTTCCTTTTACTTTTAAAACATGATTTAATCTTTTTGGGATGGATTCGACTAATTTTTTTTGTGATTTCTGGAGTGATTTTACCCCATTCTTCTTGAAGCACCGATTTCAGTTGTTGTTTTGAAGAAATGGTGTGTTTGCGAATTCTTGATTCCAATTCTTGCCAAATATTCTCTATGGGATTTAAGTCTGGAGATTGTGGTGGTGTTTTTATTATTTCAGGACAGTTATATAGCAGCCAGAGTCTAACGTTCAGAGCAGTGTGCTTGGGGTCATTGTCCTGGTAGAATTTAAAATCGTTATGAAGGTTCAATTTTCGTGCTGAAGATTTCAAATTTTGCTTTAAAATATCAATATACTTGTACTGATCCATTATACTGTTAATAAAAACAAGATTACCAACTCCAGCGGACGACATACATCCCCATACCATAACTCCTCCTCCACCATGTTTTACTGTTGGTACCAAGTTCTGTTTGCGAAATTCTTCCCTGGGTTTTCTCCACACCAAGATTCTACCGTCAGAACCAAATATATTAAATTTACTCTCATCAGCAAATATAACTTCATTCCAGTAATCAGAATTCTTATTTATGTTGGATTTTGCGAAAGCTAGTCTGAGTTTTCTATTCTTTTCACTTACGAAGAATTTTTTCCTGGCTACTCTACCGTGATATCCAGCAGATTGAATTACCCTTCTAATAGTCTCAGGATTAACAATTATTCCATATAATGCTTGTAAATCAGCAGCAACTTTTGAAGCACTATTTCTTGGATTTTTTTAATATTTCGAACGATAATTCGCTTTATTCCATTGGATAGCTTTGATGGTCGGTCAGGTCTTCTTTTATCCTGAATCATATGATTCTTTTTACATCGTTTAATGATATTGAAAACTGTTGAACAACTCAAGTTAACTGTTTCAGCAGTTTTTCTAATAGATTTTCCATGTTCAATATGCAAATTAATAACTAATTTTTGAATTTCAGGCGAAGTTTCTTTTCGTTTAGCATTCATGGCTACACAGAGCTAAAAAACACAAAAATTCCAAAACAAACTGGAGAGAAATACTGCAGACGATTTTATAAATTATTGCCAATTGCTTTTAAGTAAAAATAAAACCCCAAAAAATATTTTTATTGCTTATTTCAGATGATTTTTGTTGCATATATAATGGTGTCCTATCCCTTATGTGAGCTATTTTTTGCTCCATTCTAAACATTTGTATTTTTATTAAATTAATATTTTAATATTTTGACAAAATGTATGTTATGTAATAATCTTTACTAAATTTAAGTATGAAACACACCCACAAAAAAATGTGTACATGTTTTTTTTATTTATTTTATTAGCTTCCTTTTGTAAAGCACAAGTGTCCCATCACTTATGTGAGACACTGTAGCATTTAATAAAAATTCTTAGGCTGTGAAAAAAAAAAAAATATATATATATATATATATATACATATAAGCAGGCTTTGCTTCTTTCTTTTCATTTTGTAATATAAAGTGAAAATAATGTTTATTATTTAATATTCTCTAAGAAACAATCATGAAAAATCAATTTTTCCAACTTTTCTGTTTTTTCTGAAAAAAAAAAGAAGGATAAAAACCAGTTTTTTTTCACCACTTATATTTTTCTGGAAAATTTGCATCTCTACTAGTACCATATTAAGACCCAGAATTTTGTGCAAATTTTTCATTTCAGATAATTACACTAGTTTACACGGTTTTTATACCCCAGCTGAAAGTTGTTAATTTATTGTTTATTTAGATAGAGTTATCGAGAAAAAATAATTAAAAAATTCTGTCACGTCTGGTTTAAGAAATATTTTTTTACTTAACTGGATTATATAATTTTGTTATTAATATAAAAAAAAAAAATCAAAAGTGGCAAATGTTTGCCTTCTTTTTATAGTTATTTTGATCAGATTCTCTTATAATGGACTAACAGTAATCCCCTAGCATATTTTCATCCCAAAATCCCTGATGTCGTTCTTCAAAAACCTTTAAATCTTGCTGAAAATGTTCCCCTTGTTCGTCAGTCGTCACTCATACTTCTTAAGTTTTCGGGAAAAAATTCAGATGCGAATGCAGGAAATGAATCTTTAATGACATGTTTACTCCCATATGTTTAAAATTTTTTAATAAATCGGCAACAATTTCTTTGTAATTTTCACTTTTTTTATTTCCCAAAATTTCTTCCAAAACCATTTTGAATGACTTCCAAGCAGATTTTTCATTAACAGATAAAAGGCTTTCAAACTGAGAATCTTTCATAATTTTACGGAGCTGTGGGGCAACAAATATCCCTTCTTTCAGTTTTGCCTCTGTAATGCTTGGAAAGATTTTTTGTAAATAATGGAAAGCATCGCTGTTTTTGTCAAGCACCTTCACAAAGTTTTTCATGAGTCCCAATTCGATGTGTAAAGGGGGTAGATAAATGTTATTTGATTCTACCAATAGCTTGTGTTTGATGTTCATTTTCCCCACCATATTCTCATTCTGAATTAGCCATTCTTTTCTATAATGATGTTGTTTTGCTCAGCTGTCCCACAAACAAAGGAAACAAGAGAATTTTGTGTAACCATCTTGCAATCAAAATAACAAACCGATGACTTTGAGGTCACTGCACACTTTTCATTGGTGTTCTTTATACTTTATTAAATTAACATATAATACGGCTTGGTTAATTAAATGTGGAGTCTTTTCTTGAACTCATCAGAATAACTAGAAATAGATTTGAATTTAACATCACTTCCATTGTCATCTCCTGGTATATTTACACTCGAATTACCGGGACAAACTAGACGTGGTAGATATTTCGAGTGTAAAATGGGCTTAGTAACATACAGAACTTCGGCATATATAATACTCACCTTATTTTTTGTATTATATCCCACTATCTTTGTAACATAAAAGTAACAATCATTTTAATGGTTACTAGGTTCTTTCCATAGCATTAGTGAACCAAATGGAAGGTGTATGTTTTCTCCTGATGACCACTGGAACAAAACGATTCTGCAGCTTTCGCAAAACACATGAAGCACCCACTTTTTATCTTGGTTTGCAACAGGAAATCCAAAATAATGAAGATATGCACCTTTTAACAAATCTACAATGGATCTTTTTTTTTTTTTTTTTTTTTTTTAATATAAACTATTCACAAACATAAACATAAACAACCAGAACTTCATTTACACTTTCTACTCAACATTTTAATTCAATCCGAAACAAAATATTTCTTGTTTGAAGCGAACAAACTTAAACGAACATTAAACTTTTGTCACCACATTGAATAGTTAAAAAAACAATTGACTGCAGAAAGAAAATTGTGACGTGATAGAATATTTCTGCAGACACTTTTTGGTTTAAGGAAGGTAGACTAATTCATTTATATACATTTCTTTCGGGGTATAAAAAAAAATTGAAATTTGTAAACTAGTGTTATTAAAAACGCAGTCATTTGCATCGATGAACGCATGCCTTTCATGTAAACTTTGGACAAGTTTAGATAACTGAAAGCATCATTTTTATCATATAGCACGACATTGTTGTATAGTAGAGCTCAGATGCATCTCCAATGTTAAAGTCCAAAGTTTGCCTCTTTAGAACTTTAGAACTAATCATCAGATCGCATCGAAATGGAAAAGGAGAAGTGTCCTACTCTAGATTTCAAAGTTTACAGAAATTCATCCAGATCCACAGATTAGTTTCGGAGATCCAGAACCCCTGTTTTGTCACTTTTGGCTAGTGAAACAAGAAAAAAAGACAAACAACTCAATTATAACTAGAACCAGGTAACATTCAGTGACATATAATAGCTTGTTCAAAAGCTTTTAATTTAGGGATGTCACTTTCGAAAGTCCGGTAAAAAAATATAAAAAATTAAGGAAATGGCACCCATTTAAAATTTACATAATGATACCTTCCATAATTTAACATTATAGAAGTCTCTCCTTTTTAATTGATAATTCAATTATTTCTTTCAAGTTGTCACCAACAACAACAAAAAAAAAAGTGTTTCAATAATTTAAAAAAGAAATGATAACATGTGTACTTGTTTTATAGTTCAATAAAAATCTCTGATCTAGATTTTTCCATTTTTGAAATTGACATGATTCGAAAAGAAATACATATTTTTCATATACATATATATAAACTGTAACTAAATATGTGTTAAAACAACATCATAACAATTACTACAATACAGATATTTCAATTAAAACAGGATAATGTAGAAAAAAAATTCTTCTATACATAAAAAAATAATGATTTGAAGCAATGTGTAAATATATATGATTATAAGAAAATCTGTGTAGATACTGCAAAACTGCAATGGTACTACAATTGGGAAAGGAACGTTTCTGTCGCCAAATGTCGCCAAGTTTTTCACCAACTTGGCGTTATTTCTAGTATTTCGCGAAACTAATCTGTCTAATAACAACTTTAATAATACTAATAATAGTTTAGATTTGTTAGTTGAAATGACTGATAAAGTTCCTGAAAGGATCTGAAAAAACTATGAAATCCTATAAAAAACTGGTGGAACCAGAGAAAAAGGTAAAGCTCAATCTAAAAAAATATTACAGTAAAAATTGGAAAATATTTTCAATCTAAAAATGTGCGTAGAAAAGAAATGGAATCAGATGATCTCTAAAGCTCATGAAATAACCCAAATTTTTGTTAGCTAAAAATTTGCGTAGAAAAGAAATGGAATCAGATGATCTCTAAAGCTCATGAAATAACCCAAAGTTTTGTTAGCTAAAAATGTGGACTGAGCTTTACTCGTGCCTTATATTCAGAATTGTACTATTATCCACTCAAAATGAAGAAACTGATTTTTAGTTTAGTAAAATGTTAGCCGTTTGGTACATTTTTAAGAGTTGGCATTGGCTTACTTATTTTTAAATCAGGAAGAATTTTCAAGAGCACTGGCAATCTCAGCCAAAAGTCTTGGGTTCAACTGCTAGCTTGAACATTTTTTCACTCAGTTCGAAAATTATCAGTTCATACGATATCTTTAAATAAATGAGTTTAAAAAAAATAATAACAGTTATCACATATAATATAGGTAAAAGAATATTTATTAGGAATATCCAGAGATTATGCTAAGAAATTTAGACCGTTAACCAATGCATTAGCCAAATTGGATTATTTCTGAAAATGTCAAGCAAAAATTTAATTTCTTTTTGTTCTGGAACCATTAAGATCTCTGATATAGAAAATCTGCAAACTCTACCTCAAGTTGTTATTGTATTATTTTACAAGTATTTTCATGCTCATGTTTGTTAAATTTTCCCTTTTCCTTTGATTTATTTAAAAAATATTTTAAGAAATTTTAATAATTTTTTTTACCACCTAAAATGATTAATATCAAAATAAAATAATTACAGTCAAAGATTGATAATCTGTGCGCACCCATAATCTGCAATTTTCTATAATTCACGTTATTTTATGAATGTAAACAGTTAAGAAAATTTACAAATTTGTGATCCAGAAATGAATTTTTTTAAACAAATAAAATTTTTTTTAAAAAAATACATCACAATAAAAACAGCTTAATTTTTAAATGTTACTCCATTATTTTATTAACAATAAAAAACAAATTGTATTACAGAACATATGTAATTATTTTTATTTAAATGCACGTTTATATCAATTTTTTTTTAATAAAATAAGTTTAAAAAGGCATTTTTGAGATAGCATATTAAATTAATTATTAGGTTTCATATTTATTTCTTCATATTATACTCATTATTGAATTAAAATGCTGTCTAGGAATAATAAAATGAGGTATAATCCATAATTCTCTATAATCCACAATATTCCAAATCTTGTGCGGAAGCACAACCTTTGGTCTCAACTTGTGCAGATTATAGAACTTTGACTGTATTCACAGAATTTTTTTACCAAAACTGAGCTTTCAGATTTATTCGCATTTAGAAAAGTTGTGAATGTTTATAATAGGAAATGGATATCAAATGGTCAAAACTTTCAATATACTGATAAATTTCAGGATTTAAAAAATTAAATTTTACTAAAATTGTATCTTTAATTAGAGTGACCAAGCCAGTAGTTGATAAAATAAAGTAAATGATGATTTTTGAGAGGTTTTTGTTTTCTATTATTTTCTTCCTTTCAACTTTAGAAGTAAACTAACATGATTGCTACATTTCTTGATGAATGTCCTATGATGGACAAAAATGAAATACACTTAAATTAAACAGTAACAAAATTATAAACAAACTGTTTTTTTAATTGAAATTTTGACTTGGCTGATCGGGCAAAGTCAATAGAAAAATTAAAAATTACTTTGATTAACAATAATTCTTATAAAAAAAAAATATTAGTTGAAATAAGCAAGATGGAAATAGATTATTTTAACTTATCATAATTGTCTAACTCATCAAAAACTAAATGTTTACATTTTCTACAACAGTACATTTAGTAAAATGACTTTTTTTACAATAGACAGCTGATACCAATGTGACAACAGGTGCACTAACATTCAAATAAAAATATTATGTTTAGTGCTATGTATAAAACTCATTTCCACCTGAAATGGCACAATATTTTAAAATTCTTTTTAATCAAAAACTGGACTAAAAACTAGAAGGATATATACTGGCAGGGTCAATCTACCAGACATAAGTTAGAAATAGCGTTAAAAATATTATGTATAAACATTATTTTTTAAATACTTAGAGAAAAATCAAAATACTTTTAGCATCCAACCACTTACTTGATACTGTTTGAGTAAACTATCACAAAACATTGAGACTAGCCATAGCTTTACGGTATCTATTCACTTCAACATTCTCCCAGTGAGTCTGTTTCAAAGTGCCAAAAATCCTTAAGAAAACAACAACCTTATTTAACTGTGAATATATATCCAAACTTCCTGATATTTTAATGACATTAAAAAAAAAAAAAAAAAAAAAAAAAAAAAAAAAAAAAAAACGTATAACTAACTCCAGTTAAGTAAAAATGTATAACTAGGGCTTCCACTGGCAACTATTTTTTAATTATATCTTGCACCCATTTCTTAAAGCTTTCACATACACTTTATTAACATGTGCAATAGGAATATACTACAAAATTTATTTAAAAAAAATAGTGGTGCAAATAGAATATAAAAATAGTTACTAGTAGCACAAGAAAAGATTAGGCTTATCTCTTATGTGAATACTGTACAGTATATTTATTGATTTGCATAAGAACAGCAAGTACATTCAAGAAGATATGATTTTTTTAAAAAGTTCAAAATATCCTCACATGTTTTTATCTTATATCTTGCTGGATTTTCAACCAATTTTTTCAGAAAAATTAGCAAAATGCAGTAGAAACAATACAATACAATTGAAAAAATATATTAAAATATTTATAAATATTTTATGAAACAGCTGCAATTATATGAGATAATTTCTGTATATAGATGTGCAAAGATTTTTTAAAACAAAATTTAATAATCAACTCTATGGAGCAATTCATAAAAAAATCCAGTTAAATAAATATCTTGAAAATTCAGAAAGATATTGAGAACAGAATGAGCTGATTTTTAGTTGATTAATAAAAGTATGGATAAAGAATTTTCCATAAATTGTCATTTTTTATTAACCGACTTTCACAAAAAGTATTTAGTGAATATCAACGAGTAGATCTGGAACAAATGCTTTGATTTTTATACTTCTTTTTATAATGGAATAGGCTTGTTGGCGTCTAAGAATAACTAAAGCATTAAAAAGAACAAACAGAATAAAAATTTAAATTGACAGTTTGTAGAAAATTCCTTATCATTCAGCTGTTTTTAGAGAGCAGCTAAAAATTATTTCACTCTATTGACATTATCTTCCTGAATTATAATAGTATTTGGCTGAAATTTATATATATATATAGTAAGATGAAGGTATGAGAGGCATCGATATATGTCATTCTTAATCGCATCTAAAAACATTTTATTTCCAATACATTTGTGGCCGAAGAAAGCTGGCAGATAAATGTAGACAAGTGAATCGGGTGATTTAGTGGCTTCTTTAAACAATTAAAAATACACGAGAACAGGGAATATCCCATTTTATTATCGTTCACTTTCACTGTCACTCCATACATCCTTCAATCTTCATCACTCTATAATAAATACAGAATTGTTCTTGATTCAAACATTTCCGTCAGTAAAAATGCACCACAACAGACAAGACATTGTTTCTGAATCCATATCACCATAAATAATAAAATAATAAAAAGGGCTCTGTGCAAAGCCATCTCTGGAAAAACATCTCAACTCTGCAAAACATTTTAAAAATAATCAGAAAAGCACCGTGAGTTGTTTAACAGTGCGAAGGTCAGTCGATTCTGAATCTTCTTACTGCCAAACTGACTGCTCCAAAATTACTCAGAGATTTTGTCCCGCCTCCTGGCTGACGCAAGAAAGTAAAGCCCAATCAAGTAACGAGAAGGAAGCATAGAAAATTTCTAATCATTCAATTGGTTTATAGGCAGAGCTTGATACCGGTACACTTTCTCCACTGGCAGTAAAATACAAATTACACAGGAGTGAACAGTCCAGGTACAGACTTTTTTAGAATTGCCAACAGGCAATATTTTTAATAAAAAAAAAAAAAAAAAAAAAAAAAAAAAAAATTAAAGCTTTTGACAAACGTTTTTTATTCTAAAAAGAAGAATAGATTAATGGAAAAATTTTAATATTTCGAAATAAGACATTGACATTTAAGTAATACAGTTTAGTTCTTTTTAGGAAAATAAATAATATATTATGCTGAATTAAAGAAAAATAGGGAACTTTAGCTGATAATTAAATGTTAGTAGATAATTAGTAGAAATTGAAATAAAATTGAAATAAATAAATCATATGAAAAATGTTATATATTTAAATACATATCATAATAAATCCATAGCACTAATACACAGTACTAATAATTCAAAATTGACAGCAACAAATTGTGCATAACAAATATGTTTAACAATTTATAAAAATAATGTTTTTTCTCTTATACTTTTTTTTTTTCAATAGCCGTTCAGCCAATGTCAATCTTTCATTCTTCTTTGGTCAGTATTTGATCAATTTATTATTGGAAAAGTATAATGAAAAAATAAGATGCAGCTATTTTACTCTTTTACTTGCAGAAATTTTTTATACTTGCTTGCCTCTTTTTATATAAAAGAATGAATATGATTACTAAAAAATTATGACATTATATGTTATATTAGATTTAACTATCATTTTAAAATTAAATGCTTTTTATGTTTTTTAGATAAAAACTATGATTTTACAAATCCACTGTACTTATATTTTTACAATATTCAGGAATTGAACTTAGAAACAATTATTTAAATCTTTTTTTGTACATTTATAAGTCATAATATCTGTAGAAACTTTCCAAATTATGTTTATCTTAGATATTTAATACTTTTTATGTCATTTTAAACAATTAGAAAATTTACGATTTTAATCAATGATTTAAAAAAATCAGTTGATTTAAATCAACCGATTAAAATAGTTGACACCCTAGTCCAAAGTAAGTAAATTTATTTTATAAATATTTTATAGAATAAAGCACTAACTTATCCTTCAATAGCTTCTTTATTTACTGTACAACAGTGATCTCCAAAGTGGATGTTGAAGATGTTTTGCATACAATTTAAAAAGGGGAAAAAAAAAAAGAAGTAAAAAAATCATGCATTAAGCATAGATTATGAAACAGTTTCCAACGTTTCCTGAAATCTTTAACAAAACTTTGTTATTTAGGGAAATAAGATGCTACTGTCCATAGCCAAATATGTATTCCAATACTTTTGAACAGCTCTGTATTTGATCCATTGGTTGATATATATATACACACACTATAAAAGGGGAAAATTTAGTTTAGCAAAAAAATGCCTAACTGGTTGAAATTTTTCTTTCAGCACTTTATTTTAATAGGTGGAAAATACTTCAATACTTTTGTTCAGCCCTGTAATTTACCTAGTACCTTTATTACAGACTAGTATTTTGTTAAAATTTAGTTCAATCAAACACACTCTTAAAACTACTTAAATGACATTTCCAGAAATTATCATCTATGGATGATCATGTAGCTAATTCTTTGTGTGACCCTGTATATTATTTTACACTAACTAGTAATACTTTTCAACTTTGTTGGAAAGCAGTGTTGCCAGATTGTCGAAAGCGAATTTCCCCAAAAATTCTGAAATTTTCCCCAAATCAGGGTTTTTTTCAGAAAAAGTCCCCAATGCAATTTCTACTCAAAAAGGCAAATTCTCAATTTTCAATTTTTTGTTATAAAAATTTTTTGACAAATTTAAACTTCATTTTTCCCCCAAATCAAGCACTTTTTTGAAAAAATTCCCATTTACAAAAAAAAAAAAAAAAAAAAAAAAAAAAAAAGAAAAACACATTTAAACTTATCAGAAATTTTCATGTATATTGGCAGCTAATCGACGAGAAAAAAAAAAGATATAATTTTGAAATGACAAGCTCGTTTACATTTGTTTTTTAACCCTGCTGTTCTGTTCGGGTCTATTTGACCCGAAAATTTTATTGTTCACTTATAAAAAAAATTAGTGCAGAGATATTTCCATGAAACTTTTTGACTTTGTTCATTAGTAATATAACTATATATTCCTAGAAGTATTTACGTTTATTTATATTTCCAAGAGATATTTTTTAACTTAGTCCTAATGTACTGTTCGGGTCATATTGACCCGAGTTAAAAAATAATTATATCATGCACTTTTAATTTTGTTTTGAATCATTCAATAAAAATAATTACTGCAACGTATCTATTTAGAAATCTGTTTCGTTGGCACAGGTGTTAGATCACATGACAGGAGAGCAAAGTCAAATGTTGATATCATTGGCGGAAGGGAAAAAATGCACCTGTTAGTAGCGTTTCTTTTTCCTTGCTGTATTTCAATTTCTAATCATCTGAAGAACAGTTGTATCTCTGAGTATTAATGAAAAAAATGGCGCATCGTAGAAATTTGAACGACGCTGATATTGCTAAATTAATGGAAGCCTCTTACAGCGAAGAGGAAAATGGGTCTGAGTATGAAAAACATACAAGTGAGGAAATTGAAAGTGAAAGTTCTGACAACGATTTTGATATTGATATTCAAAAGACGCTCAATATACAAAGTATTCAGTCTAAGAATCGTGAAATAGTATGGAAATTGAATCCCCTTCTTATTTCTGGTCGATTAACGTCTGCTAATATTATACAAACTACCCCAGGTCTCACAAGATATGCAACGACAAGGATAACTGACATAAAAAGCGCATTTGCGACGGTATTCAATTCTACAATCGAGAACGAAATCATAAAAATGACTAATATAGAAGGAAGAAAAGTGTATGAAAAAGAGTGGAAAGATATTAGTACTGAAACTTTTCAAGCATACATTGGATTATTATTAGCTGGTGTGTACAAATCATATAGAGCAAGGATGCACAACCTTTTTACCAGAAAATCGGTTGACACCAGAATATTTGAAAAGTCTAGTTTCTTTTCTTTAATAGCAAAGTTTCTGTCATTACTATAAGGAAAATTATTCTGCATAAAAATAGCGGTATAATTGTGGCTCGCGGGCCAAAGGTTGTGCACCCCTGATATAAAGAATGAACAAACATTTTGTAGAATTAAGAAACAGGCAGAAATATATTTCGTGCTATAATGTCCCTCGAAACCTCTCATACGATATCGAGAGTTATTCGTTTTGACAATAAATCTACCAGGCAAGAAAGAAAGTCTGTAGATAAATTATCTGCTGTTCGAGATATTTGGGAAAAGTGGATAGGAATTCAACCTAAATTGTATAATCCAAGTGAAAATATTATTGTAGATAAACAATTAGTAGGATTTCGTGGACGATGCTCTTACAAACAATATATACCTAGTAAACCCTCCAAGTATGGGATAAAAATATGGACTTTATGTGATAGCAAAAGGTCGTATGTACTGAATGCACAAAATTATACTGGAAAAAATCAAGGATCAAAGCCAGAGAAAAGTCAGGTTATGCGGGTAGTGAGTGACCTTACTTACGGGTATTCGGGGCACAATGTTACATGTGATAACTTTTTCACATTCTATAATTTGGGAAAACTTCTTCTAAAACGGAAAATGACTATGCTTGGCACCATTAGAAAAAATAAGCCCGAACTTTCTGAGAAAATGCTAAACAAAGAGGTGCACAGCTCATCATTTTATTTTACAGAAGATACAACAGTTGTAAACTACATCCCTAAAAAGAACAAAAATGTTATTCTTATGAACACTTTCCATGATGAAAATGAAGTTAGCGACAGATCTGAAAAAAAAACCACATATGATATTAGATTATAATGCAACTAAAGGGGCGGTGGATAGTCTTGATCAACTTTTGAGTACATACACTTGTAAGAGAAAAACAAATCGCTGGCCTATGATAGTATTCTATAAAATGCTTGATACATCTGCTTACAATGCATTTATTCTGTGGATTTCAATAAACAGCAAATGGAATGAAAATAAATTAACCAAACGAAGGCTATTTGTAGAAGAATTGGGGAAATCTCTAAGTTTTCCACACATTGAAGTAAGACAGCATCTTCCCAGAAGCGAAGATTCAGTCAAAATTGTGAAGAGAATGCGTAGTAAAAGTGCAAACGTACCCTCGGAATCAGATGAGAAAACTTCATTGTGTAATAAACGTGCAAGATGCAAGTTCTGCCCATCAACCAACGACAACAAAACTAATATATTATGTTACAATTGCAAAAAACACACTTGCAAATTTCACGTAAGCTATTTTTGTCCAAATTGTAAATAAAAGTAAGTATTCAAATATTTTTAAGTTATTTTACTGGTGTTTTGTTTTATTTCATATATATTTAAGCTTATTTTACTATTTTTTTAATTATTTCTAAAATAGTTATTTTTATTTGCTGCTAGAAAGGTAATATTCTAAATCGGGTCACATTGACCCGAACACTACATACGTATAGTAAATGCTAACAGAACAGCAGGGTTAAGCTGTCGCCAGTTGCTGATGCTGGGCTATCATTTCATTAGCTCTATCTACACCTTTTATACCAATGACTTCTTCAAGGTTTGAATGAATCTGAGATTATGTTGGCATTATGTGCTTCTATCTGACTTAAACTATAAAACGTTATTTTTAATTTTCTGTCACTCCTCCCAAACTGAAGCACTTATCTAATGCAAAACATCTATATTGTATCAATCACTGTGATTTTGTCAATAATAAAACAAACATAGCTGCTTTTAATATCTTTAATTAAATCTTTTAAAAAATACAGGAAATGAACTTTTCGGACATGCCCTGAAGATTTAGTAATGTAAAGGTCTATGTCGTTTAAGATTGCAGAGTTTTCATTTAAGTTTCTTATGAAAAGAATTAGGAGGGCTGATGCATTCATTGAGGAATTGTCAATTATAAAGTTAGCTATGTGATTGTAGTACGCATTTGTAGGTTTTGCAATTGCAAATATCTCAACTATCATTCCATGAAACACAGTTCTAACCATCATTGATAAACAAACAAACAAAATTTATATATATATAATTTGTATACATTTATATTATTAAATGAAATCTATTTCTGTACTTGTGTATCTGTCCGTGATGACAGAAAAAGCTGCCTGACACTTATCTGAATATTCAAAAGGAGGCTAGTCCATTGCAGATCGTGATGAATCTGTAAGGCGAGCACGACCACGAGAATAATGATTTGTATCTATTATTTCTGCATTTTATTTTTGCTTTCCAAATCAAAATCAAATTCGAGACAGATCCAATATTGGCAAATGTCAAAAGTAAAAATTGAAATTGAGAAAACAATTCCCCAAGTTTTTCCCCAAAAATGTTCGTCGTCCCCAAGAATTGGTTGTCCCCAAAAAGTCCCCCGGAGGTTCAAAATTCCCCAAATTGGGGACAAAATCCCCAATCTGACAACACTGCTGGAAAGTGTTAATAAAAAGGATGGGGTCGTGAGTCCCCCCCCCCCCCCCCTCTAGCGATCTTCGAACAAAATCGGTGTTTTCCCGCTATCTTCAGATGAAATCAGCAATATTTTAGCAAAATCGGCAGTTTATTGCGATGTTTTGCCGAAATCGGCATTTTTTCCGCGATTTGTTGACGAAATCGGCGCTTTCCCATGTTTTTTTTTTTTTTTTTAAAGTAAAATCATCGTTTTTTCGACAATCTTTAGAAAAAAATTTGCATTTTTACGCGATTTTTTCTCGAAAACGGCGTTTTATTCCCGTGATTTTTTCATGAAATTGGCATTTTTTTCCGTGATCTTTTGATGAAATCGGTGTATTTTTTTTTCAAATATTCTTTTGACAAAATATTTTTAAGCGATCTTTTATCGAAAACGGCGTTTTTTTCCTGCAATCTTTTAACGAAATCGTCGTTATATCTGCAATCTTTAGACAAAATCAGCATTTTCCCCAGTCTTCAGAAGAAAGCAGCGTTTTATCTGCGATATTTGGTGAAATAGCCGTTTTTTCCGCGATCCGCACAAGAAATTCGTGTTTTTATCGATCTTTTGACAAAGTTCGTTTACAAAAACATTTACGAAATCGTCGTTTTTCCACGAAATATTGACAAAATGTATGCTATTTCAGCGATCCTTTCACGAAAATTGCATTTCTACGTAATTGTTTATTCCACACGCAAAACCGTACAAGTTGGCAACTATGCGGAACTGATAACCCAATTTCAAATTTTTGGAAGAGGATGCCTTAAATTTTCGGAAATTTCTGAACCTTCGGACGAGAATCACCCCTGTGCATAAATACAAGGTATATTTTATTAAATCAATATTTTGACTATGTAATCATATTGATTTAAGTGGCCCACAACTTATTTTATGTGGCCCACAACTTTACATACAAAGCTTAATTTATCCTGCAGTAGTAAATGAATGTGACATGTCTGATAAAGGTATAGAAATATATAAAAGTATTAAAGAAGTGCAGATAGGTGGACAATAGACATGAAAGTTTGGGAATCATTGGTACACTGATTTTATCAGACAGATATTTATGAGACTAATGTACTATTTATTTTATACTCACTTCATGATTTCTTTTTTAACAGCTTTCTCCTCATTTGATAAATCATTCCAAAGGGAATTGAGATTGTCTTTCAGCACAGCTTTGCTAAAATGAAAGAAGACATTAAAGAAAAACAGCTTGAATGGAAGCCATAAAAAATATTATAATTATCTTCTATATATACTACAGTTTAATTTTATTAGACATTTATGTGCATGTGCAGGTGAAACTTTTGTATTAATGTAAAAAATACTATACAAAAACTGATTAAAGCTTATAATAAATCTTTAAAATTTACATTCAATTTATTTTTTAAAGGAAAGAGAATGGGGTGGAGGAAGGATACAATTTTAGCTTCAGTTTAAATCTCACAGCCCAACGAATATAATAGAAAATAAGAAAAAGAACAAAATAAATTTTCCTACTTTGATGCAATTTCAGGTTCTGCAGTCTTGAAAAATATCAGAAATTTATTATTTCTTCATTAATTTGGGTTCAACAGATCATAAATAAATCAGAAAAAAGATGAAAAATAAGAGCAAAAAACTATTTTGGGCTTATTTTTAGTACTGTGGATTAAGAAGCAAAAATTTTATTGTTTATACATTATTATTATTTTTTTTAATAAATTTTATAATTGTTTATTTTACTTTTATCTGATGATCCTCTACAATTTTACAATTTCAGTATTAGAATTTCCATCATTCCTCACTTCCAGAGGAGAAGTGATAGTGTTAAATTTTGAAAGTTTTGCATTATTTTGTGTCCCACATATATAAAATAGGGGAGGGAGGGGAGAGATTAAGGAAAATTTACAAAGATCAAATCAAAAAGAGAAAGAAATTCCTGACATTTTTTAAAAACATTTGGTACGTCCTAAAAACTTGTGATAATATATAAATAAATATAATGCATGAAATTGGAATTTTACCTTCAATGGAAATATTTCAATTCCAATGAAAATGACACAATGCAATTTTTTCTGCTATGGCAAATCTCGCTAAAATGGAATTCTTCTGTAATTTCTCCCGATTCCGCCTCAACAAATATTACTTTATATGAAGATAAAAAATAGTAATTGAGTATCTTAATAAAAATGTCCACTGCTTACTGAAACCAGTAAAATATGCAACAACAGAAAGGATACTACCATTTAACTGGTTTTCAAAAACATTTACCTACACTCAACATCGCAAAACTTTCCGACCCAATCTAATTTCATGGACTCAATCTAATGCATAATCTTATAATTTGCAGTGATGAGAAAAATATAGAATCAAATAGCATATTTCCCCTTTTAGATAAAAGTATTAAAGTTCAAGCTATAATCAAATGCTTTCATATGACAATTCTTCAATTACTGTCGCATGAAGAAGTTTGTTTCATAACACCTATTTTCACATCGTCAAAAAATCTTTTGGATTTAAAAGAAAAAGGAAAACACAAATTGATTTCTTATTTTTGGATCAATAGTGCCTACTGATCTTATGTGAGTATGTATAAAAATCGATGATTTAAAAAAGTATATTTCATAGAAATACTTTGTCATTATTCAAACAAGGTGGAACCCGTCGAAATTCGAAAAAAATTTTTTTTAAGGAGGAACTGTTTCATTGAGTAGTAATATATCAACAAAATTTGTTACATTAATAAATACATCTTATATTGGTCAGTTTAGCACTCAAACAAGCATTATTTTAAGCTAAAATTAACAAAATACTATAAAGCTCAGTTGTTCAAATTAATAAAATAAACTTTAATTGCATATACAATCAGTAAAATATAATAAAGATCAGTTATTATGATGAAGTTATCAATTGGGGCTCTAGTGTTTGGTATAAATGTGAATGTAAAAAATATATATCTTTCAAATTGATACAATCAGACGATATATTTGACATAATATACACATTTTATTTATTTATTTATTTTTCCAATTTTAAGAGAAACTGGAGTAATTCAGTTGCCACCATTACAAAATTAGTACTAAAAACTCAAAAAAAAAAAATTTAACATCTCAAAAATAAATTCAGATACAGTTTTCAAACAAATTGCATTTAAAAGCACAAATTTTTCTCTATACAACAAAGCAAACATTTAAAATGTACGATGTTTAGAAATCTGAAATTTGCAGCAGCGAAAATTACAAAAACAAAATTGCATGCAAAAATGTTGCCATTCACAAAATGATGTATGCGTTACACACTGATGAGTTTGACCTTTATAATATAAGATACAGATATAACATATATATTATTCTATTATAAGCTCCATTTCCTTTTACAATAAAATTATGAACAATCTTAAATAGATTAAATACATACTGAATACGAAATTAGTCTATTTAAATGATAAACATATTATGTTATTTAGTTGCTTCGATCCATACTTCCTTTTTAAAAATACATTAATGCTAAAATACATTCAATATTAAAACATAAAATGTTACTAATCTCTTGGTTAAAATAAAAAATTCTCAACATGTTTGAAAAAGTTTAACACTTTATATCTGAGAAATAAAAAGTACAATTCCTGAAAGAATGAACAATTTCATAATAATTGTTCAATAATTGTCCAATAAGAATGAATTAACATTTTATAAACTATATTAATATAAGTTTTAAATGTATGAGTATATATATTTATCTTTGATAACCTGCTGCAAATATTAACCATTAATCATTAATTAATACTGAATTTGCACATTTTTGATAAATTGTTTTATATATATCAAATTTGTATTAGTTTGTATGTATGTCAAGTATTTAAATAAAATTTACAACCTTGTAATACACATATGAAATTATTTCACTTTAGTTATATGCCATATTTATAGCCAAATGAATAACAGATCATTGCTTTAATTTTAATAAAATAGAAATGTATAATAATGTTATTCTAAAACAAAAAGTTTAGTGTAAGAATGTTGCATAGATTATATTTCAAACAAAATATCTGACACTTTATCACATAAAATAATCATTTTATATAATTTTTATTTTTTGCACATGTACTTACTTTTCCATTCCTACTAGATGAATATGTATATCTTCAGAGCGAAATAATGCATGTCGGAAAGCCAACTTTGAGATATTCACATTATTATCCTAGCAAAACAATAACAAATCAGAACACTGAAACATTAATTTTATACTAACATCAATTTTAAAGAGAATTGTATATTTTTATAACCATTGAAAAATATTAATACATGCATAAGTTTAAAATTTGGAAATGCATTATTTGCAGAAATTTTGCATGTCCTCAAAAAAACTTAATTATTAAATAATCTGTGGTTTGATCAGTGACAATTGTCTGAACATGAAATATTTTTAAACAATTCTATATTTCTAATATTTTATATATATGTTGTCATCTTTTAAGTACTTTGCACATAGTGTAATTTTAGGTTTACCCTTTAAAGAAGAAATTAGCATTTTATTTATTTATTTGCTAATGAAATATTTTTTTAACATCTGTGTCTTTGAAGGGAAATAAAATCACTTAAATCAATTTTTAATGAATTTTTATGCTTTTAGATGGAATTTTGGAAAAAGTTTTTTTAAATTCTAAAAAAGATATATATATATATATATATATATATTTGTGTGTGTGTGTCTTAGTGTACAATTATCAAGTTTTTAGATCAATCAGATTATAAAATAAAGGCATCTTTCTAAACACCCAGTACACTTATTGCCATGGAACCCTTTCTAAATAATGGCAAAGCCTTCCCATTTAGACAGCAAATTGTGATTTGATTAAAATCAGTTGTTCTGTTGAATTAGGAACATTTCTCATTCTTTCAGTTGGGTTTTTAAATTAATAACATGCATAAGATGAACAAAGCCCTAAAAAGGCACTATTTTTCAAAAAAGCTAGTATGAGAATATCTATAAATAGGTAATTTTTATTAAAAAAAACTAACAAAATTGGTTCAGTAGAAAACTTATGGCAGATGATTAAAAAAAACTTGTGTTTTAAACATATAGATAGCACAGTTCTCCTAATAGTTACCTATACTTTTCTACACTTGGATTTTATATAAATAGATAAGTTATTAGGTAGTATAATAAATAAATTGTAGAGCCTCAATGAAGATCAAGTAAAAATTCCTTTTTACAATACAAATAAAGCATGAAATATATTGGCCTATTATTTCATGATAATCTAAAAATTATCTTAAAATCAAGTGCAAGTGGATGAACCAAAACAGAATACAATTTTTTTAACAGAATAATTTATAGTTTTATAAAAAATCATTCCTATTTTGTAACTTGATGCGAAGTATAGTGGTTTAACTTCCTTCCGTTTCTTGAACTTTATACCTTTAAAAACATATTAAAAACTGTTTTCTAAATGTATTCTTAATGTTTTTTCAATATCCAATAAGCAGAACTCAAATCATGTGCAGTTAGAACAAAATTCCCATTTGCATTTGAAATGCATACTGCATAAGTAGAATATCAAAATATCAAATGAACAGACTTTTTTTTGATGCAATTTAATACATAAGTTGAAAAATTATTTAATTTATATATAAACAAGGCATATGCAAGTAAAAATTTCTTTTGTTGATTACATTTTCACTCTTGTGATTGTTTGAGCAATTGGCATTAAATCACACTTTCTAAAGGCGATTCTTCACTCAATTGAAAACACCTGTTCCCTAATGTTAAACCAATGGGCAAGTTGTTTTTGAATTTATCATTTAAATTTGAATAATTTTAATTTTTTTCCATAGGATAGCTAAAATTGATCTTTACTATGGCTATTTTTTACTTTTTCAATTTCAGTTGCATATTTTTTATAATAAAGGAATTCAGAAATGGTTTCAAAATAATCATATTAAAGATTAAATTGAATTATTTTATGCAAAAAAAGGTTTTAAAATATTTAAATTTAAACAAAAAATTTAAAAAAACCCAGCCCATTGGTTTAACATTATGAAGCGGATGTTTCAAAATAAGTGAAGAGTCCTCTTAAGATTGAATGAAATCCAAGGTTCCCCATTACACAGAAGTACCCCTGAATTGTAGCATTCAGATAATGAAAACTGTTTTATACTAAACTAGCAAGCTCCTTCTGCTGTGCTGGTAAGTTTCTCTAAACAAATCTTGAATCAAACAAATTATATTGGTGAATTTGACATTGTGTTTCAAAGAAATATTAATCTTAACTTCTATGACTGTCTTTATGCACTGCTGAAAGTAATGCCAACACAATTGCCCTATTATATTATATAATCTGTCAGTCAAAACTTAAGCTGTTAAGAATCAACATTTTTAGATCATTAAATGTAGTAGAATTTGATAAGGAATGATATATGCTAAAAACATCCTTGAAAAATGATCTATCAATGAAACTCTAATCAAGATCAGCTAAATAGAACTTTTTAAAAAGGCAAATTTTTTATAATTAGATTGACCTGATAGAACCCTACCCCATAATTCTATAACTAACACAATAATATGTTGTGCATTAAAACTTTTCCTCGGAAACAGTACAAGTTTTGTCAAAATTCATTTATATGAATACATATAAGAGCAGTCATAATGAAATTCTTATCTGCATTATACATATGCATGCCTGTTTGTAACATTTGATTAAATCCCCTGAAAAAAATAAATCTCCATTTTTGAAATAAGTTACAAAAGTACATAAATCATAATCACCGATTAACTCCATAAGTATCCATGAGCCATTACACAGAATGGCTTTTAACTTTCAAATATTTTATTCTTTTGTGGATTTTACCCCTATAATATTTATAAACTATAAAGCATAAAAAAAAAACTCTACATTTTTTCAACCCTTGCACATTTATTCCTATCTGCCAGAAAAGAAAACGCTCCATAAATATGATGCAATGTGAAAAATTAAAATTATACTTTATGAATCTTAAGAAATTATTTTACAGTTGTCTTAAAAATAAATTGCAGAATAAAATTAAAGTACAATCATATCCAGAGTTTCCCCCAGGTTTAAAAAGGGGAAGGGCACTACTATTGTTTAAAGGGTACTCACTTTCTACATTCTTCAGGGTCCTTTTTTGATTTTTAAGGGTATTTTTATAGAGTTGAATCTAGAATCTTACTGCCTTTTTCGATGCGGCCATTCGATTCATTTCTTTTTCCAGTAGCAACAGGGGAGGGAAATTACAAAGTATGACCATTTATCACAGGAAAAAGTCGTTATTTGATTGAGGGGGAAATTTGTCAATCAGTTGTGCAAAAATCTTTAATCAGTTGAAAAACAATCGCGATTCAAAAAAGTAATTGAAAAACGGAAATTTTATTTAAAAATTGGGAAAAAATCTAAAAATTAGGTCAAATTAGGTCAGATTGAAAAAAAAGGGGGAGAAAATTTTGTTAATAGATCGCGAAAAAACAGCAAATTTTGTTAAAAGATCGCGAAAAACGGCACATTTAGTTAAAAGATCGTAAAAAAACGACAAATTTTGTTAAAAAAAATCGTAAAAAAACGGCAAATTTTGTTAAAAAATCATGAAAAAACGACAAATTTTGTTAAGAGATCGTAAAAAAACGGCAAATTTTATTAAAAAATCATGAAAAAACGACAAAATTTGTTAAAAGATCGCAAAAAAAGGCAAATTTGTTAAAAGATCGCGAAAAAACGACAAACTTCGTTAGAAGATCGTCAAAAAAGTAATTTCGTCAAAAAATCGCGAAAAAAACAGTAATTTTGTTAAAAAATCACAAAAAACGACAATTTAAAAAAAAAAATCGCAAAAACGGCAAAATTTGTAAAAAGATCGTGAAAAAATGACAAATTTCGTAAAAAGATCGTGAAAAAATGACAAATTTCGTTACAAGATCGTGAAAAAAAGTAAATTTCGCCAAAAAATCTCGAAAAAACGGTAAATTTCGCTAAACGATCGCGAAGAAACGCAAATTTCGAAATAGGGGCGCGAAAGAAGAAGAAAAAAAACACATAACTTCGTGCTGAGAATGAAATCACTGCCACCTTTCCCCCCACTTCTGTTGTAAACTTTCAGAAAATTTGCTGTGAATTTCTTTTTTTTCTCTTCTTAGAATTACCTCTGTGATTCCATCAGATTTTTGCCAAAATCAAGAAAAATTGAGTCCGTAATTTTTGAAAATTAAAAAAATCAGTCAAAACTCCAGAAATTCGGACATAAAATGTATCGCAAACTTTGACAAATTATTGACAAAAAACGCAAATTTTGTTATAGGATTGCAGGAAATAAACGAATTCTGACAGAGGATCGTGAAAAGATACGAATTTTGTTCAGGGGTCACGATAAAAAAAACGTGAATTTTGCAAAGAGTCGTGAAAAAAAAAAAAAGGCAACTTCAAGAAATCGCTAAAAACGGCAAATTTCGTCAAAATATCATAAGGGGGGAAAAAAGTTTCTTCCGCAGCCCTTTGATAAAATCGCATTTTGATGAAATTCGCACTTTTTGTCTCTATAATTTGATAAAATTTCCGTTTCTTTAATGGCCCTTTGAAAAATACCATTTTTTCTGCGGTCATTTGACGAATTTAGCCTTTTGTCAGCGGTCACTTAACAAAATTCGCGTTTCTTCCGCGGCTCTTTGATAAAATTTGTATTTTTCACACGATAATCTGACAAAATTCGTGTTCTTTCGATGGCTCCATAACAAAATTCGAAGTTTTTTCCGATTCTTTAAATTTCTCAAAATTTACGTCTGCTACATTTGGATGAAATTAACGCTTTTTCGGCGATCCTTTGTCGAAGTTACCATTTTTCTCGCGATTCTTGAACGAAATAAGCTTTTTCTCAAGATTCTTTGATGAAATTCGCGTTTTTTTCTTTCTCTTTTTTTTTTTTTGTGTGTGTGAACGATTAACGAAATTTTTCGGCGATCATTTGTTGAAATTCGCGATACTTTTTATACCCCAATTTTCTGAATCATGATCTAAAAAATAAATAAATGGAACAGAATGTTTTCAGTTTTTGGAAATTTCGGAACAAAATCGCCAGAAAAAAAAAAAAAAAATAGTTTTCTTATATTTTTCCTCTCTTTTAATCAATTTTATTTAATTGGTGCATATTCTTTTTGTATCAGAAGGCATCGTGGTCATTGACTGGGAATTTCTCTATCGCGACCTTGACCTATCAGAGTTGTCTACCGCAATGCACGCTTTGAGAACGCGCGGTTATATTTGTATGAATGTGCAGACAACTAGCAGGCGCGCATTCAGTTCGGACGCAACAGCATTAAGGGCGCTTTTTTTTTTGAATGAGCGGCAAAAGGGGCGCTCTTTTTTAAACTAACAGGCAAGATTTTTTAAATTGAAGGTGATTTGTTGCTTTCGAATCAAGCTTCCCAGCTACTAACGTCCAGATGAAAGAAAAACTTCATAGAAAAGTGAAAAAACATGCCGATTCGTTGTAATTACTTCCGTTATTTCCGGGGCACTTTTTGTAAAATCCCCGGAATTCCGGGGATTCCCCGGAACACAAACAGGCATGCATATGAAAAAATGAGTTTCAAAACTCACATTATACAGAAAGTGAAATTTAGGGAAATTGTGAAAAATCTCAGACTATGTTGAAAGGTTTTCACTGTAAACCATGATTTTACAATGCCAGAAATACAGGATAAAATTGTTTTTTTGCTGATTGCAGTATATTTTACGTGAAAGTTCACCAACAGAATAGACTTACAGAGAAAACTTGATTTTTTTAACACGTTGACAAACGCTTGCATCGATAGCTGTCAAAGTGAAAATTTTAATTAAGAGTTGAAATTAATGATTGACACTGTGATTTGAAAACAATTGTATTTAATAAGATGAAAAAGGTATATTTTACGAATCTAATAAATCAAAGTTTTTTCTTACAAAATTCCGGTACCAATGTGTTTTTGGGAATTAAAATTAACAATTGTTCTTACTGTCCATCACTGTGTAAAATTTTGTAAAAGGCAAGTTTTGAAATTCTTGACTTATATATAGTGGACAGATTATTCAAATTGTTGCAAAATACAAGGCTTTAAACATAAATTATCCAATTTGCATTATTAGGCATTTTTTCAGTCCAAAGCTATGGCTTACAATAATTTTTGAGAATAGAAAATGTATAAAAGTTAATATTTAAAAAATAATATGATTTGAAAATTTAATAATAATAAAACATTCTCATTACTTTACAATACTGAACAGCTCTCAGGCAAGTGTCTTTTATTTCTTGACCAGCAGGATGCCAGTCAGGAGGTCCATGATTGGTCAATAAGCCCATGCCCATGAAAGCAGCATTAATGACAGCTAAATTCTTTTCCTGGATAAAACAAACCAAATCAATAAATACAAACCATGAAGTTGAAGAAAATTACAAGGAATCAAAAATTACTAACAAATAAAAATTATATCTATTGTAAATTTTAATATTATGAATAACATAAAAGTTTAAATAGATTTTTATAAATTCAAAAATCACAAGAAATAGCTCAAATACTTTAAATTCCTTAATAAGATGTGAATTCCTACTGATAAAACTAAAGAAGTTCATTTATTATACATTTTTTAAAAATAAAAATTAACTATAAAATCTTGTGAAAGTCAATTTTTGTAAAATGAAAATGAATCTCAGTACCTTCAAGAATGGAATATAACTCATCAAGCTATCATCAAAGAGAGTACAACGGCAGTATGATAGCACTACATCTATCTGAACGGTACTCCTCTCTAAAACTTCTCTTTAATAAATAAACAAAAGAGAAAAAAGTTTTTAGAATTCTGGAATTGAGCTTACATAAATCAAAAGGAGAAAATGAAACTTATGCACAATAATGGATGTCTATTTCAAACAAAGGATAAAAGGATATCACAGTTTGAAATGATGGAATTAGATTTAGTACAATGATTTAAAAGAGATGGACTGATTTTTCAAATTAGATTCAGATGTTATAATAGACCTGGATGCACTAATCTTTAAAATGCAACTGGGCTGCCTAATCTTTTTGAAAAACTCAATGAGTTGTTTGAAACCTGATTTAGTGATTGACTGGTAGGTTTAACATTGTGATTTCATGCTACCAGTTCTTCATCTTTTAACATCTTTGAGTGCAGGAAAACACAATGTTAAAACCTACTGGTCAACTGCTAAAATTGAGTCTGTAGGTAGTTTTCACTAAGATATGACTTGATAGACTAGTTGCAGTTTAAATACTAGTTGAATTCTGTCTTATCTTAGAATTTCAACTATCAACTCAACAAGTTGATGGTCAGTCACCTCCCAATCAATAAATCATATTAAAAAAAATTCCTATGGATATGAACTTAGACAATGGATATGGATTTAGTACAATGATTTGAAAAAGATAGACTGAAGCATCAAAATAAATACAGACATCATAAACCATACATACCAAAATAATAAAAATAGATACACATAACATAAAACCTATAAACAAACAAATGGGTAAGTGTGATCACAGATCCTACAGAGGGCTTTGTTTAATGTTTCTTTGAAATAAACTTGTCCTTCAATTGATAAATTGAAATTGTTAATTATTAAATTCTTACATAGATGCAGGGATGCCACTCAGAAAATAGCAAAAAAGAGGAAATTATGCGTAAAGTAAAATTTACGACATTTTTCACAACATTTATGCATGAATTTTGTAAGCTATATTGTTTATAATAAAATAAATAAAGAATTAACTTTTTTTGTAAACTTATAGCAGTACATATATAGCAGTAAATAAAAATGATTTTCTTAGGTAACCCAGCAACAGGTTCAGTGAGGAATTTTATGTATCGCATCATTTTAAATCAATTTAAGTAACCCAGCAATAGTTTTGATGATTATGCGAGTGATTATCAAAAATTTGCAGTTTTTTTTTCATTTGATGAAAATAGTTGTTTTGTTTCATGGTCGTTGGAAGAAAATCGCTTTTTTATTTCGTGATCGTTTGACGAAAATCGCCGTTTTATTTCGCGATCGTTGGATGAAAATCGCCGTTTTACATCGCGATCGTTGGATGAAAATTGACGTTTTACATCGAGATCGTTTGATGAAAGTCACCGTTTTACACCGCAATCATTTAATGGAAGTCGCCGTTTGACATCGCGATCGTTTGACAAAAATCGCTGTTTGACATCGTGATCGTTTCATGAAAATCGGGGTTTAGCACAGGGATCGTTTGACGAAAATCGCCGTTTGACATCGCGATCGTTTAGCAAAAATTGCCGTTTCACATCGCGATCATTTTTTGAAAATCGCTAATTAGCACCGCGATCGTTTCACGAAAATCACAGTTTCGTTTTGCGATCGTTTGATGAAAATTGTTGTTTTTTTATTGTGACCGTTTGATAAAAATAGCCGTTTTATTTTGCGATCTTTTGACAAAATCTACCATTATATTTCGCGATCTTTTAACGAAAATAACTGTTATATTTCGTGATCTTTTAGCGAAAATAGCTGTTATATTTCGGGATTGCTTGACGAAAAATGGTTTTGTATTTCATGATCATTTGACGAAAAGGGCTGTTGTATTTTGCGATCGTTTAATGAAAATTGCTGTGTAATTTTGCAATCGTTTGACGAAAACTCTTGTTTTATTTCGCGATCTTTCGACGAAAATAGTTATTTTATTTTGTGATGGCTTAACGAAAATTGCGAATTCTTAAAAATTAAAAAAAGCGGAATTCCGCCATTTGGCGGAAAAGTGGCATCCCTGTAGATGGTAGCAACAATATATTTGATTTTAAAATAATTATAAAAGGAAGTTATTTTAATCAAATTAAAAATGTTCAAATCAAATTATTTAAATAAAATCTAAATTTTCTGAAAATCCAAAATGAAAAAAAATTCACAGATATAAATAAAATTTAATTTTTTAAAAATGAAAAAATTGTTAAAATGAAATTAAAAATGCTGAATCATTAATAAATCATAATAGTTTTTAAAACAGAAAGAAAGTTGAATAAAAAAAAAAAAATATGATGAATGAAATGCTAGTAATATAAACCCTTAAATTGGCAAAATATACCAAATTTCTTTTATTTAAATTCATTTTAAAATTGAAATTTCTATTTGCAGCAGCAGAGCTCAAACTAACAATCCCAAGATGCTTTACCTCCAAACTATGAAGTCTGAACACAAAATGTTCAAATTAAGATTATCTTTTAAAATGTAAAGCGCAAAAATAAACGGATAACAAAGATAAAATTTATTTACTTAAAACAATGGACGTTTTCAAAAATTTTATGATTTGTTGTGTGACTCAAGATATTCAGCTGCAAGTACACAAAATTTGAAATTTCTGACCTATACAGTTTATATGTATAGATTCTATGACAGACAAACAAACAAACAAAAGAGACAAACAGTTTTGCCAGATGAACAAAATTTTAACAAAAATGACTATAGATACAAACTTAGACAATGGATATGGATTTAGTACAATGATTTTAAAAAGATGGACTGAAAAATCAAAATGGATACAGACATCATAAATCAGACACACCAGAATAAATAGATACACATATCATAAAACTTATTAACAAAAAATGACTTTTGGAATTGCAAGAGGATGAACAGACAAAAGTAACTGGAGAAATGGGTGCCAACTAGTAAAGGAAAGAGGAGGCAAAATTGGAGAAAGCTGAAAAGATTAGAACAGTATCGTACCAATATGAAGGGAAAAAAGGAATAATACAGATAATGATAGAGGAAACAAATTAAGGAAGTTTTGGGTTAAAAGAAACTTTAGGCTTGAGAAAACTGCTATTAAGAAAAGAAATCACAGATTGAAATTGATAAATATGTTTACTGTGGAACTATAAAAAGTGGCAGGAAAAAAAAATCACAATTCAGCAAAAACTTGTATGTTTTTGTTATAATGACCCCAAGCAAGAGCTACCAACGACCAACATGTAGCACAATATTATAAGACATTATATGAATATATGATGAATATAACATTTTGTGACACATACATTTAAGTTTTAATCATATATAATGTATATACAACATGTGAGTATGACATATAAGAAATATATACAGGGTGGCTACAGAAATGATGAAAAAAAGTTCCCTGATTTTTCCCTGATTATCTATATCAGATTTCCCTGATTTTTATTATTAAAGAACATATACGGTATTTTTTTAACATACGCTGCTTTCTCGTACAACACACTCATCCAGCTTGCAAATATCTCTTTTGGGAGGAAAAAACAAAAATTGAACAGTATTTAATTAGCAGAGGTGCCAAGTATTATGATTTATCCATGGTTATTACTGATACAAAACAAAACTTAGTGTTACAGGTATTGGATAAAAAAATTGCTAATTTCGTCAAAGGATCAATTGAAATAACACAAATTTCGACACAGAATTGTGGAAAAAACATGAAAATTTGTCAAAAGATCATATAAAAAAATGCTTTTCTTCAAAATTTTGCAAAAAAAAAAAAAAAAAAAAAACAATTTAGTCAAAAACATGTGGAAAAGTGCAAAATTAGTCCTAAAGATTTCTTAAAAAGTGCAAATTTCACCCAAGGCTTGCGTAAAAAAAAGCGAATTTTGTATAAGGTTCAAGAAAAAGTGAGAATTTCCTCATAAGATTGCGAAAAACGTGCAAATTTCATCTTAATATCACAAAAAACTTTCAAATTTCGTTTACTAAAGATCATGAATAACATACAAAATGCATTTTAAAAAAACCCACAAAAAGTGCAAATTTCGTCCAAAAAAATAATGAAAAATATTCGAACTTTGTCAAAAAATCACAAAAGAACAAATTTCGTAAATTAAAAAAAAAAAAGCAGATATTATAAAAAATAAATCGTGAAAAACTTGCAAATTTTGTCAAGAACTCACGAAAAAAGTGTACATTTTGACAAGAAATTGCAAAAAACATGCAAATTTCCTCAAAAAATTGCTAAAATTGATGAATTTCATCAAAAGTTTGCGAATGAACTAAATTTGAGACAGTTTAGCTTTGATGCAGACAGATACTGCTTGGCAGCAGTATGGCTTTATGTCTCTTTATCACATCTTATTATTGGTTTAAATGTAGCTTGTTTGGTACTAAATCAATGTTGTTGGTAAGGTGAAAACAAAAATATTTTTGCAGAGAGAAAAATTTCCCTGATTTTTGAGTTTTTTAAAAAAGTTCCCTGATTTTTCCAGATTGATAAACTTCCCTGATTTTTCCCTGATTTCCAGATTCTGTAGCCACCCTGATATATTATGTATCTATTGACGTAAGTAGTGCACACAAGAGCATTTGGAATATATGTATATATGATGTATATATAAGTTTGAGGATGATCTTGGAAAAACAATAACTAGAACCTAAGCATACTTGTAAATGTGGAGGCTGCTGTAAAAAGGAAGTATCTAAAAAAAATTCATAAATTTAAAATTATCTTGAATATGCATTTACCCACAATTTGAAAACCCTTTTCCAGAATCTTCAAGAAATATTCTGAGAAGAAACAAAATGTAATCTCAGAAAGCAATATAAGCATTTGATGCTTTAGAAATAAAAAAGCATCTTTACTCTAAATAAAATATAGAAAAATTGTTTCTGACAATTCTGGAAATCTGTTAAATTTTCACTGATCCTTTTCTTAAGTGTCCTTAGTTTAACGAAAGGATTTCCATAATTGTGAGCAACTATGAGGTGACAATGATTTTCTTGTAAACATTTCTGCAACTTTTTACAGTATTAAAATATGTTATATATTTGACAAATAACTTCACATTTCAAAATTAAAATATTAGCAACTGCTGATAAATAAGCATCACATCACTATTATTTTAACACAATCAAACTGATTGGTAAAGTTCAGCCAATTAACTTTTGGCCAATCAGTTTGATTATGTTAAAAAATCTGTGTTAAAATAATAGTTTATCTACTTATCTATTGTTTATATGGAGCTCCTTTACCGGTGGTTTATTCTGTTAAGCTATTTAAATGACAGACCAGATATTATTACCAATAAGATTATCTGAGTAAAATATGCTCCACAATTGTCACCCCAGTTAGCTTAAACTGTAAAGTATTGGCCTTGTAAACTAAAAATTTTGGTTTGATTGCCAGCCTGGACATTTTTTTATTAAGTTTAAAATACCCAATTCATATGATAATTTTACCAATCAATTTGATTGTATTAAAATATCTATGTACCCATCATTTATTTGGAGTTCCTTTAGCTGCGGTTTATTTTGTTGAGCTGTCTAAACAGGGTTAGAAACAGGGCTGGGTGTTTGCCGGCAGAAATTAGTTTCTGCCATGCCAGTGGCATAAAATGGTTATAACTGGTTTTTAACAGCATAAACTGGCATAAATTCATTTTGTGACAGAATCTGAGACTTTTTTAGTAGTATTAAATTGCTTATATACATTTTATTCAGAATAAATTATAAATAAAATACTGTGAATAGTTTTAATTACAAAATGAATAAATTTGTATTAGAATTTGATAGTTTTGAATCTTTTACAAATAATCAGCCATATTATTTACAGATAATTGAAAATCATGAAAATGTTATTAAGGACATAGCAATTGTTAAAATTGTAAATAAATATAATGATTTATGAAGAAATTAAATACTTGTCACAAATGTTAAATAGCTGCTCATAAAATTTGCTTAACTTTACTCAATGATGGAAATATTATGGAAAGTCACAAATATAAGATTGAAATCTCATTTACTGCAGTGCTAGCTTTTATGCTAACTAAGTAACTTTTGTGCCATATGAAATAAGCCTTTATAGCAAAATCGACTCCTTTCCCAAAAACATATTTCCCAACAAAGTCCCAGAAAATGTCTTTCTTTCTGTGGGTGGTCGCCTATAGAAACAAATACCAGTGAAAATGAGAATATTTTAAATTTTACATCTTCAATAATGACATTACCAGCAAGTAATGCTAGTCTTAAAACAATATTTTCTAACTTTTCTTTCATTCAGAACAAATTAAAGCATTTTAGGTTAAGAAAGGTTATGAAAATTAATTCTAAATTATGGAATGCTCTTAATATATTATTATATTTTCCACAAAAAATAAATTTGCTCTTTTAGTACAGTAAAATAATTGTACAAGATATTTCATTATTTTTTTTTCTGTTATTTTTGTGCTACAATTATTTACTTATACTTTTATAAGAAAAGTTTCTCTTTGCATATAATAGATGATAATTCTTAAGTTATCTCAGTATATTATTTATTTAAAAATACTCTAAAAAGTTAAGTTAAAATATCATAGAATTGTTTGTGTATATATATATATATATATATATATATATATATATATATATATATATATATTAACTTTTAAATAAAAATTCAACCATAAACAATAATAAACTTGTACAACATCAGATTGCAATTATGAAAATTTCTGTTTAAGTGACAGAAAATTATTATATAAACAAAGTATATTTATATAATCCCTTTGAAACTTTTCTCTACTTTGAATAACATTCATAAACTTTATTTTAATTAAATTATTTTATATATTAAATACCTGTGTGAATTATGAATCATTGCAGGTTAAAGTTCTATTTTGTATTATTTCTTAATTTCTACCAGTTTTTGCCACTTACTGGCAGAAACTGGTTTCTGCTATGCCGGTTTTAACCACCTGGCAGAAACTTGCCAGCCCTTGTCACAACGCAGTAATTTAACTCACAATGATGCCCGCTGTTCTTTACTTATAAGAGAAAACAAATGAAGGAATACTATGTATTTAAAGATACAAATAAATATAAAAGCCATGCAAATTAATTATTAATGTATTTTTTCTATTTTTAAAATGGAATGCTTCTTCATGAAAAATCATTTTGCATACTATACTGACTTATTTTATTCATAGCACTAACATATTCAAATATGAGCTATTGTCAACAGTATAGTACTTTATAGACAGCTTCATTTTGTATATTATTTATTTGACAGGGATGCCACTCAGAAAATAGCCAAAAAGAGGAAATTATGCATAAAGTAAAATTACGACATTTTTCACAACATTTATGCATGAATTTTGTAAACTATATTGTTTATAATAAATTTTTAAAAAAAATTGCAGCTTTTTTTTTTTTTTTTTTTTTTTTTGTAAATTTATAAGAGTAAATAAAAATGATTTGTCTTTAGTTCACAGTATTTTACATGAATTAATTTAATCCAGCAACAAATTCAGTGAGGAATTTTATGTATCACATCATTTTAAATCAATTTAAGTAACCCAGCAATAGATTCGATGATTATTCCAGGAGTAAATAGAAGGTTTTTTTTTCCTTGTTTCCCCCGTGATTTTTTTTCATTTGATGAAAATAAATGTTTTATTTCATGATCGTTTGACGGAAAATGCCATTTTATTTCGCGATCGTTTGACGAAAATCGTCGTTTTACAACGCGATCGTTTGATGAAAATAGCCGTTTTACAACGCGATCGTTTGACGAAAATAGCCGTTTTACTTCGCGATCGTTTGATGCAAATCGCCGTTTTACATCCTGATCGTTCGACGAAAATCATCGTTTTACATCGTGATCGTTTGACGAAAATCGTCGTTTTACATCGCGATCGTTTGACGAAAATCACCGTTTCACATTGCGATCGTTTCACGAAAATTACCGTTTCGTTTCGAGATCGTTTGATGAAAATTGCTGTTTTATATCGCGACCGTTTGATGAAAATATGACCGTTTTATTTTGCGATCTTTTGATAAAAATCACCGTTATATTTCGCGATCTTTTAACGAAAATAGCTATTATATTTCAAGATCTTTTAACGAAAATCGCTGCTGTATTTCACGATCACTTGACGAAAAAAGCTGTTGTATTTCTCGATCTCTTGACGAAAATTGCTGTGTAATTTCGCAATCGTTTTACGTAAATTCCCGTTTTATTTCGGGATCGTTGGACGAAAATCGCTATTTTACTTCGTGATCGCTTAACGAAAATCGAGAATTCTTAAAAAATAAAAAAAGCGGAAATCCGCCTTTCGGCGGAAAAGTGGCATCCCTGATTTGAACATAATTCTTACCAAAACAACATAAAAATATCTTTACTACACAAAGAATGTGCCATTAGACCTGTAGTATAGATCTGTTTTAATCATATTGGCTATTTGCGAAGCTTTTCTGCTAAATGAATTATTAATTGGGTATAAAAATAAACATCTGAAACATGATTTTAAATAAATTTCATGAGATTTTATTTCAAATTTATACAAAATAGCAATTACTAAAGTAAATTAACATATAAAGTTGTTAAAAATAGGTGCTAAGATATGCATTTGAAAAAAAAAAAAAAAAGCCAACTTTTTTGCAGCCCTGATTTTACATGACGAAAATTTTCAGTGTTGCAAATTATTGTTTTGTCATTCAATAAATTCAACCGTAAACAATAATAAACTTGTACAACATCAGATTACTATTATGAAAATTTCTGTTTAAGTGACAGAAAATTATTATATAAACAAAGTATATTTATAGAATTCTTTTGAAACTTTTCTCTACTTTGAATAACATTCATAAACTTTATTTTAATTAAATTATTTTATATATTAAATACCTGTGTGAATTATGAATCATTGCAGGTAAAAGTTCTTATTTGTATTATTTCTTAGTTTCTACCAGTTTTTGCCATTTACTGGCAGAAACTAATTTGAAAAAAGAAACTAGTTTCTGCCATGACGGTTTTAACCACCTTGGCAGACACTTGCCAGCCCTGGTTAGAAATTAGCAGTCGTTAATTGCCAAATGCAACTAAATTATTGCATTTGACAACCACAAAATCACATATAGTCATTGAATTAGACACTTAAGATTTTTCCATTTTAATTTTGGTTTAAAAGATGCTTTTACTTTTATTTTAATGTATGTAGACCCTAATTGAAAGATTTCAATGCTGAAAACACCATTAATTATCGTACTCCGATGAAACGCACAATAAAGTTAGGAAATCTGATTAAAAAAAATAAATATCATGATTTTAATTTTTCAATTTAATTTTTGTATTCTTCATTTGTATTTTCAATTTTTGTATTTGTATTAGTTTTATAAAAAAAATTAGTTACATATTTTTCTAAAATTCATACGTTGTAGTTTAACCTGGTTTTACAGTTTTATAGAAAGCCAATTTTTATTTTGTTTTAGTGATTAAGACAAAGCATTTGATATATATACACATATACCTGTCCTTAACACAAAAATAAAAACAATATTAACATGGTTGCGAAAAGAAATGAGAAAATAAGACATAACATATAATTTTAATCATGAAATGCAATCTGGCACCTAGATAAAAAATTATAATCATCATTTGGTGTCTTACTTAAATTTCCAATTTCTAACCCTATGTCTCTGCCAGACCAGATACTATTTTCAATAAGGTTATCTGAGGAAAATTTGCACACGCTGGTTGTCAGCCTAGCAATCTTAAATGATAAAGCATTGTAACTGTAAGCCAAGAATGTGGTTTCAATTTGCAACCTGGGAATTTTTTTGCACAATTGGAAATATTTAATTCATAAGTACCATATTAACATCATACTATATAGCAATAGCATACAAAATTAATCATTTGTCCTCAAGTCCTTTTTTTTTTTTTTTCATACATTGATATTAGTCAGATGCAAATCTTGTGACTAGCAACTGTTATTTTTCATGTGTTTAATTAGACACACTTTTAAATTAAAATAAAATGTTTTCGGTTTATAATTTTTATGTACAATGCTTAAATTTTCTTATGTTTTATAGCAGATAATTAGATTCCCCCCCCCCCCTAGCTTTTTAAGAAAATCTTGTTTATGTATTTTATCTTATTCTAATAAAATATGACTGTTGTGTCAAAATAAGATCACTTTGAACAATAAAAATATTTAATTGAATAACTGAGTTACATATAAAAATGAATACAAATCTTGTAGCAGTGACATGGAACAAATTCATCAAATTGTAGCTCAATCAAATGATATTTTGGAATTGTGTTCACTCACACACATACATACATACATAGTGACATCATTACAAATAAATCAAGCTCTTGGGGGAAGGGGGGGGGTTGAATACATAACAAAATTCTAACACACATGTCCACATATGGAATCGATTTAAAATTGTGATAATGGATTCACAAACTCTTAAAATGTAAAAGTATAATAATATTTCAATAATTGTTTTCTTTTTCTTTTTTTTTTATCATAATTATAACATTTTTCCTTATGTATAAAGAAATTAAAAAGCCATTATAAAGAGAAACAGTAAAACATACACTTACTTTAATTTACAAATTGGATAACCTGTTATTCCGATGAATTTGGCTTTTCCCATCTCTTTTATCTTTTGCAATACAGGGAGAGTTTCATTAATAACAACATCAAGGTTCGGTGCAAATTCCAAATCATGCACCTTAAGATTTAAAAAAAAAGTTAATTGATTTAGTATTATTTAGTAAAAGAGTATTTCATACAAAATATCACAAGTTTAAACAAAATGACATGATATGAATGAGTGACCTTTTTTAATAATTATTTTCATAATGTTTATTTAGATGTTTATACACTACATGAATTCTACTTATTTCCGTGATCAAATACTACCAATATATACATATCTTCAAATCAGGGGTCTTAATGTCAAATTTGTAAGACATTTTAATTTTTCACTATTCAGAGACATAGCTTCATTACCATAGATAATATAAAGCAACAGAAAATAACTTTGATGTCCAAAAGTATTGCATATTTCAATAAATCATTGTTTTCAAAGTTTTAATTTATACACCTAATAAGAAAACAATATGAAAACCAAAAATTATTATGATTCTTTTTAAAAACTAATCATATCTGTTTCAGCGGAATTGACAAAAAATCTATTTTTAGGATTTTTTTTCTGGTTCAAAGTAATCCACCAAAGTAATGACTTAAAAATTTTAGGTTTTTAAATTATTTAAGCTTTCTAATTAGTTTATATTAAAGAGCATAAACCACATGTTTATAATTTTATTAACTATTATTAGTAATAATTTATAAATAATTATAAATTAGTATAATTAGTTATTTTTATAAATTATATATAATTATTTTGACTAATTATAACTATATTATAATTTAGTATAACTAATCATATAATATTTTATATAATTAGTTATAATTTATAATTAGTAATTATGGCAAAAATGCTGCAAATGAACAAATAAATTAGTAATTAGTAATTCAAATAATATAGGAACTCCTTTTGCAATTGCATTTTATAAAATTACTGTGCCTGAATAAATATAAATTTATGCAATACAAGTGTATGTGTATTCTAACAAGAAAAATATATGAAAATAGTCACATCTATTATTCATTAATTAACAATGAGAAATGTCAGAAGTTGCTTCTATCAAACAGGTCTGAGCAAGAAGTTCAATTTTTCAGAATAAACTTTTACAAAAACTAAAAGTTGGCTTGTGAACTCATTATAAGGAAAGAAAGTATTAAAACAGGACAAGTAATAGAATAATAATAAAAAAAAGGTATCTAAGTTTTTTATCCTGGCTGTCAGTAGAATCATTGAATGGAGTCATCTAGAGTTATGTGGAGGGTTTGATACAAGCAATTGCCAAATCACCACTGATGTCTAATTTATTTAATCTGGTTTCTTTTTTATGTAAAACAAAATTGACAAGAAAATAACACAAATTATATTTTCTATCTACTTACAATATTAAAAAATAAACTCAGAAACTATACTCAAACAAAAACTGGTACTTACTTATTAACGCCACCGTAGCAGAAGTGACTTTATATCGGCCCATTTTCCACCGAAATCAGATATGTTACTTTGTTTTTAAATATAGTGTTTTGAATTTTGAAAGTGTTTTAATTTTAAATAAAGTGTTTTATTTTATGATTTGTCGCAAAAAATTTAGGTGTAGATTAAAAATCGCCAAATCTGTAACTGCGGTGGCATTAATATGTAAGTACCCAAAAACTATACAGGGTGATTCATAAAAGATGGGCAGAACTTTAAGGGGTTATAGTACACTTAAAGACAAATAATATTAAATAGGAGACTAAGGGTCCCAGACGTATTCCCAAGGAGATAGGGGGCATTAAAGTTTAGGGTCCGAAATTTCAAATGATTATAAAAAATGGAAAAATTGGTCGATTCGTTTGCGGTTTTTGCAAAAAATTTTCTTTATGCCAGTATTTTCTTGAAATAAAATTTTAAAGTTCAATTTCAAAAAATGCCGATAGGGGGCGCTTTAGACTTTGGAGTAACAAACAACTATTTTTTAATGTTATTTTTTGTATTTCTTTAAATGATTTCGAAAGCTTAGACTTAAACTTAAATTTTGATCTAAAAATCTGAGTCCTAACGAGTAGTTAAGTAGCGTAAACTGAAATTTGAAATTTGAAACCCTTCTCCCCTCAGAACAAAAATCAGTTATTCCCGATCTTTGTGTCGTAGATTAGGCTCTAACTACTGCCGCGTTTTGCTAAAATTATTCTTTATGTCAGTATTTTCTTGAAAATAAATTTTAAAGAAAATTTTCAAAAAATTCCGATAGAGGGCGCTTAGACTTTGGAGTAACGAACAACTATTTTATGCCGTTATTTTTTGTGTCTTATTAAGTGCTTTCTAAAGCTTAGACTTAAACTTAAATTTTCAGCTCAAAATCTGAATCGCTGAGCGTGGTTCAGTAGCGAGGGGAGGGGGTTCAAATTTCAACTTCTGAACATAGTTCAGTTTGCACTACTTAACCATGCCGAACGATTCTGTGCTGTGATACGAGGCAAAAATACAACTTTCGTCAAGGACTGCATAGTCAGAATTCACTCATAAAGGCACTGGCACAGTTGGAAACGTCGCTCATGCAAACGTTAAAGCTCCATTCCTGACGCTAGTCACCGGGTGAAGAAGGAGACAGAAAGTATGCAAATGTCAAATGGGGAAGAAGAAGAACACGTATGCAAAATTTCGACACGATTCAGGCATAAAAACCACTAAACGGTGAGTCAAGTGTAAGTCGCTGTAGTAATGAATCGGAAGATGGTGCCCTTCACGAATAAGGAAAAGGCTGAGATGCATTTAATTTACGGAGCGGCAAATGGAAATGGTGCAGAGGCACAACGAATGTACGGAGAGCGATTTCCCAACAGGCGGTTGCCTAACCACAAAACTTTCGAGCGCTTGCACAGACAGTTGTGTGAGACGGGATCATTTCTCGCTTCCCGGCCGAATGCAGGTCGTGCAAAAAAAGACGAATCAGTAGTTGTTGCAGAAGCCATTCTGGATGTAGTAGCGGCGCAGCCAAGTACAAGTACACGAACAGTGGCTAGGCAGGTGGATACCTCACAGTCCATGACTTGGAGGGTACTGAAAAATGAACATTTGCTCCCGTTTCATGTGCAACGAGTCCAGAAACTGTCTCCAGGGGATTATCCAAATCGTATTGAATTCGCCTGCTGGTTTCTGCAGCAGAACGCGCTAAATCCACATTTTGGACGAACTGTGCTTTTCACCGATGAATGTACCTTCACACGTGAAGGTACATTTAACACACACAATGCACATGTATGGGCGGATGTCAATCCACATGCTACGTATCCACATGCTCATCACAGACGCTTTTCCATCAATGTTTGGGCAGGAATCCTCGGAGACCACCTAATCGGACCGTACCTTCTTCCTAAACGCCTCAACGGTAAAACATACCTCACATTTCTGCAACATGTGCTGCCAGACCTGTTAAACGTTGTTCCTCCACGCATCCGGCGGGTCATGTGGTTCCAGCACGATGGAGCGCCAGCCCATTACGTACGAGACGTCCGCAACTATCTGGACATCACATTTCCGAACAGATGAATTGGTCGAGGTGGTCCTGTTGCTTGGCCTGCTCGCTCGCCAGATCTTTCACCCCTCGATTTCTTTTTTTGGGGACAATTGAAGGCTCTTATGTATGAGACACCCATTGAATCCCCCGAGGAACTGGTCGCCAGACTTTCCGGCGCTGTAGGGGAAGTGCTCGAAAAGCCTGATGTTTTCGCGAATGTTCGCCGTTGTTCTGCGTGCATAACCTCTGGTGGTCACAATTTTGAACATTTATTGTAATTACATGTTAATAAATATGCTTTGGTAACATAATCCTAATTTGTGTCTTTTTACCTCGTATCACAGCACACAATGTGTGGACATGGTAAACTGAACTGTGCTCAGGAGTAAAAATTTCAAACCCCTCTCCCCAGAAACTTAACCACGTCTAACGATTCAGATTTTGGGCTGAAAATTTAAGTCTAAGCTTTAGAAAGCATTTAATGAGACACAAAAAATAACGGTATAAAATAGTTGTTCGTTACTCCAAAGTCTAAAGCGCCATCTATCGGAATTTTTTGAAAATTTTCTTTAAAATTTATTTTCAAGAAAATACTGACATAGAGAATAATTTTAGCAAAACGCGGCAGTAGTTAGAGCCTAATCTACGACACAAAGATCGGGAATAACTGATTTTTGTTCTGGGGGGAGAAGGGTTTCAAATTTCAAATTTCAGTTTACGCTACTTAACTACTCGTTAGGACTCAGATTTTTAGATCAAAATTTAAGTTTAAGTCTAAGCTTTCGAAATCATTTAAAGAAATACAAAAAATAACGTTAAAAAATAGTTGTTTGTTACTCCAAAGTCTAAAGCGCCTCCTATCGGCATTTTTTGAAATTGAACTTTAAAATTTTATTTCAAGAAAATACTGGCATAAAGAAAATTTTTTGCAAAAACCGCAAACGAATCGACCAATTTTTCCATTTTTTATAATCATTTGAAATTTCGGACCCTAAACTTTAATGCCCCCTATCTCCTTGGGAACCTTAGTCTCCTATTTAATATTATTTGTCTTTAAGTGTACTATAACCCCTTAAAGTTCTGCCCATCTTTTATGAATCACTCTGTATATTTAACTTCTATTTTTAATCTGATAAAAATAAGTTTGAAACAATACTATTTTTTTCCATTAATTGATAAAAAACTTTAATATTAAAAAACAATAACGGGAGAAAGGGAGGAATAAATATTTTTACACCCTACTAGAAATTTTTGCGGGCTAGCAAATTTTATTAAATTTTTAAAACTCTGGTTATGTGAATCACAGTCAAGTTATTGTGATTAAAAAAAAAAAGAACTTTGCACTTCTAGCGATGCCATCCTATATCACATAAAGCAAAGTTTGCATAGAATATTGACAACATTATTATGGGTCATACTTTAACTATGCTACATTTCAAATGGTAGAAGGTAGACAATAGAATGTGACATGGAGAGGAGGAGGGTTAACAAACTGTGCCATCATAACTAAAATATGGGGGGGAAATAGGCACACATTATCAGACATGCTACAGGCTCAGCAAGAAAAAAGCTGAACTTTCACGGCCTCACAGACTTTTGGCGAAATCAGCGTTTTTCTGCAATTTTTTTTAACGAAATTAGCGTTTTTCCGCGACCAATTGACGAAAATCGCACTTTTCTCCCACAGCCTTTTTAATGAAATTTGCATTTCTCCAAAATCCTTTAGCGAAATTCGCGCCTTTTTCGTCAAAATTTGCGTATTTTCCGCGATCTTACGTCAAAACTTGCACATTTTTCCGCGATCTTCATCAAAATTTGCGCATTTTCCGCGATTTTTCGTCAAAATTTGCACATTTTTCGTGATTTTTCGTCATAATTTGTGTTTTCCACGATCTTTTGTCGACTTATGTGTATTTTCTGCGATCTTTCGTTAAAATTTCTGTATTTTTCGCGATCTTTCGTCAAAATTTGGGTATTTTCTGCGATCTTTCTACAAAATTGGAGCATTTTCCGTGATCTTTCGATAAAATACGATTATTTATCACGATTATTTGACAAAATTAGAGTATTTTTCCGCAACCTGTTCACAAAAGTCGTGTTTTCCCAGCAATTTTTTGACGATAAGTGCGTCTTGTTCGTGATCATTTAACAAAAATCGTGTTTTTTCTCGCGATCCTCTGAAGAAAATAGTATTTTTTCCGCGATTGTTTGAAGATTTTATACTTTTTTTTTTTTCGATCCTTTGGAGAAATTTGCGTTTTTTCTGCAATCCTTTGAAGAAATTTTCTTAATTTAGCGCCGTTTGACTCGCGTTTTTGTTGTATTTCATCGTTACACCCCCCTCCCCCCTACATATAAATGTCATCAAATTTTAATGCATATTTACATTGATCTCAGGGATAATAAAATTCGTCGCCGAAAAAGCGGAATTCCGCGTTTCCGCGGAAAAGTAGCATGTCTGCATTTTTTATAAGGACAAATATAAAATTCATTCATTAAAAAATATGAATTTTTATTTAGACAGTAACAGATACTATATTTACTCAAATATTTTCCAAAAAATTTCAACATTTCTTTAGTTCTAGAAGTAGGGAGTGTGAAAAGTACTTTTTTTTAAGTATTAATTTTTTATTAGAGAGCAACATGGATTAAAAAGAAAAATAATCTTCAATAAGATGAACATAACTTTTTAATACATAATTAAGATTAAACAAAATTTATAACAGTTTCAATAGTTAATGGATAAATTTTAAGCTCTGACAATATATACATTCAATTTTCTAGAATATTTTGCAATAAAAAGTTAAAAAATTCATATTTTACAGCATGAAAACAACCCAGCATCTTTTATTAGATATATTTCCCAGATTCATATTTACAAACTTTATCTCTAATTTTTTTTCTTTATAGATTGTCGGACGTTCTTCTCAGCCCGCACATCTTTGAAGAAAGTCCGTGGCAGGGGTGCAGAAAATGTTTCTACTCGCAAAATTTCCCCCAATCCACATGAAAATTTCCCCAAAATTGTACTTTATGTTATCGGTAATTGCTGTACTATTGTAGATATAGAACATTTATTTTTCCACTTCGAGTATATATGGCAGAAGTGAAATTCGAAACAGAATCACCCCAAATATACGATACATATTATTCTGACATCAATTTTCTGGAAGTTGCCATATAGATCTTTTTATTTGTAGTGAAAGTTTTGTATCTCAGGAAATTACGGAATTCGTCCTTAAAATCTAAATCAATTGCATATGTTTCTGCAGAATTTCCCTAGGTGGTTAAAATTTCCCCCAATCCTAGATTGCCGGATCGGACATATTCTGCACCTATGGTCCGTGGTAGTTATAGCTGCCACCACCGATAGTATTAGGTGATATCGGTCACCCACTGAGAGGATTGTGTAAATGAACACTGACGCTGTCAATTAGCTGAATTAACAGTTTATTTAGAATATATGTACACAATAAATATGCTATTTACAATTATATACAATTACAACTCGGATATAGATGATCCGGTTCAACATTAAATTAAATACCATAAAAGTTGGCTGTATACTGTTAAAATTACACTTTCTCCCTCACACTCAACGCACGTTAGATTCACTTTACTGGAGATCAATTTCAAATCTCCCAACATATGGATACTCGGCCTTCGCTATCCGGCCCAGAGCACTACGCACAAGGATGCCTGTGTCCCTTGCTTTCCAGATACGAACTCAGCCTACACATTCTAACACAGAGCATTCTCTACAAGGACCTCTGTCCTACACACTTCCAGGTACGAACTACACACTAGGACCTCTGTCCTGCACTACCCTCTAGGTACGAGCCTAGCTACCAACTACCAAATCTCAGACAAGACTTGACCTTCTCAAATCACTGCTTTCCCCAATGTACACCCCCCTGTGGAGCTTCATTATTGGACGCATTCCCCATTGCTTTCTTGATTCGTGACATGTTCCTTGTTTGCTCATCATCCACATACCTCACTGACGGATGAACACGCCTCTCAGCAATCTCCTCTTTCTCCCATCACCACCTGCACACGAAATCTGTCAATACTCACTTTAACAAAGAGAGAATATCACCTTGAAAATTCCAGTACACAGCCAGTACAATACACCAAATATTAAGATAGATAAATAAAGGAAATTCCAATCTGTAGCAGGTGCGGTCTCAGAACCTGACAGAGATATTATTGTTTATGCTAGTATCAAATAAGTGTTTAATTCACTTTGAATTCTCCCTCATCTAACTTTTTACTCTTTTATTCAACAGTGCACTGTATCATGAATAAGAAAATTTCAGTGCACAAACTGACTCTTATGTATCAAAGTGTTGATGAAATTTTTAAATCAGTAACAATACAATTGGCACACATTTATGCTGCAAGCTGAAAGAGTAGGGAGAGGTGGGGGGTAGAATTTTATTTAACAAAACAAAACTGAAAAAATTAATCATTTAAGGACATTTGTGGTTTATTTTATAATTTGATAATAAAATAATGTGAATTTTCTTCACCCAAACTTTTAAATTACAGGGCGCATAAAAATATGTGAAAGCATAAATTACACGAGTGAACATATTATATTATCATTATTATTGTTATATTATTGTTTCAACAGCTGGAAGTAAAAGTGATCTAAGTCTTTATGGTTTTATAGTATTTATATTAGAAGGTAAAACAGATCATTCTTTGACTTAAAATTAGCTTTATCCAGGGTTGGCATGATTTAAATCAACTGATTTAAATCAAGATTTAAATCTAGATTTAAATCAACTGATTTTTTTAAAAAAATCATTTGATTTAAATCAATTTTTTTTTCTTTTTTCATTTTGGAAATTAATCAGCAGAGAAATAAGAAATAGGTGTAAATAAGTAACAGGTGTTTTTCTGGTATTTTCAGGATTGCTATCAGAAAGAATGTGGCAGGTACAGGTTAAGTCCAGGTATCCCCCTCCTACCCAGACAACACAAATACATCCTAAAAACATCCAGAAGATGTCACGTTTCGGATATGCGTGATATCCTGTGGACCGATGAATTGGTCCTGTAGACAGTTACAGAACATCTGCTGGGTTTCGAAATGTCACACCTGTCAACATCCTATGGATGTCACTTCATGACACTTTAGGGATGGTTATAGGACGCTTATATTATACCCTCTGGACGGTCCTAAAATCATCCTAATAATGTCATATTCCAGATAAACTGATATCCTATGGATGGGTAAATTAGTCTTGTGGACAGTTGTAGGACATCCCCTGAAGTTTGAAATGTGAAACCTGCCAATGTCCTGTGGACAACATTTTACTACACATTTCGTACAGTAATAGAACAGTTGCAGATACCCACCCCCCTGAATCACTCAAATTCAACCTGCAGCCTATAATTTTCTTTTTTGACATGTCAGGGGTTGATACAGATTTTTATTCTTGGAAAAGTAATATTGTTTTTGTGGCAGGGAGGGGGGGGGGGGGTTGTAATGAAACTTCAAACCCAGTTATGCAAATTCAAACCAAGCATTTATTAACAAAAACATCTTTAAATTCATTTGCTAAAGGTTTTCTTTTTCATAAACTGGTTATGTTTACAAATTACACATTTTTTATGAAAAAGAATTTTATAAAAGAGCCTATTTTATTAAAAGGAATTTCGTGAAGGGGTCTCTTATATTAAACTTATTTTTGTGAATAGGCCCATTTTATTATTATTATTATTATTTTTTTTTTTTTGAAGGAACAATAAATAGGCCTCAAATTTTGCCTGGATCGACCTCTGCATGTGTATAAAAAAGTATGATCTTCAGCATTATTTCATCCACATATATAGCTTTTTTTCTTTACAAATGCATAAAAAAGTATCGAAGAGCTTCAGCATTTATATTCTTTCATTGTAAAATAAATTTTTCTGGCCTTTTTATAATTAACTTTGTAGTGATGCATCTATATCTCAAAAGGACTCTCCATCCGAAGACATCCATGACTGTCTTCTAGACAACACAATTCCGAATTGCACAGGTTTTTGAATTTTTCTATTAACACGTCAAATGCTATGTCAGTCACCAAGTTTAAAAATATATTATTTTAGCAATCACTTAAGATCTATTTAAAATTTTGTGAACTTAATTAAACTTAAAATTATAAGATTTTACTTTCTTAATTATTTAAACACTAAATTATTTTTATTTTATATCATATTTTACATTGTCAGTCACCAGTGGCCGAAGCAAAGTTCAATGTCCTCACCATGGATAGCAATGTGTTAAATTTAAATATTTTTTAAAAATTTAGGATAGCTGAAGCTATTATGCAATAACATTTATTTTTTTTTTTAAATGAAGCTATTTTAACTTTCAGAATTGGTTAAACAAAAGTACCTGCATTTAAAAAACTGCAACCAAAATTGGAAAAGTACAAAATACTCTTATTAAAAATAGATCTTTGCTGTGGAATGAAAAATAAGTGTAAAAATTTTGGAATTGAAACAAGAACCTACCTAAATGTTTAGCATTATCGAGCAGGTGTTTTTAAGTGAAGTCTTCTTAATCTTCAATATTAATCAAAGATAAAAAATTGTCAGATCATTTACAGAGAGACAAGTTTCCCATTACATTATGATGCACACTTTATTAAATACATTAGTAGTTTCAATAATATTTTTTGAAATATTCACAGAATCCACTTTTAATCCTTCTAGCAGAGATTTTAATTCTGGATGAGCATTCTTGTTTTTCTATTATCTGAACGAGAAATTTAATGAAGTTTCTTAGAACGTATCAAGTTTATTTTATGAAGTTCAATTTGTAATTTTCTTTTTGGTTTTAAACAAAATCTTAAAAAAATAATAATAATGGTGTCAATGAAGAACCAAAATGGTACTAACAGAGTTAAGACCTTCCTGTAAGATGTCCAAGATAACTACAAAAAAAAAGGTAAAAAAAAAATCCCTTTTTAAGGAAATCTTCTTCAAAAAATACTTTTTCTGAAAAGATAAAGTTTTATGACACATTTTCAGATTCATTTTTAAAAGTAAAAGCATGAAACTTGCTGACATAATGTTTGAAGAGATTTATAAGCAGTTGTATGTTTTCATTTTTCACTCTTGTAAACAGTTATTTTATTAGTATGGCCATTATTTTCATTATTATTCTCTTGCTTTGAGAAATTTCGTTTAAAATGTCCATTTCAATAACGTTTTTTGCAATATATTCTGCCTGTATCACAAAATGTTAAGCATGGCACATTATAGTTTATGAATAAGATAATCTTGCCAATATGTTTCATCTGCAAAGGAAAGCACCAATATTTCTACAAGCAGACAGATTTGTATGATTTTAGAATATTTTACAAACCTCCATTTCTAGCCACTCCAATATAGTTTATGAAAGGTGTCGAGACCTTTGAGATGAATAACAACCGGATCAATTGTGTGTTGGGAGCTAGAGCGAAAACATCAATTAATTTTCATCTGGTAATCCTTGAAATTGCTGTTCAATTTTGTAATCATACTTAAAGGTCTACATTAGTCATTCAAATTTATATATCTTTGAGATTTGAAAACAGAAACTTAATAAAAATAAAATCAAAGATAAAAATGCAAATTATTTTTCCTCTTTTGTATGTAGATCAGAAGAAATCAAGGTTATTATTTAAATAAAAGCAATGATTTCTTTTAGAACAGCAATTACCAAGAAATTAATTTGGTTTTTGAACAAAGAAAATAAGCGATTAAAGAAATTTTTTTTCTTTTTTTTTTAATTTGATAAAAAAGTAAAATAAATTTTTAAATATTACATAATTAAATTTGTTCAATTAAATATTTCTTTTTGAATGACCTTGGACAATTTCCAATAGGGCATAAGCTTTATAAGCTGAGTTGTAATATTTATTTGTTTGCCTTTTTCATTGGGAGGGAGGGATGGTCTAAAAATGTGATCTGAAAGAAAAATATGAAAAGGAGAATTCTAGATCTGTACACCAATTTTTATTTTATCCATCTCTTATTAATCTACACTGTTTTATTTTTTCTCTTAACATTATCTTTTCTCTTAACTTTTCTCTCTTAGCATGTCTTAGCCATATTTTGATTATGTCTTCAACAGCAGACTTGGTAATGGATTGCTCTTCACAAACTGCATCTAAAACACAAACAAATGAACATCAGAAAATTTAGCTATTTATAAAACAAGTCTGATTATTTTCACTTTTTAATATTTAAAAAAGTGCTTATTACTTGCCTCAAATAATGCATGATAATTTATTAGAAAAAAGCATTAACAAAATGAATAACTTTTTAATATTTGGTTTATTTTAAATATTAATACATGTCAAATAATGAAGTAGAAAAATGTTTAGTATACTAACTTTGAAGTTACTAAATAAGCAATTAATAGGTGACACATCAAAAATATTTAAAACAGAATATTAATTTGGAAATTTTTCGTATACAGAGCATAGCTTCTCAGCTAGTATTTGCCTTCAAAAGAAAGTAAAAGATATATTTTTTTTTATTTATTTATTCTGATTTATTATGTAAGTTTAGCTGATGATTTCTTATAAAAAAAATATAATTATATGTGTATGTATCATAGATTACATGTCAAGTGGGATCGGCAGACAATTTTTAAATTTCAAATTGAAAATTATTGCTTTATTTTTTGTTAGAGTAAAAAAAAAGCACACAACAAACAAAATATTGCATAGCTGCCAACATCCTCCGCTTTTTACACCCGGAAGAAAATTATAGTAAATTTTACCACTTCAAATCGCCGCAAATTATCAACTGAACAATGCAAAAATTTGTATTGAATTTTTTCGGCAAAAAAATCAGAAGAGTTGGCAGCTATGATATTGTATGTATATATATATTTTCAAAACATTTCTGAAGACAAAAGTGTTATTTATGGGGTTAAAATCTCCCTTAAAAATCCCCTAAACTTTGAATTATCCCCTGAATTAAAACCTCTGAGAACAAACCTTTTCTTATCCCCCCCCCCCCCTTCACCATTTTTTTTCTCTTCTGGATATGCTATTAATGCAAAAATGTTTATTAAAAAGACTGAATATGCTTCACTCAAAATGTATGGTTCCAGTGTTTTTTTTTTTTTTTTTTTTTTCCATAAGTGATACATTATTTATTTTTTTAATGAATAGAATTATACATTAAAGATGGATATAAAAATTAAAGGCTTCCAAAAATTGCATTATGATTATTGAATAATAATATATATATCCATATTAGGGATGCACCGAATACTGATTATGGCCGAATACCGAATATTCGGCCGACAGCTAAACCGAATACTGAATATCCAGCTTGCCGAATAGTAATTGTTGGGCTGAATACCGAATATTCATCCAGCCGAATAGTAACTAATCGGCCGAATACCGAATATTCAGCCTTCCAAATGCTTTTTATTTTTCAAAGTTTAAAGTATTAAAATGTTGCTATTTGAAACACTTTTACATAATATTTAGTAAGAGAAACTTATATTTTGATAAACAAGAGCTTTTTATAAGAACATTCAGTATTGAAAAAAATCTGCCTTTTTTTTTATTTAAGAAGCATAATTATGAGACTTTTTCAATTAGTAAAATTTTAAATTTCATTTCTTCTACGAATTGAAACAAACATTTTGAAATCAAAGAAAAATAATGAAAAAATAGTTGAAGAAAAACTGTAGTGTCTCATATTTGTTCTTTTTAAATAACTCAAGGCAGATTTTTTTCAGTATTAAGTATAAATACTTTTAACTTAATTCTGAATAAAGGAATGTCCAGCTCATAGTTCTTTTCTTATGAATAGTGGCATTTTCCATCCTTCCCATCATATCATATTTTACAGAAATCAAAGCATGTGAGTTGAAAATATAGTTATGATATCTTATTTATTGTTAATGCAACAAACGAAAGCACAAGTTTGACCTAGAGTGAGATGAAATATAACGCATTTATGATTCAATAAGTTGATTACGATTATGGTTTCATAAACAAAAAATTGTCTGTCTTGATAGCTATTACTAATCTCAAAAGTTTTCCGTTCTTGTTTAAGGACTTTTGGGAAAAGCAAGAAACAGATTATTTACTAAATAAAATTTAGGCATTCGCATCATTTATTCCTAAGGAGAATCCTAATAAATCTTAATTTTAATCCTTTTTATGCTTAATTTTCTTAAGTTAAACTTTACAAACAGCAAATAAATAATGTAAAAACACTCTATATTATTTAAATGTTTTTATTTCTTATTATTTTAAATATATTAATAAATTGACAGTTATAAGTAGAAATTGTGAAAAGTTTTTAAAAATGTATTTTAAAAGCCTTTGGATTCAACCGAATACTTTGATATTCAGCTTAACCGAATAGTTTGATATTTGGCCTAACTGAATATTCGGTAACATGGCCGAATACCGAATAGATACCAAATATTTGGTACATCCCTAATCCATATATTTCAAATAAACTATCGGTTACTTGGTATTTCTTAATATGTATAAATAAAACTGAACAACTATATATATATAATACATAAATATATATATATATATATATATATATATATATATATTTTGTTTCATATGCAATTATTCCCATTCACATATTCAAAAAATATTTAGATTCAATCAATAAATACACATACAAATAAAAATGAAGAATAGCAGATAAGTTTACAAAAACATTTCTATCATGTTAACATCAGAATAAATTATCTTTATTATAATCTTTAGGAACACTGAAAAAGTGCTTATTAGCAGGGAATTTACTGTAATATTTGTGCAACATAGTACTATACAAATTTATAGCACATTTTTGATATAAAAAATTTAAACACTATCAGAAATATGTCAAACACTTAAGCTCATAGCACGATGGTATTAACATGGCAAATGACGTCACAGCGCTTTCGTCCGTGATGCAGCGTTTTGCCGCCAAAACAAAAACTGTCGTTTTAAAATTCATTTGGTGAATTATTAAAACTTCAAATATACATAAAAATACTATCAATTTTCTTGATTTTTTGTGTTTTTCAATATAAAAGTGAAAAGGAAAATTTTGAAGTTACTCCATTAATCAAATAAAATGAGCAGAACTATAATTTGTTATATTTTCAGACCATTTATATGTGTCAGAAAGTAAAGTATAACTATAGATGAAATTACAAAAGAAGCTGCCTTTATATCTATGGCTTAATATTTTAAAAATGCAAAATTAAATTCAAGCAATTAAAAATATATATTATAAATTTATCATACAAATTGAATACTTCCAACAGAGCAAAAAATTGACCATGTCGGGAATCAAATCCAGATACTTGGCTTACAAGGCCAATTCTTTACCTGTTAAGCTAACTGGGCGATAGTCGGCTGGGATTTCTCGCTCAGATAACCTTATTGGTCATAGTATCTGGTCTGTCATTTAGACAACTCGGCAGAATGAACCGCAAGTAATGGAACTCCATATTAAGATGGAGTTATGTCCAGATGTTATGACCAATAAGGTTATCTGAGTGAGAAATCCCAACCGGCTATCACCCAGTTAGCTTAACAAGTAAAGCATTGGTCTTGTAAACCAAGTATCTGGGTTTGATTCATGGCCTGGTCAATTTCTCGCTCAGTTGGAAATATTAAATTCGTACTATAAAGAAAAGCTTCTTGAGAGGAAAAATAAAATCTTTAAAAATTATGACTAATCTTTAAACATTAAGATAAACGGAAAATTTTTTGAAAAGCATACCATATATACTTGATTTTCCGGTACTGAGTGTTTTTCTTCTAAGAACTGCAGACCGCACTCATCCATTAACAGGAAATCTTCAAACGCAGGTGCACTTGAACTGCCAGTGGCAGTGGAAACAGAAGCTGAAAGAGAATAGATAAAATTAAGTATGGTCTGAACTAATACAAAATATTTTCTGAGATCAATCATTTTCAACACTTAATGACATTTTAAAAATCAGTATTTTTATCTATATCCCCCCCTCCCAACCCCCTAAATTTAAAAACAGGCTAATTTGAAAAACCTACATTAAAATTAGACAGAATTTTAAACATTTAAAAGAACATTGAATGTGTAGTAGAGATCAAGTACCAATGCCTTGCAAGGCTGTCCTTTAAACATTATGATTTTATTCCATTTTTGAAAAACATTACGAATGATAGGAAGTTTAAAAATGACAATATAAATTTAAAAATTCTGAATTAATCTTCGGTCCTTCAAGGATAGAGCTGTTGCAAACCACACATATTTGTTTCTAAGAAACAGGTATTTTTTAAGATACACAATACCGAACTGTTACTTAAAAATAAGACTCGTTAATTGTATATGTCAAAACGCAGCCGAACAAAGTGAAACTAACTTCAAACGCAACTTAAACTTGTATAATTTAAGTATAATTTGTATACAGCCAGATAGTCAAGTGCAGTAGAAGATGCGAAATTGTGTTCGAACTCAGACAATTCGGCATTATTATTCTGTATCAGTGCTTGAAATTCAATTTTTCGAAGGAGGGGAGTCTCCCTACCAACATTTACAAATGGAGGGGAGTTTAGCTGTTTGGGAGGGAGAAAACAATGCTTAAAACCCGATATTATTTTATGTTCTATTTAAAGAATTACCAGAATACAGACATGACAGAAAAGACTGAAGCAATTTTTATCAACAATTCAGAATAATTATGCAAAATGTGCTAAAAACTTCTATACTGACTAGTCTTTATTGGTGGTAAATTCTTGCCTGGTGCTAATTATTTTTGTTACAGGTCTAATTATTGTTTTGATAATAACTAATAAAACTTCTAATTAATTTGATATATTTATATTTATAATTTATAATTAATTGTTATAATTAAAACCAATATTATTTTTCTGTATATTAAATGTACAAGATACAAATTTAATTATAAAATAATGCTTATTTGAATGTAGAAGATAAGAAGTATCACTATTGTTCGCATTTCTTTTAAAAAGGGGCAAGTCATATTTATCGGAAAATATTTTTTCTTAAAAAACGAAAATTTTCGCTAAGTAAAAGGGTGCTTTTTGTTTATTGAATGGCTACTTTCAGGAATTGCATTAACTCAGAAAGATTTGGAGCTGTCAGAAACGGATTTTAGAGCAGCAAAGAAATAAATTTTAAAAAATAATTGAAGCAAGAAAATTAGCTTATTTAACAGAAATATGCACTTATATTATTTTTGGGTGGAGGCCGGGGTGAGAGGTTCCCTTTGACGAAATTTGCACTTTTTAGCTATCTTTTAGAGAAATTTGTCTTTTTTACGATCTTTTCAGGAAATCTGCCGTTTTTTGAGATTTTTTGACGAAATTAGTCGTTTTTACGTGAATCTTTTGAGGAAATGTGCCGTTTTTTTGCGAATTTTTTGAAGAAATCTGCGATTTTATCGTGATTTTTTGACGAAAGTTGACACTTTTCACGATCTTTTGGAGAAATTTGTCGTCTATAGTGAATCTTTTGTCAAAATTTGTTGTTTTTCGCGATTTTTGGACGATATTTTTGTTGTTTTCCCTCGACTTTTTTTTGACGAAAACTGTCGTTCTACAGGACGAAATTAGTCATACTTTCGCGAATCTTTTGACGAAATGTGCGGGAAATACGGTGTTTTTTCGCAATTTTTTAACAATATTTGCCGTTTTTTACGAAATCACGTGCTGTTTTTTTTGTGTGACACTTCCGACTTTTTGCGTAATTTACGAGCTATAGCGCGTCCGTGGCATCACTGTTTCATAATTTTTGAAATTAAATGCGTTATTTTTTTATTTATTTTATTTTATTTTTTAATTCGGGACAGAATCATCTTTTTTTCGCCTCGGAAAATAGAACGAAACTCGTCAATCGATTAATGGAAAAAATTCGGAAATTTGTCGATCGGTCGCGGAAAAAATAGTGATTTTCAATGATCTTTCGTAGTAAAAAATTCGCAAAATGTGTCGATCAGTCGCACGAAGATTTCACAAAATTCGCAAAACGGTCGTGGGAGTTGATCATAGTTTCAAAATGTAAAGATTTTGGGCGGGAGCCTCCCGTCCACGTTATTCTTTTGGGCGGGATTTCAAAATTTTGGGCGCGAATCCCGCCATCCCGCCCTGAAATTCAAGCCCTGTGTATGTATTAATTATTCTCAAATCTTCAATGCTTTGGATTTCGTATGGCAGGGTTAGTATGGAACATGGAATTTCATGACCAGGAAATTTTTTTGTACCAGTATTTTCTCTTAGAAAATCTAGCATTAAATAGGACTTGCAGGACCAAACTTGTCAAACTCAACTTGCAGGAAATTACACTCAATCTAAAATCGAGGCTAACCAAAAACAGAGTTAACTAGACCTGTAACAAAAATAATAAAGCTTCATTTTTTTTATTTTCAGAGTTTCCCCCAGGTTTAAAAAAGGGCAGGGCGTTACTGTTCTGAAAAGGGCAATTTTACATTTTTCAGGGCACTTTTTCATTTTTAAGGACACTTATCTAACGGTTCAAAACGTCATGAAAAAACAGAAAATTCATCAAAAAATTGAAAAACGGCAAATTTTGTTAAAAGATCGCAAAAAAAAAACAGCAAATATTGTTAAAAGATCACAATAAATCGGTCAATTTTGTTAAAAGATCTTAAAAAACAGCAGATTTTGTTAAAAGATTGCAAATAACAGCATATTTTGCGAAAAAACGTCAAATTTCGTGAAAAAATCGCGAAAAATGGCATATTTTGCTTTAAAAAAGCGTGAAAAAACGAAAAATATCGTGAAAATATCGCAAAAAAAAAAAAAAAAACGTAACTTTTCACAAATTTTTCTGTTTTGTTGCGATTTTAGAAGAAATTTGCCGTTTTTTTCGCAAATCTTTTGAAGAATTCTGTTATCGCTACTTTTTGACGAAAGTTGTCATTTTTTATGACTCATTCGACAAAATTTTCCATTTTATCACGATTTTTGGGAAAAATTTTTCGTTTTTCCACGATCTTTTGTAGAAATCTGCCGTTTTGTGAAATTTTGTGACGGAATTACTTTTTTTTTTTGCGAATCTCGCCGGAAATTAGTCGTTACTTCGAGATTTTTAACGAAACTTGCCGTTTTTTAGCGACTTTTTGACGAAATTACCCGTCTAACGGCACACGTATGAGGCTATTTTTTGCATTCCGTCGCCGATTTTTGCATAATTTATGCGCTATAGTGCGTTCGGATCACTGCTGGAGGGCTGTGTTTTTTCAAATGAGGAGCAAGAAGGGCTTTTTTTTTTTTTGAATGAATGACAAGAGGTGCGTAAGTTTCTGGATGAGGGGCAAGAGGGGCGCTATTTTTTAAACTAAAGGGCAGGAGGGGCGGAGTGCCCCCCTGAAACCCTCTGGGGGAAACTCTTATTTTGTACTCTAATATATTTTGCATAATTATTCTGAGTTATTAATAAAAATTGTGCATTATTTTGTCAAATCTGAATTCTTGTAATTCTTTAAATAGCACATAAAATAATAATGCATTTTAAAGATTTTTTTCCTCCCTCCCAGACTGATAAACTTCCCTTCATTTATAAACGTTGGGAAGGAGACTCGCCTCCTGGGAAAAATCAAATTTCAAGCCCTGTTAAAAAAAAAAAAAAAAAAAAAAAAAAAAAAAATACTGATAGTTTACAAAGAAAATATTCATATGAACCATGTATGGGTTTGTTGATTCTTTTATTATGGGACAGAAAATGAAGTAAACTGTAGACACTTTTCTAAAGCATCAAATGATAGAGCTGTTAATTATATGTATGCCAAGCGATATATTCAGTTAAAGGAGGTTCAACAACGAATTAAGAAACATTTGTTGGCAAAACATCATCCGTCATATATAATGGCAGATCCAGTCTTCAAGTTAGAGGAGGGGGGGAGAAATCACATCCAGTATGGAATTAACAGACACTTTTGTCCAAGAGGGACTTTTGCGGCTCCGGTTGGAGGGGAGGGGGCAATTATAGAGTTCCGCGGAGGGGAAATTGCAATTTTTGACTGTTAAAAACAAAATCTCAAAACTATCAGGGGAAACATTTCGTTGCTTTGGGAGGGGAATGTTCCCCCCCCCCCAGGCACCCCCTGAATTCAATACTGGTCACATCACTTCATAATTATTATATAGAAGGTTATTCTTAAATTAGAGTGACTATTTTTCTTTACTTTCGCTAATTCATTTTCATTCATAAATACAAATATTTGCATTAGTATTTCTAAAAATGAATATTTACACAGATTTCATTCAGATATGAAGTGATATATTTCATTCAGAAATGCTGTTAAGTTAGCATTTTATGATAGTTTTAGGATTTGACAGCTACAGAAATGTCGTCACGAGGGAGCAATTAGCAGTCGCGTCTGGAAATAAAGTTTAAAATGTTAAATCATGGAATTTTTTGAAAGTTTTTCTTTTTTCTTTAAAATCTGCTTTTATTTAAAAATGAAAAACACTTTTCAATCACATTTCTGAATAAGAACACTTTCAACCCACAAATAAAAATTTTAATTGCAATTCAAAATTTTACTTGTTGCACAAATGCCATTAGAATTTTTTTTTTTTTTTTTTTTCCTAGAATTAATTTAAAAATCATCTAAAATTTCATAATTACATTGAAGAAAAATGTTTCTGCAATACATATTTTAACAATATTTAAGTTTGACTGAAATATAATGTAAAATGTTCCACTGAGGTGCTTTACTTTTTGAATGACCTAAAAATGAAACACAGAAAAGAATATCTTAATGCTTAAAACAAAATAAAGTAAAAAAATTAACTGTGCACAACATATAATTAATAGAAAATGGATAATCCAAGTCAACTCAAATTTTTAAAAGAGCTTGTTACATCAATTGTAAATATTCAAATTTTGATTTTTCAAAGCTGTTAAATAAAATCATTTTGTTAAAATGATCTTGTTTTCTGAGTATATTAAACAGCTTTGTTACAAAAAAGCATTAAAATGGAAAAGATGCTGCTGTCATATCAGGGTATCGGTGTTTTTTCTTTAGTGATTTTCGCGAGAAAACACTGTTTTGAAATACTTGTTAGGCATACCGTGGCAAAACAAAATGTAGTTTTATTATATTTATAACATGTTTATTTTATTATAAAACACACGCACATTTACTTCAGAACAAAACACAAAATTTTCAATTTTATAAAACAAATTTATTTTTTACAGTAAATATAGACATTGTTTTATAAAATTATTTCTTATTCGGGCGATGACTAGGCCTATTTTTTTGTTTTGCATTTTAATAAAATTTTGCCAACATTAAAAAAATATAGAGGCAGAATAATTATAAAGAAATGCATTGCAAATAAAAATAAAAGAAAGTTCTTACCTTATATCAACATCCATTTTCTCTATTAATTCGAATTCGCCATGCGCTGATTGAAACATAAATATTGGATTCCTCTGTGGCCGACGAGTTGAGGAGTTCAAAAAAGGCGCTCCACAGCTACTAAAAAGGACTGACGGTTATAGAACATCCATCGGCCGTTTTGGGGACAATTCGGTTGGATGGTCCGTTCACAGTTGTTCAGAGGCTGTTCAGCGGACAATGTGATTGGACCGTCCAATCCTTACTATCCTCAGTGCATTCACTGGATAGTTCGCATAGGATATGACACCCACAGGATCTATATAATCATTGCATGACGTCCGAAGGACAGTTGTGGTTGTCTGAGTAATTCTTTAATTGTTTGTTCTTTTGTAATAAACTTTAGACGATGAGGCAAAACACAAACTTTTTATAAATCATATTTCGTTTGCCAATCTTGGCAATTAAATAATCTGGATCTTTTTTGTTTCACAAGTAAATGATTAAACAAATTCATTAATGTTCCCCAAAATATCGGATACTACGTGCAAGGAACAAGTTTTAAAACTTGCCATATTACACAATCAAATTTCAATCAAAGCTTACGAATTTTTAAAATTTTTGGGTAAAAAGTTAGAAAATGTATTAGATAAAGATAGCAGAGTTGCCAAATCTCCTGATTTTGGCAGAAGACTCCTGATTTTCAGATGTTTGCTCCATGCTCCTGATTTTTCATACTTTTTAAATATTCTATTATTTAACAATCAAATGTGCTGTGATTCAGTGAGAAAAGCTCTAGTACAGGTGTAATTGTTCTTTAGTATGTTTGACCAGTAGTATTTTATGTGATGAATTACATTCAGATGCATTATAAACTACGTATCTTTAAGGTTTGTTATTGTTACTATGGTCATGTATTGAATTATTAATAATTTGTCTCTATTAAGACTTATTTATGATCTTTACTATAGTTTTATATAAGTTAATGTGTAACAAAACATCCCTTTTTTTATAACATAATATAAACTTAAACTTTCATTAAAGATGTTTACATCAACATCAACAAGTTTTCATTGACAAAAATATCTCCTGATTTTTGAAATAAAATCTCCTGATTTTTAACTTTCAGAACTTGGCAAGTCTGAAATAGAATTACAAAATTTAAAGCAAAATATGAACAAGCTATTAATGGTTGTCATTTTGCTGGAGTTTTGTTAAGTCATTCTGTTTTAAATTGAAATGAAATTTCACTTAGTGTAGAGGAAAATAATGAAAATTTGGCATTCATTAAAGAAAATTGTCCAAATCTTTTCACCACTGTAGCACATTTTCAAGCAAAAAATGGCCTATTCCAAAAATTACCATTGCTTGAGAAAAAAGTTTCAGATATTATGATAGATTATGATTGGTGGAAGTCCTTTTACATAATGGGAGGTAAAGAGATAATCAGCGAAATTGAAATTGAATTTATTTACCAAATAACAACAGCCGTGGCTTCATCTGCTGGAGTAAAAAGAAAATTTTCTTAATTTGGACTAGTTCATTCAAGTCTTCGTAATAAATTAGGAGTGGACAAAGCTTCTAAATTAGTGTTTTTGTTCAAACAATTATATCTCTGATCTATTTCTATTTGCTTAAAAACTATTGAAATAATTGTGATTTTTATCCCTTAATATAAATAGCTTGCATTAAATAAATATTTATTATTATTATTTTTACCATTTTTTTTATTCATTTACAACCTATTTAAGTTTATTTCTTATTTAGTGTGCATAATTCAATTACAAAATAATAGAATGGCTTTAGATTAAAGCCTAGATGTTTAATTTTTAGTACCAATCAGTAACTGGAATATAGTATTTACTGAACTATATAATTATTTCTTATATTATTTTTTATAAATTATAATTTTTATATATTTTTATGAACATTATTTATTCTTTTTTAGTTATTTTTATGAAAAACTGCTCCATGTATTGTATAGTAAAAACATAAAAACACAGCAATTAAAAATAGAATTCTAAAAAAATCAAATAAATCTGATTTAAATCAAAAAACTCTGATTTAAATCAAATAAATCTGATTTTTTTTATTTTAAAAAAAAAATCATGATTTTTTTACAACCCTGGCTTTATTGAATAACTGCAGAGAATGTGACAATGCAGTATATGGGGGGGGGGGGAGATAAAAAAAAATAAGCTATGAAATTTACATGACATAATGAATGGATGATCCCTTAAGAAATGAAATGAAAATTAAAACATTGTTCAGATACAATCACCCTTTACTTTTAACTGAATAAGTGGAATAAAGTTCTAGGTTCTGTGTCAAATATTACTCGTCTTGATCATACTATTGTTATATGAATATACATACATCCTATATATTAAAATATTTCCAAATATAAATGTTAGTTTGGAATGGATGGACAAATAAACTTATAAAATATCTTTCAAATTATAGATCTCAGTCATTTTTACAATGTGTGTAAAATTCATAGATTTCAATAAAACAATGTAAGAATTTCAAAGGAAATAATAACATTCTAATTACCTGCAAAACATCAAAATAGTCTACTCCTAATTTGGATAAGCTTTCATCTACACTCTTAAGAGTACGTTCTGCTGTAAAATCAAACATGGTGGGAAAGTCAGCACCATATCTGCCTACTTTAGTCGCCAAATAATAAGCCTTTCGAGGAATATGCTGTAGTGCCTAAAATAATAATTATCATTTATATTTCCCATCCACAATATTGCAAGATAGGCTATAAAAAAATTAAAATATGAACACACATTGTTATAAAAACTGCAGAAAAAGGTCCAACATTAGAAAGTTTTTAAAGATAATGGTCACATAACAATTTTAAGAAGTGCATTATTTGATCATATTTTTGATCATATCACAGAATACAATTACAGTTGCATAACTTTTTTTTATAGAAAATTTGTTGAAAGATTTTATAGATTTCTAGAAATTTTTAACAATGCATATAAGGAAAAAAAGGACAAAATTAACAAATTAGACTAAATCACACAGAAAAATAAAATTTACAAAATCAAAGAACAAATAAGAACAAAGTAAAAAGCAATATTTCGCTAGGAATTGATGAAATGTTAAATTAAATACAGAGTTTCACAGGAGAAAGAGAAAAAAAGTATATAAAAATTTAGGGAAACTTTTACTTTACTTATTTATAGAAAAATAGTAATGATCCGTTAAATTCAGAAGAAGAAAGTAAAAACAAGCTCAGAAATTAAATGAAACACGAACAGAAAAAAGAAATTAAATGAAAAATTCAAGAGATTTCCCTCCCTGCTATCTCTCCTTCTATAAAAAATATTTTCATTATTTATTTTTATTTTATTTATTTATTTATTTATTTATTTATTTTGGGGGGGGGGGGGTAGTTGCTATAATTTTTTTATTAGATATAATTCATCTCTAAACTCATATAAAATATTTATTTTTCAGTTTTGATATAGTCAAGTTTAAAAAAGTAGTTTAGTACTGAAGAAATGGAAAATTAATTTTGTAACATAAAACTTAAATATGGCTACAAGTTTTACATTAAAAAAGCAGAGGAAGATTAAAAAAAATAATTTTTTAACATTGTGTAATGCATATGAACAATGCATGTAGCACAAGCATAAAACTATTTTTTATAAGAAATGTTATATCATGTATCAATCTTGTTTGGAGTAGTGTAACATTATTAAAACGTACTTCAAATCACCGAAACCTATAGACCTCAATGCATTCAAATTCTTTTGAGTGTACCTGTAAACAAATTATAATTACTACATACTTCATTTTCATAGAGATGCTGCTATTATAAATATTAATATACAGGATGTTTCTTAAAGAAACTTAAGGTTGTTCTAAACTGCTGCATTCAACAAGCGCAAAACATTTTGACACATTTACAAATTCATTTTTTAACGGAAACATCCAAAACTGGAAGGTCTGAATATGGAAGTGATTTCAAACTGCACTTAGTTTTCCATTTTATGATAATTAAATTACCTATCCAGTTCTAAGCTATTTCAATCACGTGATAACCCATTTTCTCCTGATTTTCGACCGGTTTTTCAGCTTTTGTTGGAAAATGTGTTCAAAAACATCAACATTGAAGGCTTGTTATGAAAAATCGGTACTTATGTATTAATGCCACGGCACCATAAGCTGCGGTAATGCGGCAATAAAGAGCAATCTTGCTGCTTGTGCTTTTTTTTTTTTTTTTTTTTTTTTTTGCTCAATCTTTAACACTATTTTTTTGTGCGCGTGCAAACAACTAGATTGCTCTTTATTGACGCATTAGTACAACTTCTGCTGCAGTTCATTAATATGTAAGTACTGAAAAATATATTGCATCTGTAAAAAAATAAAAAACTAAGTGGAATTAGACAATTTCTGAAAACAACACCTGTTAGTCATGCATTTCCAAAAAAAAAAAAAAAAAAAAAAAAAGTAAAACTTACATTATAAAGTTGCCCTTTTTGATTTAAGAACACACTTAACTAATATATGAGATCCTTCTGACCATACCATTCAAATAAATAAGATGCCATTTTGGTGTATGGATATCAGAGTTTGAAAAAACCCGGGTTTTTTTGAAAAAGCCCAACCCACTGGGCCCAGTAGTCTAAAACCCGGGTTTTTTTGGACTTTATTGAAAAAACCCAGGTTTTTCGGGTTTTATCAATTTTTTAGAGAACTCTTCACATTTCTAATTTTCACATGCATAGTACCCAAATTTTTCATTTACCAGTGAAACAAAGGTATAATTTTGCATTAAGTATAGATTAACAATAAAAATAAATATATAAAAAGAAAATATATTTAAAAAGATTATTTAGTATCTCATAGAACTAGATTACTGGAAGAATGATATATTAAATCAAGTGCAACTGAATTTCTTTATATAAATCTTAAGTTAAACAGACTAATTTATGCAATTTCTTTCATTTACTTCAATAGAAATCAGTTTAAAGCAGCAACATTTATGTAAATATTTTTATTTTTGTGAAGAAAAAAATAGAATTTACACACACACATATATATATACACTACAATTTAAGCAACATTTATATTGCAATAGTATTAAATTGGATTATCTAAAAGTCAATGTCAGTCATATCTATAAAATTAGAACGTAAATGGCAATACACTTTTACTAGTTTAGTTTTGCTTTTTTATGCCATCTGTAAGCAATCTTTTAAAGTATCTGGATACATTTTAGATTAGATTTTATTAGGGTTTTTTGGATATTAACAAGGTTATTTATGTTTATGGTTCAGAATGTTTGAAAACAAGGTACTTATACTACTAAATACAATTTAAAATAACTAATTGATTACAAAAAGTTTATGAGGTTAAAGGTTAAAAGGTTATGACAATAATAAACATTATAATTTGCTTTTACAAAAATTAATTATTAGTAATAATTTTAGCAATGAAATTATTAAAGTACTACACTAAAACTTTTTCACTCTTTTTTTTTTTTTTTTTTTTTTTTTTTTAACAGGATTTCTAGCAAAACATGACTAGCAAATTCCTTGACTTTCCATGACCAAATCTCAAAAAATTCCCTGACTTTCCCAAACCAAATCTAGAAAAATTCTCTGACCAAACGAGCATACAACAAAATTTGATACTTATTTTCACAATCTTTTGCCAAAATTAGCAATTTTTTTCTGCAATCATACTTCAATATTTTTTTTTTTTTTTTTTCCAATTGTTTAATGAATTTTGTGTCATTTTTCATTTTTTCACTCAAATGTTTTCCATGACTTTTTTAGAAATTATTTGTAAATTCCCTGACTTTTCCTGTATATTTTGAGACTTTCCTGACTTTCCATGATGCTGGGAACCCTGTTAATCTGTCACCATTTTTGTGTTAAAAATTACTGTATAGACTTTCATTGAACATTGAAGCAGGATAATAAATGTTGTGATTAATCTTAAAAGCTATAATAATACAAGCAATGAGGATGGGGATCACATTTCAAGCACCATCATTAGGTATACATTAAGATTTAAAGCACTTGGATGCATTTTAAAATATATAGCCATGAAAATCTTCCTTATTTACAAATTAATTTATTTTATAGTCATTTTATCAATACTTAGAAATTATTTTAAGTATGGTTAGTTTAAAATATATTTAAATTGGCATTTATCTTTCCATTCTCATATCTTGGATTAAATATTGATACAGTTCTGAAAACACGAGAAAATTTGAAAAAACCCACAAATGGGTTTTTTCAAGTGGGCCTGCCCGAAAAACCCGGGCAGGTTTTTTCGGGCTGGGCCCACTTCGGCGAACCCTGATGGATATGTAACAACTATTCAGTGTTTGGCTTTCTTGCTGAATATCCACTTTGCTAAATATTTTAGCAAAATATCTGTTATTGAATTACTAAATATTGTTGGATATTTAACTGAATAAATTCAGCATAAAAATATTTTTTTATTCTTTTTTTCCAATACTTTTCTCCATCCCAAATGTATCACTTCAGAGCTTGAAATTCAATTTTCCAGAGGAGGGGAGTCTCCTTTCCAACATTTATAAATGGAGGGGAGTTTAGCCGTTTAGGAGGGAGAAAAAAAAATCTTTAAAAACCTACTGTTATTTTATGAGTTATTTAAAGAATTACACAAATACAGACATGACAAAATACCACTGAAGCAATTTTTATTAACAACTCAGAATAATTATGCAAAATGTGTTTATTTAAAAAAAAAAAAAAAAAAAAAAAAAAAAAGAGTTAAGTCAAGATTTTATGTAGTCTTTTTAGTTTTCAAAGGGATAAATTCCCTTTCTGTGCTAATTACTTTTGTTTCAGGTCTATAAAACTCTGTATTTGGTTCAGGTTGCATTTTCTGACAAAACTGATATCTTTTTTGTGATTCTGTGATGAAATTTGCATTTTTTTTAGCAGCCTTTTGACTAGATTTGCATTTATTTGGCAACCCTCTGACAACATTCACATCTTTTTTGCGGTTCTTCAGTGAAATGTGTTTTTTTTTTTGGCAGCCTTTTGAATAAATTTCGGTTTATTAACAACCCTTTGACGGAATTCGTATTTTTTCCCCCGTGATGCATTGTTGAAATTTGCATGCTTTACAGAATTTCTGTGACAATCCATAGTTATTAAGTGATCCTTTGATGAATTTTGCATTCATTAAGTGATCCAAAGGCAATTCTGTTCTGTATTTTCTGAAAATCATAAGTTTTCGGTTAAAAAAATAAATAAATAAAAATAAAAAATAAAAATCATCATTAGTTCAGAAATTTAGACAAAAAACATACAACGAATTTTGACAAATTGTCACATAAAAAAATCAATTTCTCAAATTGTTTGCAGAATAATCGTAAATATCGTAAGAGGTTTGTGGGGAAAACATGAATTTCGTTAGATAATTGTGAAAAAACTCATATTTCGTCTAAAGATTGTGAAAGAAAAAAAAAAAACAATTTTTTGGTAGAGATCACAGAAAAAATGAAAATATCGTCCAAAAACTTGCAAGAAAACACAAATCGTGAAAAAAAAACTGCAAATTTCTTCAAAAGATGCAAAAAATCTGCAAATTTTGATAAAGAATCCCGAAAAATCAGCAAATTTCATCAAAAAACTGTGAAAAATCCATAAATTTCGTCAAAAAACTGTGGAAAATTTGTAAATTTTATCAAAAAAATCTAAAAAGTCCAATAATTTCATCCAAAGATCACGAGAAAAATGCAAACTTCATCAAAGGGCCATGGAAATACAGAGTCAAAAGGGAATTTCCTCACCCCCTTTCACACCATCTGCTCTAACTTTTCAGAAAACTTGCTGTAAATTTCAAAAAAGTTTTTACTCAGAATCACCCTTCAATAACCCTTTGACAAATTTGGCATTTTCCTGCAATCCTTTAAAGAAATTAGCAATTTTTTTAATGATCTTTTAGTGAAATTCACATTTATTTCAAGATTCTTTCATGAAATTCGCATTTTTTAAGCGGCATTTTGATAAATTTGGGTTCATATGCAATGACGTGCAAAAAGAATACTGTGCTCGAAACAAAGTTTCAATGTAGTGTTCTTTTTCTTCTTACCAACCAAAAATGATGTTGGTAGTAGAAAATTGCGCCCTCTAAATTTCTGCGCCCAGGGCGACCACTCCTTCGCCCCCTGTCCCCTTTCACACGACGCTGTTTTTATGGTGACTTTCACAAAATTCACATTTATTCAGCGATGCTTTCACGAAATTCCCGTTTATTCCACAGTTGTTTCACGAAATTCATGTTTATTCCGCGATTTTTTTAAAAAAGAAATTCATGCTTTATTTAGATCTTTCAAGGAAAGTCGAGTCAGAGTTTTTTTGCGCGATTCTTTGAGAAAATTGACGTTTTTTTCGTATAATCTAACAAAATTTTCTGCGACCGATTGATGAAATTGATTATGAAAATATGCAATTCAGCTTGGTTCAAAAGCTATGAAAAATTGATAATTATCTCGGAAATTCGGACATAACTGTCCAAATTTCAAAGTTGATAAACGATGTTTCATAACTTTTGGAATTGAATGCGTTAGTTTTTTTGGAAATTTTTAAACAGAATTGCTTTGTTCTCGCAATGGTAAATCGCTCGAAATTTGCCAATCGACTGCGGGGGAAATTTTTTTTAATTTGATGATTAGTTGCAGAAAAATAGCGGGAATTCCAATGATTTTTCACAGCAAAAAACTCACAAAATATGCCATTTAGTCGCACGAAAATGTCACAAAATTTGTAGAAAAAAAAAAAGGGAATTAATCGTAATTTCAAAATGCAAAAATTTTTGAAAATTCGTGATTTTTTTTTTTGGGGGGGGGGGGGGCAGAGCCTCCCACTTACGGTATTTTTTTTGGGCAGGATTTCAAAATTTCGGCCACAAATCCCGCCATCCCATCCTGAAATTCAAGCCCTGCACTTTCTGATATATTTATGCAGTCATTCTTGTGATTAAATGCACAAAATTTGCAAGCATTCTTATTCAAGTATTAAGAACTTAAAAGACATTACAAATATGTAAAGATATTATTTATTTAATATATCCCTGTGATCTTAAGCACACATATCCATTTTCAAAGGGAAAAAATGATAATTGACTAGAATAGAAAACAAAGCAAAATGAAAATAGAATGCACACACAAGTAAAGTTCAGTCTACGGTTCTAAATAAGGGTAAAAAGATCAATTCTGAGTATCAGGAGTTCACTGAAACACCAAGGATATTATAACAGATTGTAGGAATATTGTAAGAAAGGACATCATTCCAAACAGCATCACTCCTAAACAAAATTTCAGTAGATTCAGAGGTTATTAAAGAGTAACGGTTCTAAAGCTAAGGATCTTTAAGACAATGTCGTTAAATTTTAAGATATAAATTAGTTTTAGAGGCAACTATTGAGGAACAATCGATTATATGTAAAAAATTTAAAGAAATATGAAAATGATAGATAGTTTGAATATTAATGTCTGCAAATTCATATTCATAAAATTGTTAATATGTCAATGGCTTTATTAATATATCCGAAAGTTCTGCACTGTTCAGAAGTAGGGTAACATCCCCAGTAATTGGCACTTTAAGAATTTGCCTTTAAACTTACTTCAATTTTTATTACAAAGAAATAAGGTATTAATTTGGAATTATTTTTAAATCAAAGAATGCATATCTGTGCATCTATTTTGCCCACTAAAAACAAAAAAGTTTGAAAAAGTATTTTTATAAAAATATATTTATAAAAAGTTGCTGAAATCACCAGTAATTGGCACTAGAGCACCAATGTATGACACCTTGTGATCCAGTAATTGGCACATGTTTACATTAAAAAAAAAACTTTACATTTTGCATTGGGTTCAATAGCTTTAAATGAACTTACTGTAGATGAAGATGCCATATTTCAGGTTTTTGAGAGTAAGAAATCAGCATATTAGTCTGAAATGTGAACACTTTAAAACAATACAATATACTTATATTAATACTCAGTAATTGTCATGCTGTCCCCAGTAATTGTCATATGAAGCTTTAATGGATTCCAAGTATGGATAATATTTCATATTTTCAAATAAAAACAAATGATAAACAAAATTAGTCTATAACTTTAAAAGTACTTCCAAAATAAGTGGTTTAATCTCAAATTCTTTGCGAATTCCTTGTAATTGGAATAGGTGCCAATTACTTGGAACTAGCAAAATTGAAGCACCATTAATTGGCATCTATCATTAATTCAGAAATCCAAATATTTGTTTCGAAAATACTTTTACACAATTAAAGTAACCCTTTTTACCTAAACAAAACTGTTGTCAATTAAATTTTAAAATATATTATAAATCAGATAATAATGAATTGAAAAGCATGCCTTCCTTAAGCCGAAGAAGAAGCATTTGGAACAAAAATGGCTAATTTGATACAAGCCATAATTGTTTCTCTTTCCTAGGCACTATTGCCATCTAGTAGCATAAATCAAAGTTATAATCTTTAACGTAAATGAGCATATAACTGGTATATGGTCTTGCATTTTTAAAAGACTGGACATAAATCTTACTTTAGGACATGTTTGTAGGATGTGGCAATCACTGGGGATGTTACCCTATTATTAATTTTTTAAAGGCAACCTAAAATATACTGGATATTTCATAAATAAGATACACAAGTTCATTCATTTGTTTGAAAAGTTTTAAAAAGAATGAAATGAAACATTTTAGAAAATAAATAGATATATTTTACACATTAATTTTATAGAAGTTACTTTAAACTTTACCTTCCCAAGAACTATCTCAGCCTTTCCCTGACCATAATACGGTGCTGTGTCAATGTAATTTATTCCGCTCTTAACAGCCTCTATCACAGTTTCTACTCCTTCTTGTTCCTTATTTGTGCTGTATATCAATGCCAATTGAGAACCACCTGGAAATGCATATTAAAAAAAGTTAAGTAATTTTAAGCTCTCTCACTCTCTCTCTCTATATATATATATGTAATAAAATAAAAAAATTTGTGCCATTTTGTTCTCTCTTAACTTCAATTCTAAAATTTGTGGAATATATTTCAATCTTAGTTTCGTAATGTATTAACTTGTAATAGCTAAAATTCCTTTTCTTATTTTATTTATTAATAAATTATTGCTTGCTTCTCAAAAAGGCGGAAAAGACTCCCTCAAATCCGCACAGCTTGGGACCAGAGGTTGTGCGGATTTTAGAATTTGCCAGATTTCTAGTCATTGCTTTGTTTACATTTTTTATACAGTAATTTGAGTGCAATTAATAGTGCAATCGGAACTATAAATGAATGCTTACAATATAATAAAATATTAAAATAAGTAATAAACTAAAATGATAAAAATTAAGATAATTTTTAAAATGATTAAAGTACTAATAGTTTAGTACTCAAGTTAATAATCAATAGTGTATCATAGGCGTAGCCAGCCTTTTGAACGGGGGGGGGGGGGGGCAATTTTTTTAACCTGAACATGTTGGGTACAAACAACATCTTATGTAATAAAACCTAATAAAACGAAACCCCATAAATCCTATCAAATTTCCGTTTTAGACAGGTTTTTTGCGAAAGGTATAATTGTGGGTCATTTTAAAAAAGACCCAAACGCAATTTTTCATTGCGTGAGGAAGAATGAGAAGTTGCTTAAAACTAAATCTAATGGACAGGGACGTGCAAGAGAAAGCTGCACCCGGGGCTAAGTTGCAATTTGGCGCCCCCTCCACCCAACTTTTTCTTATAACAGGCCAAAAATGACGTTGGTAGTATAAATTTGGCGCCCCCTAAAGTTCCATGCCGGGGCAGCTGCCCCCTACGCTCCCCCTTTCGCACGACGCTGCTAACGGATAAAAAAAAAAAAAAGATATACAGTGAAAGCTCCAAATAAGGGACACCTATGGGACCAGAACTTTTGTCCCTTAAATAGAGGTGTCCATTCCAAACAAAACATTCGGAGCTTTTGTTATTATTTTTAATTAATCGTTCAGAGGGATATAAAAATAACAAAACATTAAAGAGGAAATTTAAATGCACCTGAAGTGTGCAAATCACATTAATCAGACACAAAAGGAAGAACAGAGAATTAACTAAAATTTTCAGTTAATTTTAAATCATTAAGTCAGTCAAAAGAGATTGTTTTGCAGATTTCAGTTTTTCACAACAAACCTTTAAACTGTTCATTTACCATACTTATAAATTTTAGTTCTTCATTACCAGCAGTATTTACCAAAAAATAAATAAATAAAAATAAGTAAATGGTATTCAATTGCTTTACGTATTTTAAAACAAAAAATTTCCGAACTACTCTGCTCAGCAAGCAGAAAATGTTGTGACAAATTTACAAATTCATTTTTTAACGAAAGATATAACACTGGAATGCTTGACTATGAAAGCAATTTGGAATTGAACTGTATTTTAAATTTTGATATAAATAAATTACCTATTGACCTATAAGCGATTTTGATCAGGTGACAAAGACATTTTTCAACCTTTCTTGAGGAATTATTCTGCTTTAGCGTGGAAATTCTGTTTAAAATGTCCACTTTTATATTTGCTAAAAGATCAACTGCATTTAAAAATAAAGTTTGGTTACATATTTTCTGAACAACAACACCTGTTAATTTCAGGCATTTCCGAATAAAAATAAATTAAAACTTATGAATTAAAAGTTGCTTTTTTGGATTTGAGATAGCCTAACAAAATCTGTAAAGTTCTTTATTTCAAAATTTTCTTTTATTCTCTACTTTCAAAATCATCCTCACAATTTTCAACATTACTTCCATTGGGGATAAACTCACTAACGTTGAATATGAATTGTGGATAAATAAATGCTTGTTAATTGTGTTGTATGCCTCTGTATTAACATGCCTGCCTGTCTGTTTGATAAGTTCACAAAAATCTGTATTTTCATTTTCACCACAGAATACTTCATTATCTGAAATGCAAAAAACAGTCCCTTTAGTCTCATTTTCAAGTGTCCCTTATTTAGAGGCAAATACATTACACATCTTATACCATGGGACTGGGACCGGAAGTTTTGTCCCTTAAATAGAGGTGTCCCTTATTCAGAGTGTCCCTTATTTGGAGGTTTCACTGTATAAACATAGATAAAACATGATAGATATAAAATAAAGATATCCGTAAACATAAATCTGTAATTATCACAAGTTTTCATTTCAAACAGCAATGAAATACTAAAATAAATAAGCATGACTTTAGTTCCCCCCGTCATTTTGATGAAAGTAGCATTAAAATAACTTGTAGTATGCAATTTAAAGTGAAAAATAGCTCTTATATTTTCTACTCTACTCATGATATGATAAATAAAATTTTGACGTTAAAAAAAATGAGCCTGTACAAATGTCAAAATACGATCCCAAAAAACGAAATTTAGCAAACCAACAAACCAACCTCCATATTAATTTGAATTTTGCATAGCATCATTTCTTATTTTCAGAGGAAGCACAGATTTGTACTAGAGATGAGTTCGGGCTCTCGATTTTTGAAACCCGCGCCCGAAAGATCTTTAGTACATTAGAGCCTGAGCCCATCCGAGCCTGATACAAAAAGTATGCAAAAATAAATAAATAAACGATTTAATGATATAAAAACATTTCATATTTATTTACTTAGAAGGTGTCACAAAATTCCCCATTCAGTACACAATTCCCCATTCAGTACATTACATTTTTGTGACACCTTCTAAGTAAATAAATATGAAATGTTTTTATACGTGAATGAAAAAAGGTGAAGTGATTTTGTTTTAGTTTTTGAAAAAACGAAAGCTAACAACAGTTTTAACATCGATTTAATGATATTTAAAAATTGTTTCAAATGTGATATCTCGTTTTAAAAAAATTCTTATAAAATTTACTATTAAATAAAAATTTAAATTCAAGCTTATGAAAAGAGCAATTTGGTATCAAATAAAAATATCCTTCATACCTAAAATGATACCCATATTTCTTGTCCTTTAAGATGAAAATTTGATGAACATATTAAAGAAGTGTAATGAATAAATGGATAGTGTTTATAGAAATTACTATTTGTATGCTGAAGAATCAAAAAACGTTTTCAATTTCCTATAAAAATAGTACATCTTCAGGGGTGTAGTCGTAAAAAAACCACAGGTTATACGATCGACACAGAGAGTATATGCTCAAGGCACAGAGTATACTCTAGAGAGTACATCCTATGGGTTTCATGAGAAACAGAAGGTTATATGGTGTTCCTTAAAAAGAATCCAGAAGATATACAGTGTATACCCCAGTATACCCTCCACTACATCACCTGTACATTTATCTATAATCAATTCATTTCTCTTAACAATTCCCCATGACTGACGAGAACCTTAAAATCAACGCAAATTAAAACATTGATACAGTTATCTTAAAGTTCTGTTGTTTTTATGGAAAAAGAAGAAACATTAATTGAATGTTTTCAATCAGAATAACATGTAAAATATGTTTACTTACGAAGGGAAATCCTCAGCATAAGCAAAATTCATGATGACAAACAGAAAAAAAAAATCACAATGCTGTTATCATATGAAGAACGATTATGATTTGTGCACAATCAAATAATTTGCAAACCTCAAGCGTCTAGTCTTCATCAAAAACGAAGAAATCCTTCTCTAACAAAATAAATAAATAAACGATTGAATTAAAAAATATCCTCTGCCTCAAACGAAAATCCAACCAGAAGCTAATTTATTATTTATGATTATTTTGATAGGCGTCTTATCAATTAATCGTCGACAGAAATGCAGTAGATATAAATCTCCATACATCACAAATTTTCTTTTGAAGCAACAATCAACAATTGAAATATATAAAAAAAATTATTTTTATTTTTCTTTCGTTTTAATCAAAATAACACTGAAATGACTTGAAAAAGAATAAATAATTTTAAAAGGAAAATAGGAGTTCTTTTAATCTCTTCTACACATAAATGTTTTTTAATTCTCAGAAAGAATAAGCCCGAGCCCCCCCCCCCCCCCCCCTCCATAACATAACATGTAAAATATGTTTATTTACGAAGGGAAATCCTCAGCATAAGCAAAATTCATGATGACAAACAGAAAAAAAAATCACAATGCTGTTATCATATGAAGGATGATTATGATTCGTGCACAATCAAATAATTTGCAAACCTCAAGCATCTAGTCTTCATCAAAAACAAAGAAATCATTCTCTAACAAAATAAACAAATAAACGATCGAATTAAAAAATATCCTCTGCCTCAAACGAAAATCCAACCAGAAGCTAATTTATTATTTATGATTATTTTGATAGGCGTCTTATCAATTAATTGTCGACGGAAATGCAGTAGATATAAATCTCCATACATCACAAATTTTCTTTTGAAGCAACAATCAACAATTGAAATATATAAAAAAAAATTATTTTTATTTTTCTTTCGTTTTGATCAAAATAACACTGAAATGACTTGAAAAAGAATAAATAATTTTAAAAGGAAAATAGGAGTTCTTTTAATCTCTTCTACACATAAATGTTTTTTAATTCTCAGAAAGAATAAGCTCGAGCCCCGAGTCCCCCCGGCCCGAAAACTAAAATGAAAATAGAGCCTGTGCCTGCTTCAGACCCAGGTTTGGGCTCAGGCTTTCATGCTGGGGCTGAGCCTGTCTCATCTCTAATTTGTACAACCTTCCATCCCCTCTGTTCTCCAGGCTAATCACATGGTGGAATTATCGGTTCACATCTGTATTTCCTTTCAATTTTTTTTTTTGCTCCTATCTAGACTTTAGATAACAAAAGCATATATATAAATAGTAGTTTATATCCTTTTCGAGAATTTACTCTAATTTTTTATGGAATGCATGCAATAGAAAGGTGTTAAAAAAATTCCATAAAGAAACGACATCAAATTGGGATTATAAAAACAACTTTTTTGATTTACTGTGATAATACAGATTCTAGTAAATATCCTAGTCTTAAAAAAGATGAACAAAATAATTTTCTTAAAAAGAAAAAAAAAAAGAATCAAGGTCTCTTCTTTTAACACATTTCAAAACATAGACTGTTAGTTTTGATTAACTAATTGAACTAACTTTGCTTACATTTTTCTTCTTTTTTCTTTTATAAATTTTGATTTTTTAAAATAATCAATCTTGGATTTGCGCGAGCGGGGGTGGGGGTGCCCGGGCACCCCTCCTGGCTACGCGCAAGTGTATGATTAAATATTCATTATAAAGATGAAATGTATTTTTCCAAAATTTTTCAACAAAACTTACCTCATAAAAGTACATTACTAATTCACATCAAAATCATAAAATAGGGATCTTTTTTCAAGGTTAGCCAGGCTTAATAACCAAAAAATTTTGGTTATTGTAAAATGGGGTGAATCTGAACACTTTTCAACTTTAACGTTAAAAAAAAGCTCAACTGACTTTTTAATTTTTAAATTTTTCTACTAGAAACTTCGGTCTTGTCTTGTTCGTTACTTTTCAAGCAAAAACGAAACATTTTTACTGTTTATATATATATTATTTAATTTTTTAATGGTGTTCCGATTCACCCCGAAGGTAGGGGTGAATCGGAACAAATGTTATAAATTTTAATTATTCCGATTCACACTTTAATAGGGTTAATAAAAATGGGTAATAATGATAAGGGAGGAGTAGGAACACATAGTTACTGTGAATCAAGCCTTTTTTTATATACAAGTAAAGATATACCTTTTTAAAAATTAGAAAACAACTTTAAAATCAAGAGAAATTAAGATTTTTTTAAAGAAATTATAATCGAATTGCAGAAGTAGAATTTAATACAAATTCAGCCCTGTTCTGTGTTATCCTCTACTAGTAGTCATTGGGTAAGTGAAAATATTGAGTAGCCCCAATCGCTGCATGTATTATTACGATCTACTAATACGCCCTCATCCACAGCCCTTAGTACTGTTTGCATTCCTCTCTTTTTTTTTAATTGGTTTTTATTTTGAGATATTTGTGTAATGTTGTGGATGTCAGAGAATAATTTTGTGCAGTTTTTCTAACTAATTTACTATTTTTAAATTCTTTTATTGTGTGTTCCATGTTTTTTGGATTAGGCCTTGACTTTTTTGTTTAACCAAGTAATTTCTTTGCACCTTTAAACTCTTCAAGTAATTAAAACAAACAAAATATTGTTACAATACATATTCACACATATGTTTTCATATATTACATTAAACTATTAGAGTATAGAAAAATAAACCATGAGAGAAAACGTGTTCCGATTCACCCCATAAATCTTAAACCTCTGATGTTACAAGCCATTTTTCATTTTTTCATTATGTAGTTTAGAAATAAGTAGAATTTAATACAGCATATCATTTACAGGACTATCATTGTTTAAAAATCCCCTCTCTTAGGTTTAGAATAGAAAAAATACTGTAGTTACAAAGTTTTGAAGACGTTGAAAAAATGATGTTTTTGAAGATCCTCTTGAAGTTTTTTTATATACCCCAGTAGTGGTGCCAACATGTCGAAACTGAATTTCCCAACTCTTAATGTTATTACCTTCTTATTAAAAAATGGCAACTAAAAATATCATCACATACATTTATAATGAATTTATTTGTATGACGGGGAAGTTTCGTTCCGATTCACCCCGCTGTTCCTATTCACCCCATTTTACGGTAATACATGAATATATTTGGTAAGAAGATTGTGATTACCAAAAATATCTTGAATTTTTTCCAAAAAAACATTTTTCCTTCATGAAAAAAACATGAATAGAGTATTAAGAAAATTACAAATTAAAACATATCCATAAAATATGTGCAGATTTGAAGGAGTCTACTGTATTTATTTTGGCATTTTTATGAAGTCTATCAGTGCATTTATCAGAAACAATCAGTATTTATAAATTAAATGTTTATAAAATTACAAAAACAAACCTTTTCTTGGCTGAAAATTTTAGCTGCAGAACAAAATTTCACAATGCCAGACTTTGAAGTGGTAGCATTCTGAAAAAGAAACTTTTACAACAAACAAACTGCTGCCAACACAGCTAGAACATTCTTAAACAATTATTCATCAAAATATATTACAAAATATAGCATTTTTTTTTCAGTGGATATTGTCCTTGTTCATATGGAATGGCTCTTCATACAATCCACTGAAATAAATTCATGCAAACCTCTCTCTTAAAATGGGATACAAGCAAGGAAATAGAATTAATTTTGTATATAGAATATATTTGTCGAAAAAGAAATTTAATTTACATGGCAATGGTGTTCAAAGTCAAGTTTTATCAGAAAATTTTATTAAATGGAGACTTTGACAGAGGGAAGTTCTACTGTATTACAAATTTAGTCTGCTTCCCTGTCAGGGATATCATGCCTCATCACCTTCCTTGGGCAAATTCCAACGATACCCTTGATTTTGTCAACATTTAAAAGAAAATAAACCAATTTTCTAATAAACCAGATTTTACACCATGAACTAATCAATTCAACATACAACTTATGTCACACATAAAACCAAAAAATGATTTATTTTTTATAATAATAAGAACAAATGAGTATATATTTGATTGGGCAACAATATTGTGAAATATTTTTAAAAAGACAATCACATTACCAAAACCTAATGCTGATGTAAGCAGCCCAGTATTTCCAAAGGGTCTATAGATCATTTTTTTACATAGCTCATCATAATGAAACCCTTTGATATACGTAGGAAGGGTCTCTAAATCCATGATTCTGAAAAATAAAAGTTTGTAAGGTAAAATTGCGACAAATATTTATTATGTATCACATATCAATCATTACAGATTTTTAAACAAAATAATAAAAATTTAAAAAATCTTATATATTTTTTATGATCTCACAATTTTAAAACAAATAATACTTCAAAACTTCTAAGAAAATATTTAGTGTTGTCTCTATCTACAATTCGAAAAAAATAGGTACCTTTTTTAAAAAAGGGAAAACTGTTCTAAAAAAAGGTTACATCATGTAAAATTGGGTTAAAACCATCATGCATCAAAAACTTGCCAATCCTGATCCTGCGATGTAATAATATGTAAGTACAAATATAGATTGGCATTTCAAAACTGCAAGGGAAAAATGAATTTTGAGGCAACTTTTATTCAAAGCTTATGATCAGAATTATAAAAAATTAGAAAATAGGTGCGAACACAGGTATTTGCTTAAACATTTTCTGAAAAGATCTGCAGAATCAGATGCATCTTCTCTGTAAAAATGCAACTAAATTTAATTTACGAATTTATTGATGAGCTATTTTTGTAGATTTAAAATAACACATCCTAAATAAATCCAACAAATTTACTGACAAGAAGAAATTAGTTTTCCTGCAAAAGCTTGTTTATTGATTTATAAGTAGTAAAACATATTTTAACCTTTTCAGACAAAAATCTAATGATTAGTTTGAAAAAACAATTTTATCATTAACAAAATCATACAGTTGCAGATCTAGCTGAGAAATGAAATTTAAAAAACAAACAAATTTAGTTAACTTTCACTATAATTTTTATGCTTTCAATTCTAGGACTGTCCAATAAAGTTCTTGTTGCAGACAACAAGATGTCCTTTCGAATGTTCCCTGTTAATAGCTTCTTTTAAAATAATAGTACAGGGTTCATATTCATTTTCCAAGAAAAAAATCCCCTGACAATCCTGCTATAGGTGTATTTGGGGATTCGCTATCCCAGTAATATTTATCAGCCAAAACCCGTGGGAACGAACAAGTCGGCCCAAAATAACAATATTACCGGTAAACAACTCCTCAAATACAACCAGCAGCGCGTGAAAGATCATGAGACAAAGCGTTGTGCCAAAAAATGAATTTAATCATTTAATTTTAGAATATTACTAACTTTAGGATACCTGGAATAAAAATAAAGAAAAATCACTCACCCAAGAAGCTCATGGAGAAAGGAAGACACTCATTGGCAGCAACTTACACTTTATTAAATATAATATTGAATATTTGTTACCGTGGCCACATACTAACTTTGGGAATAAAAAAATATTACATTAATGGACATTTGAGGTGCTGATTCATCATACAGTTCTGATAAGACGAAAGTCTCTTGTTATGTAGATAGGATAGACAGTCTAATTTAATGTGCACTTCCGGAATATTCCAATCTATGAACATTTTCGACGATCGAGGACGGTGAGGTTTTTCCACAGATAGCAGAACTCCACACTTCAAACTGGAGACTATGAATAGATGGTTTTCACGATGACTGTCTACACATTATCGCAAGCAAGGATGAAATATGTCGATCAAATTCCGTAGCTAAGATCAAGTCGACGGCTCTTGAAGTTCCCAGTATTCACGTAGCCTCAGTTGGCTGGAAGGACTAGTAACACAGTCATTCTCTATTTAATAGACACCAATACTTTGGTATATTCTGCTGTATACATGTAGAAATTACGATGACCAAAGTTTATTGCTGGAGTTGGAGGAATACTGCATGCCAAAATGAAATTAAAATCTGACAAGCTGGGGATTTAAAAAAAGATAAAGAGAGTTGCTGCAACATTCGCTAATATTGCTCTCTCAAAACTTAAAAAAAAAAGATCTATCTAAAATATGCATCTCAGCAAGGCGGTTGTTAGAACCTTTTTTTTTTTAGCTTAAACTCAAAAAGGAAGACTCTTCTCTCCCGACGCTAACCCCCAAGAGGGCCGCACCGGAGCCGCGCACGTCTATCGCCTACACTGGTCTCTCCAAAAGTGTCTCTCTGAAATCAGAATATTGCCGTCCCCTTCACGGCAGCGCGCGTGCGCTCAGCCAATCAGAATCTTGCATCACTCGACGCTCGGAATGATCGAGAACAAACATGCGTCATCAAGGGATGGACGCGGAGATTTCGGCGGGAAATTTGTACCAAAACGAAGCTTCCAGAATGTCGTGGAACATTACGAGCCCTGATGACTCATGTCCAGCTTCTAGGAGATACCGGGAAAGAAAATGGCGATGCTCAAAAAGGAAAAGTTAGCGATCATCATATAAAAATACGGAGATAAAGCTTCATTTTTGAAAAAGCATAATTGGGAATTATATGCTTAAAAGACCGGGCGATTACCTGTAAATGATCTACATTTAAAATTAAGACTGATTAATATAATTTTAAGAATGAATAATTAATAATAAAATAATTTAGAAAAATATTATTTTGTATATTGCTATTATGTCAAATAGGGAAGCTGCGATGTATAAAATGAAAATACTGGATTTATAGGATATATTAATGAAATTATGGAAAATTAAAATTACTTTTTTTGAAATGACAATTAATTAATTTTTCTTAAAATAATGATCTGAATTTTTTTAGAATAAAAATAATCTGAAAATCATCCCCCTCCCCACATACTAGCATTACCACCAGCCTCTAACAAAAAAAAAAAAAAAAAAAAAAAAAAAAAACAGTAAAAAAAAAAAGAATGAGATCCTGGGATCTCAAATGCATAAAACATATGCACAGAAAAAATTACATGTTTTGAACAAACGATTAGACTGTGTGTAAGACTACCACTTTGACCACACAGCCCAATAAAAAAAATTTTATATTTAAAAAGGTATACGATAAACAAAACATGTTAAAATATGTTGATCTAGAATACAAATATATATATATACAAACATTATTCAATACATCCAAGGGTGAGTGAAAAGGGGGGAGAAAAAAAAATATTCATGTGAACACTATTACATAGCATAAAATTTTTGTGGAAATTTTTCTTGATGTAACACCAAATCATTGAAATCTTCAAATTTGCACATTATGATTACATTATATATGGCTTTCATAAGAATATTATGTATCTAGTGATTGATCCATAGTTAATATACATATATACAGGACAATGCTGAATGGTAAAATCGTGATAAACATAAATAATCTATTTTTCAGAAATATTTGTAATTGAGTGACATAAGAAAAAAAAATTGAAAATTAAATAACACTGCATCTAAAATCTCTCTAGGTGTCCTAGATTCGAAGCAGTGAACCTAACTAATAATCCACAAGTGGAAGTTATAGACACCCATAAGGAATCATCAGTATCGTAAAAATTTTATGAAGGACTGCACCGTGAGGGAATATCGGAGGGCCAAAATTCTTTGAATTTGGATTAATTCCCTAGCTGAGCCGAGCTGACCCTCTGCGTCTGCTTTGTCCAAAATTTTTAGAAAAATTTGAAAAATTCCAAGAGCAGCTTTTCGAGCAATGTCAGTTTTATTTAAGAATAAGATTACTTGTTTTAAAATTTTAAGACAAATTATGAATTATTTGAAAAATTAATCAGAATTTTAATATTGAAATATTATCCCAGTATATAACAACCAGCAATAAATTAAAATTTATGCAAGGTAAAGTTTTTCCCTGTTTATTTATTTACTTATTTTTGATGAATATCTATTTTAGCAAGTGACAACCTACAATTAAAAATTGATTGAAATTACAATACTATTTTTAAAAGATATATTTAATATTAGAATTTATTTAAATAAATTTTATAATATGCCCTACTAGTCCTTAAGATAATACGTGGTAGTCGGCCACACATATCGAAAGCAAACCCGGGTTTGGCACTCCCTAATTTGTTTATTAGCAAAGCATAAAAGAACAAGCAGTTGTCACACTATTATTTACCCCTTAACCTTATAAAAGTCAAAATTTAAATACTAAGATTGAAAACATAGAGAAATATCGAAAAAAAAATTTAATTTAAAATTAAAATAATAAATATAAACAAAGGGATCAACAATTAAAAAGCAAAAATTATTAATTTTGTCTTGTAAGAAAGAATATTTAACATGAATTTATATTATTTATTTATTCGTTATTTACTTTCATTGCTATTGCTTGCTTATTTATTTTCAGTGTTATCACACATTCACAAAAATAAACACAAATGCTTTTATACCATTTTTTATTATTCTTTTGAATCAATATTTTTTTTTTTTTTTTTTTTTTTTTTAAACAAAATAACCCTTATATTCATTACCCTAAATAAGCATTGTAAACCATATAAAATTAATATATAGAGAATCATGTAAAATTCAATGGCAGGGAAATTATCTGAAAAAAAAAAGAGCAAAAAAAAAAAAAGATTTGTTTTGGAATTTAGATTCCACCAAAGTATGCTGAACAGAAAATGACTTCAAAAGGTAAGTTGTATTGTGACTCTCTTAAATTCATTTAGTGATAATTATAAAAGTAAATAAATATTTTAAAGATTATATTAATTAATCTTATGAAAGATAATAATTACTGAGGAATCTGGCAAAACTTCAATTAAATTAAATGGATTGGTTTTTCCAATCTCAATGAAAAAAGGAAAAAAAAGACCTTAAAATCACAAAAAAAAAAAATAGTTTTGGCACTAAAATAGTTCATAGTCAACAAATGAATAAATGCTTAAATTGTGGTGACATGAGGAAACCACAGCCGCAAAATCTCTAATTGTGACAAAATGGAAAAAAAAAAGGAATTATTTCCTCAGAACTAAATGCCAAAACATACTACAAATCTCTCCTAGCCGCACTAATTGAGAATAAGTGCAATCAAGCTAGGTAGAGAAAAAGTGACCGATAAAATATCCCAAGGCCTATATTTACATTATTGATGCATTTTTTATACATCTTTCAAAAATAATTTTCATTTATATTCATTTTATTATGAATATTTCTTATTATTTTTCCTTCATATTATATATTTGATTAGGGTACCCTTTCTTCTTATCTATATATTTCAAAAATAATTATTAAAATATAGTTTTGGCTTCCTCAGCAAAATTGAACAAAAATTTTTCCAGTGTAAACAAATATTTAAATTGATATAAAGATTATTAAAGTTTGACTATTGCATAAGTTAAATAATAAAATATAAAGATAGGAATTTTATCATCCTTTTCATAATACAATTTCGAGAAATCTGGAGGGTGGGGGAAAGAGCTATTTTTCCCTGTGTCACATCCCTAAAATCCGGTCAGTGCAAAGCACTTACTATTATCCAGGCTACTACTAAACCTTTAAATGAATAGACAGCCCCAATAATAAAATAAAAAGAAATGACAAATACATCCTAAAAGTTCAAACTATTGAGCAAAAGAAAAGCATGAAATCATAATACACATAAAGAGCAAAATTGAATATAAATTTTATCCCCTATCACCCCAGAATATTTTTTGAAACTTTAGGGGGGGGGGGGGGTAAAGCTCTAGTAAATCAAAAATAAAAAAATATTTGAGGGGTATGAAAAAATATAGCACTGGAGAAAATTAATTCAATAGTATTTTTTTTTTTTTTTTTTTTTTTGAAAAATATTACATACACAAAGAAATAGCATATTTTTTATTTGTTCAAATTTAATATAAACATCTTATTATTTTTTATCTATTTATTTTATTTATTATTATTTTAATAGTAGTACCACTACCATACACAACAAACATTAATGTGAATTAATCAGAGTGTACATTAAAATTATGCACACCATTTCCTGCCTGCAGGAAATAAAAACACATCAAATTATTATTGCTATTGATATGGAAAATATTTATTATGGCACCACAAATAATAATTTAGAAAATTGACCTTTTTTTTTTTTTAATAATATTCAATAAATACTGTTATATATATATAAAAGACAAGAGAGTACACATTTTGAAAAAAAAAACACATTATTATCAAAATATATGAGAATATTATATTATTAACATGTTATAAAATGATAATTGCTGATGTTCATATGAATGTCAGTAAAATAAAAATCATTATTTATTTCAAAAATTTTTTTAAATTATCATTAAAAATTTACTCTAAATCGTTAAAATTCACAATAGTAAAGCATAATATTATTATTTAACAAAGCTAAGTTTAATCTTAAAAAACTTAAATAAATAAATTAACAATTATCTCAAAAGTTAAAAAAAAAATACTAGGTTAGATCCTATTGGTAACACGGCGCCAATTAATGCTATTTGTGTATTTGGGGATTCGCTATCCCAGTAATATTTAGCAGCCAAAACCCGTGGGAACGAACAAGTCGGCCCAAAATAACAATATTACCGGTAAACAACTCCTCAAATACAACCAGCAGCATGTGAAAGATCATGAGACAAAGCGTTGTGCCAAAAAATGAATTTAATCATTAAATTTTAGAATATTACTAACTTTAGGATACCTGAAATAAAAATAAAGAAAAATCACTCACCCAAGAAGCTCATGGAGAAAGGAAAACACTCATTGGCAGCAACTTACACTTTATTAAATATAATATTGAATATTTGTTACCGTGGCCACGTACTAACTTTGGGAATAAAAAAATATTAGCAAAAGCCATGCTTTGTTTGGATTCGCGAAGCATTATATTATACAGCATATATTTGAAAGTAACAATATTTTTTAATATTATTTTTGCATCTTTATTAAACAAAAACATTATTATGTTTTGGCGCATTTTAATTCTACAAATGTAAGTTCAGCCAAATAACTATCAATTTCCTAGGAATTTTTTTATTTATGATGTAAGACTGGCATAAAAAAATATTCTCGAAGCAAACTTTTACAAAATATTTTTAAATTTTCAACTAAAAATTCTTTTAAAGATTTTTTTATAATTTCTAGTAGCCACTGGTGTTTTTTAACGTTGTTTGAAATATGCATGTTTCCAATCTTTGTAATTAACATCAAATAATCTTTGATAGCTATTTTAGAATAATATATTTGAAGAGAGCTTGAAGAAAGTTACTTCTTCAAAATCCCATTTTCTGGAAAAACATTTGAGATCTGCTCCATGATTATTCGCAATATCTGGTCTGGTGGCTTGTGATTTTCTTTACTACGTGCAACAAATTCTAAAGTCCCGTTCACTGAACCTTTTTCGGTACACAAATAAGAACGTAACATTACTTTCGATACAAATGATAAAGTAAGAAATGGTTGAAGTCCATTTGGCATTTATGAATCGGCCAACTTTTCCTTTAGTTCATTTATAAAGAGCTTGAATCGAGGCAACAAGTTCACGCAATTCTTTTAATTTTTCATTTATATAACAAATTTAACAATTAATTTTATTTGTTTACAATTCTTTTGTTGCCACTTTACAAAAAAAAAAAAAAAATCCATAATACAATTTTTTTTAATGTTTAAGTGCCATCTGTGCAAATGATTTTGCTGAATAATGAAAACATATTTTATTTATTAAATTAATCATGATTCTATCTATAATTACTTACTCATTGATTTATATTTTTTTTTTTCTGAAAATATACATGTTTCATTTTTTATTTATTTGCTAAAATGCGTCCGTATTGGAAATGCATGTAAAATAAATTAATTCAAATACTATTTTTTTAACGTTTTACTGTAAAAAAAATTATATTCTGCAAATCTACAGATCACATTTTATTTTTGTGTTTAATTTGAAGTCAAAATATTGAATAGTTTTTTTGTAAAGTGTACGACAAATTGTAATTTGAGTGGACTAGTAGAGGATTCGCTTCGCTCATCCTAATTACATTAATGGACATTTGAGGTGCTGATTCATCATACAGTTCCGATAAGACGAAAGTCTCTTGTTATGTAGATAGGATAGACAGTCTAATTTAATGTGCACTTCCGGAATATTCTAATCTATGAACATTTTCGACGATCGAGGACGGTGAGGTTTTTCCACAAATAGCAGAACTCCACACTTCAAACTGGAGACTATGAATAGATGGTTTTCACGATGACTGTCCACACATTATCGCAAGCAAGGATGAAGTACGTCGATCAAATTCCGTAGCTAAGATCAAGTCGACGGCTCTTGAAGTTCCCGGTATTCACGTAGCCTCAGTTGGCTGGAAGGACTAGTAACACAGTTATTTTCTATTTAATAGACACCAATACTTTGGTATATTCTGCTGTATACATGTAGAAATTACGATGACCAAAGTTTTTTGCTGGAGTTGAAGGAATACTGGATGGCAAAATGAAATTAAAATCTGAAGTGCTGGGGCTTTAAAAAAAGATAAAGAGAGTTGCTGCAGCATTCGCTATTAGAAATCTTGCTCTCTCAAAACTTAAAAAAAAGATCTATCTAAAATATGCATCTCAGCAAGGCAGTTGTTAGAACCATTTTTTTTAGCTTAAACTCAAAAAGGGAGACTCTTCTCTCCCGACGCTAACCCCCGAGAGGGCCGCGCACGTCTATCGCCTACACTGGTCTCTCCAAAAGTGTCTCTCTGAAATCAGAATATTGCCGTCCCCTTCACGGCAGCGCGCGTGCGCTCAGCCAATCAGAATCTTGCATCACTCGACGCTCGGAATGATCGAGAACAAACATGCGTCATCAAGGGACGGACGCGGAGATTTCGGCGGGAAATTTGTACCAAAACGAAGCTTCCAGAATGTCGTGGAACATTACGAGCCCTGATGACTCATGTCCAGCTTCTAGGAGATACCGGTAAAGAAAATGGCGATGCTCAAAAAGGAAAAGTTAGCGATCGTCATATAAAAATACGGAGATAAAGCTTCATTTTTGAAAAAGCATAATTGGGAATTATATGCTTAAAAGACCGGGCGATTACCTGAAAATGATCTACATTTAAAATTAAGACTGATTAATATAATTTTAAGAATGAATAATTAATAATAAAATAATTTAGAAAAATATTATTTTGTATATTGCTATTATGTCAAATAGGGAAGCTGCGATGTATAAAATGAAAATACTGGATTTATAGGATATATTAATGAAATTATGGAAAATTAAAATTACTTTTTTTGAAATGACAATTAATTAATTTTTCTTAAAATAATGATCTGAATTTTTTTAGAATAAAAATAATCTTAAAATCATCCCCACATCCCAGCAAATCCCTTGATGTATTTTCCGGGATGTACAATTTTTCCATATCAACATTTATTTAACAACATTTTGATATTACATATGATAATAAATCACGCGGAACAGTAACAATTGCCCCCAATTTCCCAGAATAGACTGCCATTTTGACAGGTTTTTCCCAGGTTTGGGAATTTTTTTTTTACTATCCCCTGATTTTTACAACCTAAAATTCATCCCCCTGATTTACCCAGATATCCCATATTCTCCTGATGAGTATGAACCCTGTAGTAATAAATCTTTTGAGATATGCTCCCCTTGAGAAAAATTAAATTCTAAATGTTTTATGATTTTTGTTTTCGGCAAGTTATTTTTACACTGCGTTTTGAATGGTAGAGACCTTGCGGATATCCCTATAAGATGCATGTAGTACTGTGCAACTTATAAATACTTAAATATTTACTACTATACAGAAAAACAGTATTATGTTATTGTATGTTTTTATTCATGCGAATAATAATGTTTGGCACTGACTGTGTTATTCAAATCAACGTGATCACTTACTGCAAGATTGGAAAGGTCGTGATCAATAAAACAATATTTTTTCTATTAGAAGGTGAACATCTTCTAAATAAAATATAAAGTTAGGGCAACTTACCAATTAATATAGATAGTGAAAAACAAAAAAAGTGATGTTAACAACGAAAACGCCTCAGACTCTTTTTAAAACAAAAACATAATTCGTGTTGCCAAACTACTCTAACATATAAAAAAAATAAACACACATGGAACGTGGAGCGACAAACTCATGGCGACTCAACAATCGACAGCTCATGGCGATAACTCAACACAATGTTTACGTTTTCGGCCTCCTGTGCATTGCATGTTCGGTATATAAGTCTCAAAAATCCCCCCCTCCAAACAAAAAAAAGCATGTTCGGTATTTTAAAATGCTTTGACACTTTTTTTTCTTTAATTATCATAAATTACTTTACAATTTTCTCATATATAGAGTTTCGTTGTGTTAACATGCGCTCGAATAAAAATCGATTACACAGCGCATTATTTCTTATGCTTTTTTGTGTATCAGGTTGGTATAGAAAGCAAGTATTTATTTTTCGAAAAAAGCATTTCAGCTGAATAATCTTAAGTTTATATGGATATTTATTTATTTCATAGGGATTACTGCAACATCTGTGCAGATGCGTGTTGTCAAAGAACTTGCAAATTATGGGTAAATGATGCAAAAACATTTTTCATATTGTTTATTTTCTAAATTAGTTTGCTTGAGTCATATTAAGTATTTAATTTTTAAATTAAAAATGTTGTCCATTTTTTTTTTCTTTTATTTCCTGTTTTTTCACTTGCAGTATTTAAATTGCGGAAAACATGACAAAAATTAGGGGCTTTCTTAGGGATGCAACGAAAATGCGGTTTGGCCGAATAATCAAGGTATTTGGCTGAATTGAATTTTTAAAAAAACCTTTTAAAGCACACTTAAAAAAAAAAAAAAAAAAAAAAAATTCACATTTTCTACTTTCAACTGTCTACTTAAAAATAGATATATTTAAAATAATTAAAAATAAAATCATAAGGTAAATGTGCTAGTAATGAACACCCCTAAGGAATTTCCTTTAAAATTGCTTTTTTACTAACAGTTATATTCCAATTTTTTCAATATTATATTTATCTAATAGCAGTTAACCATTCTTACAGTCTCATTACCCAAAATAAATCAAAATTTCATTTTAAATAAATGAATTATGTCAAAAGCCCAATAATGGACAACCTCTGGACTCATAATGGACACCCCATAACCTATATACAAGGTGAGTCATAAATATTGAAACAATAGGCTATCTCCTTAAATATCACCCCTAGACCCATACTTCCAATTGCAAAGTTTCATAAAAAAAGGTACTTATTTTGATAAGATAAGTTGCAACTCCATGGGGGGGAGGGGGGGGGGTCTATTTTTAAAAATACGAAAATTAAATTTTTATACGGCCCCCAGATGATAAAACGTCCAATTAGAAAATTTTTCCTTTTCAATTTTTGAATTGAACAACAACAAAAAAAAAAATTTCTCTTAATATCTTCAAAACTCAGAGAGTTATGACAGTTTTAATAAATCGTGAGGTTTCAAGGGATCAGACACAAATTGAAATGCGTGTAACAACGGATGAAACAATGTTGCTGTAATGTGTCCGAGAAACATTTATTTTATTTATTTCTTTATAGAGTTAGAATTTTGAATGGTTTTGTGATGGTTAACCATATAATTTGTAAGCATTATCACACCATAAAATGTCTTAATAGAATTTTTTTTTCCAAAAAATTTAGAGTAAATTAAAATTGTTATAACTCAAAATATTATTTGTCGCGTTGAATTTTTTTTCTTTTGATTAAATGAAAATGTCTAATTTTCAATTTTGATTCAGTCTTTTAAATACTGAATTAAAATAAATTTTAAAAAAAATTTAAAATACTGAGTATTTTAAATTTATTTTTTCTTAAATAAAAGTATTTAAAATAGCAATATAAAAAAAAAAAGATGTCATTCTTTGTAAACAAATCCTATTTTTAAAAGTAAATTTTCTGAGGTAAAAACTTCTTTCGGCACGGTGGGCATTTTTTCTTTTTAGATGTTAAAAAACTATTGAACTCGCATGACTATTACCGTAACTGGCAGTTATTGACTTCTGTCAGTTTAAAAATTAAAAATACTGAAATAAAAACTTTTGATGCAGAAAAGTGCATTTAGTTTTACACAAAGATGGGCTCCTAATGTTTAAATAATGCTTTTTAAAAGTTTCTAGATGATTAACTGTATCCTGTATAGTTTCAATTTCAGATTTTGTTTAAGTTTTGCCATTCTCACCTTCTTTAATTACTTTTTAAATGCATCAATTAATTTAAATCTCATTTTTTTATCACGTCGATTTCAAATTTTTTCATTGTTTTGGTCCTGTCAACTTCATATTTGGATGTAATTCCATATTTGGTTCGATCGTACTTTCTTTTGTAAAGATAGAAGAAAGTAAAAATAGGTTTAAAACAATCATAAATTTTGAAGCTGTATAGTAAAAAGTAGATTTTTGAAAATATTTCTGTGTAATTTATTGAAATATATGTGACATTTTAAAGTTAGGAGCCAGAAACATCATCGCCAGGGTCCCCGTTCTTTGCACAGAAGTCATGGCCAGAGAGGGAAAAAATAAATAAATGTAGAATATCCAATAAATCACTCGTTGGTGGCTGTAAGTTTATTTATTCAACTGTAGTCATTATAGAGGGAAAACTCCTTTTTGCAAACGATCTTTTACCGAAATGTCCAAAAAATATTCCATCATTTATTCAACCAGCCGTACTCATCCACGAAAGAACTCCAGAATCTCTCTCCTTCTCATCTCGAGACTTCCACCCTTTAAAACTAAAAAGAAAATTCTAGAACTTTCTGTAATCTCAAATCATCATCCTTTTATGTAAACAGAATTCTTGTCCAGATACGAGGCTATTTTACACAGACGATAAATTTATTTAAATAAAGATATTATTTAACCAATTTATAATCGACTCATAATTTCTTAGGCAGACGATTTTTATCAATGATTAATTTTAAGAGAAAAAGAAAAGAAATGAATTTATTAATGCACACATCAAAGGTTGACGGCGGAAAAATAAATAAATAGATAAAATAAAATAATGATATTTTTTGAAAGGTATGGTTTTGGAATAAATTTAATAAGATTTTCTTAAAAAGGGTTGATAAAAACATAGAAGAAATCAGTTTTATTTGGAATATTAAGAAATAAAGTTTTAATTAAGAATATTTTTAATTTAGAGCCATCTTTTTAAATTTACGCATACTGGAATAATGTTTTTTAAGGCAAATTAAGAATTTATATCGTCTGCATACAGATTTACAGATTAGATCTAGAAATAAGATTTTAATTTAATAATTTGAAGTAAGTACGGAACATTATTATAAGAAAATTAAGATAGTATAAAGCTTAGTTTTGGCGAAAAAATTTTAAATTTGTAATATATATTTCCAATGATTCTGTTAATTGCAATGTAATTATCGCTGTTACTATTTTTAATAAACTTATTGCCTGCGACAATAAGTTTTTAAGGCACTTTTAATGAAAGTTTAATTAATATCACTTAATTTAATAACACTTTTATAATAAGTGTTTAATAAGATGGTCTGGCCAATGGATGATGTCAGTTATGAGTCTGGTGCCAAGCTCGAGATATTGCAGACATCTAGCATATTTCAAGGAAGTTTAAAGCAAAAATCTATACGCTTTTTTTTATATCTAAAAGTTAAAGTATTGTCTTGGATTGACATTTAATAATGTGTAAATTTATAGTCGATCCCTAAATTGTATTTCAAATTAACTGATATCGCTGCAGAGGTATGTTTAAGTGGTGTAAGTCATGAATTTTGGAAAATTTTGGATTTTAATATCTTTCGGGGATTTATAGATATAGAGATTTTTTTTTTTTTTTTTGAATTCAGGAATGGATGAGGAAAAATTTTCTGATTGGAAGTTTTATCCTCTGGGGGCCGTATAAAAATTTAATTTTCGTATTTTTAAAAATAGACCACCCCCCCCCCCCCCCATGGAGTTGCAACTTATTTTATCAAAAAAGTCACCTTTTTTTATGAAACTTTGCAATTGGAAGTATGGGTTTAGGGGCAATATTTAAGGAGATAGCCTATTGTTTCGATATTTATGACTCACCCTGTATAGGGTCACTGGCAGTAATTCTTGGTCAAAAATCAACAGCATCCAATTATAATAAAAACAACTATTTAAAGTATTGTGACAGAGTAATAAAATAAATCGAATTAATATTGTAAAAATTCTGTTCATCAAACAGTGAAACTGTTGCAAGACTGATATTGAGCGATCTGAAACTGCAAATAAAGTTAATACTGAATGATGTAACATGTAAAGCATTTTTATAGAAAATGTATACTTACAGTGTTCATTTATACAACATACCTTTATAATGTCTCAAATTTTAATTGCTGAAATAGCTTAAAAGTCAAAATAATATTGAATACAAGGTGTGAGAAATTTCCTATGATAAAATTTCCAATTATCATGTAAGTTTATCTTTATATTCTCAAATTTCTCATGTTGAGAAATAACATTTCATCAACATGTAAACACATGTTTAATAATAAAAGATCTAATACCTAATTCATTAATTTTATTCTACAGTCTTAAACTGATATGGCATTTTTGCAAAATATCAGAGTTAAACCTGATTTTAAAAAAAAATTTGAATTTTTAAAATGTCTGGCAGTGTAAAATTTCTAGTTTTATTAAAAAATTTGTAATTTCCTATCGACTTTTTAGTTATTTTGGTCCCAATCCTGGAGAAAACGAAAATAATCAACCGATATCTACTGTGCTTCCTGCAAACTTTAGTGGTCCTCCGCTACTCAGAAGATTAATTGGAAAGTGTTTTAATTTGACTCAAGAACAGTATGTATATTCTTAAATCTTTCATTTTAATTAATTTGTTTTGTTTGTATTAGTAATGTTTTTAATAATACAATAGACTTCGTCAAATGCACACAATTTGAAACCAGAAGTTGTGTGGATTTCTGGTCATTCTTTTATTTACATTTAAATAAAATAATTTGAATGTAATTAAGCTTTGGTAATTATAATGAATGATTACAATAATGTAACTTATTAAAATAATTAAGTAAAATATTAAAACTGGATAAATTTAATAAATTATTAATAATTACATAAAATATATATGTAAAAAAATAAAAATTAGCCTTAAAACCAGAATCAAGCTTTTTTGTTTTCTATTTTTTGGATTATTGTCAAACTAATGTATTTTCTTTTTCTGCTTTTTTTCATTAAAAATACTGGATTCAACCATATTAGACAAAATTATATATAAAATCACAAAAAATAAAATAAAATCATAGCAGGTTAAAAACAAAATGAATGCAAAAAAATATACATTTATAATACAGTTTCAACAGTTACAGTTATTGTGCTAAAATTTTGTTGTGCTGTATATTTATCTTAGATAAGATTCTAATTTACACCATAATCATAATTTTTTTTTTTTTTTTTTTTTTTTTTTTTTTTTTGCTGTGTATATCTGTTTTTAATAAAAAAAAAAAAATGCTTGTTTGATTAAAACTTTTATTGGAAAAAAGATCCTAATTGCCATTAATATTAACTGACTATTGATATTTCTAGAAATAAATTCATATTTCCTTCACGAAAAGCTTGAGTTTGGTCATATTAACCAGAATTAATATTACAATGTAATTAATATTGACAAAACAAAAATTAAAATTAAAACACTCTGAAAGGAATGAAAAGAAAAAAAATTCACAGTTTACACTTGTGAATATTGTGCAGGACTTACAATATGGCTTTTTTTATATAAATATGTCCAGAGGATCTTATAAATAAAGCCTTAGTAGCGACTATCGACTGGAATATTTGGGTTTAGGAGCTTCTTAAAAATTTTGCGAATCTGCACCTATACTTTATAATATAATTCATTGTCAATCAGCTTATCTTAGTGTGATTTTTTCATGAAATGGAGTATGATAATCTTTTATTAGTATCCATATTTATTTTAAATCTTATTGCCATTATTCTTCAAAGCTATTGATGAAACTCATTGGGAAACTATGAAATTGGGACCAACAAAATAAAGTTAAAAAATAAACTATTCAAACTGTAAAATACATTTTTCTGGATAAAATTAGAAATTATCTTTTATGGGTCAAAGACAAATAATAATGGTTTAATGTTTATGCTATTGTTTTGAAATATTTATTTTGTTGGTCCCGATTTCATAGTTTCTTACTGAGTTTCATCCATAACTTTGAAGAATAATAGCAGTAAGATTTAAAATAAATATGGGTACTAATAAAAATTACCATACTCCATTTCATTAAAAAATCGCACTAAGATAAGTCATCTGACAGTGAATCATGTTATAAAGTATAGGTGCAGATTCCCAAAATTTTTAAGAAGCAAGTGGCTCCTATACCAATTCCATTATGCTTTTTATATGAAGAAACTGTAAATGGTCATAACTGACTAAAGTGTTTTATTTGGGTCATTTTCAAAAAACTTGTACATTTGGGAAATTTTTCACAAATAAAAAATTTTTTTTAAATACAACTAATAAAAATATTAGATGATACTAAAACATTTCTTGTATATAAAACTGAAAACAGCAGTTCATTTTTTGATTTGGAGCGTCAAATAAAAAATAAAGTATGAACTTACAACAGTGAAATGTTCCCCTCTGTTACCAACAGTCAAAAATTTTTATTTAAAAAAATAAAACACCTAAAACAGCAAATATCACATTTTCTTTAATTACATGATTGCTACTTTCAGAAAATCCTAACTGTTGTTTTGTTACGATTATTTTTATTTTTGTAAAATACAAAGGATTTCCTCTCTGTTGCTTTTTTGGAAAAATCATAGTTTTCAATTAAATGTGCAGTCACATTTTTTCAGTTAAATTATATAAAAATATTACATAAATAAAATATTAGTTAAAGTTACACAATTAATTATTCAAAATGATGATTAATAAATTTTTTAGTCATACCAGCTTAAATTGATGGTAACAGAGTGGAAAAAAAAGTAACCGTAGGGAATACTGATTGATAGTAGAGTGATATTTGATGTGGCATACTTTTTTACAAGTTTATATCATGTATTGTATACGATCTTAATGTCTCAAGCATATCCTGCAAAAGTTTAAGATTTTTACAAAAATTACTATTGGAAAATTGGGTATTTGGCAGGCCATTTTCTTTTGTAAATTTATATAATGTGCTATGACAAACACACTGCTTAGTTTTAAAAAAACTAGGGGGGCCCCGCCCCCCTGCTCGCTATGCTCGCCAACCCCCCGCGTAATCGCTTCGCGATTCCAAATTATTGGCTACCCCTGCTTGCTGCGCTCGTCAATATCCCATGGTATGAATAAACAGTTGCAGACCTTTCAAATGATGTGTCACACAATTGGTGTTGTAAAGAAATTACAAAATGCGCCTCCTCTGAGGGCAGATTGGGGGGGGGGGGTTACACACAAGATATCCATAATATGAATAAGCAGTTGCAGACCTCTCAAATGATGTGTCACACAATTGGTGTTGTAAAGAAATTAAAAATGTGCCTCCCTGGGGGCAGAGTGGGGGATGACACACAACACATCCATAATATGAATAAGCAGTTGCAGACCTTTCAAATGATGTGTCACACAACTGGTGTTGTAAAGAAATTAAAAATGTGACCCCCCCCTGGGGAGAGCAGAGTGTGGGGGTAACACACAAGACATCCATAATATGAATAAGCAGTTGCAGACCTTTCAAATCTTGTGTAACACGACTGGTGTTGTAAAGAAATTAAAAATGTGACCCCCCCCCCCTGGGCAGAGCAGAGTGTGGGGGTGACACACAAGACATCCATAATATGAATAAGCAGTTGCAGACCTTTCAAATCTTGTGTAACACGACTGGTGTTGTAAAGAAATTAAAAATGTGTCCCCCCTGGGGAGCAGAATGGGGGATAACACACAAGACAACCTTTAAATGAATAAGCAGTTGCAAACCTTTCAAATGATGTATCAAACGACTGATGTTGTAAAGAAATTAAAAATTTGGCGAAATTTTACAGTTATCGCCAAGTTGGCGTCACTTTTGACAACTAATTTTGGTCGCCAAATTTGGCGATATATCGCCAAGTTGGGGACAAACTTGGCGATTGTTGGCGATGGTAACCTTTCCTCTCTTTATGGTAACCCATATGACGATGCATAGACAGAGCCCTTTCCTGATTGTTCTATTCGACTCATGGAAGGAGTTGTCAACCCGGATTCGTTAGTTCCGGAAATCTTCCACATCAGCATCATTCCAGGAGTCATTCCTTTTAAGGCTAGTTTTTTTTTACTATAGAAGGATATATCATCATATATTAGTCGAGGTAGTGGTTCTTTAAAACAAGAATTTAAGATTTTTGCAAAAAATTCTATTCCAAAATAGTGGAATTAGACCAGACAATTTTTTTATATAACTTTTTATTATGTGCTATCATGAAGTTTCAATGTTTCAAACAGATCAAGGCAGAATTTAAGATATTTGCAAAAAAAACTATTATTTGAAAATACTGGTATTTCATGTGGCATTGTTTTTATAAATTTTTATCGTATGTCATAATCTGTGTTTCAATTTCAAACAGCTCGCCTTAGATTATCAAATTTTAACAAATTGGCGTGCCAATTGGATGACGCTTTAACCCAAGAAATAAAGATTTTTACAGAAATTACTATTTGAAAATAGTAGTATTTGACACGGTGAATCTTTTTTATAAATTCTTTTCTACTTAAATAATGATCTTTTCTTTAATACATTTTTATCATGTGTTATAAGATATCCTAAAATTTGAAACAGACCAAGCAAGAATTAAAGGCTTTTACAAAAATTAATTTTTGAAAATAGTGGTATTTCACGCTGCATCATTTTTTCATAAATAAGTAGTATTGATTCATAAATATAAATGACTACAATTAAAAAAGCATTTTTTTTTTTTTTTTTTTTTTGAGAAAATTAAAGTCTAGTGTTTATGGCAACTAGCTCACCACAAAAACTACTATTTGATATATAAAAAGAAAAATGCATATTTTTCTTCATATAAAACATATATATTTTTCTCTCAATTCTGTTCTAAGAACATGAAATGAGAATGTGCAGCCTTCAAGAACAATGTTCATATAAACTTGTTTTTTGTGTGTGTGTGTAATTTTTTACTCTGTTACATTTTGTTCCACTCTGTTACCATAAGCATAGTAACAGAGGGGGAAAAAAAACTACAAATAATTTTAGCAGCACAAAGTGAATTAAAAACAAGAAAAACTAAGCCTATTTATTTAAGAAGCACCATTTGATCTTATGGTTAAAATTTTATAAAAGTATAAAAAAAAAAAAAAAATTTCACATAAATAAATGAGAACAGGGGGGAAACTGAAATAAATGAGAACAGAGGGGAAACTGAATAAAACATCCTTATCTTGTAAATGCTTTACTTCAACACCACGGTGAAAATAACTTAATAATTTTAAAAATGGTGGTGTCATCTAAAAATAGACTGTTCGAAGAACTGCAGAACCTTGTGTTAACACTTAGTAGTAATAATTTATTACAATAAATATGGTATCAGAGTGGAAGTAACAGAGGGGAAAAAATCTGGGGACAACAATAAATTGTTCCATTTTTATATATATATAAAAAAAACAAGTTTTAAAAAATATATTATATGATCTATGCTACAGATAAGACATACAACAATTGTCACAACTGAAAAAATTAACACATTTGACAATTTATTTATAATTTTATAGCAGTTGAAAAAGTAAAAAGGGAAGAGAGGACATAGCATTTTACCTATGGCTGACACATTGAAACCATAACTACACTAATATTATTTTTAATTTCTGATAATATTTAGCCCACATTTACTCTAAACAGTCAGACAAGTAATGTAAATGCTTAAATTTTATTTTTTAAACTTCATTTTAATTATTAAAAATTCTTAAAGTTGGGGGACACCGAATGTACAAGTTTTTTGAAAATGACCCATTTATCAAATTTCTTTTAAAAAAGCAACACTGAACTGTTCTTTGAAACTTACTATTACATATATTTCAGTAGATTCATCAATGTAAATTTAAGTGTAGTAAATGAGTGATAAACTTTTGGTTCAATCTTAATTTACTTATTCAAATAATATTAACAGATATACAGGGTGTCTGAGAAGTCTGGAAACGGCCGAATAATTCGAGAAATACATATGAGATTGAAAAACGTAAATATACGTGTTAAATATTTTTAAATAAGCAACTCAGTGATACCAAATTTGACCTTCGCAACCGACCCCCTAGGGGTCAGAGGGGGGTCCAACTTTGAAATCTTAAATTATAACCCCCATTTTTTATTGCAGATTCGGATTCTACGGACAAAAATACGTAACTTTTGTATTTGATGTTTATTTCAAATCCTCGTTTATCACGGTGTATTCGAGCATATTAAATCGATACATATTTCGGCTTTTCCAATGGGATTTTCCCTAATCGAAACTGATTGGGCAGAATTTTTGACGTCAAATTCCCCGTCTTTTGCAGAAATAGCGTTTCCTGAAAATCACCCGTGGCGATTATTTCAATAGTGCTACACTGTTAAAACTCTGACCCATTTGTTGCAGCGTCACTCCACAGCTATTATAGAATATCTCTTTTGTGACCAATGAGAGTGCTCCATAACACAGTAAAGTAATCATTTTCTATAAAAGTGGTGGAGTTACGATGCAGCAAAAGTGTCAATTTTTTACAGTGTACTTTACTGTGTTATGGAACATTCTCATTGGTCATGAAACAGATATTCTATAAAAGCTGTGGAGTGACGCTACAGCAAATGGGTAAAATTTTTAACTGTGTGTAGTACTACCGAAATAATCGGCATGGGTGATTTTCAGGAAACGCTATTCTTGCAAAAGACGAGGAATTTGATGTCATAAATTCTCCCCAATTAGTTTCGATTAGGGAAAATCCCGTTGGAAAAGCCGAAAAATGTATCGATTTAATATGCTCAAATACACCGTGATAAACGAGGATTCGAAATAAACATCAAATACAAAAGTTGCGTATTTTTGTCCGTAGAATCCGAATCTGCAATAAAAAATGGGGGTTATAATTTAAGATTTCAAAGTTGGACCCCCTCTGACCCCCAGGGGGTCGGTTACGAAGGTCAAATTTGGTATCACTGAGTAGCTTATTTAAAAATATTTAACACATATATTTACGTTTTTCAATCTCATATGTATTTCTCGAGTTATTCGACCATTTCCAGACTTTTCGGACACCCTGTATATCTTTAACGGCTTCATAAGCCATTACTTATAAAATTTGTAATATTTCTACATTAAGAAGAAATATATATTTTATGGCCACGTTCAAAGTTTCGGTATTTCACAATAACTTGAGTTGACATTAGAAATATATTTCAAAGAGTAGTATGATACGTAATGTCATAAGAATGGAATGGTGACAACCACTTTGGTGTTTTTGTTTCCACTCTTATTGCTGATATAATTAGTGCTTCTTAATATTGTACAATTTTAGATTTTTCATCATTGAATAGATTTTTAAAATGTGCTTTCTAGTGAAATATGTTTGGAAATTCAAGCTCTATTCACTTATTTTTTTTATAGCTTTTCAAATGATTTTTGAACATGTTTTTAATATATTTTTTAGTGTGATTTTATTTTTATTTAAATCTGTCTCAATAATATATACTTGTTTGCTACAATAATTCAAATTAACTAAAGTGCTTACCGAAACTGGCAATTGATTGCCCTTCCTCTTTTCATTTTATTATTCAATCAATCTTTCATATTTGAATTAGTCCACTTTCACACATTGCCATCATGCCTACACAGGGTGGGGAAACACATAATTTTACTCACCATTCGTGAGTGAATTTTCCGTCAGGGTAAGTGAATTTTTAGGTTGTCTTTCAAAGTTATAAACTATAGAAATATTTCAAAAACTCATTTTTTTTTTTTTTTTTTTTTTTGTTTTTTTTTTTTTGTTACTAGTTAGCTATATTTTGCAACCTTCAAATTACTGTAATGTAAACATAGTACTAAGTTCTATCCGATACTAAAGTTTACTCTCTTGTATATATTTCTTAATTTTATAGAACAAAAATATGAAGATGCATTGTAGTAATAGTAATTAACTATTTTGTCAACAATTTCCAATTGTATGTTGCATTTTGCTGGCTAGTAAAAGAAATTCTTGCCTGGTAAGATTTTCTGAAAATTCCTCACCCCAGTGCCTATAATATCCATTAATGAGTACCATTAGTGATATTAAAACATAATCCTCCATTAAACTACATTTTCTCAAACACTCTGGTTATAAACTCTGATTACAAGAAATTATACATACATTAACACATTTAGGTGCTAAAAGAAAATTTGTCAAGGTAAAGACAAAATTTAATTTTAAGTTTAACACTAAATGAGTATCAAATGAAATTGAATTAGTGATAAGATATATTGCATCATAATTGTACTCATTCTGATTCTTTCCTTTCAGATACCGATACACATTTTGTCCGTTCCAGAACTTTACACAGTTTGAATTATCTTCAAGATGGAATGCATACCATGGTATTCTTGGGTAACTATTTTGTTTTGTTGTTGTTTAATTATATACTAAATTCTTTCTGTGCAAATTGGCCTCAATTAAATTATAATACCTTGACACATTTTGTAATGCAATCTAATTGCATGAAAAGAGCCAAATTTTCTAGAATAGTTAAATGGGGACACAGGATTATATAAAAAAACATCCAAAATATCACCCCTAGGAGACATGTCACTGGTTCCCCCCCCCTTTTCCCGCTGCACTCATCTTGTTTAATCATCCTACAAAATCTGGTTTTATACTTGCAAATGGATTACATTACAGAACATACCAAGCACTATCAGTTAAATTAAGACCACCATGTATATGTAAGAATGTATAAAATTATAAATCTTTCTTGTTAATTTTTATTAAGAAGCCCTTAATGACATGATTTTAAATTCTCTTGCTGAAAGATAATTATGTCACTAGATTTTTGAAATCATGGATCTCTGTGATTCAAACTGAAATATTAAAAAATAAACTATTTTTTTTTTTTTTTTTTTTTTTTTTTTACAAAAGTGGGTTTTTTTAAAAGTAAAATAAATTCAATGTATTTAATGAAAAATATGCCTTTTTTCTATGCATCTTAAAGGACTCATCATATTTTTTATTTTATGCCTCCCTTCAGTTTTGTGCTTTACAATATAAGTAAAATATCATAATTTCATCTCGTTTTTAAATTTGAATTTAATATTTTTACATTATTATTATTTTAATACCATGGTATTTTAATTTTATCATTAATTATTCAGAAGATTTGCTTGTCTTCCAGTCTGCATTGAATTTCTTTAATATATTTATTTTATTTTGTAATCATGTACGTATATCCCTTTAAGATTTGGCTTAAAAAATTGTGTAAATAATCCTGAAAAAAAAAAAAAAAAAAAAAAAGAATCTATAACAAGAGAGAAATCTCCCTTTCCTTTAAAGATATCATACAATATCATCTGCCTATGTGTGTATAGTTTTGTAGTTTTCAATAAAAACAGCTCTTAAATTTATATGTATGTACTTCAAAGCTGTATTTTTCTTCACAACATATTAATAATCGAGAGAACCTTTTGACCTGATTTTATTTCAATATCTTAAAACTTCTTAAGAAATGGGGTTTCATGTAAGTGTGAACAATGAAAAATACAATTGTTCCAGAAAGCACAAATTTAAGATATTACTATAGCACAAAAACTTATGTATAAAGGGGTTTTTTTAGGCATAACTTCGCTTCTAATTAACACTAAACCCAAAGTAAGGCATTTTTGGAATCCTAAATGTTTGAATTTAAATTTAAAATATTAAAATTAAAAACTTTTTTTTTTCCCTTGCAAAAATGGCGATTTGAAGGTAGGCATATACCTTAAAGGGTTGTTAATGCTGTCTTATAAAAAATATTTTAATTCTGCTGATTGAATGTCAGATGCCCAAACCAACTGTTTCTACCATCTGACCCATTCTGGACAATACAGTTTATTCTTACAACCTGTAGTAATAGAAATTTTCACTAACTTGGTGCTAAGTTGTTGCTTGAAAAATCATCGTTCAGGAAATGCAAAAAAATTAGAAATATAATAACACTAATTAGAAGTTAAAAAACTGACTTTGCACTGCTCGTAAGACAATTCCTTGACAGAGATAACTATTAGTAGCATGAAAGCCAAAAATTATTTAAATATTAAATTTAAGAAGTTAAGAATTAAAAGTTGATTAATTTTATTAATTAAGTTGGATTATTCTCTCAGGAAATGAAGAAGAGCTAAAAAGTAATAAAAAATATCACTCACCCAAACATGACATCAAAGACATCTTTGTAATCTAAAATTTGTTTATTGTAATTATGTATGGCAATTCTAGTTGATCAACGAGGAAACACGGAAAATTTTACATAATATGATACAGTCTACAATTTACACCATTTCTTACTGAAAGCATTTCTCTATGTAAAATTTAAGCTACTGTAAATCAAGCACTAACAGTTCAACAGCTAATGTTGTAGGCACACTATTCTAAATGGATGAGTTTATTTCATTGAATGTAGTATCAATTACATGGGACTTGGTCAACTCATTAGAGTAGATTTTCCAACGATTAAATGACACACACTAGTCCTTGAGACAGCCACTGATTCCCGCAGATATCAACGCTGGGTCTTTAAATGATGAACATTTCAGGACAGCCACTTCATCCTTCAAATTTCAGCTTGGCAGACATCGATGATGGATATCATTAGCAAAAGATAAGGAAATTTTCCATGTGTATTTTCTGACAACGTTTTTACTATTTCTGCATATGCATAGATCTAATCAAATTTCTATTTAAGGTGAGGTGGGGAATATAGGTGGAGTAAGCACATTTTTAGCTGTAAACAGAACTTAATATAGTTAAATATGTTTAGACAAATTCCTGAGAAGTCAGAAAATTTTCCAATTGAGACAGATTTATGTTTTAAGAAATGCAATTATGAAGTATTTGTTTAAAGCTATGAAAATTTTCACATTATAGATTGCACTGTAATCATGAATGATGATGTAATCAGATAATAATCAGATGGTATTAGACCAGGAAGCAGCAGCACAAACAATCCTCTCATCAAGTTTATAATAAATATTCCAGAATCAGTTAAAACGCAATCGGTCTGCCAAGTATTATCTTGGTGGAAAACATCCGAAAACTCAATTTTAGCAGTTAACTAGTAGGTTTACCATTGTGTTTTCCTGCATTTAAAAGTATGAAAACATGGAGGATTGGGAGCAGGAAAATAATGGTAAACCTGGAGTCAACCGTTTAAATCAGGTTTTCAGGTGTTTTTCTCCAAAATATGACTTGGCAGACCGATTGTATTTTAATATGTGAATCGAGTTTTAATTAGTTCTATAATTTCAGTCGTGAACTCAATGAGGTGATTGACTGTGCTACCACCTCCCGGTCTATATGTGTTATAGCTTTACTTGAAAAACAACAGTTTTGCAAAGCTACTAAAAAAAAAAAAAAAATCTAGAAGCTGTATGGAATATACTGCCTGATTTCATGGGTTTTACTGTATTTGTGTACTCACATAAAAAGAAAGAAACTGACAGGTATAGGGCTATTACATCATTATATTGATCACTGGCAAATAGCTTTTCTAACAGGGCAAGGGAATTTTTAGACAATCTTTTAAAAACTATATGGTATAGAAATAGTAAAAGCTAATTTGTATTCGATAAAAGAATAATATAGTTTAACTGTAAACATTAATTATTTAATTAGTTTATGCTGTTTTTAGAAATAACTTAATTCTCTTATGAAAGCTAAATGGAATGTTTCATTGTTTTTATAATTCAAGTTCATGCATACAGATATTAACTTTGCAATATTTTATAGTTGTATAACTTGAAATTATCTAATTAATATATACATATATGTATATTATATATATACTTATTAATCTACAAGTCATTGAATTTAGCCTTAAAAATTTTCTGATGGGATCTTTATGAAAGGACCTAACACTCCCTTTCTGGTCTAGTATTGTGAAAACATATGGAATCCTGAAGGTCATGTTACTGCTTTTTCTACAAAGTACCAGTAGTATAATTGCCATATTCTTTGATTCTTCCAATTTCCATGATGTAAGCACTAAATTTTATTTTATGCAAAACTTTTCTCCATTTTAAATGCTTGTAAATTTTATTACAAGAAAATTATTTTTTGCAGTTGCCTAATTTTCATCATAACAGTTTTCAATAGTACAATGTAATTGGATGTAAAATTTGCTGAAAATTTACATCCAAAATCGTCAGTACAAAAGTCATTTGTACATTATTATATACTAATGAAAGTAATTGATTTTGTATGTGCAATCGAAGGCAATTCCCTTGAAACTTTTATAATAAAAAATAATAATAGTTTATACAACTATTTATTTCATTTGGTAAAAAATCTTTTTCTTAAGTCAAAATTGTCAGTTTTTTTTAATGCATTAAGACCTCTATAACAAAGAAATATAAAAAATTAACTCATTTTCACTTTATTAAATGACTGATTAAAGACTGTTTTCATTGTAGAATTTGGAGTCACTGGCATATTACAAATAACACATTCCAAGCAATGGTATACACACACGGAGATCGCTGTGGTGATATTGAAAGAAAGGTTCATGTATGTATATTTTATATTTTCTTTTTTTTTTATGTTGATTTCATCATTTCTTCTTATATCTAATACATTCAGAAAATCTCATTCTACCTGTCACTATACCTTCTTCAGAGTTTCAAAATGAAAATAATATGAATCGCTTCTTTTGAGTTGGCACAGAGCTGCTTATATGCTGTGCAAGGTGGCAATGATTTCATAGTCCAGGAACCGATAGCACAAAAACCTAACGTATCAAACACAAGAAGAAAAAAAATCTTTATTTCATAGAAGAGAAAAATATTAATAAAGGAATCTAATGATCCATGTCTGCCAGAAGTGAAGTAGTGCATGAGCCAAGAATTAATACCATTAGTAGTTTACTTGTAGGTCTATTATTGTGTTTGCTGTACAGTCAAAGGTATGAAATGATTGTAGGACAAACACAATGATAAACCTTCTAGTTAGAGATGCAACGATTAATCGGCCGAAGCCGAATATTTGGCCTATCTGCCGAATATTCAGCTTCGGCCGAATATCAAGTCTATTATTCAGCCTTGGCCGAATAATACTGTAAGAAATGTTTATATATTTAGATTTATACAGTAAAACTTTTTTATTTCACAATTTATATTCATCATGTATACTAAAAATTTTATTTGAAATTAACTAATGCCTTTTCCCCCCTTAACTTTCATATCCTAAATGTATTTTATCTACCCATTTTTAAATAAGAGGATAGTTTCGAAATCATTATGCTGTATTATTAAGTATGAAAAATATCTGTAATAAGTTAATGTAAACTTTTAAATTTAAAATTAATCTAATACAAATTTCCCTGAAAGAGCTGTACAAACAAATTAATTTTTTAAGCATAATGGAAAGTTTAATATTTATCCCTTGTTACATAAAAAATATTTCTTTCTATTATATTTCTAATTACACCTATAAAGAACATAAATTATACACGATAGATTGGATATAAATGTATGTATAACATAGATATTTAAGTTGTAGGGTAAATATGCCAATGATGGACATCCTTGAAGATTTTCTTTAAAAATTGTTTTTTAATTAATTTTAATTATTACATTCCAGTTTTTTCATTATTATCAACATCAAATCTGTCAACAATATTTAACCATTCCAATAATAATCAAAATTTAATTGTAAATAACACAAATATATCAAAACACCCAAAATTCCAGTAATGGATACCTGTCAAAAAGTAATTTATATAATGGTTCTATGATTGTATGTAGAACCAGAATTTAATGAAACAAATTATTTTCAAATGAATGTAACAATTATGAAACGAAAAATTAATAGGGTGACCATTACTGGCACACCTACTCTATATGCTGCAATAGGTAAGTTTTTTTAAAATATGTTACTATTTCTTATTAAATAATGAAAGAAATGTAAATACTAAATTATTTTATTTAGTATGTTTTACATAATATTTTCAAGAACATCATTCTAGTGTTTAAATTTATATTTGCTTTAAATACAAAATTAAAATGTTTTTAATAAACGTAGATTATGATGCAGAAATAATAATACTTCAGCATTTTCAGGTGATAGTCTATTTTTTTTTTTTTTTTTTTTTCATAAATATTATCTGCTTCTGAAAATAACCGCTCACTGTATATGGTACTTCCTGGTGCTGAAAGGTATTTTTTGGCTAATTGTGAAAGATTTGGAAAATCTTTTGAATTTTTCGCCCACCACTCCAAAGGACACTGTTGTCTTTCTAGTAATGGTTGAGACAGGAAATTATTAATTTCTATTAGGAAATTTTCTACAGAGGTTTCATTCTGCAATTGGTTTGCCTTTGCAATCTCGTTAAAGCATTCCCACAAAGAATTTGGAGTTTGAGAAACTGGAATATTTATCTTGGAAATATTTTGTTCATCTATTATGGGCTTCATACTAGACTTTGATTGTACTATAGCAATTAATTTGGATTTTATTTCTGTATCTTTTTCTTCATCTTTGTTGAAAAAGAACACTTTAAATCTGGGGTCCAAAACAGTAGCAATGGAATAGTATTCCTTGTCTTGAATTGATGCGAAATGCTTCTCCAAATTTTGTAGAAGAGTGTCTTTAATGGTGCCAACACCAAAAAAATCTCCAGATTTCGATAAATATAACTTTAATGCAGTAAGTATTGGGATGACTTCAGAAATTAACGACCTAGATGAGGAAATTTGTTTTGTTATTTCTTCAAATGGTTTTAATAGATTCAGTAATTTCTCTAAAATAGCCCACTGGTTTGCAGTTAGATTATTTATTTCTCCAAATTTAGTTGCATATAGAGAAAGTGCATTTTTTTGTTCCAGTAATCTCTCTAGCATGTAATAGGTACTATTCCAGCGTGTAACCACACTTTGAACTAGTTTCTTCTTAAGAATTTTCAACTCGTTAATTTGTATAGCAGTTAATATTGAACAGGCTAATGGAGAGTGATTAAAATGTGTAATGATTTTTTTACTTACAGCAATTAAATCGCTTACTGATCTTCGGGATGTTAGAGCATCAGATATTGTTAAATGCAAAGAATGTAAAAAACATGACTCAGTTTCCAAGTTTGCAATACGTAAACCTTTCACAATTTTAGCTCCTCCATCTCGCAGCACAATATGCATTTTGTCATTTAAATTCCATTCATTCATCACTAATTTATACATATCACGAATGGCTTCACTTGTATGACTTCCTGGAAAATGTTTAACTTCAAGTGCAGCATGATGATATACAAAATCATTAGATATCCAGTGCCCTGTAAAGCTCATAAAACTTTGGTTACTTATAGTACTAGTCCAGATATCTGAAGTTAACGACACAATTTCTGCTTCCAATAATAAAGATGAAACTTTTCTTTTACAATCTTGGTAGAGAGATGGAATCACATTCTGTTTAAAATATTCCCTGCTGGGAACTTTATATTGAGGTTGAGCTTTTTTCATTAAATTAATAAAACCTTCATCCTCAACAAAAGAAAAAGGTTGATTGTCACAGGCATTCATTTCTGCAATTGCTTTATGCAATTCTACTGATCTCTTATCATTAATGTCCCAAAGTTTTTTCTTTTCAAAAACTGAATCTAAAGTCTCTTGTTTCCTTTTCACTCCTTGACTTGTACTTGGTGTCATTTGTGAATCTGAACTTACTTCAGAAACTGCATCACGGGTAGCTTCATTATATTCTTTTGGATGTTTTTTTTCCAAATGATAAATTAATGAAGATGTTGTTGCTTTTTTCCCACTTCCTCTTCTTGATAAAATACTCTTGCACAATTTACATTTTGCTTTAGTATTATCATTTGATAAGGGTTCAAAAATTCTCCAAACTATACTTTTTTTGTTACCAAAACCACTCATTTTGCTTAATCTGAAACTTTAAACACAGAGAATAACACCTGCACAGAGTTACTGATACTGAATGTCCAGGACTACGTTCACTTAACTAGAACTATTTTATTCTTTTGAAAGATAGGGGAGGAGGTAATACAGACAAAGGTTAGTGAGAGAGGAACAGGTTCAAGGGTAGAAAAACAAGTTTTCAAAGTTGGGTGAGGGAAGCAACATGTGCTTCTTGTCTTGACCTTGAAGAGTTTATACTAAAATGAAGGTTAAAGTGAAAAAGAAATGGATTTTAAATATTGGATGTATGGAACATATAGTAAGATAAATTGCAGAGCTCATTTCTTTTCTTGCCAGTTATGTGCATTTTATTGAGTTTTCATTATTTAATTTCTATTTTCTTTCATCTGAAACTTAAAATTTATGTTGTTCAGTACTTTTAAAATTTTGTGATTATTTTAAAATGTAACAGTAACAACATACATAATACTATCTATTAAAATTTAACAATACAATAACTAAGATACTACATATTCAACATTTTGAAATTCATATCTATTTTGCTTTTACTTACAGTTTCTTTTCTCTAAAGCTGAAAACATTCACTGCAGACATTTTAATAGTGCTGTCTGCTGAAATGGGGGGAGGGGGGATTGTTAACTTTGAGTTTAATATAGTCTACACAAATTTCTTTCCAAAATTTTAGAGGATGTTCTTTTCTATCAGTGGTTTTTCTTAAGGTATTAAGATTTCTTATTTATTTTCATCTGAAAGTTGAAATTGAAGGGGGGGGGGGGGGATTGTTAACTTTGAGTTTAATAAAGTCTACACAAATTTCTTTCCAAAATTTTAGAGGATATTCTTTTCTATTAGTGTTTTTTTTTTTTTTTAAGGTATTAAGATTTCTTATTTATTTTCATCTGAAAGTTGAAATTTGTTTTCTAATGCTTTCAAAATTTTATCATTATTTTAAAATGTAACAACATACATACATAATATCTATTAAAATGTAACAAAAGAGTACCTGATGTAGAAATTCTGTTAAGATTTTTTTTTGGTCAAAGGTCAAATTATATTGAGGCAAATTTTAGGCCGAACAAAGCCGAATATTTTTTCATAATAAAATAATACTTTAAAAAATTACATATAAATAATTAAAAATAATAATAATAATACATTTTACTTATGAAATATACAAGAATTATGTATACAATGCATACTATATTTTGTTTTTAGGTAAAAATGAATTCATTATTCGGCTGTAATTTGGCCGAATAATTGGTATTCGGTTATTCGACCAAATCACGATTCGTTGCATCTCTACTTCGAGTCAACCATTAATGGCATTAATAATTTTTAGCTTGTGTATCACTTCACTTCTAGCAGACAGACATGGATCATTAGATTCCCCTATTACTACTCTTCCATGAGATAGTTTTTTTTTTTTTTTTTTTTTTTTTTTTTTTTTGCTTGATACTTTAGGTTTTTGTACTGTCAGCGCTTGGACTATCATCTTGATTTAACAAATAACACTCATTATTGTTTAAATAATAATGAGTAAAATTCTCAGCATGGCTGGTAAAATTTTATCTATGCTAACCACTGAGGCAAATCATTTATTCATTAATGACATGAGCCTAAGCAAAATATCCAGTAGTCATGAAACAAAAACTATCATGTGTAGAATTTTTCTGTCAGTGAAAGTTGCTAAGATTTCTCTATTCCCTTCAACTGCAAAATTCTTGAACATGAGAGAGAGGGCATAAAAAGCATTTGTGTAGTGAAAAGTATATGGCAATATCTGCATACTTTCTGTTTATCAAAAACAATAATAGCACATACTCTCTGGTTTGTTTATGATTACAACATTGTAAAAAATGTTATCAAGTAGATGGAATGTGGTATTTGTATTCCCAATCAGCATGTTCTCTGTCAAATGTGGTTTCACAACCATAAATCACATGAAGCATGCAGCCTAGTTATTTCACATGCAGCTCCAAAAAAATGAATTAAAAGAACCATATGATAATCAAATGCTATGGAGTTCACCAGTTTGAGCTAGGAAAAGCATAAGAAAAAAAACTTTCAATCCACATTTGAATGTTGTGCAAGAGTGATCTCTTTCACTTTTTTCCCCACTGCTGGGTCGGTTGGCTGGGCGGTTGAAATTATTTCCTGGGGGAAAATTACCTCTTGGAGTACAAAAACTGCCTTGCTGACCTTTTACTAGAAAAATAAGAACAGAAATTTTTCTGGTATGTTTCACAGAAGAAAAATTTTATGGCAGAAAATGTTACACCAGTTGGTTTTATTATTGAGAGGAAGTTAATTATTTTGGAAATTCAGTATTTATTGCTATCTAGTATTTTAAAAGGGAAAAAATAAACAGAATTTAGTAGAAACAATCTATTTTTAGTTTTAAAAGAAGTAAGACACATTTTTTTCGGCTATTTATTAAAAGGCTTTAATAATCTAAATCTATATTAAGACAATAAGATAAAATCATGCATGAAGCCTAGATTATGAAATCCTTTTCATCAGTTCAAGGCTAACAAACCGCCACAGTAACATGCTGCATTTTAATTATTTATTCTTGAACTTTTAAATGTTCGTTTTAAATTACTCTGAATGTTTATCATTCAAAACAGGATTTTAATTCATAATTTTATTAATTAAGCAAAAAATAAGCATTGTGTTAGAAACCAGAGAAGTAATAGTTATAGAAATTAATAGTTTTCGATATCTTTCAATTGTGTTGAAAAATGTTAAGAAAAGTGCTAATAGGTAAAATGAGAGATAAAGAACTAATTGATATTAAAATGTTAAGTCAGAGCTTCTTCGGTAAAGCATGAATATTTTTTTCCCAAAACTGAAGAAGAAATTTAATGAATTAAAAATATTGGTAAAATCCTAAAAAAATAAAAAGCCCCACTAAGGCCAAGATATTCTGCTCTCGATACTGGTATACATGAAGCACTTGGTTTGAACCTAATTGCATACTTTGAAATAATTCTTTGAAGTTTTCCATGGTTTTTTCAAACTTTGGAATCCCTTGCGTAAATATGGATTAGGTTCTTTAAGAGACTTTAACAGAGTAATTTAATATGCATTATCATAGCAGAATTTCGTTTAGCTGTTTCAAATTTTGTGAAGATCAAATCAAAATTTAAAAAGATATTGTTAAAACTTTTCTTCATTCTATTAAATCTTAATATATGTAATACATTCAGTGATATGTAATGATTCAAAGTTGCCATGGTAATTGCATCGTATTTAAGATTTAGCCATATTATTTCTCTATTACGGAACTAAAGATACATAAATGTTATAAGTTTTGTATTCATTCATTTTTGGATCTCTCCTATGCCTCCTTCCCAGACTACCAGACTGAACTTCTGATCAAATGAAAATTAATCAGTGAGACGCTCAATTAGTATATATTTTCACAATGAAAAAAGAAATATAGAACAGATACTTATGAAGCGCATGTTTTATTCTGAAAGGATATACATTTTATTGTTCGTTACAATTTTAAATATTGATAATGCAGGAATCAAATAATTTGGAAATTATGTACAGTAAAAGAGAAGACAATTTTATATCTAGGATATAAATTTTATAAAACAAAAGTATATGAATTATAAGTGCAGATTCACAGTCACCAGTCGCCACTTGGATTTTTTGCTTTGGTGGCTAATTTTTGGCATCTAAATGGCTATGCTTCTTATAGGGATTTTCTAAAATTGGGAACAGAATCACCCCTGTAATAGTTTTGATATTTTTTCAAAAATAATTTTTCTTGTACATTCTTCAAAAATGAGTGTTTGTATGGTGCAAAATAATAATACTCAATTATTTTTATGTGTATTCTTGTAATACAAAATGAAAGTAAAAATATTATTTTTCTAATATTCTCTACTACCGTGATTGCTTAGCTTATGCCTTTTTTAACCTGTATCTTTCCCAACTTTATATTCTGAACGGTACATAGTTTAAAATTTATATTATGTTTAATTTATACTCAAATTAAAATACTTTCATGATTAAAGTAAATGTACATATTTGGTATATTTAGTCTATATTTTCTTGTACATGTGTATACGTTAAACAAATTATTTTTCGTTTTGAATTCCTGATGCAATTTTTTATTTACTAGATTTTTTGGGTTTAAGAGCCACTGGCTTCTTAAAAATCTTGAGAATCTGCACCTATAGTAGACATACAAGGGAATTCATAGCATTATGTTCACAAAAAATGCCTTTCAGAACTCTCCTTGGAGAATAGTATGTGACAATCTTGAAAGAAGATGCTACCCACATTGACAAAAAGAGCTAGAATTTAGTATGAGAAATTGTTTCAAATTCATTGATGAGAAAGGTAACAGATGATCTAACACAAAAAAACCAGAAAAATAATTTTAAAAGAAATCAAAATGCAAGAGGCCAGAAAATGTTCTGATAATTTTACAACAAAAGACATAAAGTGTTTGAAGTTAAATCTTTATAGGGCCAAGAAATAAAAGCTTGTCTCGTTTGCCAAAATTTCAGCAAGAAGTTCATGAAGCACTGAATCAAATAAATGTCATATCACACAAAGGAGAAAATATGATTAAAGTGAATGACAGTGAAAAGAGTATTGTATGCTTTACAACTTACACAAGCATAACATTATCTTAAAGCTGTTTTGCGATAGAACATTTACATATTACTCAAAATATTTTCATCAATTATTTACTCTCCATGCTATTGAGAATGATAATTGTGCTCCATTAGGTTTTTTTTTTTTCTCTCTCTTCTGAACAAGATAATTGCTACATATGAAAATATGTTTAAATTGTTCAAAGAATTAAGCATTCACAAAAATCAAAATTTTTGTCCAGAAAAAATTGTTGCTGATTTTTAGAGTGCAATCCATGATGAATCAATGAGAATTTGGCGCAATATTAAACATCACAGGATGCAGGTTCCATCTTGCATAATCCTGGTACTTAAATATTGAAAAAATTGGACTTATAAAAGAATACAAAGATATGAAATCCCCCACTAGTGAATGGTTAAGAATGTTGTTCAGTCTCTCATTTCTACATTCTAATGAAGAGTAAAGAAGCTTTATAGATGGTTTTATTTTAACAGAGCCCCAAAATGAGAATTTCTCAACTATCTGTGTACTCATAGAAAAACTATATGGAAGAAGATTTAAAATCTCTGTCAATTTTGTGGGCTTCTCCAAGTACAGATGCAGAACAAACTACAGATGCTTGTGAGTTATTGCACTTAATTTTTAATGGCAACTTTACCTTACCAAAATGAAACATTTTTACAATTATAAACATTTTAAAAAAAATCAAGGTGTATATTTTTAAAAAAGCATTAAGTTACCACAAAACATAAATACACAGTATTAAAAAGAAATAACTATTGCATATCTGTTTACAACAGTATGCAGGAATAAATATTACCAGAATTGTAATTTTAGAAAAAGCTTCACATGATTATAAGAAGCGAACCTAAATATTTAATAATGTAATGTAATTGAAATTTATAGACTTTTTTTGTATATATTTTTTATTATTATAATTCAGAAGGTACTTACGTATTAGTGCCACCGCAACAAAAGTTGTGCTAATGCCCCAATAAATGGCAATCTTGTTGTTTGCATGCACACAAAAAGTAGCATAAAAAAATAAACAAAAATACCACTAAAGTACTAAAAAATGGCATCAAAAAATAGCAAACAACAAGGAATCCAAAAGATAACTGTGTGCTCATGCAAATAACAAGATTGCTCATTATTGGGGCATTAGCACAACTTCTGCTGCAGTGGCGTTAATACGTAAGTACCATTCAGAATATTGTAATTTATTTAATTTTTATTGTAAACTAGAATATTGTAAATTATGAATTTTAAATGTTTATTATACTCCAGAATGTTATTTGTGATTTATGTGATATTATTTTAAACAATTGAATAATAATAATAAAAATATAAGGGAGATATTGAGCCAACCTCCACATGCTATCTCCTGGGTAATGCTAATTGGCTTAAAGATGAATAAATACATGTTATTAAAAATTTGTACAGCTCACATAATTATCTATTGGTTTTCTCAAGAAAAAAATCTTTATTTCTCAAAACTGTTAATTTACATATAAAATGTAAGAAACAAATATAAATCAGTTATTTTCTATTACGGCTGCCCGGAAAACTTAAGCTTGTTTCTAAATGTAAAAGCATAAGATTTACAAGCTTAATTATTAAGGTGATTTGTCATTGAATTAGATTTTCATTCTCTATAAATGCATATTATGTAATTAGGATTTTTGTTTTATGATAGCAACTTTGCTATCTTCCCACTCTGTTGATTGTATTGGACCTGCTCCCTGGCATAGCATAACAAAAACTGTACATTTTTATCCCAATTGATTTTCATAATTTTTATTTTGTTAATAATTTTCTGATTTAATCAATGACTTCTATTTTTAGATTTATTATTAGTAGTAGTAAGTAGTAAGTGAAATGAAATTTTTAAAGCCACAGGATTTCAGCCTTAATTTTCTCATTTTATCACTAAGTCAGCTTTTTTTTTTCTTTTTTCTTTTTTTTTTTTAAATTGAAAAATAAATTTAATAGATTAAAAAGGTTGATAAAATCCTGAAAAATAAAACCAAACAGTAACAATGTAAGTCTGTGAAACCTTTTTAATAGCATGTATTTGTGCATCTTTGAGCCTATTAGTGTTATCCTGGAGATACCATGAGGGTAATAGTGTCTTTTTAAAAAGAAATGAAAATTATAATTGCATAAACTAGAATTAAAATTCATATTGAAAAAAACCTGTTGCTGCAAATTTTGAAGAAAACATTCACATATTTAAAATAAATTGTTTTGATTAAAGGAGAAATGTATTAGAATTCATATATACCTTATAGCACAAAATTAGCACTCGCCACTCGCCAATCAACTTTTAAAACATGGCGATTAACTTTATTATCGTCACTCGCCAAACTTAATGAGCACCACTCGCCAAATGCGCGATGGTTGAAAGATGTATCAATGCCGGTGAGTAAAGGGGTAAAATTCACTCCGAATTTACGGCATCCTGATCGATTCTCCCAACCGGAAGAAAAGAAACTAGGTAGCTAATTCTTATTGGTTCAGAGGTCATGAATCTCGCTCTCCTGGAAAGGAGAAGGGTGGTGAAGGGGGGGGGGTAATCGGACCTTCGCTTTGCATATGCATGCACCTATCTCTCATTTTATTACGCGCTAATGTGTAAAGACAAGGAGAGCAATACCATATTTGCACGTGTTCTGACTTATCATATAGTTTGAGAAACGGAAGCTAGAAATTCAAATTTTCAATGTTGCTTTAAATTAAGTTTCAGAAATCTTCGATGTTATGTCTTCCGTTAATGCGAAATCAGAGTAGTTTTTTGTGTTCATTATGTAACTTATTATTATTATTTAATAAATTTTAATTGTTAAACATTTTCTAAGTGAGATATGAAAGCCTCCATTTACGCGACAATTTTATGATTTATGTTGGGTTTTGCGGGCTCTGTTAACGCGGATTGCTGACTTCCTGTATTTCAGATTGATTATTAATGCAATTTTTTAATTTTCTGTTGATTACATAATGTTTTCAAATTTTTAAAGTTAATTTAAGTTTCAGAAATATTCGATTTTACATCTTTCGTTATTGCGAATTCGAAGTAGCTTTTTTTTATTATTATTATTTAATTAATTTAAATTTTGAAACATTTTCTTTAAGTGAAATATGGAAGTTTCCGTTTACGCATATTTTACGATTTATGTTGGGTTTTGCAGTCTCTATTAACGCGGATTGACGAGTTCCTGTATTTCAATTTGGTTACTAATGCAATTTTTTAAGTTTATGTTTGATTATGTAATATATTCAAATTTTTAATGTTGCTTTAAATTAAGTTTCAGAAATCCGCAATGTTGTGCCTTCCGTTAAGTTAACGCGAATTCAGAGTAGTTTTGTGTGTTCTTTATGTAACTTATTATTATCATTATTTAATAATTTTTAATTTTGAAACATTTTCTAAGTGAGATTTGGGAAGCCTCTGTTTACGCGTACCTTACGATTTATGTGGGGTTTTGCGGCACCCCATTAACGCAGATTGCCGAGTTGAGTTCCTGGATTTCAGTTTGGTTACATTTATGCAATTTTTTAATTTTCTGTTTGATTACATAATGTTTTCAAATATTTAAAGTTAATATAAATTAAGTTTCAGAAATCCTCAATGTTACGCCTTCCGTTAATGCGAATTAAGAGTAGTTTTGTGTGTTCTTTATGTAACTTTTTATTATTATTATTTAATAAATTTTAATTTTGAAACATTTTTTAAGTGAGATATGGAAGCCTCCTTACGCGTATTTTACGATTTATGTTGTTTTTTGTGGGGCCCCATTAACGCGGATTGCCGAGTTCCTGTATTTCAATTTGGTTATTACTGCAATTTTTTAATTTTCTGTTTGATTACATTTTATTTTGACTGCAGCAATATTTTTGCATTAGATGTAATGCCAGTTTTTTTTAGTTGAATGGTAAGTATAAGATATTAATAAATTACAATGTTGATAGTTCAAAAAACCCAATTTTGTATAAAATGTTAGTGTTTTTTTTATTGGCCAGTAAATAAAAAAAAAAAAAAAAAAAACTGGCCAGTGAAAAAAATCTGTGTACTGGCCAGTGGCTATTGGGTAAAAATGTTAATTTTGACCTATAATATACCTCAAAATTAAATATTGCTTGCAAGAAATATGAAATAATGGCAGGGAATTGCAATTCTGACATGAAACAGTTCCTCCTATAGGAGAGAATATAAGAACAGAATCTCCTATAGTTCCTATAGGAGAAATTCACCTTTTTGAAAGTAATTTTGAATATTCTGTGAATTGATGCAAAATTTTCAAAGATATTGAAAGCATATAAAAAGAGTAAAAGAGGGAAGTATGGTAAGCTTAATAAGTCATTTTGTGTTTTTAAATACTTAGAATTCGTTTCTAAGTTGCTCTGTAAAAAAATCATAAAATCAAAGGTAGTTTTATATTACAAATATTTGAAAATCATACAAATGATGTTATTTAAAGTGCTTTTTTAAGTTTTAAAAGGAAAAGAAAGCTTTTGTAAGGTCTTTTTTAAAACAGAATATAATTATTTTTTTTTCTCTGTTTTTGCAACATTACTGAGTGAAAGATCACCCCCACATGACACTTTAAAGATTTTTTTTATTTTTTATTTACTTTATTTTTATTTATTTTATTTTTATTTTTTATTATTTTGTTATTATTATTATTTTTTTTTCCTCCTTTGAAGGAAATGGAAAAATTTGAAATGTCTAAGTTATCCAGAATAATATTTGTTTGAAAACTAATTCCTGTCTTTTACATAAATTCGTTAGATATATTTAGATTTAAATCTTTAGAAAACTGTCTTCCTTTATTATTATTATTCAGGGAAGCTGTACATTTATTGTTAGTTTGAATTATTTTCTTAATTTCTAATTTATTGGAAAATAACCAACTTTATGTATAGTTGTGTTTCATTTTATTATATAAATGTGTCTAAATTATATGTCAGTTTTCTGCTATTGTATAGAAATACCTTTAACATCATATATTATGTATGTATTTGCCCTTACTTGAAATTTAATCAACAATATGACCTGTAGATTACTTTTCTTGATTGCAGAAGTACAAAAATCTAGGTGCTACCAGATAGTCTCTCACTACTAAAATTTAAGAGTTTTCTTTCCTGAAAATTTAATAGCATTCTAGTAAGAATTTTACATGAAATATTAGACGAATAAAAATGAAATAAATTTAGTGGTGAGACAATGTCTACTGGCACCTAGATTTTTACACCCCTACTTAATTACATTAAAAATAAATCAATATCCTTTCATTTTGAGATGGGTTGAAATATTTTGCACTTGAGTTGAAATATGTCGAGTTCGGGTCGGGTTGCAGATGGATAAATATTTTTTTTTGTTGTTGGGTTGAAGTTAGTTGAAAATTGAAATTCAAATTCAGCTATGCTAAATAAATAAATAATTAAACTTATAAAAATGTAAATAAAAAATTGGTTAAAAAAAAAAAAAAAAAAAAAAAGCTTCTATAAGGTTAAAGTTAGTTTACTTGTTCCTTTGTATTTCATTTGTCTGTGCATTTTTTCATTAACCAAAAAAAAAGTCTTCTTTTGGTACCACCTTTGCCTTTCATCCTGGCTCCCGAAGCCCTCCCTCTCTTTTATTTCTATTCTACTCTGCACAAAAATTAAATAAATAAAATAAAGTACAACCCGACTTGAATTTGTTATTCAAAATTTTTACTATATTTATTAAAGAATTAAAAAAAGTCCACATTTTTATATAAGACATAAAATTGGTATAGGAGATATACTTGAAGATTGCTTTTCATAACTGAATTAAAACAAGATTTTCTGTCATTTTAGGTTGCAAGTCAGGTTCAGGTTCAAATATATTGGTTTGTGGGTCAACAAAAAATTTTTTTTTTTTTTTTTCGAGCTCGGATTGGGTTATGGTTTTCAATATATATATATATATATATATATATATATATTTTTAATCCTGTTTTAGTCAGGTAAATTTAAATAGAATTTTAGGGCTCAGGTTGGGTACATTGCGACCAATGCAAGACTTTAGTTGCATCTCCCCACTCCAACTTGGCTTTTAATCTCAATTAGTAAAAATAAGAAGTACAATAAAAATTCCATGGAATATTTTATATTTGGAACAAGTTTAGATTGTGACTGCTTAAAAATAAATACATTATATGCTTAAGCGTTTGAAGAAAGAATTATTTACAAAATTAATTTATTGATCTTTATGCTTTTTAAGTGTAGTCTAAATAGCCTGTTTGCTTTAAATCCTTTATCTACTGAATTATTTATTAAGAAATGGCTTCACATCAATAATTGTCTTGTCTTTTTTAATATCTGAAGATACACTGGAATTTTAAAATAATAGTAATGTGAAATTTAGAAGTGTTTTTTCATTAAAACTGATTAAATATATCAGTATTTATATATATGCATATATATATATGTATATATATATATATATATATATATATATATATATATATGTAAAATATTTTCAAAACTAATCAAATTAATTAACCAAATATACTCTTATGGAAATGTTACAATTCTTATAAATGCAATGTTTTTATAAGAATTGTAACATTTCATGTATCATTCAACACATTAAATGTATTATGGTTATCTCTGTAAATGGAAAGACTTTTACCGTCAAAAATATTTCATATAACCTTTTTTCAAAAAAAAAAAAAAAAAAAAAAGAGATATACCTATGACAATGACTGAGAAAATTGCCACTTTTTTTTTAAATATTTAACTTTGATTGTTTTTGGTATTCTATCTAAATTAGATTGATTAAAGTAAATTGTGTGGTAAGAAAATAGACTGGTTAAACATGTTTTTTATTAAATTTGCCACAATAGTATTTATAAGTACCGTCGGTAGATAAAAGGTTAAAATTTGTGGTTTTTATGTTTCTTCATTGTATTGTTCCATATTCTATAAATACTCTAACAAAGAAAAAATATGTCCTATTTTTATTAGAATTTGATTTTTTCCCCCTTGCATTCAAATACTGAAGAGTTATCAAGAATTGTAAATTTCTAAAGCAATTAACATTCTAATTATTAACAGCTAGTAATTAAAAATGTTATAAAAACTATAAATTAGTGAATTCACTAGTTAGTGACTTACAATAGAGTTAATGCATTAAAATTTCCTAACATATATTTTTTAAATGTTTTGTACTATATTTTGTGATGCATAATATGTGACATTAATTAATAAAAATCCAGTTTTAAATGATAAATATTCAGTGTAAATTAAAATGACAAATACAACAAATAATTAAAATTTAGCATATTACATTTTTCATAAATAAATAAACCAATTTTCAATGCAAAATGAATTGTAATAAATTGGAAAAGGTAAATTGTGAATGTTTTCTAACATAATTGTTTTCAATCATTAAACTAAAAGAATAAAGTAAAATTATTAAACTTATTTACATTCAACATAGCTACTTGCTTCTTTATATTTCTTGGGACACTTTGCAGTAAATCTTTTCTGGAAATCTGCTGGTCAACAAATTTTGTAAGAATTCAGGAGAAACAGGACTTGCCTGCTATATCTTCCAGGCTTTCACCTCTGTCAAATGGGGAAAACAAGCTTCTTCTCCTGAAAGGTTCTCTGGCTAACTACTGCAACCCTCCTGATTTTCACTCTTCAAATGTGTTATTGAAGGAATTGCTATGCATCCAATATTTCATCCATAATCTTAAAAGTAGTACAATCTTGGAATTGCATCATAGAAGCTATAAAGAATTTCTGTAACTATTTCATGCTGCACACAAATCAGTGGACTGAAATTTTATCAAATTTTCTTTGTGTAATAAAAGGATATTCATATTTATTAATGTTATATTATTAACTTGTGGAAAATTATTTCTATATACAACTGCTAATTTCTACTGGAAAGATCAAGGCACATTCAAAATGGAGGGTTTCTAGATTCTAGAAAATAAAAGATTTCGCCAAATATATAAGTGGAGCAAGATGAGTTCTCCACATTTACTTGGCATTATTATCTAGGTGTTTACATAGTCAAAAATAACCAACCATAAGAGACTACCATATATTCTATGTATAATCTGAGCATATGACTTCTCAGTAAAAAATCATCCAAAATCAGAAACCTGTATATAAGCCTATGTTAAAAAATGGCAATGAAAAATTTAGCCAACATGATACACTTTTTGTAAATAAATAATGGGGAAAAAAAATGTTCTCTAAAATCATTGATCTCTTCTATTTGAGTGCTCTACCAAATCTGTTGAATTAGGTCCTGTTCATTCTGTTATGACTTGCTTGTTCATGAAAACCTACTGAAAAAAGGCAATTAAAGAAACTATTTACTTATAATTTTGTTGCTGTTTAATTTCAGCAGATTACTGACCTTATTTGATCAATTACTGGCCGAGTCACCCTTCCCTCTATTTCTAAATTAAAGCTGCTACATATTCTCTAGGCATGGCTTTCATGACTATAGCCTATATACTCTGTAAGATTTTTTACGACCACAACACTCGGTATTAATTGATAGGTTGGGAGATAGCAGCAATAAATATAATTATCTTTTAAAGCCTGTTGTACAATTAACATAAATTTTGGAGTACATATTACAGATATGCATCATGGTGATACTAAGGGTCATAGTTGCAAATATCATAAATTGTTTCAAATGTTTTAAATGAGTCGAATTATTTTATTGCATTACAAAATTCTGAATAAATTTTTTAGGTTCATCTTCAGTGTGGATCACTAGAGAACCTTACTAATGTGAGTGAGCCCAGTAAGTGTCACTACACAGCAGTATTCTTGACAAGATATGTGTGCCACAATGACTCCTTGTTGGTGTATCCCAGACTTCCAAGTGGATTGCAGAGGAAATGGGATCAGCTGCTGACCGAGCTTCACAATGGTGATATAACAGAGAAGGTAAATTTGAACTTCCGTAAATGCCTGTATATTATGAAAAACAAAATCAAATAACTTGATTATAAGTTGCAAAGTGACCATAATTAATCTTGATGTGTTCTGTAGCACTATTTAATTGCAAGAATGAAAGCAAATTTTGCTAGATGATGAATAAAAAAAATAATAAAAATCAGTACTACATATCATCTAATGGAGGCGCTTGGAGCTGTTTTTTGGTGCATTTATGATAGGCAGGTGCCACTTATTACCAAAATATTTTGAATCTCATCATCCCTGTTTTCCTTGCCAATCTTGCAACATTAGCCAATAACGTTTTGTAATATCAGCCAATAATTTATCATATAATGGCAGATATTCTCTGTGAATGAATGATTAAATTGAAATATTTTATATAAAAATTAGATTAATTATAAAAAGGTCAATAATTTTTACTATATCTTTAATCGTCTGAGCATTTTGAGAGTTTCCTAGTATTTTTATAAAAATGCTTACACAACCACTGTTAATTTAAATTTTCTTTCTCTGTTTATTTCCAATATACACTTCATCCCTCTTTATTTGACAGATATCTTGAAATATAATTCTGTTAAAAATATTTTTGTATATAACTGTTTTAAATTATTTTGGGGAAATGGAAAAATATGGGCAAACTGTTTAGAGGGTTAAAAAAATTAACTAAAGTTAGCTAATAATAAAATTTATAAACACAAACATATCAATACAAAAACGAAATGCTACATAATTAGGTCTGTTGGTTAATAATAGGATTGTTTAAATAGGAGATAACATAAGCTAGAAACATTTTATTTCATAATAAAAACAATGTATCTAATTTTATATACACAAAAATAAGCTTATAAATTAATTATCTTCATAAAATAAGCTTATTTAATATTCCAGAATTTTGTAATGTAATTTGAATTTTTTAAAATTGTCAGTTATGCTTTGTCACATGAATTCAGCCAAGGATTGAAATTCAAATGATGCCAATTGAAACAAGATTTGGCAACATATCATTGGTGCCTGGCTAACATAAAAGTATCCTTTTTTTTTGGAGGGGGGGGAGGATTATGCATTTTCTGATTTTTTTAAGTGTAGTTAGAAGTCAAATTCATGAAAAAGTCATTTGTTTTTTAATGTTTGGTATCCGTTATTGTACCCCTTTCAAATGGTACATTACTTTCGTTTCTATGACAATAAAAAGTTAAATATTTTTAAGCAATTCAACTTGTGTACATCATCCATAAATATTGAACTCAATTTTCACAAAATGTTGCTTTTAGAACTTTGATGTACCTTTTTATAAAAACTGTTACATTTTAATGTTTTCATTCTTGCCAGAATATCTCACATGTAGCCTTGCTCCATCTGAAGTGAACTTTTGTTATGAACATTTGTCCAAAATTTTTATAAAAATGTTTTTCTTTGGAAAAATGCAGTTTTTCGGTTATTTAAAAGTGGTTTTTATTTCAAAGCAAAAAAAATATAATAACGAAAGAATGTCTATTTATAAAGTTTACTTTATTAGGAATTATTCATATTTTGTATAATAAAAAAATTGAATGAATATCTTTGGTAGTGTCTGAGAAAAGGTACATTAATTTGGCATTCTTGATACAGAGATTTCCAACAGTACTTAATCATCCTAGAAAATTTGATTTCATTCTTGCAGTTAGATTGCAACATATAATATTCTGATTAGTATCAATTTAATTATTACTATCTTATATTTTAGTGTACAATCATTCATCTGTACAACTTGTGTGTGCATTTGAGAGATTTTTTTCAAGTTACATGTCATGCCTATTTTGTCTTGATATACTTCCTTTTTATAAAGTGATGGCACTTTTAAAATAGTATTGGCCCAATTTTAGCTCAAAAGAGTTGCAGTAAGTTGTGCTGAATATTATAGGCAATCATAAAAATAAAACACCTGTGTTCTGCTTATTATAAGTTGATTCTGATTTCATGCAACATATAAAATACTTTGCTTATACACTAGGGCTGTGTTTCTTTTTCAACCTTTGATGGGCTGTAAAATAAAAACTAGTGTGAATAATAAAATTATTTTATAGCCTAGAATCAAGTATAGTGAAAGCTATTTTCTGATGTAATTAAAATGAAGATAGTCTTTTGCCATACTGGTAGACGAGGAAAAGGATATCCTTTTCACAGAAAGTTGTTGCCAACATATTGAGGTAGGTCTCCAAGATGTCTTGAAGATTTTTGTTGGAACTGAAATGGAATGTAGTGTTACTACCTTAGATCTGTCTTCTGATATTGAAAATGATGACAATTATTCAGTGCCAGCCTAACATGTGACTCAACAGCTTTTTTCATAAAGCAAGCTCATTCTATTGAATTTGTGAAAAAAGCTGTTGGGCTGGCACTATTGTCACCTTTTTTGAGATCTGAAGACAAGTCCAAGATGACAGCACTCCATTCCACTTCATTCCAACAAAATTTTTCTAGACACCTTGAAGATCTATCTCAATATGTTGGCAGCAATGTACTGTGAAAATGGTATCTCAATCTTTATTGTGACTTTGTCAAAAAATAGCTTTGATTGTATTTAACTCCAAGCTATTAAAAAAATTATTATTCAGACTAGTCTTTATGGACTATCGGATGTTGAAAAAAAAAAATAACCCTTACACACACATATATGTATATATATGTTGTTTTTGATTATAAATATAGTATGGAATCTTTTATCCTGAAACCAGTTAACCAAAAATCTAGCTATCCAGAATCATATTTCTAATAGTCTGTTTTCGGAATCATTGCAGAAAAAATTGTCATACATTGCCAATTTGAGATATGCATTGCTTGAGACAATTGAACAAATGCTTGAGACAATGGTTAAACTTTATGCCAGCTTAAAGGAAACATATTAATTATATTTCAGATGATTTGATTTTTATGCAAAGGAAACAAATGAATTTTTGTTTCTAAGGAATTCCCATAAATTTCTTACTTTCAAATTCTGATTAACTTTTGATTTTACTTACATCTGATTCTTAATTCGAGTAATCTAATAAGGAATTTTAAATTAACAATAATGCCACAACCACATATATTCCACCAATTATATTGCTTTAATACCCAATCAGTTAACCAAGAAAACTAATCCACAGTACATCTGGCTCTACCATTTTGGAAAAATGGTTCTGTACTGTATTAAATAAAATGTTAAAATATTGGACCCATTGCTTGTATGCCTAATTGTTTTCGCTTATGCCATTTTCCTTCTCATCAAGCCTGCTATAAAAAAGGAAGTATCTATTCTTGTTTTAAATTATTTTCAGATATATCTAGAACCATTTTAGATCCTTAATGTATAGATTTAAAATAAATATACAAATTTATGTACAAATAAACTCAATATTAGTTTGCTCAAATGGCTTACTGTTTCTAAATAAATATTTTATTTTGAAATTTATAACTTGTATTTATTTCTTATTTTGTTATTGTAAAATCTACCATTATATAAGTAGAAATTGAAACAGAAAACTAACATAAAATATGCTATAAATAAAGATTTAGTGCCTTATAATGTCAGAATATTATGAAAATATTTTTTGTTTTATTTCATTGCTCATTTGAGGTGGGGGAAAAAAGGTCAGAAAAAATTTAGTGCAGTAATATAAAATATCTAATACTTAAAGTTATCTTAACTTTAGCAGAATTTCCTTCAGGCAGATTCAGGAGGGTACTGCAACCCTCCTGCTCTTTAGTTTATGTATTAGTACCCCTCTTGTCCCTTATTAAAAAATTTAGCACCCTTCTTGCCGCTCAATTCCCCCCCCCCCCCTCCCCCAAAAAAAGCACCTTTTTTGCCTTTCATTTTTGCATTAAAAAATTTGCTTGCATAACAAAAACTGGCTCAATATTGCCTTGAAAGGCTTTTAAAAATACAAATATTTACCTTAAAAAATCTGAAAAATAAATTAAAGAAACTGAAAAGTCCCCTTAAGAATCTAAAACACGCCCTTTAGAATTAAAAAATTGCTTTTTCTCACTAGCAGGAATCTGCCCTTTTTTAAACATAATTGAAACTGCTTTTATTGTTTTTAATGTATGTATATATTGGTATGCCCTTGAATTTTGCCTTAGGCTGATTATAAATGCAGTGTATTATTACAAAGATTTTACTAATCTTCATTATAAAATATAACAACTGCATATCGTCAAAAATTTACACAGCTTGGTGTCAAGGTCTTTGGAGATTTCTGAATCTTTCAGATTTTAAATCGTTGCTCTCTATATATTTTTTAAAAATCCTTATCAAAGGAAAATAATTACGTGATACAACAAATAATTCATTTAAAAAAATAATTTATTTAACCAATATTTGATAAACTATAATTATTATTACAAATTATAACTTTTTTATTAAGCAAATCAAATAAATAATGGTTTAACACACTGAGTGCTACGTCAATCACTGGTGACTGACACTGAACTTCCCATTTGGGCTGTGTCAGTCATTGATGACTGACAGTCTAAAATATGATATAAAATTAAAACAAATATATTGTTTTCAATAATTACTGAAAATTTATTTAAAGTTCACTTAATTTTTACTTGTTACAGGATTGTACTTGCTTAATAACTGCTTAAAACAATGTAAATTTCTTAGTTCTATATCACATTTTACACTGTCAATCACCAGTGACTGATGTGGCCTAAACAAAAAATTCAGTGTCAGTCAATGTGTTAAAGTCATATATTTTATGTCTCAAAATCTTTTTTTTTTTCTTTGGACTTTCGTTTTTTGAGCTCGCAGATAATTGTTATTTCTTACCTAGTCACAAAACTCAGTATTACTGAAAAATTCAAACATATATATCTATGGCCAAATGCTTCATCAATAATGAATTTTCCCGCACCTTCCTCCAATGCAGTAATTAAAAGTTTTGATCAGTGAGATCTCAAATTTTTCCAGGGTTGCTACAGCACTGGAGAAGCTGAAAAAGTCAGGGAATTTGGAAATTGATCAAATAAATTGGGGAAATGTCAGGGAATTTCATTATTTTTTCCAAAATTTGGAAAAGTCAGAGAATTTTATAAAATTTGGTTGTAATGATCATGAAAGCATAGTGTTTGTTATACCAGAAATAAAAATATTCTATAGTTTGGAAAATTCCATTTAAAAAAAATCCAGCTTTGTTTTTTGTTATTCCCAACTCACTCCCCATCCACCATAGCACATAGTGTACAGTTTTTAAAACTCATTATTACAGATTTTAAAATGTCTTCTAGCATTGTTTTTTATTTTCAAGTTATAATAAATAATTATCACTAGGCTCTATCTCCCCATTTTAGTGTATGCTTCATCTCTCACTTTTAGAAATACACTTTTTTTGGACATTGGGGATTTTTTAATTAATCGTGTGTAGTTTTGGTGGATTTTGGAGTAAATTATAGCTTAATGCACAAATATTAAACTGCATGTTTTAATAGTTTGTTGAAAACTTACGGTTATCATAAATTATTAAAATGAGCATTCTATTTGTCGTCCTCAGAATGATTTTTGTGGGAAGAAGACAGGGAATAAAAAAAAAGAACTGTTTAACATCAAAATTCAGGAAAAAAGTCTTTTAGCGTAATGCAATATTTGTTTTACCCCCAGTGCTTCTAATATACACTATGCACTAGACTAGAATTTTTGTGAAATATACCTGGAAAAGTCAGGAAATTTCATTCTCCTGTATGTGTAACATTCCTGTCTTCCCTTTAAATGTTAAACCTATGTGCATGAAATGCATTCATATTTTAAAAATAATTCCATTACTTACGTATTAATGTCACCACAGCAAAAGTTGCGCTAATGTGCTAATAAAGAGCAATCTTGTTCTTTGCGCACGCACATGTTTATCTTTTGGATTGCTGATTTTTTATGTCGTTTTTTAGTGCTTTTTTTACTGCTTTTTAGTGTCTTTTTTAGTGCTTTAGTGCTTTTTTTGCTCATTTTTGATGCCATTTTTAATGAAGAACAAAAGAATTGCTTTTTATTAGCGCATTATTGCAACTTCTGTTGCGGTGGTGTTAATACGTAAGTACCATATTTTCTTGGGAAATTAATATTTGTTACTTCTTTTATCTGTGTACTTTCTTTAAAGAATGTCTCACTTTCTCTTTTACTTGCTAAGATGTTTCTAAAAAATACACTTAATTTTATTTCAATTGTCAAAATCCTATTTACTTCAACTACTCTCAGTTTTTTAAGATATAAAACCTTAAATTAAGCATATACATTACTCTCTAAAATCCTCAAATCTGAAATACACTAGCATTTAAAATCTGTACATCATCATATATGTAAACAATGGAACTTTCAATTCAGATGGAAGGATAAAATTACAGAACTGTTTAGCTTTATAACATTCTATATATATTTTAATATGTAAATTTTCATAATATGATTGAACTTGTGGTTTTCCATGAAGGAATATAAATTTATTTCTGAAAAAAAAAAAAAAAAAAAAAAAAAAAAAAAAATTAAGATATTGCTGATATCACTGGTAATCACAATCTTTACTCAATAAATTTATGCAAATCAAGCTTTTTTGGTTATTAAAACTGACTGCCATATAGTTTTGAATCATCCTGTATGTAAATAAAATAATTTAAAAAACAATTCTTTTTACAACATCCTAATAACTTCAGCTATAAATCTTTAGAATGGTAGATTGTAAATGGCTTTAGTTTAAAACTGTTATGTTCTTAAAAGCAATAACTTTTTTAATAAAATATTCTCAGTATAATATGAATTGGCATATTCATTCTTCAAGATATTAAAACTGTACAGAAGTAAATAAATCAATTTAACTTTTTAAATGTTAATTAAAATAAGAAAATATAACATTGATCTGTTTAAATTTTTGCATACTAAAAATTTCATTATTAAATCAGCATAAGAGTGGTCTACTGTAATTCTTTTTTGGGAATTATATACCATGTAGCCATGGAACAAGAAAATACTCCATAACATTTTACAAACTGAATATTTTCAACTGAGCGAAAAAATGCCCAGTCTGGGAATTAAACCCAGATCCTTGGCTTACACTACTAATGCTCTATCATTTTCCCTTTCTGCAGGGTTGGCAAGTTTCTTCCGCAGTGGAAAAAACCATGGTAAAAACCAGCCAGAAGAAATAGGTTTCTTCCAAGTGGAAGAAATGAAAGAAACTGTTTTTCTTTAAAAATTTACCATATATTTTCAATTTTGTAAGATATAATAAATATCTTCTTCCTATAATCTTATATAAATTAATTTCACTGGACCAAAACAAGTTTAATTAAGTATATATGCTAAATTAATAATTAACATTAGCTTTTTAGCCAAGATATCACACACAACACTTATCCAGAGATCTTCAAGCGTTGGCTAAATGCAAAGAAATTTTATCCAAAATAGACAAAATCAATTAATTGTTATCCATTTCAATTTAACCAACACATTTTTTCATTATTTAAATTTCTGAAACTAGTAGTAAATAGTAGAGATTCTTTACTAATCGTAGAATGAAACCCATTTAAATAAAAAAAAAATTTATTTACATCAGTTTTATTAATGTAAGTAATGTGCAATAATTGTTTTCGACCCATAATCCGAGTTTTGCCAAAAATGTGGGCGAAAATTCAACTAGACCGAAACACTCAGTATTCCAAAAATCTTGTTTCTTCCTTTGGAAATTTTTCAACATTAGTCACTGATTTAAACTGTATCTGCTCAAATGAATGTATTACAATGAACTTCATTGTTTATAATTATCAGTCATGAATTATCAATCATCTCGTAGAAAATTTTTAGTTTAAACTGCATTAGATTTTAAATATTCCTTGAGAAAGTTCTAGAATAACAAAAGATCATTTACAAAAATCATTATAGTTGAAAAATCAAAGTGTCTGTGTATACCTAAAACTAAAATATGTTTTAATTAAATGAAATTCGTATAATTAGAAAATCTTTGTGTCATGGATGAATTACGAATGCCTATGAAAAAAAGTTTTTGAATTATTAACAGTTGTACATAATTAATAAATACTATATATATAATTAATTTACAATTATGTATATTTATGTATGTATTAATTACTTTAAAACAAACAATTTAACCCTTTCACCGTCCAAGGGTTTTATGTATTTTTATAAGAATGCTTGTAAATTGCAAGATATTTATATTAATTAATCACAGTTTGATGCTATAATATCTTTAATATCACTTCTTTCTTTGTACGATTCAAAATAACATTCCGTTTAAAATATGTTTGTCTGCAGCCATTTAAATATGATTTCTAGAAACAGAAAAAGCCGGGACAAACGGTTAAAAGGTTAATTACATTTTTTTTTTTTTTTTTTTTTGATGATATCGTTTTCAGCCAAGAAGTAGGAAGGTCACCTAATTTCAGTTTTGACCTTAAAAACCTGTTTTGGTCTATCTTTAATAGTAAAAAAAAATAATTATAATCTTTATTTTTCTTAGTACAATGAAACATAGTATAGCAAAAAAGTTTTTTAGCAGTAGGATGCTGCAATCAATTGCACATCTTAAATTGGATGAAAGCAAAAAAATCCTACTCCTCAAGATAGTTTAAAAGCATTTTGACACACCCATAGATATTTTTAGAACACTCATCTTTTAAAATCAACATTGCAATATTCATGCTAGATGAAAAATATGAAAAAATACAAATTTATTTATTTACTGTGTTGCACAGTTTAAAATAATGCACTTTTATATGAAAATAATATATTTTATATGAAAAATAAACAATTTGTAGGTAGTTTATTTTTTTATAAATGGAGCCATTAATAAATAAAAAAGAATGATGCCCAGTTAAACTGATGGCATAGAGCTCATGGGCTATGCAGACTAACTGTATATTACAGCCTTATATAATAATGCCCTTCGGAAAAAAATAAGGAAGGAAGTACCCCCCCCCCCCCAAATTTTCTTTCTTTATACTTATCAGCCCCAAAACTAATCAGGGATACGCCTTATCATATAATAAACCTGTATCAAAAATTTGAGGCAAGTCAAATAATTCTGCATAAAAACCCATTTATGTAATTTAAGAACCCCATTCCCTCCTTTATAATTAATCATTAAACCTCCAAAATTGTTCAGAAATTCAACTTATCAGAAAAAACCTACATCCAAAATTTAAAGCAAACCGGATAACTCTGCATAAAACTCTATTTAGCTAACTTAAGGGGGAGATAATCTCCCGTACCCTCTTTTATAATTAACAAAAGAACATCATAACAAATGGGCAAAGCTTCTTATTACTATGAACCTGTATACCAAAATTGAAACAAATCGGTTAAATCTGTTTGAAAAACCATTTACATAAATTATGAGGGGTAGTTTCCCCTATCCTCCCTTTATACTTATCCAGTAAATTCCAAAAACAAATCAGGGCAGTGCCATTTCAGAATAAACCTTTATACAAAATTTGAAGCAAATTGATAAATTTTGCTTCAAAAACCTAAATTAAAACGGGAGGGGGGGGGTTACACCCCCCCATTCCCCCCTTTTTCAACTTATCCACTGAACATCCAATACTAATCATGAAGGCATCTCATTAGAATGATCTTACATCTAAGATTTGAACGAAATCTGCTAATTCTGCAGGAAAAACCTGTTTATATAAATTAAGGGGAGGGGCAATAAACCCGTTCTCCTTCTTATACTTATTGAATGAACTCTTAAAACTAATCAGGGAAGCGTCTTATCATAATAAGCCTAAATCCAAAATTTCATGTAAATCAGATATTTTTATCATGAGTTATCGCGTTACATATGTAAGAATGTACGCACGTACATACATACATACAGAATGGGCGGGCACATAAGCTTTCAGGCTTTGATAGCCTGTGAGCTAAAAACTCCATCTCTCTATTTTGAGAGTAATAAAAATCCATCACCTGAAAAACTCTGCTGAACCTGAAGTTTGTTGTTAAAAAAATAACTTATCTTTGCAAAAATATTTTTAATAATAATTAAATTTTCCAATTAAGATTTCATGTAATTATACTTTAGTTCTTTTACATAGTTAATATACTTTAACTTTGCGCATTTGTTTTAGTTTCTGGTGGTTTCTTCCATTTCTTCCAGTTTCTTCCTTTTTTTTCCACTTTCTTCCACTGTCCTGGAAGAAACAGGTTTCTTCCGGAAAAAAACCAACCCTGCCAGTTTGATTCCTAGGTTGGGATATTTTTTCGCTTGTTGGAAATATTCGAATTGTATGACAGCTTTACTAATTAGTTTGATTGTATTTAAAATAGTAGCTTATAACATTAAATTTCATAAAAATGATTATTGATAAAATTTACAATAAATGAATTGATGCCTTATCTTTAAGCTTCAGGTACCTTATCCTTTCTTACTTATAGTCCAAGAGCTGACAGCACAAAACCCTATATTATCAAGCACAAGAAAAAATCCTTTATTTTATGGAAGAGTAGTAATAGGGGAATCTAATAATCCATGTCTGCCAGAAGTAAAGTGACACATAAGCCAAAAATAGGTACCACTATTGGTTGACTTATAGGTTTAGCATTGTGCTTTCCTGCACCCAGTTTTCCATGTTTTCACACTTTTGATTGTAGGACAAACACAATGCTAAACCTACGAATCAACCACTAGTGGTATCAATTTTTGGCTTATGCACCACTCCACTTCTGGCAAACATGGATCATTAGATTCCTCTATTACTGCTCTTCCATAAAATAAAGGATTTTTTCTTGCGCTCAATGACTTAGGGTTTTGTGCTACCGGCTCTTGGACTATTATTTTTATTAACAAGATAGTTCAGCTTCTAAACAAAGAAAAATATCCTTTTGGTAGCCAAAAACAACAAAATGAATAAGTTCCAATTTGTCCATATGATTTAAGGTTGAAAATATTCTTTAACATACTGCTATTGATGAACACAAATATGAAATAACAAGTTGGAAATTGCATGTGAACGTAGCAAGTGAGGTGCGTTTGTACGACAACGAAGTTTTAAAAATATTCAAATCTTGCTGATATAGTAGAGCCTACTTCGGATACAGTATAGTAGTCGAAATCTTTTTTGTGCTCCTGTAAATATACAGAAAGTAATTTTTATTACACCTCAGAAACGTATATCTTATTCATAAAATGTGAAATAGTTGAATATAATTAAAACACGCCCCAAACAATGTTTCCCCGTATAGCATTATGTAGTGGAATACTTTTGTGTGGCCCTGTAATTTAATAATAAAAATTCTTTGCATCACAGATTGTACAGAATGCATATTTTAGTATATATTTCATAGATTCATGCCAATTCTATTATGTTCGAATGAGTGTAACATCATAAAACATTTATCACATAATCTTTACATCATTTATCTCATAATATTTACATCATAAGCATTTGAAACTTTTTTCCCATTGACTGTAATGTAATAGAATACCTTTGATTGTCCCTGTAAATGATTTATGCATCCAACTTTCATAACATTTGAAATGACTCAATAAAATTACATAATAATTATATGTTTTAAATTTCAAACGATTAAAATGCATTTGAAATTTTTTCCCAATTGACTGTAATGTTACGGAATCCTTTTGATTGTCCCTGTAATTGATCTATGCATCCGATTTTCATAACATTTGAAATGACTCGACAAAATTACACAATAATTATATGTTTTAAATTTCAAACGATTAAAATGCATTTGAAACTTTTTTCCCCATTGACCTTAATGTAATGGAATCCTTTTTATTGTCCCTGTAATTGATCTATCCATCCGATTTTCATAAAATTTGAAATGACTCGACAAAATTATGTTATAATTATGTATTTTAAATTTCAAACGATTCGGTTGGATAGTTTTTGCGTTGTTATATACAGACAGACAGACAGACGGACAGACTGAGCGACAACAATAGGTGCTACGTATTTACATAATTACGAACGCACCTAAAAAATGCTAAAATGCATACATTTTGAAAGGCTGTTCTGTTGTGTCCCATGTTCCCTCATGATTACAAAATATTTTTTCGGATTATGACTTTTTACTGAGAAATATGAGAATAACCAATTTTAAAGTAATTACTCAAGTTTTGGATATTAAAAATATACCCAAAAAATAATTGTCTACCCTATGGGTATTTAGATTTATCCGTCGCATGTCACTGTATATACAGACAATAAAACTAAACTTCTGTTATTAGAAACAGTACAAATACTAAAGAACAATTGGAAATCCTTTTATATTATCATTTTCCATCAAATGTTTGTAAACTGGATAATGACTCTATAAACATATCAAAGAAAAATTTTCATTTAGTGCAAACATAAACAAGATGCTGTATCAACAATACAACAGTATTTTTTATTTTATTTAATCTATTCTGTAATGACCATCAATTAGACTTCTTTAAATTTTGAGGTGCCACCTTTTGCTAATACTTTTTTTGTGTGTGTTTTTTAATCATTGAAAATCTGATTAGATAAGACAAAAATTTCTGTTTAAAATTACTGCTACCCGTATTCAAGTACTATAATTTCCAACCTATAATCTGTAGATTATAATTAAATAGATTTAGTAATAACTACTAATAAATAAATTTAGTAGATGTTAACAGCCTCAAAAATTTTAAGTGCAGATTATCTGTTTAAATTGTTTTAAAGCAAAGTTCATGTGAGTTAGCCAGTTTCTATTGACAGTTATAAAATAAAAATGTAAAAACCTATCACATGATTGTCTGTTATCGACTGTTTGCAGTATTGCTCATAATTGGTTCAAATATGACATTATTTCCTAGTGGGAGTGGCTTCTAATTTTTATATTATATTTTTTCTGCCTATTGGCATGTTTCTGTGAAGTTTCTCACAGACTTCTCATATTTTTCCTCTGAGGTGTTTCTCAACTTAACTCTTTCATAAATTGCAATCTCAATCATTTAACTGAAACAAAGAATTATGAAATGTAATAATGTATTGATATCATGTTGAAAGTTACAATAATGTCTGAGAGAGAACATGTTATTTACTGCTGACAATGCAGTGCGAAAGGGAGGGGGGGGGGCAGTCGTCCCAGACGCAGAAATTTAAGAGGTGCCAAATTTATACTACCAACGTCTTTTTTGGCCTGTCACAATAAAAAGTTGGGAGTGGGGGGGTGGAAAATTGCATCTTTGCCCTGGATGAAGTTTTCTTTTTGCAAGCCCCTGACTGCAGAATTTAAACTGAATGCTCTATAAAAAGTGAAAGATGTTAAAAATGATTTAAAAATAGCAAATATTATAGGATTTCTTTATTCTCAAAATATTCTGTTTTAGATGTAAAGTTCAATAAAAAAATAAGTACTTGTATTTTCTAACTTGTAATTATTTTATATCTATTTATGTGCAATTATTTTATTACAATTATTAATTAAATAGAGCAACTAAATAGGGAGGTAGTTCATTAGTAGTACTTTGGAATGTAGAAAACAGTGAGTAATCCTTGTATAGTCTATCGTATTTTGTATAATCTGCAGATTATATGCCAGTGTGGATTATCTCCTGAAATTTTTTAATAAAGGCTCAAAATTGTGGCTGTGGATTATAGGCTGGAAATTATATTATTTTGTACGCTTTATTTTTGGCACCTATCGCAAAGAGATTATTGCACTAGTTTGAGAGCTAAAGATCTATAATAATATGTATTTGTGGTCTTGATTAGTCTCTTTATAATAAAAAAGTCCACTGCTTAAATTTAAATTTCTGTATTAGCTGTTGCCATTTAAAGTTCGGAGAAGGGGCATTACCATTAAGCATCTATTCTCTTATTCATCTTAACAATAGTTCTATGAATTAATGTTTTGCTGTATATATGTTCTAAATGCATTGCATATATTACAGAAGTGAAAATTATATGGTTCTGTATAATTTTTTAATTATTATTTTAGGGTTATTATTATGGCCTTGAAAAAATATTCCAGTCATCGGGCTTATCTGAAAGTACAGTTTCACTATCGCCTGAGAAAAAAGTAACCACAGAATCATCAATGCAGTTAGGAACTCTATTTACAGATCTACCCACCTGCAATAAGGTAATTTTATTTTGTTTTTTATTCTGAAATGTATCTTATAAAAATATAATGATGTAATGAATTTGGCTAAATACCCATTGTTCAGCCAAATTTTAGGTCATTATTGAATATTAAGCATCTGAATAGCAAAATTTTAAAATGTATGCATTTTGATTATATATGTGTTATTTATTTATGTATATTCATATATACTGTAGTCATCAAAATTAAAGGATAATTAGAAAAGATATGTTCACGAAGTTAATGTTGCAACCTAAGTCCAATGATGAATTATTTATGTTAATTAAATACTACTGAACTCAAAATTGCACTTAATCTATGCATACATTAGAGTTAGAAATATGCAAATTAGGTGATTGACAATGTGGTGAGCAAATTACTTATGTTGGAATTCTGTCTGTAGTGTTGTTTAAAGCAAATGTGGTGTCTGAGAATGATCAGTATTCATTAGTTATGGCTCAAAGGCATCACTTAAGTGAAGATCAAAAAGGACAATTAATTGGTAGAATCAAGGATGGGTACACAAATGAAGGTTGTCCAAGATTTGAATATTTTTCAAAGTGTCATATCAAGAGCTCCAAGTCTCATTTTAAGCATTGGATCCGTTGCTAGATCTGCGGGTTAAAGGTGACCAAGAGCAAAAGTGCAATTTTGTATTCAATAGTAGTTAATTAACATAATTGATACATTGGGCATTGTTGCAACATTAACTGAGTAAGCATAATTTTATTCATTATCCTTTAATTTTTATGACCAGTGTGTGTCTTTCTGTAATATATACATTAAGTTTTAAAAGATCAACAATAAAGCACAAATTAAATTGGATATCTTTTGTTATTTGTATGTTTAAATTTTTCGACAGCATTATGTATTTTTCTAATGTTTCAAACAACTCCATGCTAATAGTTAAACCTGACTTTTATCAAATCTAAATTACTAATTGCATAACTTAATCTAAAGATACATTCAATTCATGTATGTTTTATCTAATATAAGGGCTCATTACCATTGCTAAATATGTTTTTTAAGTTTTATTATTATTCATATTCAGTCGTGTCTCTCTGTAACGAAACTCTATTCAGCAAATTTCTCTATTTAATAAAATTTTTAGTAGGAACAGTAATTTTTTTCCATGGTTACATTAAAAACAATCTCTATTAAGAAAATTATGTATTTCAATTTAACGAATTTTTTTCAGAAATGCTCCTTCATTTGTTCAAAAAATGCAACAAATTGTTTGTAAAAATCCTTGACACATTATAGATTGGATTCATGCCTGGTGGAGATAGACTTTCTTTCAAACAAGATAGGCATTCATTCGGTTTTGGAAAAGATCGAAAACACATGCATTGTTGGAAAATATTGACGCTTGCTTGCTATTGGAGGAGCAATTGTCACTAAGCGTCCAAAAAGATAAAACTTGGGTCTGTGGTCAAAAGCTATGGATGGGATCAGAGAATCAAAGAAAGGGTCTTTCTTTTTGAACAGGTTTTCATTTACTTAAACTAACTGTTGTTACCCTTATAGTTTACAATGGATGTTTGTTATTTGTGTCAACTCAGAGCATTCTTTAATGCAAGACATAATTTGAATAAAGAATTTTTATTAAATGTCATTGAAGATGTGCAACCTTTGTGGCAAATGGGAGAAATTCTATAAAATGAAATAAAATAAAGATGCATTAGAAAAAAGTAATTCTTAAATAAATGATCATAGTTATTGGAAATAAAGCCATTCCATACATTAAGCAAGAATATTGAGGAACTTTATAGAGTTTAGACTGAAAGGAGAATTTACAATTGTTTTAAAAAGTTCAATTTTTCTGAACTAGAAGATTTTGTAGATCCTGATAACAACGATAATTGACTAAAAAGAGAAATTGAGAAAAATTAAGCGTTGAAAAAAAATAGCTATCTTTGGCTTTTTTGAAGGTGAATGACAAAATAAACTCGTTGTGTAGTATCACACTAATGATGATTTTTTTTAACAATGCTGGTAAAAAAAAAAAAAATTAATGGGCATGAAAGTTAAAACAAGAAAAACAAACCCATCACGATAAATATATTTTTCGTCAAAAGGAGAGGGCACCAAAACAAAGGAAATGAGTTGCATTGAAATCTACATTCCTTGTTAATGTATGTAAAATTTTACATGAACAAAAGTTTTTAAATCAAAAGAAGTAAAAATTACAGTTTCTTCGACTAAAATTAAGTTTTTCTTATACCTTATACCACTATAATTTCAAATGAACATTTATTTCTTGTTTTTTATTCTCTTAAGTAAATTAAAAATAAAAAATTGAATTAATATTCAACATTGAACATTTTAAAACCCTAATTAAACAACTCAAAAAAAAAAAAAATAAATAAATAAATAAATAAATAAATAAATAAATTTTTTATTGCCCTGTATTCAACAAATTTTAATATATAATGAATTTTTTGACTGAACAATAGATTTTGTTGTATAGAGATTCAACTGTATATAAAACTTTTTTCATTACAATAATAATAATAATAATAAGAGTTTACAATTTCATTCTTTTATACTTAAATGCGTCAAATTATCTTCCTGCAGTCAGGATGACAAATTAACATTCCAATTAAAATGTAAAGAAATTTTTTTACTTCTACTACTATCCAGTAATATTCTTATCCTTTTATACATTTTCCAACAAAATTGAAAAGTGTTTATGAATTCCGTTTATCTGTCAGTCCATACTCTAACTCACATAAATGCACTCAGATTGCTATGAAATTCATTGATTTTATTGGATATCACTAAAGCATCTTCAATATTGAAAATGAAGTGATTATTTATGATTCATTTACAGGGACACTCAAAATAATTCTGTTACATTATGGTCTATGGGAAAAATCTTTTGCAATATATTTTAATGATATTACAATATTTAAAACACATTGAAATTTATCTATAAAGAATAGTGAACCATTTATCCAAAATATTGTGGTCAGATGTATTCTGGATAAATTACATGAAATGATACATGAAAACAAAAAAATGGTTAAAAAAGACCAAGAAAGACTTCTGACAAGTCTTATTTTTTTTTTTTTTTTTTTTAAAAATCTGTTAATACCAATTGTAACAACTGCAGAAATTAGAAAGAGACATTATTAATAAATGTATCAGTAAGGACCATCTGTCATAAATTTCACATTTTTCAATGAGTATCAAGATTTTTTTTTGCTGGGGCTGTATATTTATTTTATTGCTATGTATCATTTGATTATGTCTACAGTATTTATTTTTAGGAGATAAATAAAATATTTTTAATGTTAAAGAAATATTTTATTGCAAAACATGTTTAAAATCTTTAATTTCTTATTTCAACATTCATTCATGCTTTTAACCCCTTGGAGACGAGCAAATGGTATATGTATGACATAAGGTGCTCAGAATCTTTCATTAAGATCGCCTTTAAAATTTTATTGTAAATTTTGCCTTATTTAATTTGAACATTTTCACTATTATACTAGACAAACATTTCTGTTTTGAAAAACTGATGATAAAAGGTTAAGATCTCTGAAAAAGATGTTCATGCTGAATGGCTTAATAATGACAATTCATTTTTTATCTGCAAAAGAAAGAAAAAAGTTAAAAATGACCAATAATTTCCAAAATTTTATATTCTATATGATCTTTGGTCAGTGCATTTGTGGATTAAAGAGAGATGACTGAGTGAAATCACTATATTAATACCAATGTCATAATGAAAATTTACACCTTGTTCTTAAACTCAAAATATACAAATAAATACTTAAAAGGTGTTGTAAAAGTAGATAATAAATAATAAATAAGTAAATAATAAATAAATAGGTAAATAATAAATAAATAAATAAATAAATAATAAATAATATCTATTTTTACAACACCTTTTAAGTATTTATTTGTATATTTTGAGAGATGACTGTACATAAATTTATTATTTTAATGGGAAATCTGTTTTAAAGTTAATGCTTTTTTAATTGTCTTTTGTTGCACTCAACTGCATTGAATATCTATTTAAGAATGTTTCATTGATTCATATAGTTTCAAAAATACCAGAATTGTACAGTTGTGGGGGAAAGAAAATACCCCCCCCCTACTAACTCCTCAACTAATTATAATAGAAGAAAGTTCTGATACTGAAACAATTGGAAATAAAGTCTACTTTTAAATGAAGTATATATAAAATTTGTTTAAGGGGTCATCTACAAATCAAAATCGGACCAAATTTCTTTTTTCAGTGGTAATAACCAATTTTGACAATTATTTTAAATCTTTAGCTCAAACATTGCCTAGAAATGAAATTTCAAGTAGTTTGGATGATGAGTTTTTGAATTATTAACATTCAAAATTTAAATCTAATGTTAAATTGCATTTCCGTACATTTATTTATACAGCCAAAGTTCTATAATCCGTACAAGCTGGGGACAAAGTTTTTTGCAGATTATGGAACATTGTAGATTATAGAATGTTATGGATTATACATCATTTTATTATTCCTATACAACATTTTAATTCTATAGTCAGTTTAATATGAAAAGATAAATATGAAATCTAGTAATTAATTTAATATGCTATCTCAAAATATGCCTTTTAAATGTTATTTTATGTGAAAAAAACTTATATAAATGTGCATTTAAATGAAAATAATTACATATATTCCATAATACAGTTTCTTTTTTCCTGTTAATAAAATAAAAGAATTATATTTTAAAAAGTTATATGTTTCATTATGATTTTTTCAACTTTTTTACTATTTGTTTTGAAAAATCATTTTTTGATCCCAAATTTGTAAATTTTCTTAATTGTTTATTTCATTGTTTACATTTGAAAAGCAATGCAAATTATAGAAAATTGCAGATTATGGGTGTGCGGATTATCGATCCTTGACTGTATTTCATTAAATTAGAATACTTATGTGATAGTTTTTGTGCGTGGCTACATTACTAAAAAACCCAAACATGCATACAGTGAAGTTGTAATTTAAAAAATTATTCTAAAATTATATGAATTGCAACTTATTTTTTATGTGTATTATGTCTTGTTTTATGCGAATTTTGAATTTCAAAATTTTCTTTGGAGTAATTTTTCAAATTATAATTAAAAAATTTCATAGTGATGGTTTCAGATGTCATCTATTATGTGCAGAAACGCATAATTTGAGAAAAATATATTTTGCCATTCTATTTGAAATATGTGGGCTGGCAATAGTCAAAACATATTAAGCAAGTGACAGGGTCATATTGCAAGAAATAAATACAATAGAAGTAACATTGTCATTCTGTAGCATCATTGGCGCATCCACAGGTGGAATTAAGGGGGCTGAAGCCCCTCCAAGACCACGAGATTAAACTAACTATTTAAAGTTTTCTAAAATTATCAAAGTTTACTTTTATTATTTTCTATATATTTTGCAAAATAGAAATTTTGAAAAATACTAATATTTTCACAATTATTTTCTTATTTATAAATTTTCTTATGAAATTTGAAAATTAGCATTTTTAATATTTGCCACTTAAAACAATACTTGCTTTTTATTTATAGAAGAGGTTTAAGTCTTGAGAATTAAAATCTCCATCAAAAATTTTCAGAGCAAAAAATTTTTTACTGATTGCTCTCTTCTTCCACCACCCAATCTTCGAACTGTATTAAGTCAATAGAAAAAAGTATGTCCGGGAATGACATATCTCGTCCATTTTTTATAAAATGAAAAAAAAAAAATCGGACAGCTCGTCTATCATTCTGTACCAGATCAGGAAACTATAGACCTCTAAAATATACTAGCCCCCTCCAAAGCTTAATCCTGGGTGCGTCACTGTGTAGCATTTCAACTATTGAGTAAAAAACTTCAATTTGGATATGTTCCCTAAAATAGGCTCATTTTAAATAATTAATTTCTTTGAAACTAAAAGTGAAATGAAAATTTGTTTTCACGTGAATTGAAAAGTGTAGAATTTGTCTCACCTGGGTATTATTAATTGAAAAAAAAAGAAAATTTAACCTTGTTTTGATTTGTAGATGGCTGCCCAAACAAATTTTATATACATCATTTAAAAGTAGCCTTTATTTTCGATTGTTTGGTTCCATTAACTTTGTTTCACAATAATTCATTGAGTGGATTAGTAGGTGAAGGGTGCTTGCTCCCCCCCATCCCCCACCCTACACGCATAAAACTGTACTTCATATCAAATCATTATAATGAAATTTGATTGTATAGGGTCAAAATTCATGCTGGTATTTGTTTGCTAGATAAGCACCAAGTGCTATAACCCAACCAGTAAAAGAGCATAAACTAGCATTACACATTGCTGGTTCCAGCAGAATTTCCAACAATTCATGGTGTGTATTGGCCCACTTTGCTGGAAATAAGGATGAAATGCTTGCCATGCTTTTGTTATGCAAGCTAGCGATATAGCATGTGATGCTAGCTAGCATGGAAATCTAGCAAACATAGCAATATCTAGCATATTTTTGTTGCTGGTACAAGCATAAATTTTGACCTGGTAGCTTGAAAATAATTGAATGCTTCCATTAAATTTTCTTTTGTTTGCTTTTATTCACAGGAGTACAAAAATGTTGCTAAAGAAATTGCACGTCTGAATCAAGAAATCGATGCTCTAAAGCTGTTGCTTGATTTAAGTAAAATTGAAAACAGAACATCTAAGCCTCATCAGTGAATTTCTTCGTGGATTAAAAAAACTTTTGTTTTAGCATATTTGAATATTAAACTTTCATTTCAACAATCTTCTTTCAACAATCTGACAACAATTTCATTTCATCTTCAACATGTTGAAGATTAAATCAAATGTGATAATTATATTGTATACAAATAATAATTGGACCAATTATTTGCTGTTAAATGAAAGGCTGGGGACTAGGATCTGTAAGACTGAGAGTATGGATCTTTTCCATGTTGAATATTGGAATTTCTATAATATACATACATATAGTATTTTTTTATTATTATTGATTATTGCTATACAATAATACCTTAACATTCAATAGTATTTTATTACTAGCAAAAGCCGTGCTTTGTTTGGATTCGCGAAGCATTATTTCATAAGATAAATATTTGAAAGGAATATTACTTTTTTATATTATTTTTGCATCTTTATTAAGCAAAAATGTTATCTCATGTTTTGGCGCATTTAAATTTTAGAAATGTAAATTCAGCCAAATAACTAAAAATTTCCTCGGAATTTTTTATTTATGATATAAGGCTGGTATAAATGAAAATATTTTCGAAGCAGAATTTTACAAAATATATTTTTTTTTAATTTTTAACTAAAAGTTTTAAAGATGTTTTTACATTTTCCAATGGTCAGTAATGGCGTTCGTTCTTGCCAATAAGTGTTCTTTTTCTCGACATTTTTAAATTACTAATACATTCCAGAAATTATTTATAAACGTAGTTAATATATTTAATTTGCTTGAATTAAATTATTCTTCAATCAATTAAAATATTCTTAAATTATTCTTTAATCTTTCATTTCGAATACCAGACTTAAGAAATTTACCAAATTTAACAAAATATTCACTTTAAATAAGAAATATAAGAATTAATTTTATTTGTTTACAATTCTTTTTGTTGCCACTTTACCAAAGTGAATACCTAAATAAATAAATCATAATGTAATTCTTTTAAAATCCATAAGTAAAAACTGCGTAAATAATTTTGGCAGAATAATGAAAATATATTTTATTTAATATATTAATCATGATTCTATCTATAATTACTAACCCCATAGTTTATTTTCCTTCTTAAAATAAAAAGATACGGGTTCAATTTTTTATTTGCAAACGATTTTGGCGGAATAATGAAAATATATTTTATTTATTTAATTAATCATGATTCTATCTATAAGTACTAACCCCATGGTTTATTTTCATTCTGAAAATAAAAAGATACACGTTCAATTTTTTATTTGCAAAAATGCGTCCATAATAGAAAAAAATGTAGAATAAATTATTAAAATAATATTTTTTAAAGGTTATTCTGTAAAAAAATAACATTCTGCAAATCTACATATCATAATTTATTCTTATGTTTAATTTCAAGTCAAAATACTGAATAGATTTTTTATAAAGTGTACGACAAAATGTAACTTGAGTGGCCTAGTAGAGGATTCACTTCGCTCATCCTAATTATTGATTATTGCTATACAGTAATCCCATAACAATTGTGAGTTTTGATTATTCACAAAATAAAAAGCGTGGAACATTTTAACATTTGTGAATATTGAACTTTGTTATTCACAAATTTTGTTTTATAAAGTAAAGTTTTTTTTTTTTTTTTTTCACAAATTCTGAAAAATTTATCAGAATGGGCACATACCAACTGTGTAGCTACCATATTAGTATGTGGCCTAAATTGTGAGGAACTTCAGCCCTTGTATTGAGGGAAAATATAGATCAATAATTTCCTTTATTTATTTTATTTCTTTATTTATTTATTTATTTAAATTTTGTAAGATTAATTTTTTTTTTTTTGCAGGTGAAATATTTTTGTCAAAAATTGTAGGGGAAATTTTAAAACGACAACAAGTTCTTATTGAAAAATCAGTAGAATGCAATTCTCAACTGTTGAGGTATCTTAAATTTAAAACTCTTTAAATTAAACTCTTAAAAGTCGCAACTCTTCCTTATGTGGAATTTCTTGAATAAAAGATCTCTTCTATTAAACATCACACATCACTAAATTTTTTCACCATACACTAGCAAATAAATTTGTACAATATATTTATAATTTAAGCATGTACTTTTAATGTACAATGCTTAATAAATATATTTTTTGAACTTCAGTCGCTCTTTTCGATTAAAAAATAATAATAATTAAAACTTAATCCCTTTTTATGTAAGGGAAGATAGTTTTAACATTAATTTTAACATTTGTGGATGTTTTTTGGGAACTAACCCATGGAAATGTTAAGGGATGCTACACTATCTGGCCATTGATGATCGCCCACTTGCGATTTTAGACTTTTTGTTAAAGATCTAGAAAAATACATGAGGAATTATCCTGAAACTCTCAGTGTATAAACATAATAGTACAGGTAATATATTTCCATGAAGATTTTTGCCCGAAACTTTAGGGGACTGTCAACAAATCAAAAAAGAATGAATATCTTTTAAATAACCTTGTCAAGACTAATGTAGCAAAAGAGCTCAAACTGTAGATTGTGATTAAGTGGCTTATTGTAGTAAACTCTGTTCATTTTTATGTTGATAGCATGTATACTCAGTGAGAAATTAAGGATTTTATAAAAACAGTCCCAAATTTCTCCAAAATTTTTGCTTATAATTTGCAGAGTTCTTAATATAAAATAATATTCTTTTCTGAAAATGTGACAAACAACATTGCACATAATATCCTGTAATCAGAATTTTAAAAAAATAAAAATTGTATAAATAATGAGTAGGTTTACTAAATAATTTTTCACTGTGCATGCGTCAACGATATCAAAATTTCATTTCCATAATATGTTAACCAAATGTATAGAGCAACTTTTGTGAAAGTCGTAAAATCATAGCTTGAAAATTCTATAAAAATAATCGTCAATAGAATAAGTTGAAAATCCGTTATTCCCAAAATGAAGCAAAAACAAGAGGGGTTGTATCCATATATTCATTGATTAGTGTCAGTATAGAATACACAATATGGGACATACTACTGCATTTGGATTGGTGCATTTTGGATTTTGGCTGCTGTTTTTATAAAACCCTTAATTTCTCTACGGGTATACATGCTATCGACATAAAAATGAAGAGAGTTTATCACAATAAGCCACTTAATCACAATCTACAGTTTGAGCACTTTTGCTACATTAGTTTTGACAGGGTTATCATAAAGATATTCATTCTTTTTTAATTTGTTGACAGTCCCCTATAAAGTTTTGGGGAAAAATCTTCACAGAAATATATGCCCTGTACTATTATGTTTATACAGTGAGAGTTTCAGGATAATTACTCATGTATTTTTCTACATATTTAACAAACTGTCTAAAACTCTTAAGTGGGCGATCATCAATGGCCAGGTAGTGTATATTAATAAAAGTATTTTCTGTATGTGTGTGTTTGTTGGAGACAATCTATCAGACATAGACATTCAAGTATGCAAATTTGATTCTAGATAGCCCAGCCAATTGTTTTTAATCTTCTCTTTATATCCGGAATGTGTTGTTTTCTACATCATAGACAAAATTTATATATTGCCATATTTGTAATAAACATTATAGTTTTCCTTTTTTACATTTTTGATAAGAATTTTCTACCAAACTTACAATATCCCCTAATTGTTTTGAGCAATTTATTTAATATCCATGTGTAAAACAGGATTTTGAGAAATAATTTTTTAGAAAATTTTCAAAAATATGAAATAGTATTTTTTTTAAATTAAAGAAAATAAAGCCATCAAATTTCATGTAGGAAAAAGTGTAGCAAGATACATTTATAAGGTGAAATTTTAGATATATTGGTTATCCCAGTGCCAAGCAATAAATCTGCTGGTTTATTCAATATTATATATTTCAGTTCACTGTAGTTGTTAAATAGATATTTTTAATGGTAGAAATACTTACACTTCTGCATTTAAAAGATATTTTAGCTATTTATTTCAAACTAAAACAATAAAATAAAATTAGCACTCCAATTTACTTATAGTTGAAAAAAAGATTTTTTTTTATCAGTATGTTTTAAATAATGCTTAACTGCATCTTGTTTGTTAACAATTGTTCTATGCTATATTTTAAAATCACACCAGGGCCATTTTTAAAGTCTTATTGATCCTAGTCCTTTAATTACTTTTGACATTTATCAGTAAAGATGCTACTAGAACTGATTCACTTATGTTGTTCATCCCTAAATTGTATATATGTATATAGAACATTAAAATATTTAAAGATTTTACTTAGAAGTTTCATTTAAAAATATATTGTCTTATTTATCTTGTACTTGTGTGATTTCACAATTGCAGGACTGTCACTGCCTACTACCATATTTTCAGGAATATACGCCACACCTCTGAAAATACCTTTAAATAAAACAAGAAAAGCTACACTTATGAAAATACATCAAAATATTAAAAATTATGTTATTTTCTTCAATATTTTACATTTATAAAGGGAATCCAATTTCAAACTGTTACTACAATATATACATTTTGTATTTTTTACGAAAAAATTTAATCTTAATTTATGCAGAAATTTTTTTAATACTATTTTTGTAGGGTTTTTTTTACAGTTTCACAAGGTTTTTTTTTTTTTTTTTTTTTTTACAGTTTTTTAAAATTTAATACAGAAATTCTACTTGCGTTAGTCTAGTACAATAATTATGTTCGTTGTAATTTTCCAATTATTATTATTTGTAAATTTTAGCCTTTTTATCATGTTTTAATTTCTCTTTCCCTAAAAAGAAAATAAATAAATTTTATCCTGCATTCAATAAATTCTATTTCATGTTTCATGGTGATTTTTTGATATTTATAAAATGTAGTAATATTAATAAAAAATGCATTATTACTATAACTAGTATTAATATCTTATCCTAATATAGTAAATTTTGTCCTCTTTTTAATAAAGTTTAATTACATTCATCAGTGATTTTTACATGATGTGATAATTTTTAATATTTGTAAAAGAAATCCAATTTAAAATCTTTAATCTAACATTTTGTTCCTCTGCAATTTTTGAATTTTTACATTATTTTTGAATTTTTTACGTTTTTGCAATTTTTTAAGTTTTTGTTGTGATTCACAAAAATTTTAAATTCAAGATGAGTTTATTAAAAAAAAGGAACATGCTTTTTAATTCCAAATCATCTGAGTTTTCGAATTAGTGTAAAAAACATCCCATGAATAAGTCAGAAAGATTTGGGTTGTTAAATAAACAATTGTTCAAGCAGCAAACTGAAATAATGAACAGAAAATGAACCTAAAACAAAACTCTTCTTTACTTTAAAAAAAAATATATATATTTTTATTATTAATTGACCGATTTTGTTCAAATTTTCAGTTATTGGCAATAATAATAAACTTCCAAAAACCATGCTTTGTTTGGATTCGCAAAGCAATATTTCATAAGATAAAATGTGCCAAAACATGAAATGTTTTTGCTTAATAAAGATGCAAAAATATTTTGAAAATACGTTGTTACTTTCAAATATTTAATTTTAGCTAATTCCATAAATTGGATTAAATTCAGCCAAATTGTTTTTAAATGAAAAACATATTAAAAAGGATATTAATAGTAATTATTTCTTGATATATTTTATTTGATTCAATTTTCAACCTTCTCATTTGACTAACACTTTATGTAATGAATTTAACAATTCATTTTATTTGTTTATTTGCCACTTTACATTTTACTTTTATTTTACTTTTTATTTTACTTTTCTTGGCACTTTATAAATACAGTAGACTCCCTCAAATCCGTACTCCTAAAATCTGCAACTCTCTAAAATCTGCACATAATTTACGGATGTAAACAATGAAACATTCAGTTCAGAATAATGTTCAAAATTTGACTTTTTTAGTTTTATATAAATTCCATATATATTTTTTTTATTTATAATTCTTGTTAAGGTTATTGAATTCATGTTTTTTCATAAAGAAAGAATAATTTTTTCCTGAAAAAATCAAGATATTGCTGATATCATTGGTAATCACAATCTTACTAAATATATTAAGGGGGCTCAAAGGTTGAAAACTTTTCAAAAAATCAATTTTTTTATGATCTAGTTTGATTATTCAATTAATTCTTAATTCAATGCAAAAAACCGCATAAAAATATTAGCATTTTTAACTGGGTTATAAGCATTTATGTATCAATATTTACATAGCCGCATCCATATAATTTCAACTTTAAGTCGTGTTTTCTCAAAACTTGATTTTTGATGACTAACACCAAGATTTTAAAAAAAACTATTTGATGGAATGGCTTAATTTTTTTTTTTTTTTTTTTTTTTTTCATGCATATAACATCATTATCTAGATTATGAATTAAGGATATAACTATCACTTTAAAAAAACATTAAAAAATCTTTCAAAGTTGAAAATTTAAAAAAACCCTAAAAAATACAACTTTTTTTCCATTAAAAATACTCAAAATATTAAACTATCTAAAATATATTAATTCATAATCTAGATAATGATGTTATAAGCATGCAAAAGAAAATTTAAGCCATTCCATCAAATAATTTTTTTTAAATCTTGGTGTTAGTCATCAAAAATCAAGTTTTGAGAAAACGCGACTTCAAGTTGGAATTATATGGATGCGGCTATGAAAGTGTTGATACATAAATGCTTATAACTCCGTTAAAAATGCAAATATTTTTATGCAGATTTTTGCATTAAGTTAAGAATTCAATGAATAATCAAATTAGATCATACAAAAAAAAAAAATCGATTTTTTGAAAAGTTTTCAACCCCTGAGCCCCCTTAATGTATTAATCAAGCTTTTTTAGTTATTAAGTCTGGCCAAACCTGAAATAAAGCTTCATTATTTTATGATCCTGATGTGAATTAGATATGTACCTTTATGAGGCAAGTTTTATTGAATAATTTAGGAAAAAACATTTCATCTTTATAATAAATATTTAATTGTACATTATTGATTATTAACTTGACCTTTGTTTTTATCATTTTAATAATTTTAAAAATTATCTAATTTTTTATTATTTTAGTTTATTATTTATTTTAATATTTTAGTATATTTTAAGCATTCATTATACTTTTGATTTCATTATTATTTACATTAAAATTACTTTAAAAAATATATAAACAAAGCAATGACCAGAAATCTGCAAAATTCTAAAATCCGCACAATCTCTGGTCCCAAGCTGTGCGTATTTGAGGGAGTCTACTGTATGTATACATATTTTTTAAATGTGTGTATCATCTGCATAAATGATTTCACATAATAAGAATAAATTGTGTATTTGAATTCTAAACCTTGAAAAACATTTTTATGATTGAATGTATATAACTTAATTTTGACAAATTTTAATTCATTAAAAATATGCTATAATTTTCATAAAAAAGGGTATTTTAAAAATTTCATAAAAGAAATCTTGAAATTATTGTATGATTAAAAAGAATGAGCACCAAAATATGCGCTATTTCCAATCACTCTAAATAAAATATTCTATTAAATGTATATTTTCCTTCCAAATAACATACATTTTTAATATAAGGAAGGTTAATGTTCTTTTACAATTTGAAGTATAAATTCTGCAGTTATTTTCAATATTTACAATATTTCATCTTTGCAAATTTCAGATATATAAGTTCCTTTCCTTATTTAAATAATTTTAAAACATGAGAAATTTTGGATGCAACAATATTTCACTTACCTAATCATTCATTACTTTTTCATTTTTACTGACCCAATTATTTTTGTTTACAGCAAGAAGTGCACTGGTTTCTTATTTACTCCATAATTTACTTTTTTTTTTTAAGTATACATGTTTCATTTTATTTGCAAAAGTGGGTCCATAATAGAAAAAAAAAACATGTAAAATATATTAATTAGACTAATAACTTTTTTAAGGTTATTCTGTTAAAAAAAAAAATAATAATAATGTGCAAATGTACAGATCGTAATTTATTTTTAAGTTTAATTTCTTGTCCAAATATTGAATAGTTTTTTTTTTTTTTTTTTTCAAAATGCACAACAAAATGTAATTTGTGTAGCCTAGTAGAGAATTTACTTCGCTCATCCTAATTAGGCTGTATGCCAAACTTTTATTAAAATTTAATAAGTTTTAAGAAAATTATAGATACCCATGAAGTTCATTTTTAGTTTCAGTGGATAAAAAAGCCTCATTACCAATGACATGTTTGTTTATTTAGGTCTGAGAATTTGGACACTGAAAATCAGATAAGCATTCCATTGATAAATGTTTTGCTGAATAAAAAGAAAGTTTAAACCAAAAATATTTTGTCAAGCAAAAAGGAAGGAAAATAGTATTTATTTAAAACAAACTATTTTTTTCTTTACATAATACCTTTCATTAACATCTTTCTTTAATGTCAGTTTGCATTGTAATGAAAGAATAACTTTAAAGAGTGAATCCTGTGAAATTTAGGTATATGTGTCATACTCAGTTGAATTTCAAATTGAAAATGCAATCAGTATCAGTTATTTATATGAGAACACTTGCATGCTTATGTTAATATAATGGAAGACATTTTTTAAAATATCTAGCTGGCACTTCAATATTTTTATTTTGTATCATTCATTTATTTTTGCATTAAGTGGTGTAGATCAATCTTTACAAAGCCATTTTCTATTTTGATCTTTACAAAGGTTGCTTTTGATTTCCTTTGCAGTTTTAATTTTAATTTGGGTACATTTACTTTTGGAGCCAATTTTAAAAACATCCCTTAAAAAAAAAAAAAAAAAAAAAAAAAAAAAAACCTTGTAAAAACATTTGATAAATTCTATGTACAAATTGATGTTTTTTTCCACAATCCTTTAACAAAATTTGTGTGTTCTTTCCCCCCCCCCCATGATCTTTTGATAAAATTATGATATTTAGTTTTTTTCTTGATTTTCAAACCAGATACTTTCTTTTCATACGATCCTGTGATGAATTTCATGTTTTTTCCACGACCCATTCATAAAGTTTGTGTTTTTTCAGTTATACCTTGATTTAAATACACATTTTTTTCAACAGTCCTTTGATGAAATCTGCATTTTCCTGCAGTATTTCACAAAATTTGCATTTTTTTTTCTTTTTGATATAATTTACATTTTTCCCCCCCTTGATCCTTTGATAAAATTCTTGTTTTTTTCTGCATTCTTTGATGAAGTTAGCTATTTTTCTGTGAATGATGGACAAAAATTAATTTTTTTAACAACCATTGTCAAAACTTTTGTTATATTTTCATATTTTGAATTTTCATATTGATGGCTACTTTTCACAATTTTCAGAAAACTCCAAACAAAATCCTCTTTGTAATACATATTGCTGCAAAGGAGGGGGGGAAACATACCATATCCACCATTCCAAAAGAAGCAATGCACTAAGCATATTTTAAACTTTTGAACTTCTATGCTTGTGGCACTTATTCCCAAAACTATGGAAATTCTACTTCTTATGCTATATTTTTTGCACTTTAATTTTAACATAATTGTTTTAATTAGTAAATAAATCATATGAGATGTAAATTTCACCCTAGGAAAAAAACGTCTGGACCTGGGATCTCTTGAATGAAGCCACCAATTCTCTACCATCTGAGCTATTCTAATTCCTTATTGACTATAGCATCTGATTTGATATCTAAATCCTCACAACTGAGTAAATCTAGTATTCTAGTGTAATCTTAGTATCTTTTAATCTAGTGTAATTATGTATTCAGCATTTTCTGGAATTTCATTACCTGCAGTTTATTCTATTGAGCTGTTTTAGCTATCAGACCAAATCTGTAAGATTAGTTAGGGGAATTAGATCCAATAGATTCATCCGAAATAGCTCACATGGTAGAAAGTTGGTGACTTCAGCCAAGATATTTGAAGTTTGAACGCTAGTTCATACATTTTTTACCTGGTTGGAAATTTACGTCTCATTAATCATTGTTTGAAAATATTATACTTTCCAAATTATCATTGACAAATGATCATAATGTAGTTTCCCAAATGAAGGTGAAGATATGCTTGCATTTGTGCATTACTATGAATTTTTCCAACAGCAAACAAGAAAGTTTTTATTGCACACTATTAGCTATAACTTTGATTTTCTAAAAATAAGGGGACTAAAGTACAAAATTTGTATAAAACAAAAAGTTTTATCAGAAAAGGCTGTACTTGATAAAATACAGACATCTGCACCTTTTGTATGTATAATTGTGCATATATTTTCATATCTAAAATACAGACATTTCCACATGGCATGCAAGTTTTGCGGCCCTAAGGTGTTCATTATATGTAATTTTACTGTATATATGAAAGGTACGAGTCCAATTCTAAGGTTCTTTTTTGTCACAAATAGAATTTATACAGTTTATAAGCATATTTGAGAGACTCTTGGCAGTATTAGTAAATAAGTGACTTGCTTTTTGAATTAGAAATTCATTTATTTGTCAGGTTCAATATAGCAAGTAGTCGTGAGTTCACCGTAGATCCTGAGATGTGATATTTATCTTTGTTCACATCCTAAACACATTCTAGGCAACTCAAATCTGTAGAAAAGCTGAGCTCTTCAGAGGATCACTGAGTTTTGTTTAAGAATTTAGAAATTTTCCAGCAGAGAGTCTTATTGTTTTAGCGAGCATTTTCTTTATTGGTTAACTTTATTTTTAATGATGGAATTTCTAAGGTTATACAAGCAGGGCCATCGCTAAGACTTTTAATTGGTGGGGGAGAAGACCTTAAATTGCCAAGTCAAATTTTCATATTTGCCAACTCGTTTTATAATTTTGCCAAGTTACCACACTTAGAAAATGTAATACAGTTCTTATTTGCAAAATGTTTAATAATATTTCCAATTAGAGTTGTAACTTTTGCAAATTCTATCAAAAATAGAAAATGTACTACAATTTTTATTAAAATTTTAATTAAATTTGCCAAGTGTAACAGCATTTACGAATGTTTGGGGGGGAGGCTCCCCCCCTGTCTCCCCCCTCCTTAGCGAGGCCCCTGTATACAAGTATTGCATCAATCTGGTTACACCACTATTGATAATATCCACCGTTAGCACTAATTGTTATTTATGTTTTAATAAATATCAGCTAGAAGAAAACTAATTAGGATTTGTGAATTAAATGCAAACTTATTTCGACTTATCTTCAATTATAAAGGTTTAATCTTATTTATATTCATTACATCTAATAACTGTCAAATAGGAGGAAATTTGACTGAAATTCATAGCTTCAAGATAAACTGTTAACTTAAATAATGACCTAAATTCAATAACTATTATACTTGGAAAAATAAATTACTATTTATGGCTTTAAAAATTCATTTAATATTCATTTTAACTCTAGTTCGATTTTATGGGCCCAATAAATATCATAATGTTACCTAATGCAACTATATTCTGTTTTTTGTGATTTATGGTTTATGAATTTATCTAAAAATAAACCTGTTAATCAACTTTTATTTTTTTTTAATTGATTTCACAAACATTAATATGTTTATGATGGGTATTTTTTTTATTTTTTATTTATTTATTTATTTTACATTTCATATATATTTATGAGTTAACTTAAATAATCACCTAAATCCAATAACTATTATACATGGAAAAGTAAATTACTATTTATGACTTAGAAAATTCATTTAATATTTATTTTAACTCTAGTTTGATTTTATGGGCCCAATAATTATCATAATGCTACATATACATATCTTCTGTTTATTTTGATTTGTGGTTTTATGAATTTATCTAAAAATAAACCTGCTAATCAACTTCTATTTCTTTTAATTGATTTCACAAACATTAATATGTTTATGATGGGTAATTTTTTTTTTTTTTAATCATTTTACATATATTTAAGAGTAAGGAATATATACACAAGTATATATATTCTGTGAAAAATGGTGGATTAAGAAAAAATTCTTATTTTTTTCCTTCATAAATTTAAGTTCTGGTGTGATTTGTCATACTTGTAATATCCATCTAACTGGAATTGACTGTGTTTTTTCTTATGCCAGGGATAACCGAAAAGATTTAGTTAACAAATAACTATTAAAAATGCACAAAGTGGTAAAATAAAGTGGAGGTTGGAGAGGAGTGTGACTGCACATAGTGTAATACAGGAGGCATTTTCACAAATTCTGACACTAGTGTATTTTACACCCAAAGAATGGAGAATTTCAATTTTTTTTAGATATTTTAGAAGCTTCATTTTTCTTTCTTTTTTTGTGATTTTTTTTTCTTTTTTTCACTTGTTGACTTTTGAGATAGAAAGCAGTTAAATGTTATTTTACTAATGAATACCCACCTCAAATCCTGCAAACTTATCATTTTTATTTATAATCAACCCAATACTAGAATAATCTGCAGTTCCTGATTATACCTGACCTAAATTCAAAATTTATATATCCAGTGAACTCGAATCAAACAACAATGAAAAATATTTGTCTGAAAATATAATTTAGATTTTCTTTTAAGAAATCAGAATCAAGCCAAACCTGACCAGAAAGTGCCAAATCTCAACCCAAACTCAATACAATAAAAATTTATCTTCAACGCAGAAATTTGAATTTTTATAGATCTTTACTAAAAAAAAAACAATCTGCAATATTTGTTCATGATCAAAAATAAATATTTAAATTACTCTCCAAACTAATTTCCCAAATTAATGCTTCCCAACTCCTTTGCACTCCCAGCATACAAAGAGTTTTAAAAATTTTAAATCTTTACAAGGTTTGTTTTGTTACACATTTCATCACATGAAATTTAAGGGCTTTCAAGCACCAAAAAAATAAATAAATAAATAAAATAAATAATAATAAATAAAATCAATTATTAAAATATTAAATAAGTAACGAATAATAATACACATGTTTGAATTTGTAGAATAAATACATACAACTTTTCAAAATATAAGAACATAAGGTACTTAAAATTGAACTTTACAAAAGAAAGAAAATATGTAATTTAAGAAATTACAACAACCATTTGGAAAACGATATTTTCAAAGACTAAAATTTTAGACTTATAAATAAATTCTATATTTAAAAAAATAAATAAATATCATTTTTAAGATGATCAAAACATGGTTTCTTTAATAACAGAGTCATTGCATACGCCATGGATTAAACATTAATATTCCTGGACCAATCATAAACAAATTTTAAGTAAAATTTTAGTTTTACAATTTCTGGTACTGTAAATTTTTAAACTTCTAAACGTCGCACATTTTCTATTTTTACACTCGTATAGAAGTAAAAATGTACTTTAAAATGGAATTTGTTTGAAAGCTGTTTCTCAATTTGTTTTTGAGTTATTTATTTTTTTTATAGTTCTTAATAGTCTTGTTAGTCATCGTGGCAACAGAAGTATTCTATTTCTGGATATCAAACATGGACCAATAAAAAAAAAAAACTAATAAAATCTGAACATCACAAGATTTCAGATATCTGTATTCTTGACTGACAGAAACAACTATTGGTTCCAAATGGTTTTAAAAAAGAAATCTATAATTGAAATTTTTATTATGAAAAGAAAATATAAACCAAGAAATACAATTAAGGTTTCTTTAATTCTGAATTTTTTTCTGACAATTTTAAATACATGCTATTAATGTGAATTTCCTTGTTTTAGATGGTTTTTCTACGTTCATGCGATCACATGAATAAGTTTATGTTCTTGGATGTTTCAACTTTATCAGAAAAATGGTCAGCTTCTGCATTCGTATTTCGCATTTTTTTTTCAAGATATAACTTTATTTTGTTTTAGAAAGGGTCCTTCCTCCTCAAAAGTTTTTTGTTTCAACTGTTTTGTTTTGGTCTGAGTTTTTTTTTTTTTTTTTTTTTTTTTTCTTTTTTAATGTTGCATGTATTTTAAGTGTGCAGATGAAGCAGATATTCTAATTTCTTTTGTGATATTTAAATTATTGGTATTACTAAGTTATCCCGTCGACCAAAAAATTATCGCCAAATTATAAGATTAAATGCCAATAATGGATGATCGTGAATGTCACATTTAATGTCATTAAATACGATTTACGTGTTTAAAATGTCATTAAGTGATTTTTATTTCAACTTTGTATTTTTATTATTTTACTAATTATTTGTTTTTCGTTATTTAAAATAAAAATTATGCCAATATGTGTAATTTGGCTATTAGTTTGGCGACTTGTATAATTTGGCGAAATTGGTCGACGGGATAACAGAGTAGTACCAAATTATTATATACAGTCTATAATCCTAATATAAGTTCTATAATCCGCACATGCTGGGGTCAAAGGTAAAGGTTGTGCAGATTATGGAATATTGTGGATTATAGAATGTTATGGATTATACGTCATTATATTATTCCTAGACAACATTTTAATTCTATAATCAGTTTAATATGAAAAGATAAATATGATATCTAGTGATTAATTTAATATACTATCTGAAAAAATGCCTTTTAAATGTTATTTTATATATATAAAAAAAACTTATATAAATGTGCATTTAAATGAAAATAATTACATATATTCCGTAATACAGTTTGTTTTTTATTATTAATAAAATAAAAGAGTTATATTTTAAAAAAGTATATGTTTTACTATGGTTTTTTCAACTTTTTTACTATTTGTTTTGAAAAATAATTTTTTAATCCCAAATTTGTAAATTTTCTTAATTGTTTATTTTATTGTTTACATTTGTAAAATAACGTGAATTGCAGAAAATTGCGGATTATCGATCTTTGACTGTATTTTCCCAGACAGCTTGAATTATTATGGATGACATGCTGATAAATATAAGATGACTCTTTCAAATTTTCTACATTTCAAGAGATACTTATCCGTGGGAGAGTATAAATGCTGTTTTAATAATCTTCCATATCTTCTCGTATTTGTTTCCAGAAAACAGGGGTCAATGCAGGAGTTTTTTCTTAAGGCCCATTTTTCAAAAAGTAAAAGATATTTTTGTGAAATTTATTATATTTTTATGAAAAATGACATTTTGTAATAAAAGATAGAATCCAGTTACTGAAATTTAAACCAAGCATTTATTAATAGTAACTTCTTTAAATCGTTTTGGTAAAGTTTTCTTTTCTACTGAACTTAGTTTGAAAATTTCACATTTCAAAATCTAAGAATGAAAGTAATTAATGAAAAATATTTAATATATGATGTTTTTACAGAACAGAATTTTGTGTAGGTGCCTGTGTTATTAAAAATAGTTTTGCGAAAAGGCCTACCATGTTACGAGGAATTTTGTGAAAGGGCCTGTTTTCTTAAATGGAATTTTATAGAAAGGCCTGTTATCAGGGGTGATTCTCGTCCGAAAATTCCGAAAATTTAAGGCATCTTCTTCCGAAAATTTGAAATCGGGTTATCAGTTCCGCATAGTTGCCAACTTGTACAGTTTTGCGCGCGGAAAAAACAATTACGTAAAAATGCAAATTTCGTGAAAGGATCGCCGAAATAGCATACATTTCGGATATATTTCGTGGAAAAACGACGATTTCGTCAATATTTTTGTAAACGAACTTTGTCAAAAGATAGATAAAAAACGCGAATTTCCTGTGCGGATCGTGGAAAAAACGGCAATTTCACCAAATATCGCAGATAAAACGCTGATTTCTTCTGAAGACTGCGGGATTTCGTCTAAAGATTGCGGATATAACACCGATTTCGTTAAAAGATCGCGGGAAAAAACGCCGTTTCCGATAAAAGATCGCTTAAAAATATTTCACCAAAAGAAATTTGCAAAAAAAAAAAAACGCCGATTTCGTCAAAAGATTACGGGAATAAAACGCCATTTTCGAGAAAAAATCGCGTAAAAAATGCAAATTTTGTCTAAAGATCGTCGTAAAAACATTGATTTCACTTAAAGAAAACATGAGAATACGATTTCGTCAAAAGATAGCGGAAAAACCGCCGATTTCGGCAAAAGATCGCAATAAATCGCCGATTTTGCTAAAATATTGCTGATTTCGTCTGAAGATAGCGGGAAAACGCCGATTTTGTCCGAAGATCGCTGGGGGGGGGGGACTCGCGACCCCCCTCCCCTATTGATTTCCGAAAATGCGATATGAATTTCCGAAAAAAAAATTTTCATTCAGAATCACCCCTGCCTGTTATATCAAATGAACACCGAAAAAACTATTTAGTTGATATTGCCAAATTTATTTGGTTACATCGTTTGGTAAATTTCACTAGTTGCCTCAACTAATATTTGTTTGTATCAAGTACAACTGTTTGTTTGATTGATCCAAATAATTTAGTTAGTTTTATTTAGTTGAATAGCACCAAAATAACACAGCACAAGATTTACGCGCATGCGTAATAACCAGAAGTTTCAACTGTAACCGGCTCTGCCTTCTTGTGAAAACGAAAACAAGAAAAGTTCTCATGTAAATCAATGTGAGTTTAGCCGTATTTAGTTCTCAAATTATTTAAAAATATGGAATCCTGTGTATCATATGGCTGTAGAAATAGAACAAGCAAGAAAATTTCTGGAATAAAATTTCATCGGTAAGTATTTTCTTTTCTTTTTAGCGCCTTAATTGCTTAATTTATATAAAGCTATCCAAAGTGATATCAGTACGATTATATTATTTATAAGTTCATATATGTATACAAGTATGAATTTTCAATATTTCGGATGGATTCATGTGTTTTGTCATACATTAAATTAATTTTTGTGTGAATTTCATTGTATTTCTGCACTTCTTTGTCTAGTTTCTTCATTGTTTTCATAGTTTATCAGTGTATACGAATGGTGTTTACATTCACATCACCTGCCAGAAAGTATTTTTTTTTCTTTATTTAAATGAATTTATACTTTTTACTTTACTTAGTATTTTTGAAACTCACGCGTTTTTCGTTTCTGAATTATTCTTCTATAATTATGTTTTGTTACTATAAACATGCAATCGCTGAAGAGGGATCTATTTATTGCTATCGATGACTAGAAATGAAACAGAACTTTTTATTTAGTTTACTTTTGATTTTATAGAATACCGAGTTTAACTGAGGTAAATATTAATGGTGATTTATTATTTAATACTATTAAACACAATTTACAGTTGATATGTATACGAACACATGCTCTGTTTTGATCATGTATACGTGTGCATACTCAAAGTAGAATATTTTATGTTAAGTGAATTCACTTATAACATTATAATTACAAGGTGATAAGTAATTAGGATTCTGTACTGTGGTTGTTACTATTGCTTAATGTTTCTGGGTAATTAATATTTCAAAATTCATATTATCCATAAAGGTTTGTTTTTTTATGTAACTTGTTTTATATTTTTGTCAAACTTAATTTAAATAAACATGAAAGTATGTAGGTATAAATTTTTGGCACAGATGTCATATACACACATTTGGCATTCCCATCTGTGTCAAGGAGAAAATCTATTTAATAAGTTTATAAGAATTTAAGAATGTATTTGTTAAAAATGCAAGTTTATAACAATTGTTAGGAAAATAAAATAGGAAAAGTGAAAGATTTCGGTGAAATGTGCTGATTGAATGATACAACTGCGTGCATACAACATGGTTATAAGTATTACTATTTACGATTTATTGTGAAAATTATGTTTATTGTTTTGTTACTTATTAAGTTTATTATTTATATTTGTTTATTTATTGTTTTCATACTCTTTCATTTTTTCACATTATTTTATTTTTTATTTTGCAATCGGGCCCTGTTATTGCATGCAATTTGTACCTAAGTTATATTCAAAAACAAAATTTTCGCCAAGAAAAAAGCACATGCAAATGTGGTGCATATATGACATCTGTGCCAAATTTTTTATGTGTCTCCCTAAAGAAGATTTAAAAACAGGCATTGTTTTTAATGTTTTCAACATTTTATATTATGAAACGATGCATAAATTAATGGTTGCATTTTTGAAATTTTTAATGCCTAGAAAGTTAAGAAAATGTTTCTTTTCTGGTTGAACATATGCTCAGAAACAGAATTTTCTGTGTCAGTTGTATGCAGCACACTAAAGTTTAACTGCAATTAGTGTTAGACTTACCTTTGGATTATAACCAATTTTTCAGTAATGAAGACATTAATATTAGAATAACACATTGATGGAGTTGTTAGTGGTTTATAGTCAGAATTTCAAATATCTCGGCTAAATTATAAAATGGCCATACCAAGTGCTTTTTCTGATTTACATAAGTTATTTTTCTGATTTCTTGTTTTTCCATTTTTACTGCCTTATAAATTTAAAGATAATGGTTACTTAGTTACATTTTATTACTTAACTAATTTTAAGAATTAAAATGTCATGTTTTATTCCCTATATAAACATTTAAAATCATACATATAAAAAAACACCATTTCTCATTATTGAAAATAGTATTATAAATTATGCATATTTCATTATATATTATATTTCACAATTTATTTCAGTATATTCTCAATTAGCATATGCATGAATATATTCATGTAAGAGGGCATATATGCACTTTTACATAAAAAAAAGCGGTACTACTGGGTTATCCCGTTGACCAAAAAATTATCGCCAAACTATAAGATTAAATGTCAATAATGGATGATCATGAATGTCACATTCAATGACATTAAATAAGATTCACGTGTTTAAAATGTCATTAAGTGATTTTTATTTCGACTTTTTATTAATATTCTACTAATTAATTGTTTTTTTTTTTTTTTTTTTTTTTTTTTTTTTTTGTTATTTAAAATAAAAAATATGTCAATATATATAATTTGGCTATTAGTTTGGTGATTTGTATAATTTGGCGAAATTGGTCGACAGGATAACAGAGTAGTACCCAAAAAGCTATTCAAAAATTTAATTCAAGTTTTACTAGAACATTTTTTTTTGTTTAATTTTGTGTATTAATATCTCCTCAAATATTGAATCCTTCCTAATTTCTCTTTCAACATTGTTCATTCTATGACTTAATCTTAATGAATAATGTAAGAATGTTTTGATGTGTTACATTTTGTCATAATTAAATTAAATATATTTCTAAGAATGTTAATATAAGAAGCTATAAAATATAGCAGTTTAAAACACATTTTTTAGTATATTTTCTTTTTTTTCCAAGATTTATATATTTTTACATACAGACATAATGATTTCATAGTCTACTTTTAAACGGTTATAAAGACTTATTTATCTGAAAAATTTATAACTTTTTATTGAAATTTATATCTTTTTAGTAGTAAATAATTAAAAATGTATTAAAAATAAATGAATCCAAGTTTAATATGGATTCGATACAAATTAACACTTTAAAAAATAAAAGCCGGCTTTTTTCAATTTTAACCGGCTTTTTTTTGGCCTGGCTAAAAGCCGGCAACCCTGATAATTTATATATTATAAATTAAACAGAAAGTAATGTAAAACAATAATATTCTTAATTTCATGTTCTATCCATCAAGAGTTTGCAATATGTAAGTAGCTTTGTACTTGTATTTTTTCTTTAATTGTAATAATATAAAAGTTAGTACACAAAAATAAATGTTTTATATTGCAGATATTATGAGAGGAGAAAGAAGTACAATGGATTATGATCATAAAATATAACCGTACTATTGTCTGTAGGACCTGATTATCAAATAGGCACAAGAAGCAGGTGCGTACTTCCCTTAGAAATTTTTGAAGGGGCCCAAATTTTACGTTAATTCTCCTTCATAATGCTATTTTTTTTTTCAAATTATCAATCTTACAATATATATTAAGAAATATTGGTACTTACATATTAACGCCACCACAGCAAAAATGTCCATCTTTTCTTAATACGGCCAATATTGATTACATCTTATCTTAATAACAAATTAATAAAATATTTTGTTTTCCTATTTCTTTAGGCATCATATTTTTAGTTTTACAACTCTGTCTGAAAGAAAGGAATTTAAAACTGTGTACATTGTGTGATTAAAAGAAAATGAATAATGTAACAGCATACTGTTTGAAAATGAATAATGTAACATCATAAATAATTCCAATTGACGTTTTAGTAAGCAATACAAATGTATAAGCTCTGATGTTGTAAAGGGCATATGGGGGTATATGCCGTAAACCTTCTGAATTTTTTCTAGGATTCCTTGTTGTTTGCTATTATTTTTATTATGTATGCACAGATCCTAGCAGAAAGTTTGAGACACTCATCACAGTATTTCTTTTCTGTTTTGCAGATTCTTTGTCATTGAACCTTTATTTTGCTTCATACTATGTTTACCTCTTTATTATTCCATACAAAAAATTAAGATTTATTATTAATAAAAATTTATAAAATGCTTACAAACACTACAGGTAAGTGATTTTTTGATTAATCAATGCCTCAATTGTAAAAAAATAAGAAAAATATTTTACCTACATAATTTTTTTTGCCCCTGAAATATCTGTCATAGATACTCAGAGAATTTTCTGATACTAGGCCTTGCAATTATATCTTCTTAGCCTGTAAGTTAATGCTAACTTTTTTCTCATGAAGAAACATTTAAAAACATATTTTATACGAGATGTTATTTTGAATTGCGTAGAGTCATTTGAGACTCCTAACAAGGCCCAGTTGGTGCAGGGCCTTAGGCAGTTACCACAGTTGGCCGAGCATTGTGCCAGCTTTAAACCCTCCCTATTAACAAGTTTTTAAAATATTAAAAAATCAATGAAAAAAAGGAAATCTGCCTTATTTATTTCTTTGTTTTACCATTTCATATATTTGATGTTGACAAAAAAACTATTGTTAACTGAAAAATAAATTTCAAAAAACAATCTGTTAGTTGTTTTTTGAAATTTATTTTTCCCAGGTCAGAGCCAGGAAAAGTCCCAGGCTCACATTTTCAATTTTGATCTTAATGCATTATTACATATCTATAGTAATATGTAAAAAAAAAAAAATATTTGTAAAGTATTCAAATTTTGTTTTTCTGACACTGCTAATTAACCTTTTGCTTTCATGATTTATAGTGGACTCGCATTTAATGCATCTCTATTGCATATTGTGTTGCATATTGCTCTAATGCATATTAAAACATATTGCGCATATATTAGCAAACCATGGTACCTGTATTATGAAGCTGAAGCTAAATATTTGCAATATCTCTTAAATTTACTAACAAATACCACTTTTGTATACAAAACATGATTTTTTCTGAAAAAAAAGTATTTTTTAATAAAAATGGCTTTTAAATTAATTATATACATACTTGTAAGCTATATTTTGCTTTATAACCTATAGATGCGCAGAGACTTGTTACAAAATTTTATTTCAATATCTTAGAAATTTTAAGTAATGATATTTTCCATAGACATGCACAATAAAAAAGCTATTTTCCAGAAAACTCAAATTAAGATTTTGACAGAGCACAAAAAATGATGCATGAGATTTACAATTTTAAAATTCACCGTATTTGTTGATGTTTATATATTTGTATATAAGTTATATGTTGTATATTTGTATATTAAAATGTACCTGTTCTTTATCTTTCTGTGGCTAATTAAATAACCACTTCTGTTTCAGAGAGTTCATTTACGGATTATATTTCACTTCTTATTATCGCTGAATCAAAAGTAAAGATTTTTTGGAATTCTAAATGTTTGAACAGGGCTTGAAATTCAATTTTCCATCAGAGGGGAGTCTCCCTCCCAACATTTATAAATGGAGGGGAGTTTAGCTGTTTAGGAAAGAGAGAAAATCTTTAAAACATACTGTTATTTTATGTGCTATTTGAAGAATTACACGAATACAGACATGACAAAATACCACCGAAGCAATTTTATCAACAACTCAGAATAATGAAGCAAAATGGTTTTTATTTTTTTGAAAAAAAGTATGTCAAGATTTTATATGATCTATCTAGTTTTCAAAGGGATGAATTCTCTCCCTGTGCTATTTTTTTTTTTTTTTTTTTTTTTTTCAGGTCTAGTAAATTCAGTTTTTGGTTCAGGTTGACTTTAGATTGAGTGTAAATTGCTGCAAGTTGATTGGTTTCGGGTTAATCTAATTTTTTAAAAGTTAGTTCAGTATATAATATTTTTGATTAAAAATGATACTTATAACAATAAACAGATAAGTTTGTGTGTGTATTGTTTTCCAAGGAGAAGGCTGCATTTTTTTCCGTGACCTTCTGGCGAAATTTATATCTTTTTATGATTCTGAGATGAAATTTGCATTTTTTTAGCAGCCTATTGACTTGATTCGCATTTATTCGGCAATCCTCAGACGAAATTTGCGTTTTTTAGTAGCCTTTTAACTAAATTAGTGTTTATTAACGACACTTTGACGAAATTCACATTTTTTTCTGTGATGCATTGTTGAAATTTGTATGTTTTACACTATTCTGTGACATTTCGGATTTATTAAGCTATCCTTTAACGAATTTTGCCTTCATTAAATGATCCAAAAGCGATTCTATTCTGTATTTTCCGAAAATTAAAAAAAAAATCGTCATCAATTCGGAAATTTAGACAAAAAACATACTACGAATTTCGACAAATTGTCGCCCAAAAAAATCAATTTTTTAAATCATTCACAGAAAAATCAGAAATATCATCAGAGGTTCGCGGGGAAAATGTGAATTTCGTCAGATAATCGTGAAAAAACGTAAATTTTGTCTGAAGATTGTGAAAAAAAAAAAAAAAAGATTTTCATCAAACAATAGTGAAAGAAAAACACAGATTTTATCAAAGATTGGCGAAAAAACTCAAATTTTGAGTAGGGATCACAGAAAAAACGAAAATATCATAAAAAACCTTGCGGGAAAACGCAAATCACAAATTTCGTCTAAGGATTGTCAAAAATCCGTGAATTTTCTCACAGAATCCCGAAAAATCTGCAACTTTTGTCAAAGTACCATGAAAATCCACAAATTTCGTCAAAAGACCGTGAAAAATTTGTAAAGTTCAATCAAAAACTCTAAAAAGTTCGGTAATTTCGTCCAAAGATCGCTGAAAATCCGCAAATTACGTCAAAGAGCGGTGGAAAAAATAAGTCAAAAGTAACCCCCCTCCTTCTCTCTCACACAATCTGCTTTAACTAACACAATCTGCTTCACTTAGAATCACCCCTGCAAATCCCTTTGACCAGTTTGGCATTTTTCCGCTATCCTTTAAAGAAATTAGCATTTTTTTTCTCGATTATTGACAAAATTTGCATGTTTTCGTGCTTGTTCAACAAAATTGGTGTTTTTTTTAGGATCTTTTAATGAAATTCACATTTATTTTGAGATTCTCTTATGAAATTTAGTGTTTTTTAAGTGGCATTTTGATAAATTTGGATTCATATGCACAGACGTGCGAAGAGAAAACTGTACTTGAAGCAAAGTTTCAATTTTATGTTATTTTTCTTCTTACAGGCCAAAAATGATGCTGGTAGTAGAAAATCGGTGCTCCTAAATTTGTGTCCGGGGCGACCGCCCTCTTCTCCCCCTCCCCATTTCTCACGGTGCTGTTTATATGGCAATCCTTCTACAAAATTTACATTTATTCTGTGATGCTTTCAAGAAATTCACATTTATTCTGCGATGCTTTCACAAAATTCGCGTTTATTCAACAATCATTTTAAAAAATTCACGTTTATTCCACGATCCTTTCATGAAATTCGTGTTTATTTCGTGATTTTTTAAAAACGAAATTCCTGTTTTATCCTGATCTTTTGAGGAAAATCGAGTTTTTTTTCGCGTTTCATTGAGAAAATTGCCATTTCTATCACGATAATCTAACAAAATTTTCTGTGAACGATTGATGAAATTGATTATGAAAATATGCGATTCAGCTCGGTTCAAAAGCTATGAAAAATTAGTTATTAGCCGGGAAATTCGGACATAACTATCCGAATTTCCAGGCTGTCAAATGATGTTTCATAACTTTTAGAATCGAATGCGTCAATTTTTTTTTTTTGAAAATTCGAAACGGAATTACTTTATTCTCGCGACGGAAAATTGCACAAAACTTGTCAATTAATTGCGGGGGGGGAAATTCGAAATTTGACGATCGGTTTCGGAAAAATATAGTGAATTCCAAGGCTTTTTCACAGTAAAAAAACTCACAAAATATGTCATTCAGTCACACGAAAATATCACAAAATATGCAAAAAGATTGTGGAAGTTAATGGTAGTTTCAAAATGCAAAAATTTTTGGAAAATTCGTGATTTTTTTGGGCAGGAGCCTCTTGCCTACGATATTCTTTTGGGCGGGATTTCAAAATTTTGGGCTTGCATCCCGCCCTGAAATTCAAGCCCTGTTGAAATTTAATTTAAAATAATAAAAAAGAAATTAAAAATTTTGCAGAAACAGCGATTTGTGGGTAGGCACATATATTACCTGTATTTTCAGATATAAACCAGCGTTAGAATTCCTAAAAAAAAGTCACTGGTCCCAAGGACCAGTAAGCATGAGAATTTACTGGTCCGCAGACATCAGCACTGATCCGTTATATAAAACTCTATTAAATAATTTTAACACTTAGAGTGGTCTCCCCCCCCCCCCCCCCACACACACACACTCTCTGGAAAATAAATCTATCTTAATTTGCATTTATCCAAAATTTTCAGCATAATAAAATGTAAAATATAATTTGCTAAAAAATAAATAAACAGTACGTAAAGAAAAACTATTAAATTATTTATTAGATATTTTATTTGCCATTACTTATTTCAACTGACTGTAGGGTTTAATGTAATTTTTTTTTCGATTTTTCTCCAGATTCTAGCCAGAGTGGTGGAATTGTAGCTAGTGTCATTGATGCAGTTGGACTTGAAAAATCCTGGGTCCCTTTTCTACAAATGCGGGTCCCCACTAATAATAAGTCATATTTTTCGATGCAAAAATTGAACTTGTTCATTTGCACAAGAAAAAGAAAATGCAATAATTGTTTTAATAATAATAAATAATTAAAACCAATACTAATTTTAAAAAAAATTTCTGTACTTTTTAAAGAATAAATGTGCAAGATACAAATTTAATTATAAAATAATGCTTATTTAAGTGTTGAAGATAACAAGTATCACTATTGTTTGCATTTCTTTTAAAATGGGGCACAACAGGTTTATTGAAAAAGACTTTTTTGCTGAAAAAAGGGATATTTTTGTTGAATAAATGGGTACTTTGCTTAATGAAATAGTGCTTTCAGGAGCCACATTCACTCAGAAAGATTTGGAGCAATAAAAAACCGATTGGGAAGCAGGAAAATCAGTTTTTGGAGCAGCAACAATTTTGAAGTTGGAAAATTAGGTTTTAAAACAGAAAAATTCTCTCCCGGCATTCATATATATTTTTTGTGCTTTTTATTTTATTCTATTTTATTTTATTTTATTTTTTGTCGAAATTTCCGTTTTTTCGCATTATTTTGACGAAATCTTTTGTTTTTTCGGGATTTATTGACGAAATATACCGTTTTTTGCGATCTTTCGAAGAAATCTGCCGTTTTTTCGGGTTTTAAGATGAAATTAGCCATTTTTTCGCGAATTTTTTGACAATATTTACCGGAAATTAGTCGTTATTTAGCACTTTTTAAACAAAATTTGTCTTTTTTTCGCAATCTTTTGAAGAATTTTTTCGTTTTTCACGATTTTTTTTGACAAATTTTGCCGTTTTTTCGACAAAATTTGTCGTTTTTTTGCACTTTTTTGAAGAGATCTGCGATTGTTTTGCAATATTTTTGAAAAATCTGCCTTTTTTTCGTAATTTTTTGAAGAAATCTGCCATTTTTCCGCAATTTTTTGAAAAAATCTGCCGTTTTTCGCGATTTTTTGGGCGTAATTTGCCGTTTTTTATCTTTAGAAGAAATCTGCCTTCTGTTTCGGGTTTTGGAATGAAATTAGCCATTTTTTCGAGAATTGTTTGACAAAATTTGCCGAAAATTAGTCGTTATTTCATGATTTTTTAACGAAATTTGCCGTTTTTTCGCGATCTTTTTACAGAATTACGCGGCCCGTGGGACGCGTAAGAGCGATTTTTTTGCGTCCCATGGCCGATTTTTTTTGCGTAATTTACGCGCTATGACGCGTTTGCGGCATCGCTGATAATAAAAAAAATCATGTGCGATCGGTTTTGGTTTTCTAAGGGCATGAAAAAAGGCACTGGTCCTGCGGACCACTAAGTTTTTCAAATTAGTGGTCCGATTGAATTATCGGTGGTCTCGGACCAGCGGACCACCAAGGATTTCGAACGCTGTAAACAATTGAATTTATTTTTATAGTTAAGATTTTTAAGAAATTCAATAAGCATTCATTATCAAATGTTAAGTTTAATCTTCTTGCTTCTCTCTGAACCATAATTTTAATACTTAGAATTACAACATAAAAATTAAAATAAATTTTATCTGTAGATCAGCTCTGGTCAGATATAGCACAGTTTTCATTTATGCACTGTGGCAAGTTTTTATGCAAATTCAATAAAGATGGAGACACAATTTTGACGTAAGTTAAGCACAAGAAATTTGAAAAAAATATACTGTTTTTGCATTACTTCAGACCTGACAAAAGCAAATATTTCTAGGTAAAAAGATAAAATAATTAAAATTTTACTAAATCAGTGCTATTTCAGATTACAAATTAGTTGGGGGGGGGGGGGGGGGGGGGTAGGATGGTATTTTATTTTAGTTCTGTTTTCACTTCCTGCAGACCTGAAAAATAGACGGCGAAATTTTTTCAAGCATCTTTTAGTGTTTGTGAAAAATCTTCTCACAAGTCTGAAAAAAGATTTTATTTTTTTCCTGAATTATTAATTTTGAAATTTTGTACTGCAGGAAATCATAATGTAAAGAAGAGATCAAAACTGACACTACACTACACTGATCTACTACAGTAGATGTAGAAGTATTAGAAGATCACTTCCAAATGTTTTGCAGATTGCAGGTCATATGTATTTTCTTTGTTTTTCTTTAATTGTTTTAGTATTTTGTGCAGTTGACATTATGAATTGATTATGTGATTGTTAGTGAATCTTTAAATGTATAGGTACTACACACTTAAACTTTGAAATCGGAGAAAAATTATTTAATATGATTGTTTTCATATTTGTGAATTTATCATAAATAATTGTTTGTTTTTTCAAGTGTAAAAATATAGACCACCAAATTTTATTATTTTTCTTCGCTTAAATTTTATTACCATTTTTGCAAAAAATTTAGACAAAGTAGTAGATGAGAAATAACGAATAAAATTTAATGGTTTGATACTGCTTGCTGGTGCCCAGATTTTTACACCTCTGTGTATTTTAATACATACAGTGTAGTTTTTGTATTAATATCTTGGAGTATTCTATAAATTGCCATACTTCGCTGCTAGACCATAAAATTTTGTTTTTATAAATTTAAATATGGTTTATCAAGTATTGTAATATACGGAGAAGCAGGGTTGTCATAGTTTAATCCAAATCTAAAACAGTTTTATTATTATTATTATTTATTTTTATTATTGGATATTTAATTATTGGATGAAATTATTTCTACATTTAACACTTTATTTCAGCCAATAAGTATTAGATATAGTGGGTCTAGGTTATGTTTTATATGTATAGGATGAAAATTAATATGTGTTGATGGACATAGCTATTGCTCTAAAGAAAAAACTTAAAAAATATAAAATAGATTTGAAATGTTCAATAATTAAAATCAAAATATAACATTGAATAAAAGAGTATTCAAAATATAAATGCTACTTTTGGCATTTTAATAATATTTTTATTTTCAAACTTTTTTTAAAATTAAATTCTTGATAATTTAATTCAGTTAATTTTTTGTTCTTAAATCTATTTACACAAAAAATATTTTAATGACTTCTTTACACTCACAAATTTATTAATTCACAATTTATTTTTTATTATTTTATCACTATTCAATACCCATATTATCCAATGGAAATATTAAACTATACAGACTATTATAGACTATTATTACAGACTAAGAATAGTCAGAAGAACTTACTTCTGGCTGTTCTGAGAAAAAATTTATTATATTTTATAACTAATTACCATGCCCCATTTAAAGTTTTTAAACACTTTAGCACAATAGAAATCACCATTTTGAATGTTTTTTGCTGCTGCAATCCTCTGTTAATTGTATCATTGACATAAAATGTGGTTTGTGTTTGTTATATTTTAACAGGTTCTATCACCATCAATTTACGTTTGAAATCGGTTTAATACATGCTGAAATTACTACAAATCATCATTTAGAATGTTTTTTATGTAGTTTTTGGCATTTTCACATCTTTTAAATTTTGAATTTTTGAGGAAATCTTGTTCAAAATTATTTATATCTTAGTTACTTAACTATTATGCTAAATTTCATGTTTCTAAGCCCTTCAGTAACACACAAATTGTCTTTTTAGAGCGAAATAAGATATAGCCTATGTTGGAGCAAGGACTGTCACCATTTTTTTAAAAAATCTGTTCATTACTTGCGGAGATTGCTTTAAAATCATAATTTGGAACGCTTTTTGCTCATTTTCATTCTTTTTAAATTTTGTGTATTTCGTGAAATGCTCTTAGAAATCATTTATATCTTATAAAAATTATAATGCTAAATTTTGTGTTTCTAGGAACATAGAAGTTGCATTTTTAAAATGTTTTTTGCCCCTGCACCCCCCTTTAGGATAGTTACACCCAGGCCCGGACTGGCTCCTTTGGGGGCCCTCGGCTAGAGACTGAAAAGGGGCCCCTTACGGGAAATTAGCGAAAACAGAATATTATATTTTATTTTTAGGTGCATTCGTATTTATACTATTCAACTATACGTAACACCTATAGTTGTCGTTCAGTCCGCCCGTCTGTCTGCATGTAACAGAGCAAAAACTACTGAATTGAATCATTTGAAATTTAAAATGTGTAAATATTGCATAATTTTGTCATTTCAAATTTTATGGAAGCCGGATGCATAGTTCAATTACAGGGACAATCAAAAGTATTCTGTTAGATTACGGTCAATGGGAAAAAAAAGTTTCAAGTGCATTTTAATGTTGTTATATTCTTTTGAACATACTAAAATTGATATGCACCTGTGAAATGTATACTATAATATATGTTTTGTACAATTTGTGGTACAAAGAATATTTGTTAATAATTTACAGGGCCCCACAAGTATTTCATGAGATAATGGCATAGATAGAACTTCTTTCAGTTTTACAAAATCTAGAAATTCTACAAAGGATTTCCCTAAAAAAACCATCAAACACTACGAATCTATTAAATTTCTTTCAATTTAACCAGGAATAATGTTCTAAAAATTTTTTTGGACAAAATCTTTCTTCGGTACTTGTCCTGGCGCAGTCTACAACATTGAAAAGACCAATTTATATTTTCAGCAGTTGAGATTACAGTAGCAGTATCTATTGAATTTTTCGCCAGGCATATTTTTCTTTGAATTTCGTTTTTACTTGCAAACTATTTCTACTTCTATATCGATACTGTTATCTTCGAATTTGCTGTTAACTGTGCTTGTATAACATTTTGTTTTCAATATAAAGCTTAGCGTTTTGTCACTCCTTTATTTCTTGCTTTTTGAACCATCTTCTCTACCGAATTCAAGGTTGTAAAAAATGGTTTTATTTTATAAATAATTTGAAATAGAAGATATAGCAAGAAAATAATCTAGCAAACTAATATACATACGTAGGTTTTCAAATCTGGAGCGATGACTGATCAAATTTCTTGTCATGAATTTAGATGTGCAGTTAAAAGTTTGATACTTTAAAAAAAAGTAATAAAATTGAATAGTTTTCGTTGTTTTCATTTTCCTTAGTAGTCGGGGAGAAAAATTTGCTTGCTCCATCACCTTGTGGCTCCTATTTTTCGAAACTTATAAAGTTTTTCATGTGATGCAATACATTTTATTTTTTATTTCCTTTACTTTTACGCACATTCTTTTATAGAGACGAGCTTAGAAAAACAACAGATTCTTTCACCAAAGCAAAGAAGTTTTCTACTTTGAGAAACATAACTGTTCAATCAGCTATAACCAAATTCAGTAACTTTTCCTTGCAGAAAATATAAATAACATTCCTTTTTGAAATGAGCTTGTACACTGTTATATTTGCCTTTAATATTGGTAGCTCTATCAAATGAACAAGCAATAACATTTGATGCAATGTACATTTGGTTAATTCTGATTTTACAGAAAGCCAACTAATAAGAATCATTGCCAACTCGTAACAGCTATATCTCGAGTACTACCTACAATCATGCTGAATATTATGCTATCATATGGGTCTTTTAAAATAATATTACAGAACTTTGAACCTATTATTTGTTGTAGAGGTTTACACGGGCCCGGGTTTGGCTCGAAGCCCGTATCCAGTCCGGTCTGCGGGCCGGAAAGGCAAAGAAATTTAGCGGGAGTGTTGGGCCGATAAAAAACATTAGAGAACCTGCCTACTCAATATAAAAACTTAAACGAAGACAAAAAAATATGATTCGTTTTCAGTGAATATGACTTTCGCGAGAATGAGTATAAATGTATGCGTCACGATTCACGAGCTGATACTAGTTTGACAACATCCATACAAAAATGCGGGCACCGGACAGTTAATGTGGTATCAGAGGCCGGATTTAATTTTTTCAGCAGACTCATGCCTAAGGCCGTGATCAGGTGTGCACGTTTTTTTTACGTCGTAGAGTTGAGCCAGAACTGGACTTAAATGTTCTCAGAATGTGTAGGCCAGTTACTATGTTTTAAAAAATCATAATAGCGACAATAAACTTCTGTTAATGGAATCTTTGGAAGTATAACTTAGGGAGGTTTTCAATGCACTTCTCAATAACGCGAAACTTTCTGACTAATTTTTAACTGTAAACGCATAAAATTGACATGCGTGACTATTAAAGGATTTGGGAATCGAATAATTTTTCCATTTTTGATAAATAAATTATCAAATTGTCAGATTTTTGTCACGTAACTTCAGGTTTTTCCCCTTTACAATGATATCGCTTCCAAAAATTCAATTCAAAATGCTAACTTTGACAATATTTCTAAAAGATATAATGTTTTTATCAAAAAATGGAAGACATCATTCGATTACATAGGTTCTGAATAAGAAAAAACAGCAAAACTTATGCATTTCCGAAGAAAATGAATTTAGAAATGTGTCAGGAACTAACTCCTTTGGACTTGAAAGAAACTCTAATAAATGAAAGAGAAATATTTTCACAAATATGTTTTTTATATGCATCTTTAAAAGTTAATCATGTTTTTACCGTCTTTTTTTCTTTAAATTTAAACTGCATTAATTTTATTATGAATCTTTATTTGAATGTTCAAAAATCTAGGCTTCTAAATAATCATTAATGTTATTATTGTGTATTTTCTGTGTTGCGAAAACATCGTGATTTAAAAGTATACTGTTTTAAAATATAAAATATTTCATAAATGTGTATATAGTATTCTTTAAGAGGATCTTAATTTTATGTTAAGAAAAACTAATTTTTTGTGGAAATTGAGTGTAATCGGGTCGTTTTTCAACTGATTTTTGTACGGGCCTTGGCCATGAACTGTGAAAGTACAAACGAGCCTAGACGATCTTCCCAGGCATGGACATTCCGATTTGTAAATAAAGATTTTCAACAAAAATTCCAACTTCATCCTTCATAGCTTCATCCAGTTTTAATTAACTGTCCTGGGATTTTTTTTAAAAACTATTTTCATTCTGTTCTTTTTTGTTGTCTTCAATATACTTATTGACTCGATTTTGCAAAAACACATCATAATTTATAACCAACATGGCCAGTTCGAGAAAAGTATTATGGTTATCTACAGAGTCAAGCGCATAATCTCCTTCTGCTTTACCCCATCTGTAAGCAATGACTTGTTTTCCAATAAACAAAACTACATCAATTAACCATTGAACAACATATCTTCTAGTGCGACTGAGAAGTGGAACTACTTAACCAAATATTAAAAGTTTTTAAACATTTTTCAATGTTTAAAAATTTTCTCATTTTTTCTTTCCTTTTCGTACCGTCGCTTTGGTACACATGCTTTATGTTGACCCAATTGTGACATTGCACTAGTTACAACTATACTGTACGAGATTGGCAAGTGAGCGTCGCGATGTACTCTGAATCTGACTCAATGAGCACTGCACAAAGGGCGATGTATCAATCAGCAGTCCTATTCCGTCTGCCCAAAGACATGACACAATGAAACTATATAAGTTACCATGAAAAAACTATCAATTGTTTAAAATTTATTGTAAACGCATATAATTATTGGAAAATACTCATTTTTTTTTCTCATGTAAGTAGTAATTATAAAATTTTATATTCCTTTTTTGGGTTGCACTTCCGGGGCCCCTTTGGGCCGGGGGCCCTCGGCGATCGCCGACCAGCCAACCTGGCCAGTCCGGGCCTGGTTACACCTGCATACGTTATAGCCTATGTTGGAGCAAGGACTGTAACCATCCTTTTAACATGATTATTTTTTAAATCGGTTTGTTACTTTCTGAGATTGTTTAAAAACTTCTTTTTAGAATGCTTTTTGCGCAATTTTACAATTTTTTTAATTTCATATTTTTGAGGAATTGCTCTGAGAGATCATTTATAGCTTAGAAATATTAACATGCCATATTTTATGTTTCTAAATCTTTCATTAATACAAAAGTCATATCTTTCAAACTTTTTTGCTCCTGCACCCCCTAAAAGTGCTGTTGCGTGTAAAAATATTCTAGCAACAAAAATAGCCTGAAATTGTCTGTTTTCCTGTTTGTTTTTTTTTTCCATTTTTATGTGTTTCATTTGCAGTTTGAGAAAAGTCTGTTCGATCATTAGATTTCCAATCATACTGGCTGTTACGACTCGCTTCATCAGAATCACTTCAATACAAAATAGTTACTTGCTTTCCAAGCAACTCTACTCGAACCATAGGATAACAGGGAGATGCCTAGAATTTGAAGCGATTTTGATACCTTATGTAATAGCACATTAAAGGATAGTGACCCCTATAAGATTGAGCCTATATTGGAGTCAGAACCGTCACCATCATTTTGGCATCATTATTTTTTAAATCTGTTTGTTACTTTCCGGGATTGTTTAAAAATCATTTTTTAAAACGCTTTTCTTGCATTTTTGCTCCTTTTTAAATTATATATTTTTTAGTGATAATTTATATATTATAAGTAAATAACATGCCAAATTTCGTGTTTCTAGGCCCTTCAGCAACACAAAAATCACATTTTTAGGCTTTTTTGCTTCTTCACCTCTTTTGGGTTTTGTGGCATCGAAGTAAGATATAGTCTATGTTTGAATCAGGACAAGCAGCATCATTTTGGTACTATTACTTTTGAAATTGGTTTGGTAGTTCCAGAGATTAACACCTACAAATAAACAAACTTTACCTTTTTATAATATAGGTGTAAATACAGGCGTTGCATTATACAGGAAATTTTTTTTGTTTCTACCAATATTCTTAATCAGTAGTCTTCATTATGATTTTATTTAACATTTTTTGTAGAAAGGTACAATGAAGATATAATTTTCAAAATAGTGGTAGGAGCAATAAAATTTCCCTATATAATTCAACCTTTTGAATATAGTGTGTAAAGCTGTATTTTTCGCATCATTTAAGTATATAGAATGTATTTCATGCCTCTAAATTAAATTAATAATAATTTAAATAAGATTTTTAAAGTTTAGGTCAAATCTATGGTCAGCAACTAGCAGACTGCAGTCCACACCAGGAATCCTTGAAAAGACTTTTCGCATTAGCTGTTCATGTTAGCATTAGCTGTTCAACCAAACTAAAGAAAACTGGCTCAAGACCGCACGTATAATTTTTTGCATTATTATTATTTAAACATATACCTGTCGTTTCTATTTTAGTATGTATATGTAAAAATTTTCAGAAAAAATACCTGAATTTTCTATTATATGCATATGTACTGTAAAATCCCGTTAATCCACCCTTCTCGATCAAACGCCCCCTCCCCACTTTATAAAAAATTTGAAATTTTCAAAAAATCTCAAGAAAGCGCCCTCTCTCCCAAAAAAATCACTGAAAAAAAGGGATGAATCATGGTGTAATGAATAAATCATGAATCTTTGATGAAATGTGTGTTTTTAGATTTTTAATTGATTTCATGCTTTTTTTTTTTACAAATTTCTCCTTTTTTCGACAGAATTGTTTTTTTTAAGTGCAAATTTTTCAAGTATTGCTTCAAGTATCTAAATTAATGATTCATTCAAAGATTCACGACTCATTCATTTCATCATGATTCATCCCTGCAAATTTTGTGAAACGATCGCAGAAAAATTCCGTGTAAGCATCCCCCTTTTAATTATTGTACGATTTTTTGTCACGTTTGGGGGAGCGGATTAACGGTATTTTACTGTATGTAAAAATTACAAATTAAAAGTAATAAGTCATTGCTTTACTTATGTGTTTTTTTTCCTTTGTTCACTGGACCTCAATAAAATTTTTCAAAAGTATTCTGAATACTGAAATTACTCGTGAGAAGAGAAATGTATTTTTTCTTTTTAGTTAGGTATCATTATTAGTAATTAAATAATCAAGTAATTAAAGTTATTTCACTCATGCATTTTTTTTTTCAGATATTTTACTTTAAATATTTTCTCTACCTCTTTCTAAAGAATATATATATTTTTTTTTTAATCAAGTCGCTTAGCACTCGTATTTTAACAATCAGTTGGTGTTGATTCTAGGGGAAAAGTGCCATTGGGCTGTATTTTTTAAAAAGGGGCACATTTAAATTTATCTTATAAACATGGCCAAATTCTTCTGAAACATATCAAAATATATTAGCGCAGCTTTATTCAATATTCCTTGTTAACTAATGTATTGCATATTATAAATTTTTCACAATATTGATCATTCTACACATTGCTATATCTGAACTAAGTCATTCATAATCTTACTCATTTAAAACTTATTTACTGCAATAATAACAAATTTACCATTAAAAAAAGTTTTAAATTCAGAAATAAAGTTAGACTAATGTATCAAATTTAGTCCTCTCTAGAGAATTGCAATGTTTTTCAATGTGGGAATGCAGGTTCTTCTTAAATGCTAAATTCATTGTTAACATCTAAGAAGTTGTACATTAAATAGATAATTGCATTGTAAAGATATTTAATGTTAATGTGACTAACTGAAGTATACTCGATTTTTTTTCCTGGTGATCGATCGGCAAATCTCAGAATTTTTTCCAACCAGTAAATGACAAATTTTTGTTCTTTTTATCCTGCAACCAACTGATGAATCTAATAATATTTTATTTCTGCCAATTGATGAATTTTGTGTTTTTCTAAATTTGCAAATTTTTTATATATAATTTGTTTGCAAATATAATATGAAAAGGGCAAAGTCATATTAAAGTGAATTTGTAACTTTTAAAAGTAAATTTTTTACTTTGCATAATGAATCTGCTAGTATCAGCATGCTTGGTGCCGATATTTTAAACTTCATTTTTTCCTCCCATGTTGTAGTTTTGAATAGTTGTCTGTTATTTATCAAACTGTAAGATTAATATCTGCAATTTTATGTGTCATTTGGAATAAGTTTAAGTGTGGTAGTAAGACTATGTTCAATTTGATATCGAAAAAAATATATTATTGATTTGTATGCATTATTAAATTTTGATAATTATCTGAATATCATTTAATTAGGTTAACATTATTAAAAAAAGTGTTCATTTATTAACAGTCATAGTTTTAACTGTACATTGTCTTGGGTTTTATTTTATTCATTTTGAATGATTTTATATAAATTTTTGTACCTTTTATCATATATGGATTAAAAATAATTTCTTGCTATAAACATTGTTATTTCTTCTTTCTTAAACATTGTTATTTGTTCTTTCTTTTGTATGATGTACTGTCTGATGTACAAAAACAAACAAGTATAAAAAAAACGTATTTTAAAGTTGTGCCAACCTAATTTTTTTGTTGATATAGCCCCAACCAAATTTTGGGTTGGATTGACCAAATCATTTTGTTAACTTTATAATGCTGTTCCAACCAAATAAATTTGGTAATAACAACCAAATCCATTTGGTTGTTATAACCAAAATGTATTTGGTTATAACAACCAAATAGATTTAGTTGTTATTACCAAAATTATTTTGGTTGGAACAACATTATTAAGTTAACAAAATGATTTGGTCAGTCCAACCCAAAATTTGGTTGGGGCTATATCAACTAAAAAATTAGGTTGGTACAACTTTATTTTTGTTGTTTCAACAAAACAGTTTTTTCTGTGAATTCTGTTAAGGGGCTTTGAATTGAAATAAATGAAATTTTGTAAAGGGGCCTGTTTTGTATAATGGATTTTTGTGAAGGGGTTCTATGCCTCAAATTTTGCCTGGATTGACCTCTGGAAAAGTAAAGTTTAAAAAATGTATCCAAGAAAGATTCCTTAGATCAAATTAAGCAAAACTAAATGAATTTGGCTAGACAACATTGCATTAGAAAATTAGCTCAAACTAGCAGAATCTCATTACATTTTTTTTTTTTCTAAAACACGCTTATTTTGAGAAAGTACTCCAAGATTCATTTTTTTTTCCTTGATTTTTCGGGATGCCCAGTATTATGCATGGGTCAGTACTAATTGTATTTCTTAATTAACTGTTTTTCTGTTTAACTAACTTCACATTTTTTCATTAAATGTTTTATCACTGTTAAAATACGCTTTCAACAATCTTTTCTCAATCAAAATGCATCATTTTTTGTGATTTTTGTCTTTTCTTTTAAAATTTGCTTGGCGGTAAAACCTAATTGTATTTTATTTTTATCATTGTACCATGTTTGGATGATAAAAAATCAAATCTTCAAAATGCATCAACTTTCGTTATCGAGGGTTGTAGTCGTAAAAATAACAGAGGATATATCCTAGACTGAATATATTATAGTTTTCCTGAGAAACAGAGAGTATACAATGTCCTTTAATAAATCCAGATGTATACGACATATACTCTCCACTATATCCCTGTCTGTATTTCATTTTCAGGTTTCTGAAAATTAAATTGCAAAGTACCCAGATCAATCTTTTTTTTACATATGTTATGATATTATTCCTTATTTCCATGGCCCTTTTAGCTTTTGAGACATTTGCCAACTGTCTGTAACTGCATAATTTTACAGGAAATATTTTTTATTGATGACAGGCTTATAAAATTCTCACATCTAGTTATACCATGACAGAATGCTAATGACTGAACTCAAATCCCAAACAATGGAGGAAGTTTCATGTTTGAAGGAATTGACCACTTACTTGCACTGGGCGGAGTTCACAATGTTTTCCATAAGCATTCTGGTATTTGATTGGCTTTTGGGGAACGCTTGTGGGATAAATCGAGTAGCTGATTAGCTATAATCCATTGTGACATTCTTTTATGTCAAAAATGCTTGTGGTCCATTGTTTAGGATATGGAGGCCACATGTGCCTAAATCAGGGATGGTTAACCCATGCCATGGCAGAGTTTTAACAGTGGCATGCAAAAATTTATTGAAAATTTGTAACAAGAAAAATCATGCGTTAAGCATAGATTATGAACACTTTCCAACACTCCATCTTTATCCAAACTTCGTTATTTAGGGAAATAAGGTTACTGTCTACAGCCAAATATGTATTCCAATACTTTTGAACAGCCCTATATTTCATCTGTCAGTTGATATATATACTATATAATGGAGAAATTTTACTTAACAAGAAAATGCCTAGCAGCTTAGAGTTTCTCTTTTAGCAATTTATACTAATAGATGGAAAAATACTTAACTAAAACTACTGAAATCACATTATCAGAAATTATCATTCATAGGAGTCCATATGTAGAATCTTAAGTTTTTGAAATCACAAGTAAACTGAGAGACATAAAGTCGATTCTAACACCGTTAAAATTTTAGAACTTCTATTAACTATATTTACAAAAAAGAATATTATTTACATAAGTCTATTTACAAATAAATCACAAACATTGCAGTTCAATGTTCCATCATATGTGAATTCATCATTCCGCGTTGTTCTCTCCAGAACAACAACCAACGTTCTACTCACGCTGTACTCACTGAGTTATTCAATATCAGCCCTTAACCACGGCTTTCATCTAGCTGCGTGGGATATAAGCAGCCAGGACCTTGTCTTTATCGTCGAAGTTTGGAAATGGGACATATAGCAGCCGTGCTGTAGGAGTAAGAAGGTCGCTCCCACATACCGTAGTGGGCCAGCCTGACGTTACATTCGAACCGAATGCATCTCGGTTTGATGGTAGCAGCAGTTGGATCACCTGGAAAGATAAGAAAAAAACAGCAGTATCCAAAGTTTTATTTAAAAAAAAAACATGATGAAAATCTAAATTATTTCGTTTAAAAAAATCGTATAATTTTTCTTTCTCTTTACGTCTTTTTGCCTGATTCTTCTTCCAATTTCCTTACATCTTTTCGTCGTCTTTTTTTTTCTTACATCTTTTCGTCTTCTTTTTTCTTATGTCTTTTCGTCTTCATTTCCTTACGTCTTTTCGTCTTCTTTTTACCTTACGTCTTTTTCGTCTTCTTCTTTCTTAAGCGTCGTTTACACGGAGCGAGTTTACTAGCTACAAGGCGGCGAGAAAAGTAGCGAGCGAGTCAGCTAGCCAGATAGTGGTGGTTTACACACGAACTTGTTTATTCGCTCAATAGCCAACTCGCTATTACATCACTAGTTGCATTCTAAAACTTAATTTTACGTTAAAACTAACAGTAATAAGTCTTGATTACGTCCATTAATAAATATATCGTAATAATAATAATATATATTCCACAAAAAAAGTAAGAATTTATATTACAAATAAATATCTTGCTTATAAGACGTTGTTGTATTAATAAAAACATTTAAAATACATTAAATTTTTTTATTTACATGTTTCAACTCTCTTAATCGACTCATCTTCAGAAAGTAATAAATATAAAATAAAATTACAAACATAATGAACGTGTAAAACTGGAATAAATAATTATTGAAATGAAATATACCACGCGCTTTTTAATTTGGATATTGTCCGTGATTGGAGTAAATAATTATTGAAATTAAATTAAATATATTACGTGCCTTTTAATAAATAATTATTGAAATTAAATTTAATATATCACGCGCTTTTTAATATATAATTATTGAAAGTAAATTAAATATATCACGCGCTTTTTACTATATAATTATTGAATTAAATATATCACACGCTTTTAATAAATAATTATTGAATTAAATTAAATATATCACGTGCTTCTTAATAAATAATTATTGAAATTAAATTAAATATATCACCCGCTTTTTAATATATAATTATTGAATTAAATTAAATATATCACACACTTTTTAATAAATAATTATTGAAATTAAATTAAATATATCACGCGTTTTTTAATAAATAATTATTGAAATTAAATTAAATATATCAGGCGCTTTTTAATATATAATTATTGAATTAAATTAAATATATCACGCGCTTTTTAATAAATAATTATTGAAATTAAATTAAATGTATCGCGCATTTTTTATTAAATAATTATTGAAATTAAATTAAATATATCAGGTGCTTTTTAATATATAATTATTGAATTAAATTAAATATATCACGCTCTTTTTAATATATAATTATTTAATTAAATTAAATATATCACGCTCTTTTTAATAAATAATTATTGGTGAATATATTAAATATATCACGCACTTTTTAATATATAATTATTTAATTAAATTAAATATATCACGCGCTTTTTAATAAATAATTATTGAATTAAATTAAATATATCACGCTCTTTTTAATAAATAATTATTGAATTAAATATATCACGCGCTTTTTAATAAATAATTATTGAAATTAAATTAAATATATCACACGTTTTTTAATAAATAATTATTGAATTAAATATATCAGGCGCTTTTTAATATATAATGATTGAATTAAATTAAACATATCATGCGCTTTTTAATAAATAATTATTGAAATTAAATATATCACGCGCTTTTTATAAATAATTATTGTGATTAAATTAAATACATCACGCGCTTTTTGCTATTCCCTGACATTTAGTATTTTAAATTATTTAAAGTTATTAAAATATTCATTTTGTGAATTTGTGTTTTTATTTTGTGTCACTAGAACTAGCGAATACTCGCAGCGATTTCACTAGCAACAACGTTTACACACAGATAGTTTGCTAGCCAAATAGCTAACACGCCTGCGAGTAGCGAGAAAAGTAGCCGAGCTTTCAACTTTTTTTGCACTCGCTAAGCTGCCAGATAGTTAGCTAGTGAACCTGTTTACACGGGGCGAATCCACTAGCAGCTAGCGAATTCGCCGGCTTGTAGCTAGTAAACTCGCTCCGTGTAAACGACGCTTTACATATTCTTTTTACTTACGTCTTTTCGGGACTAATTAAGTCAAAATCCTTTTAGTTGTCAGTCCAGTGGTGTATCATAGTCGGGATAGTGTCACAATCGGTGAAATTCCTTTTTTTTTTCTTTGTCGAACTTCGTCCGTCCACGGCTTCATACACTCTGCGCAAGTACATGGGACCTTCATTAAATCCAAGTTTCTTTACATCGTAGGTGTCATTATTTTTTACTTTTATCACTTTATACGGACCTAAATATTTTGGTTTTAACTTCAAACTTGGACCTTGGTTGTGTGCGTTTTATAGTAACCATCATTCAGCTTAAATTTATTAGGTTTTTTTCGTCAGATTGTAAGTTTTACGGTTCTCTCCTTGGACTTTTAAAATTTGTTCATTTTTTCTCAAATCTTCGCGATTATTAATAAAATCGGATTGTATTTCAGCATTCAGAAGGCTAGTAATCTCAATGTTATTTTTACTTTCTTCTATCTTTACAAGAAGAAAGTATTGGATTCATGAAAATTTTCGACTTCCGGTTTTCGACGGATTTATACGTTTTTGAAGGTCCTGAACACGTTTTGACTTTTTTTGGAAAATGTCTGTCTGGTTGTCTGTCCGTCTATCTGTGAGTCTGTCAGTCTGTCTGTGAGTTTGTCTGTATGTGACAAAAAATTTGTGGGCGCTCTATCTCAAGAACTAATGTTCGAAATTTAATAAAAGTTTATATTCAGTTAGACCTTGATATGAATTAGTGCCTATTGGTTTTTGGTGAAAATTGGCCGGCAGGTGGCGCTGCTATACTACGTTTCATGACTTTCAAGATTGCTATATCTCAAGAACTAATGCACAGAATTTCACCAAACTTCAGATTATGTGACCCCTTGATATACATAGAGGCTGATTAAGTTTTGGTGTAAATTGGCCAGCAGGTGGCGCTGCTATGCCATGGTTTTCATGATTTTCATGATAGCTATATCTCAAGAACTAATGCACAGAATTTCACCAAATTTCAGATTCCGCGATACCTTGAGATACATAGCCGCTGATAAGGTATTGGTGTGAACTTCCCTAGAGGTGGCGCTGCTATGCTACATTTTGCGCGATTTTTTGCGATAGCTATATCTCAAGAGCTAATGCAGAGAACATCATCAAATTTTAGATTCTGTTACACTAGAATATATAACATAATTAGACGCTTATTACATTTTGGTATTAATCTTGCAACAGGTGCCCTATAGGTGGCGCTGCTATGCTACATTTTGCACGATTTTTCCGATAGCTATATCTCAACAACTAACGCACAGAATTTCATCAAACTTCAGATTTTGTTACAAAATGCCATATAACATAATTAGACGAGGATTACGTTTTGTTATAAATCCTTGAACTGATGGTGCTGCTGTGCTATATTTTACACGTTTTTTTTTTAAACTAGCTATATCTCAAGAACTAATGCACAGAATTTCATCAAACTTCAGATTCTTTTACACCGTAACATAATTAGACGCTTTTTTTACGTTTTGGCATAAATTGTCCAAGATATGGTGTTGCCAGGACCGTAGCAAGGTGTTTTGAGCCCCCCCCAAAAAAAATATAACTTTGCCCCCCTCCCCCCCCCACTTTCAACTGAATTTAAAAAAAAATATTTATATTGAAGTTTCCAATGAGTTTCAAATTAAATTAATGTAATGAACAAATTTAATAATTATCATAAGTATTTTGAATCATTATTAAAATTGTTATAACATTCATAACTCTGCACAAATACGAAATAAATTTGCATTGCTTAAAGAACCCGTGGCAAAATGCGCGCGACACTGTGACGGCCGTCGCAGACTTTTAAGGACACTTGCAGACTCAGCAATGCCACGGACGCGCTATTGTGCTTAAATTATGCAAAAAATCGGTCATGGGGCACAAAAAATAGCTCTTTCCTGTGGGACGCGTAATTTCGTCGCAAAATAAGAGCGATTTCATCCAAAGATCGCGAGAATAAACGCAAATATTATCAAAGCATCGCGAAAAAACGGCAAATTTCGCCAGAAAATCCCTCAAAAGCAGATTTCATCAAAAACTTGCGAAAAAAAGGGCAAATTTTGTTTAAAAAATACCCCAAAAACGGCAAATTTCATCAAAAAATCTTGAAAAAAAGACAACGTCAAAAAATCGCGAATAAACGACAAATTTTGTCAAAAAATCTCGAAAATAAAGACGGATTTCGTCAAAAGATCGCGAAGAAAACAAATATTTCGTCAAAGGCACAAGGGAAAAAAAGAAAGATATTGCTGGAAGTGGATTTTTCTGTTTTACTAGGGGGGGGGGGCCCGCCCCCCTGCTCGCTATGCTCGCCAACCCCCCCGCGTAATCGCTTCGCGATTCCAAATTATTGGCTACCCCCTGCTTGCTGCGCTCGACAATACCCCACGGTATGAATAATCAGCTGCAGACCTCTCAGATGATATGTCACATGACTGGTGTTGTAAAGAAATTAAAAATGTACCCCCTGGGGGGCAGAGTAAGGGTGACACACAAGACATCCATAAAATGAATAAACAGTTGCAGACTTTTCAAATGATGTGTCACACAATTGGTGTTGGAAAGAAATTATAAAATGCGCCCCCTCTGAGGGCAGAGGGGGGGGGGTTACACACAAGATATCCATAATATGAATAAGCAGTTGGAGACCTCTCAAATGATGTGTCACACAATTGGTGTTGTAAAGAAATTAAAAATGTGACACCCCCCCCCTGGGCAGAGCAGAGTGTGGGGGTGACACACAAGACATCCATAATATGAATAAGCAGTTGCAGACCTTTCAAATATTGTGTAACACGACTGCTGTTCTAAAGAAATTAAAAATGTGTCCTCCCTGGGGAGCAGAATGGGGGATAACACACAAGACATCCATTATATGAATAAGCAGTTGCAAACCTCTCAAATGATGTATCAAACGACTGGTGTTCTAAAGAAATTAAAAATTTGGCGAAATATCAATTACAGTTATCGCCAAGTTGGCGTCACTTTTAACAACTAATTTTGGTCGCCAAATTTGGCAATATATCGCCAAGTTGGCGACAAACTTGGCGATTTTTGGCGATGGTAACCTTTCCTCTCTTTATGGTAACCCATACGGCGATGCATAGACGGAGCCCTTTCCTGATTGGTCTATTCGACTCATGGAAGGAGTGGACAACCCGGATTCGTTAGTTCCGGAAATCTTCCACATCAGCATCATTCCAGGAGTCATTCCTTTTAAGGCTAGTTTTTTTTAACTATAGAAGGATTATTATTTTGTATGTGATGGAAATAATTTACACGTACACATGCATGTTACCATAATTAATTAGCACTACAATAGCAGAAAAAATATATTTATGTAATACGTTGCATTTTGCAGACTATTTTTGAAAATATTATTAGCGTTGCAGACATTTGAAGATAGTTCTGCCACCGGGCTTAAAGATAAATTAACAATGTTAAAATAAAATTTGTCTAAAACAATTTTACAAATAAGCACATAATGCTAAGATTTTATTATAAAGTATAGAAAATAAATAAATTATATAAACAGATAATTTTAACTGTTCGCTACTTAAGAGGCTACTTCAGTTACGCGAAAAGACCCATTCTCTAATGCATGGAAGAACGGAATGGAATACTATGAAAGAAATTTATATCTCAGTTGCATTTCAGTATTTTTAAATGATTTTTTTTTCACTGGATAGCTGAGATCAATCTGTATGCAGATTTTTTTTTCACCTTTTTTTATTTTGTTTGCAAAGTTTTTTTTTAAGAGGATGCTTTAATTTTCGAAACCGGTTTTAAAAATGAAAGTGACCTCATTAAAATTATCTGTAAACAAAATTGAAAAAGCAAAAAACAACCCGTATACAGATCGATCTCAGCTATCCTCAAAGAGCACCGATTAACCAAATTCATTGCATAACCAAGTATTGAATGACAAAGAATTTACAGAAACTGACTTATAAAAATTTTACAAGTTTCTTTTTAATATTAACTTTTTTTAAAGTAACAATTTATATACATTTCCCCCCCTTTTAAAATATGAAATGCTAGTAACTACAGGTTTCAAGACAATTATAAACTCTAGTTCATGCCGACTTTTTCTTAAAATAAATAAACAAAAATATTTTTAAAATAAGAACTTAAATGATAAAGTGAAAGCAAAATTGTTATTATTTTGAAAAGAGGCAAAAGATTTCGAATTGTGCGTAAAGACATATTAACCGCAACACTTTAACAGGCTCGAGGACTGTGCCATTTCTTGTCAGTTTCAGAGCCCATTAAGAATTAGAAGTAGAGGAAGCCCGACATCACAGAGGGGGGGGGGGGGGTGTCCCTATTATCCTATCAGTTGTTTTTTCATTTACTAAATCCATTTTTCGCATGTTTAAATTATTTGAAATTTTACCACGCAAATTTCGATTAAATAACGTTTTTACTATTAAATTAAAACTGACTATCTACATATTATACACATTAAAAAATATTTTATTAAATACATAATTATACGTAACCAATTAATTTTGTAAAAGACATATATGGAATTACAGTTGAGAATATTTGAACTTCAAAATATTTCTTATGTTTTACAAATTGCAGCATAGTAAGAAAAAATATTTCATAATTTAAAAAAAACTATATATATTTTACTCTGATTGAATTTATTGAATTGAAAATTAGCTTTGAAAAGTAAATTTGCGGGGGCCCTTTGTATTTTAGTTGGTAATAATGGGTTTTATGGGTCTGTGAGATTATTTAGCATCACGGAAAAAAAGAAAGAATGAAAGAGCATAGAAAAATTTTAAATAGCACAATTTCTTATTGTGACATGAATTTAGAACTCTAGATTTTCAAGGAAATAAGAGTATAAATTAAATGAGAATTTACTTATTACTTGTTAACAAACGAAATAGAAGTTTAACATATGAATGCAATGGAATCGGAAGTTGGCGCAGGGATTTTTTCTTGGATCCCATTTTGTGAAAAATAAAGTTTTTTTTATGAAATTTATTGTATTTTGTAATGAAATTTGAATTCCAGTTATTGAAATTCGCATCAAACATTTATTAATAATAACTTATTTAAGTCTATATGCTAAATTTCTCATTTCACGTGAACTTGTTTCCTTTGCAAAACACATATTTTAAAACCTAACAGTATAAAATTAATTAGAGTATATTTTTATGGAATAGAATTTTGTGAATGGTGTGATTTATTAAAAAGAATTTTGTGAAGGAGCCCTAATAAAACGCTTAAATGAAAACATGTAAATGAGAAATGTGTGTTATTAAAGTGTGCTCTATTAGTATATGTATATTTTTCCAAGCTGTGCAAAATTTTCTAATACTTAAAATTTTTAATAACTTTTATATAAATTACTTAAAGTAATAAATATGACTTACCAGATTAGTATAGGAGTAGATCTTTATTCCTCCAGATATACGCTTAATTTTATAAATACTATACTATGCGTATTACTAAAATAAATCAGAAAAAAAACATACGAAAATCCACATCTGAAGTGCTGTGTTGTCTACAAACATGTACTCGTATGCATTAGCGGGCTGCTAAAGTACTTGAATTGGTCAGTACTCCCTTCAAGGTCAAGGAATCCGGTTACTACTAAGTAACTAAGCTGTTAACTTTTAAGGGGATTCTCTAGATGTTATTTGTGTCACCCACGTCGTGAAATTGGTGTGAAAAATGACCTATCTTCTAAGAACATAATATTCCGGTATTTCAAAAGAAAACACCCTTTTGTCGCTAGCAGCTTTATACAAGAATCCGGCTTTCTTCAGAGTCGATCCGATAACCGGTACTCTTTCCTTATCTTTTTAGTTCCATGCAAAAATCCATGGTCAAAAAGCGAGGGGGGAAAACGAGTAAAAAAAATAAGGATTTTCAGTTTCTTGGTTTCTGCGTTTTTGGAATCTAAACAAGGTTTTTGATAAAAACAGGGCCCCGTTAAGGCTACGGGGGGCCCCGGAATAAACATCATTCTGGACAACCCCCCTCTATCTATCTGTAATTTTTTTCTTTTTTTTAAAATAATGTAGAAGTGGCAAACACTAAAAATAAAAAACATATTGCACACATGCATAAATTTTGTACTCACATCTATATACAAGATATCCCAAAAAATTGTTCACAACTTTATTTAAAAATATTAATTTGATAATTATAGAAAAAATGACAGACTGATTGAGATAAGTATTTCTTTGCAAATTTTTACTTTGGTCACCTACGTACATTACAAGATGTCTAAAAAAGAAGGCTCAAAATTGGACATGATTAGTTTTAACTTATCACGTTACGAGGAAACATTAATAAAAAATTTCTTTTAAAAGCTATAGGATACTATGTTGTTGTAATCAGGGCCTGGCTAAGTCACGGGCTTGCAGGACAACTGCATCGGACGTGGGGCCCCCTCAATCAGGGGCCCTCAAGGGCAAATATAATTTTTTTGTTAAGGCTAATAAAAAATGGCCAAAAATGACAAAAAATCCTTCTTTCTTTCTTTTTAGCTTTATTGGGGCTCTTTTCTCATCTCTCCTCTGTTTTGGAACCCCATGCCCCTCCCCCTCTCCCCTGGATCTAACAGTTACATCACAGTTGTATTTACATTTTAATGACTCACATTTAGTCTTATATTTCTATAACAGAAGAAAAAAATGTATTCGATAATATCTTAAAGTTATCTTTTTTGTGCTATTCTGCATACAAATGCGAATAGACAACTAGTATAAAGGTTAGTTTTAGACACTTTAGCATAATTCAAGAAAAAATCCAAAAGTTAGAAAGGGGCCCCCCACAATCTAAGTCGGGCCCTGGTTGTAATAAAATTTTAATAATGTGTTTTCTAATGATATAGTTTGTTTTCTGCGTATGTGGAGGGAACACTGGAAGCAGAGAGGAAAAGGAGAACAACATTCCCTTCCTAAATGTTTGAAAACGTATGAATTTCGGTCACTTTTGGCACATTTTAAGCATTTGGCACCCTTTAATGAAAATCCTCATTATTGGAGGGGGGGGGGGGACCTTTAAAAAGGTGCAACTGGGGAAATTGCCTGGCAGGCCCCTGAATAAGAAAAGGAGAATTTGAAAAAATAAAACATTAAAAGAAGTGTTTTCTTACATTTTCAAAACAAATAAACTTCGGTAAAAAGGTCGATAGAATCGATTAGGGGACCCCCTGACTTCGTCGCCCCCCCCCCAAATGGGGAGTATGGGGGGCGCTCGCTACGGCCCTGCTGTGCTACATTTTGCAAATTTTTTGTTATAACTACTGTGTCTCAAGAACTAATGGACGAAATTCCATCAAATTTCAGATTCTGTTAGGTCTTGACATAAATAGATGCTTATTAGGTTTTAGTATAAATTACCCAACATGAGGCACTACTAAGCTCATTTTCTCAGAATATTAATTAAATTTTGCGTTTTAGGCTTTTCGGATATCAGAATCTCATTAGGCTAGGTCAAATGTTCGAGGAAATTCGATAGTGGGTAACTTCGGGGTCACCACGTTTTTTTTTTTTAAATATTAAAATATACTTATGAGATGGAAGAAAGTTTTGGGATTGACACATCCAACTAGTTTAGTTTCATTTAGTACCAAACATCAATTCAAAAGGGTTTGTGCTAATACTTATCTGGAAAGTCGAATTTATCACCATTTGGAAGTCGCTTACGTGTGCATACCATTTTTTAGGATTATCTACAGATAATTTAGACAGAACAGATATTATGACAGAATTTAGATGCTCGACTTGGCCGCTAGACCTGGATAATCCAGTGGTAATCGGGATATGTTTAATATTTTCTTTGATGCAATAATCTTCGAAAGCTTTAGGCATAAAGGCAGGACCTTTATCTAATATTATGCAAACTGGACTTCCAAAGACAGTTTTTTGGATTTCTAATTTAGAAATTACTTTGACAGCATCGGTAGATTTTGTGGGATATAACCAAACAAATTTTGAGAATGCGTCAATGACCGAAAAGATATGTTTGTAATTTTTATTCGTGCCCTCCAATGGACCTAAGTGATCAACATGGGGCGTATGTAACGGAATTTCTTCTTTTTCTATTGGGTGAAGTAAACCTTCTTGTTTATCACATTTTCTATTAATTAAAATACAGGAAACACAATTTGCTATGCATTTCTCAAATTTTTGTTTACCTTTGGGGGTGTAAAAATCATTCTCTAATTTTTTTTCTGTTCGTGCAACTGCGTAATGACTTTTTTCGTGAGCGGCCTTGATTATATTCATTTGCATGTCTTTTGGTACAACTAATAAATCGCTACTAGTGCTGTAAAACTAATGACTAAATAAATACCCGTGTGATGGCATTATTTTAAAACTCACTACCCGTTTGAAAATATTCGTTACTGCTCAGAAACCGACTATTAACAATCATCGTAGGTACTAAAAAACTGCAAGAAATCTAGTTACATACCAAAGCTATTGAATACTATTGAATAATATTCAAAGGCTGTGTTACATACGGAACATGATATCTGGAAGAATTCGTATTTTTTACTCTTCACATATTGTTAAGTGCTGCCATCTGTCCATAAAACATAGATTTAATCAAGCTTCTAATTTTTTTATGAGAAAAGGCAAACAAAATTAAAATGCAATACATAATTGAGTACAACATGTCTAAATTGTAGAATTTATTACTTATTAAAATAATGAATAATCGGATAAAACAATTTAGCAAGAGTAAAAGCTTAGAAAATTTATACAATAAAATTATGAAATGTAATTACACAAACAAAATGTTTTTACAAGCAAATCTTCGCATTAATTTGACACTTAAAGTAATTATGTGTAGTGAAAATTTAATTTCTGGAATAATTTAAAACAATATGTTTTATTTCTTACGTGATCATCCTATCAAACAACATCTACATTTGTACTAAAATCACATTATTATCTCTGAAAATTTTTATTTATATTTTAAGATACTTTTTTTTCTTCAAATACTCGTATATTTTTACAACCAACGAAAAAAGATAACACATTTTTAAAAGCAATCTAAAAATTCATCTTTATCATTAATTTTTTTCAAATATAAAATTTAAATACGGATGCAAAGATATTTTTATAGGGAAAAAAAATGTACTTAAAGCAAACCTATAATTTTTAGAACTTAATTTCGTGAAAATGTTCAGAAAATTTAAAAGAAGTGTTCACATCACTTGTATTATTATTTTAGATATCGTTGATTTACATTTAAAAATAATATTTTCCCCATTCTTTTTGGTTTTAATGAAGTACGTCTTTCAGATAATATATAACCTGATTTTGAGAAAATTCTTTCGGATGGTACTGATGGTACATCACAGATAAAAACGTTTTAGCTCAATCCGCAGGCATGAGATTCTTCTGCTGATCCGCGATTTTCCGCTTTTATGTCATTTTCCGCGTTTCCGATTTTTTATATTTTCAAGAATCGCGGGAAAAAACAGGTATTTCAACAAAAGATCGCGAAAGAAATGCGATTTTCGTCAAAATATTATGGAATAAAAATGCGGTTTTCATCAAAATATCGCGAGAAAATGCGGTTTTCGTCAAAGTATCGTGTGAAAAACGCTGTTTTCGTCTAAAATCGCGAGAAAAACACGTTTTTTGTTAAAACATTGTTAAAACATCGGGATTCTGACAAAATATCTCAAGAAAAACGCAGATTCCGTCAAAAAATTGCGAAAAAGCACGATTTTCATCAAAATATTGCGGAAAAAATAAGTTTTTCGTCGGATTCCGACAAAATATCGCGAGAAAAGAGCGGATTTTCGTCAAATTATTGCGGAAAAAACGCGGGTTTTCGTCAAAAAACCGCGAAAAAACCGCGATTTTCGATAAAAGATCGAGGAAAATTACGAATTTCGTCAAAGAAGTGCAGAAAATTTGCCGTAGTATTGTTTTCAACAATTTTTTTGCAATTCAATGGCGAAACATTAGCTTGCCATGTTTGTTGATTGATGTTTTAAGTGAAAATATGTTAAAATTTAAATTGGAAACTAGCTAAGATTGCTGTGTAAAACATTGCATCAGAAATATGAACTTTAATTTCAAAACTACTTATAATATTTTCATAAATGGATTCACTCTGACCTTCTCACCCCCTCCCCTCCTTTTCAAGCAATAAAATAAATAAGTAAAATAAAATAAAATTTAAACAAAGTTACACGCGCGCTATTTAACATAATTTTTCATTTTCCGATTCACGCGCTTTTCCTCTTTTTTTTAACTTTTTGCAATCTCATGCTTAAATCCGCATTTAAATCATTAAAAGCGGAATCGTCTACCATAGAAAACGGTTGAAGATCTTTAATAATCATGTTTAAAATTAAATCAGTATTTTTTTTTTTTTTTTCACGAGCAACACTAATAGTTTTTTTTTTTTTTTACATACCTTGAGCGATTTGTTTGTCTTTTTATAGAAACACATTGAGACAGGAGGGGATTCGGATTATCAAGGAAATTTGAGCTCTCTGCAACACTTTCATCATTATTACTAAGCTGCTGTCTCAATGATGGCGATAACAACGGTTTTGATGGAAACAAACTATCTTGTGATGGACGATAATTTACTAAGATCAAACCCTTGCCGCCACACCCCCAAAAGTAATTCTTATAATCTGATTCACAGCAAATTTTCTGAAAAGTTATAGCAGAGGGGTAAAGGAAGAGGAATCCCTTTCCGTCGCTCATTATTTGCATTGCAGTTTGGGATAATTCTGATTTAATTTCAGGATGAATGTAGATTCCTGGAAGTTCGGTTCGGCTGAGCCAAACATTTTAAAAATTAGTTCAGTGCATTATTTCCATTCAAAAACTATACCTAGTAAATTATAAACATAGTTTTTTGTATGCGTGCTTTTTTCTAAAGGGACTGTTGCGTTTTTTTTTCCACGACGGATTGATAAAATTCAGGTTTTTATCACGACCCATTGACGAAATTCGCTTCTTTTCTGTGGCACTTGGACGAAGTTCGCTTTTACCGCTGCCCTTTGACGAAATTCGCTTTTCCTACTCGGCTCTGTGGTGAAATACGTGCTTTTTTTCACAAACCTTGTCGAAATTCTCATTTTTTCCACGGTTCTTGGACGAGATTCGCGTTTTCTTTGCGGCCCTTTGACAAATTTCACATTTTTTTGCGATCGTTTGTCGAAATTTTAGAAATTTCCATTTTTTGTAGCTTTTTGAAGGATTTTTCGTTTTTTCCGAAACCCTTTGACAGGGCCCGATTATGACTAATTGGGGCCCTGAGCAAAGATAAATTAAGGGGCCCTCTGAATCATTGCAACGTTATTCAAATAGCCACACATATGTGTAATGCTAATACATAATTTCATACCTTGTATATAAAAATAAGAAAATTCTATAGTACTCCTTTTTTCCCTTTGTACAAAACAAACAAAATTCTTTTATATAACTTTAGAAATTTGTTATATTACTTTAAGATAAATTTAATAACTTCAACATATGGAAGAGTTGAAATTGGGAAAAGAAAGTAAATATTTTATAGTTTAATGTATGGATTTGGGGGGGCCCATGGGCAAAGTCCCGATTTGCGCATGCGATAATAAGGGACTGCCCTTTGACGAAATTCGCGTTTTTCAAGGGGGATCATTTATCAAAATTTGCGCTTTATCCGCAGCATTCTTCACGAAACTCGTGCTTTGTAAACACTTTTGACGAATTTCGCGTTTTTTCAGCGTTTTTTTATACAAGTTCTCATTTTTTGCGGCCCTTCTGACAAAATTCGCCAAAAAGCTGCTTCTGCAATCATTTGTTGAAGTTTGCATTTTTCTCGCGATTTTTAGACAAAATTAGTATTTTTTCGGGATCTTTTATAGAAATTTGCGCTTTTTTCACATTTTATTTCTTACTAAATTCGTGTTTTCTCCGTGACTTTTTTTCGCGATCCTTTGATGGAATGCGTGTTTTTTTTCAGGATAATTTGTCGACGTTTTTCCCCAAGGCTTCTTGATGAAATTGGGTGTTTTCAGCAGACGTTTGATGCAATGCGCATTATTTTCCAGCTTTTGTTAGACGCGATTCGTGTTTCTTTAGGAACGAAATTTAGGAACCGCCGCGGTGAGCGGCCAATTTTCGTCGGCGACCCCTACCTACGAGCCGAACAGCACTATCTCTTGCAGGAAGCGAACTGAAATTCGCGATTTTCTCTGCCGTCACACAGTGGGGCAAAATCCCGAAAAGCTGGCCAAAATATGAAAATGTTAATCAAATTGTACGAAAATTCGTATACAGGTGTTTTTGAAGATGCTAAGTGAAAATACAAAATTAAAATTGAAAAAAAAAATGGCGGAATAAAAATTAAAATGTCTCGAAAGTTATTCAATTTATATGCAATTTCGTAAACTTTTCAGGATGCTAATTAGGATTCAAAAGTTAAATTTTAAAAATAAATAAATAAATAAAATTACAGATTAAGAGTAAAAACAATTAAGATTTAAATAAAATTTAAATTTTCGAGGTAAACTTAAAAGGGAATTTTCAAAAAACCAAGATATATTTAAACGAAATTTAAGAACATTACTGGAAAGTAAAATATTAGACTATTTAATTTTTATATTATTAAAATAAAAACGAAAATATATTCCAGAAATTAACCTTTAGAATCAACTGTAGTATAATAAAAAGATTCTTCAGAGGTCAAGGTGTCGAAATAGTTAGCAGAACTTGTTGGCGGTATTGGAAGATCCTGCGACTCTTAGGATCAATGATTTTAATTTCTTCTACGATAATTTACCTAAACTAGAAAGGAAAGAATCTGATGACATTAAAAGACGTAAAAATATCTTTTTTTTCTCGCTATTGCATCTTTGCGATAAATCTTCTCGATGCCTTTTGATCAGTTTGTTGCATGATTCTTGAGTATCTTATGGCATTTGACAAATTGGCAGTAATGAAGATAATTTTATTTCTTTGTCATTAATAAGTAGTTTGTGTACTGAAGTAAGCATATATAACCAGGGGCGCTGCTCAAATCTACGAGCTATTTGTAAGGGAAAATTTTCGAAGTTTATCAAATAAATAACATGGCTACAAGAAATTACTTATGGCATAGAAGCGTTTAATCAAATCTTCGTATATGCTCGTTTAGAAACAAATAGTTGCGTTTTCAAAGAATCTTTGAATTGTATTTCTATCATTTATGCTTCCAAATCTGGGATTTAGTTTCTCGACGAGAAGTCTTGATTGTAAACGAAATGTTTTTTGCATATTTTATTTTGCAATTTCAGTGTTCTTCTTTTCTTGCAGAGTACGAGCTTTTCATTTTTTCTATCCAGTTGTCTGCCAGGTGTAAGGCCTCTCTAAACATCTTTGCATGTAACTTAGATATTCTGAATTCTAAATTATCTCAATCCACTGTGACGTCGTAACTAAATATACTTCCACTCTCTGTACAATTTCACAATTCACTTTAATGAAACCAACACAAAGAATACACGATGAACACTATATACATAACCACACTGCGCTATTTACAATTATGTACAGTTAATTTACACATATATCCATGAGGAAAATCACTTGAAAATATACAGCCCCTTCCGGGCATGAGGTTTTGAACACCCTTCACCGATGTTCTTTAAAACCTGAACTATACACGGCTCACACCCGAGCCCGCCGAAAAAAACGTTCTTTTCTTGCTGCGCACCAGGCAACAACTGAATCCCATCGTTTCAGTTCCATTTCAAACAGAAAAGTTACTTTCAAAAAATCTCTTTAAACATGAAAAAATCACGGAGCGGACCGTTTCCGGACCTCATGGCACTAGGCATGGAACGTCATCGCAGACTTATTGGCGTCGACATCACGGAGCCGGCCGATATCACACCACTTTTAATAAAAAATGTCAGATCGGTAAAATGCTGTTTTGATGCTGTCTGACATAGGTAGCAACGTTGAGTATTACACTAATTCGTTTTTAACGACTTTTTCTTCTGTATCAATGATTGTATTAAACGAAATAAGCTGATTCTGCTAGTATTTAATGCAATCCCATTCTTTGACAGTTGCTTCCGTATTTCTTGAAAAAGAAAAATGGATCTTGATTGGCCCGGTAAAATCAGTAAAATGAAGATCTCGATATTTTCAAATTGACGATTCATGAATTATTCGCAATATTTATGTATTCTAGTAGCACGGAAGAAAAGAAAAATATATTAGACTTCTTGCCATCTTCATAGGTAAATATTTGTTTAAATGTACTCAGAATAGATGTGTCATCACATCTTCACTTGCAAATCAAATCCAAATTACTAATATAAGCGAAAGTGATATTCATAATGATTTTTACTCGCATTAATGAAATCCCTGAACCAAAACAATGACCCTGTGCTCAGAACAGAAATCAACAATACTAATTTGGGTAGGGTTTGTGCCACGTGGTCCAATGAAATGGTTCAGGGTTTGAACATGAATCCAGCTTCACTTTTTCGGTGGTTTTTAGCGAAATGCGCAGGCCGTTATATCTAGTTGGCAATGGCTGTACAATGCCATAGGCAACAGAGACCCGGCTGATGTTCGATCGGTTCGAAACATAATATAAATTCAAGAACACCAATGAAAAAAATTCATTTAACACGATTTTGCACTGCATTCGCAACACGCCTGCTATACGGTGGTGTAAGCAGCTGGACTTCGAGATTCGTTTGAAAAGAGGGGGCAGTTAGTGGATACTAAAATTTGTAAAAAAAAAAAAAAAAATGTTTATTAAAATATGTGTTAAACATTATTTAAATGTAATTTTTAAAATCTTTAAACTATGAATTATAGAGGTATTTAGCCGATAATCAACAGAATAGTTACTAATCGCACGCCTGGTCAAATATTTTCATTCAGCCTAACAGTTACTAAGCAGATAGTTGAATATTTGGTATTCGGCGAAAGTCGCTGTTTCTTGCATCCATATGACACGCTGCAAAATATTTTTTCAAACACACAGCTATTGGTAAGCAATCGGCCGACAGCCGCTTTGTCGTTACCGTCTGCCGGCCGGGCTTTGTATCTTTTCTTATACGCCGGGCGAGTGTCGCCCGACAGATAGGCGCACAACCATTCCGGTATCAGCGGACGACAGTTAATCATATGAAAATTGGCCGCAGCCCGACACCAGATTGAATTTAAAAAAGAGAAAGATCAGTGTTGATCAGGGGCGTGCGAAGAGAAAACTGTATCCGGGGCAAAGTTTCAATTTGGCTTCCTCCCTCCCCCAATACGATGCTAAACATCAAAAACTGACGTTGGTAATGTAAATTTGCCGCCCCTTAAATTTCTGTGCACGGCGCTAGTGTTGATGGCGCTGTCTATGATTCATCTTGGAACATGCATTCGTTATAAATCAAATTTTGGCATACGTTGGGGTCAATCACTCCAAGGTCAGAAGGTGAGTGCTTTAATCAAGGGATTAATAAGTATTGTTTGGGGGAAGATTTTGAGGGGTAATAAGGAGGAGGTATTTCTTTAAGGGATAGTTCGTCGTTGAAGGTAGATGGTGAAGTTGGAATTTTGATGTGTTTTTTATTTTATTTTTTATTTTGTATTGTTAATTAATGCAGTATTATTCATATGTGTATTATTAATTCATTTGTTTTGCAATTGTCTTATGCGCGTGTATTAAAAGATTAACTTAATACTTAACTGAATGGAATAATTATCATAGCAAATTAGTTAAAGTAAACGAAATTATTTTCCTTAGAAATTTCAGAATTTTGTATTTAATAAAATGAATTATTTTTAGAGGTTTTGTATCAGTTAATAATTTTTTTATTAGGATTTATAATGTAATTATATGTATTGCATTAATTTATAAATTATATATTTTTATTATGGAAAAACTTATTTTCATAAATAGTAAGTTGGTAATTTATAAATTTTAATTAGATTAAGAATTCATTTTATGTCATTAGTTTCATGTATTGTCATCAATATTTTTAATTTAAAAATATGAATTTAGAATTTTTTCCGTTGATACAATTTTTATTTTAGGAATTATAATACAATTAAATGTGTTGGATTAGAGAATATATATTTGTAACATTAAAAAAACAAAACAAATTTTTATAAGAAAATAATTTGGTAATTAATCTATTTTAAATGGAATTAAAATTATTTTATGTCATTTGATGATTTACTGTATAGATATTTTTAGTGAATATTTATCAATATTATTTATTTTCGCTTGATATTTTTTAGAAGGGGGGGGGGAGATTTCTAAATCTTTCATTTAAATTTTAACGCTAAAAAGCTTGGTAGAATTCTCATATTTTTACAGCTTGTAAAATAATTTAAAACAATTTTTAATGTAATTTTTGTTGTTTAAACAAAATAAAAAAATAACTTTTTATTTTAAAATGAATATATAATTAGAAAATAAGATAAATTAACCTATGAAGTATTTTTTATAATTATTATTTTTTATGACAAAGATTATAATGAATAATTATTTTAAGGAGCGATTAAAAAATGTTTTTGCAGATTCAAATAGTTGTAAGTCCTTTGTTAAAAGAATAAACGTTGACTATTTTTGAAAAATGTTCTGTTTATGCCTGTTAGCATTTTATATGACATACATAAAATTTAGATATATTGGCAAACCCAAAACAAAATTTAGAAAAGTAAAAATAAATGTCGTTTAAGACTACAAATTCTTAATTCGGCAAATCTAATCGGGCTACTATCAGAAATCACGTATCGATCCTGCGTCACTTGCCGGTATAAGTCAATTGTGAATATAGACTCATAAAAGAACCAATTACGATAACCGGCGACTGAAAAAGCAGATTCTCATATTCAGTTGTCGGTATGCTGCCGACACTTCACCAAAATCACTGTGTCCATGCCGACACATAATCGACACTGCCGGCTGCGGTCCGATCGTGTGCCGAAAGGTATGTATTTGCTGGAAGTTTACACAAAACACAAATTGTTTATGATATACACAAATAAAACGAAACAATAAAATACAAAATGTATGAGTAATCACTGCATAAAAAAGGCTGTATCAGTCTAGAAAAGTTCTCACTTTGTATTTAATTTCGGCGACTGTTAAAAAATATTGCAAAAAATTACACTGTTCAAAGAACAACTTGCTGCCAAGGCCTCTATAAAAAATAAAATTAATTGAAAGAAAATTTCAAAGCATGAGATCATAGACAATTACTTAGATGACCTTTTAATGAGATTTTTATTTCATGTCTTACAAAAATTTTTCATCACTATGAAGTAATAGATGTCTATTTAAATCACCTTTTTGACAGAATTTTTTATTACATATCTCACAAACAAATGGCTTCTCACCAGTATGAGAGCGAAGGTGAGTACAGAGATTACATTTTAGAGAAAATTTCTTACTGCATATTTCACATACATAAGATTTTTCACCTGTATGAATCACCAGATGCTTCTTCATGGCACTCGGGTCAGAAAATTTTTTGTTGCAAATCTCACAAACAAAAGGTTTCTCACCAGTATGAGAGAAAAGATGATGACGTAGATTACGTTTTTGTGAAAATTTCTTATTGCACATCTCACAAACAAAAGGTTTATAACCAGCGTGAGAGCGAAGGTGATTATCAAGTAAAAATTTTAATGCAAATGCCTTGTTGCATGTTTCACAAACAAAGGGTTTCTCACCAGTGTGTGTTAATAGATGATTGTTTAAACCACACTTGCGAGAGAATTTCTTGTTGCATATCTCACACACAAAAGATTTCTCACCAGTATGGATTAATAGATGCTTTTGTAAAACACCCTTTTGAGTGAAACTCTTATTGCATACATGGCATACAAAGGATTTATCACCAGTATGAATTAACAGATGCACTTTCAAGGCATTCATGCGAAAAAATTTCTTATCACACATCTCACAAACAAAATATTGCTTACTAGTATGAGTGCGAATATGAGTACATAAACTTTTTTTATTTGAAAATGTCTTGTTGCATGTATCACAGACGAAAGGATTTTTACTAGAATGAGTTAACAGATGCATGGTTAAATCACTCTTGTAAGAAAATTTCGCATTACACATCTCACAAACAAACGTTTTCTCACCAGTATGTGTTAACAGATGCATTCTTAATTTACCCCTTGTAGAGAAATTCTGATTGCATATCTCACATATAAAAGATTTCTCACCAGTATGGGTTAAAATATGCTTTTTCAATGTACCCTGGTCAGAAAACTTTCTACCGCAGATGTCACAAACAAAAGGTTTTTCACCAGTATGAATTCGAAGATGAGTAGATAGATTGCTTTTAATTGAAAATTTCTTATTGCATATCTCACAAACAAAAGGTTTTTCACCAGTATGAGAGCGGAGGTGAGTACACAAGTTACTTTCCTTAAGAATTTCTTGTTGCATATGTCACAAACAAAAGTTTTCTCACCAGAATGAATTAACATATGCTTCGTTAAATATTTCTTTTGAAAAAATTCTACATTGCATACCTCACAAACAAACAATGTTCCTTGGTGCAAGTCAGAAGATCCTTTCCCCAAAATATCTTGTAAAGGAATGTTTTGTTCCATATTTCACACTTTAAACACTTTTTTTCCTGCTGTTAGTGACAACATAGACATCTAAATCGCCTTTCTTCTTTAACTACATTATAACTTCATGATCTGCAATCAATACAGTTACGGTGATTATTATTTTTTAGAATTAATAAAAAACTTATTTACATGTAAATGAACTGCTTCATTTTATATGAGAATTGAAAGTTACTGTAGAATATTATATTCAAATAAATTTTCAAAAATAGTGTTATAATTTCATTTAAAAATATACCAAATAATAAACACAAATGGTTTAAAACTCATTGAAGTATGAAACAGTAATGAAAAATCCCAGTAGCAGAAAGTGTTCAGCACGGCAGCGGGCGCTTCATATTATTTTAAATGTTGTAAATTAATCCACCAACTTAAAGAAGGTAAGCTGGACTTTAAAAACTGGAATTTACTTTAAGTCTCTAGATTTATTGTATTTGTTTTCTAATTTTATTATGTGTTCTTTATAAAGGCAATTTTTTCTTATGGAATATTGTTGTTGCAGTAAGCTTAGTCTAGCACTGTTCAGCTTCTGAGTGAAAAATATGAAATATCTATCCTTATCTATATATAAAAATCTTCTGTGCGTGTGTATGTAATTGAACTCCTCCTAAACAACTGGACCGATTTTGATGAAATTTTGTGCGTGCGTTCCAATAGATTCGAGAATGGTTTAGATTCACGTTTCGTCGAAATTGATTCAGTACTTTTTTAGTAATTATGCAAAAACTAATAGTTAGTGATTTTGCGCTAATTAAAAGTGCTATATATATTAAAGAAAGTCAGGATTTCGTATTAATCATAGCACAAAAAAATCTACCTATCCAAAAATCTTGAAAATTGGGGTAAAAATACTTCTTATACCATCGAGTACCGCTAAAAAGGGATTTTCGAAAATTCCACCCCTACGATGAGTAGAAAAAAGAACGAACTTTAAAAAAATTCCTTAAAAATCGGCTTTTATAGTTATTTTTCATCTGGTAACATATTTTAGTGTATTTTTTCATGCTGAATCGAACGGTACTAAGCAAATTTGTTTAAGTCCATTAATTCCTGAGATAATTCATATTTTCCAAATTTGGCGATGTCTTCGGCGCAAAAATCTGAAATTTTCAATCCTTATCTATACATAAATAAGAAAGTCAGGATTTCTTTTTAATCACAGCACAAAAAATTCTACCGAATTTAAAATCTTGAAAATTGGGGTAAAAATACTTCTTATAACATCGAGTGCCTCTAAAAAGGGATTTTCGAAAATTCCACCCCTAAGGAGGGTAAAAAAAAGAACGAACTTTAAAAAAATTCCTTTAAAATCGGCTTTTGTAGTTATTTTTCAACTGATAACATATTTTAGTGCATTTTTTCATTCTGAATTGAATGGTACTAAGCAAATTCGTTTAAATCCAGTAGTTCGTGAGATAATTCACATTTTCCTAATTTGGAGATGTCTTCGGCGCAAAAACCTGAAATTTTCAATCCTTATCTATATATATAAAAGAAAGTCAGGATTTCGTATTAATCACAGCACAAAAAAATCTACCGAACCAATAATCTTGAAAATTGGGGTAAAAATACTTCTTATAACATCGAGTGCCGCTAAAAAGTGATTTTCGAAAATTCCACCCCGAAGATGAGTAGAAAAAAGAATGAACTTTAAAAAAATTCCTTTAAAATCGGCTTTTGTAGTTATTTTTCAACTGATAATATATTTTAGTGCATTTTTTCATTCTGAATCGAATGGTACTAAGCAAATCGTTTAAATCCAGTAGTTCGTGAGATTATTCACATTTTCCTAATTTGGCAATGTCTTCGGCGCAAAAACCGGAAATTTTGAATCCTTATCTTTATATATATAATTCTTCTGTGCGTGTGTATGTCACTGAACTCCTCCTAAACGACTGGACCAATTTTAAAGGAATTGTGTGTGTGTGTTCCAGTAAATTCGAGAATTGGTTAGATTCACATTTCATCGAAATTGATTCAGTATTTTTTTAGTAACTAGGCAAAAACTAATAGTTTGTGATTTTTCGCTAATTAATGTTGAAGAAATTCGATGAATAGAGTGCGGACGAAATGCCCGAGCGGTCTAAGGTCCAGATATAAGCTCTGCTTCTCGAAGAAAGAGATCGCGTGTTCGAACCCCGCTTCTGTCAAACGTGTATGCTTTACAGTAATATAGCCTGTATTATAATTTTGATTAACTGACTTAAGAAAATCGTTAATTTTTAACAATAAAGAGAAAAATAAACTTTTCTATCAAAAATTGAACCGACTTCAAAAAATACTGAAGAGTGAAAAATAATTTCCTTACATAATTGTAATAAGAAATTAAATTTAAAGCGTAGTGTTTATGGTGCGTATTACTATATTTAAGTACATTTATTTAATTTTCTGGTGTCGGTGCCAGGAAGGACAACGTCTGTCGGTGACAGGACAACGTCTGTCGGGTCCGCTAGTATATATTATAAATGTGAAAGTGTGTCCGAAAAATTGGAATGAACTTGGCTTCAAAACGGATGGATTAAAGTCTTTGAATCTTTGCATATGGATAGATTATAGGAGTGGAATGAACATTGGGTAATTTTTATTTATTTTATTCAAATGTTTTCCTTAATAATTCAAAATTTGATTATTTTTCATACAAAATCAATAGGCATTTTTCAGATAAAATTTAACTATTTTCCTTTCCTGTTGCCAAGAAAATAAAAAAATTGGAATAATAATTTTTCAGCGGCAATGAATTTTTATTAAAAAAACTTCCACGCGAAAAACTATAATAAAATAATTTAAAAGAAAATAAATATGACGTCATGTCTGAAATAAAAATAAAAGGTGTATTTTTTATAATATATTTAACAAGGATATTTGTTTAGTTAATGGGAATTTTTGTGTAAAATATGGCGACATAAATTAAAAGTAAAAAGAACGAAAAAGAATTATATTTTTAATAAAATGGTTCATTTATGAAAATGCAACGTCATAGTTGAAATAAAACAGGTACTTTATAGCAATCGTTAAAAATACAAGGGGTATGAATATCATTAGCTAATGGAGCGAGATAAATAATGACGTCATATTTAAAATGAATCGGAAATATTTTTTATTTATATTAATTAATAAGTTATAAGTTACATACAAATGAATATTTTTATTCAAAACTCATAATTATCGATGGAAGAAATTTTTTGTAGGGAAAAGGGGGAAAATAAAACTACTGATTAATATACTTTTGGCTCGATTTTTTAACACTTTCGAACAAAGTTGAAAAGTTACTATGCTTTCGGTTTGTCTGTCTGTCTGGTCGCTTTCTAACTTTCGTAAATATACTTCGATTTCCAAGAAATTTTTGGACGTTCTTCACGTTTACCTAGCACGAATACCTATTGAAAATAAAGTTCCTACCATGATTAGTTTATTTACAGGGATTGTCAAAAAATTTCCTTACATTACGGCATTATGGGGAAAATCGTTTTAATTAAATTTAACGATGTGACACCCTGTGAAACATATTCAAATTTATATGCATTTACAAAGTGCACTAAAATATGCATTTTTTAAAGTATGTAGTGAAAAGGACACTTATTATTCATTTACAGGGTTACACAGAAGAAATCCATTGCATAAGAATAAAGGGAGGAACAGTTTCCGACATATTTTAATTATGATAAACGATTTCATGTATAATCAAATTGATATACGTTACCGAGGCTTAATGTGAGTTATTTCATGCATAATACGAAACATTTACAGGGACACACAAAAGATTTCAAATATTATATATTCTATTCGAAGTACTGTATATGATGGATGATGACTGTTGCATGGATGAAATGTATTTTGAATTATGATATGTGCTTTTAAGTTTCGCTAAATATATGCATATTAAATGGAGAGTATAAATGGTAATAGTATAAATAGTTAAATTTAGATATACAGGGTTACACAAAAGATCTCGGAAAGGTTACTGAATATGAGCGTAATTTACTTAAAGGTGGTTTTTAAATAAAATATGCATTTTTATTTTAAACTGCATTTAGTAAACTAAGAAATGTTTGTAGTATATATATAAAATGATATACAGGGTCCCGCAAAGAACTGGATACAAGGTTGTCTTCGGATGATAATTTTTGAAAATGTAATTTAGGTAGTAATAAGAAATATTTTTGTTTGAACTAAATTTTAGAAAGATACTTTCGTGTATTAAAGGCACTTGGAAATCTACAGGGCTGAACAAAAGAATTGAAGAATGTTCCTATCTATTAGTATTAATCGCTGAAAGGAAAATTTTAACCAGCAAACAAATTAGCAAATAGGGATTATCAGAAGTTTTTTACCATAAATTCGCGATAAAAAGTTAATTACACATGCTTTTCATCATCGAAATTTTTTGCTTGATTGATCAATTATTTCTTCTTTAAATGTTATGTGAACGAAGTCACGGGTAACTGCTAGTTTCATTATAATGAATTGTGGTATAAAAAAGAATTGCGATAAAAAACTTTTAAAATATACCCTACAACTTGGAAATTAGAAAAGAGTAGCCAAATTTTTAACACATGTACTTCACAGAGCGGAAACAATTTTAGGTCACATTTGACATGCAGAAAGCTAAAAAAAAATACATCCACGAGTAACCAAGCTTTTCAGATAACTGAGTGCCAAGAGTAAAACTTAACATATGCAGATGTGTACATGGAAATTGCATCCAATTAGAACACTTCACATCATGAGACTCTTACTGCCAAAACAATGAAATAGCAGCAGGACACACAAATAGAAAAAGCAGTGACTAAGGTAGCGATAGCTGTACAGCAGCAGCAAAAACCTATTATTGACGTCACCTTGCAAATCTAGTGGTATTAAAGTCAAATGAATGAAAAACAGGCATTTTGATCTGCATTCAAATGATACGCCAACAATTGCATACAATGAGTGCCACTCATCTGCCATCACACGAAAGGTTTGAGAATTAATGCTAACTGATATACTCCCTGGATAGCAAATTACAAGAGCAGCGGTTTCCAACCTATCAATCCAAGAGCCAACTGCACAAAACCCTATGTCATCGAGCACAAGAAAAAAATCCGTTATTTTATGGAAGAGTAGTAATAGAGGAATCTAATGATCCATATGTCTGCCAAAAACGAAATGGTGCATAAGCCAAAAATTGATACCACTAGTGATTCATTCGTAGGATTAGCATTGTGTTTTCCTGCACCCAGTTTTCCATGTTTCCATACTTTTGATTGTACGGCAAAAACACTACGCTAATCCTACGAGTGAACCATTAGTGGTATTAATTTTCGGCTTATGCATTACTTAGCTTCTGGCAGACATATGAATCATTAGATTCCTCTAATTCTACTATTCCATAAAATAAAGGACTTTTTCTTGTGCTCGATGACATAGTGCTTTATGCAGTCGGCTCTTGGACTATTACAACTAAGAACCCGGATATAGGTGATCCGGTCCGACATTAAGTTAAATACAGCACATACTTTCTGTGTACTGTTAAACTACTCTACATCTCTTTCACTCTATGCTAAATTTGATTTATCGGAGATTTCTCTTAATCTGCCAGTACTTTAGCTCTATCCTCCAAGAACCTCACCCAACTTGAAACACACTCTGTACAAGAGCTCTACTTAGCAAAAAGTGTCCATAGTCTTTGGTCTCTACATGAAAACTAAACTCCGTTAGCTATCCAAATGAACTCCAGAACCTACAGGGATATCCATCTGTTAACAAGGCCCTGTCCCCTCAATATGTCACCTTCCCGGGATGTCCTTTATCTCGCTAGATAGTGGCCGAGTTATTTTGCCTGCCTTATCTCAGGCATGCATTTTGAATGGCAAGAGAAGCACCGCTCTATTGATACAATACATTCTTTCAACTAATACTATCTAACTCAAACTAGCCTGGATTAACTTCCAGATAAGAAAAAAAATCACTTTGAATTCCCAGAACACAGATAGTGACCCGAATACAACACAAGTAAAAAGATAATATATAACAATAGTTCTAAATAGTATCATTCATCAAAACCTGACCTGACAGAAGGTATATACCTGCAGCGGCGTGGCTGTTGCTACTCATGGGTAGAGTTCATGACAGTCTATTTATCCTTTATACCTGGCATCTGCACGATTCCCATTGATAGTCTACATATCCTTTATCTCTGTTCTTGGAAATTGTTAGTTACTAGTCCAAATATATCACGATCTTCAACAAACTTTTTATAAATAATTAAAAAAAAAAAACTATTCTCAATTTTTATTGTTTTTGTTTTTAAAAAAATGGACCTTATGTCCATGTATGCAAATTAGATTATGATTGTATTTTTGATTACGTATTTGTAAATTCTAGAATATAATTTGAATATAATTAATAGTTTTTATTTGTTTAATTATGATCACTGAATTAGTGGAATATGCTGACAATTTTATTAAAATGATTTCAGAATTTTCAGATTATGAATTTATCTGGCTATCAAATCATTGTTTAATTCTCTGCATATAATATTCATATTTAACAATTTCATGTTCAAAAATATGAAACTTTTCAGTTTCAGGTAGGATTTATTTATGGTTAGACTTAATGTACTCAAGTGTAAAAGAAAAAAATCCAAGTTTCAAAATCACATACAGGAACTGGGCTAAAAGATTTAAACTATTACAAGAATTGATTTTGTGAAAAGCAAAAATTATTTCTGTGAAATTTATTATTATTATTATTATTTTGAGAAAAATAACATTTTGTAATAAAAGATGAAATCCAGTTATTCAGATTTGAAACAAGCGTTTATTAATAGTTATTTTAAGTTCTTCTGCGAAAGGTTTTCTTTCAAGTGAACTTGTTTAGTTTGCGAATTACACATTTCAAAATAAAAATAATTAACAAAGAATATGTTTTAAAGGAGTGACATTTTGTGGAGAGGTCCGTGTTATAAATTTTGTATAAGGATCTGTAAGGATCAAAATGAATTTTATGAAGGGGTGTGTTTTATTAAAGGAATTTTTGAAACTGGATTCTAGATAGGCCCCAAATTTTCCATGGATAGATCCCCACATAAACTTACATTTTAACCAAATTTCACAATTACCAAAACTGTTAACCAAACAACCACATTTTTGTTTAACAATATTTATTTTTTAATAGACAAAATACTTGTCTAAAATTATTATTGTACAGCATCTGTTAATGTAACATAGAACAGCAATAAAAATTTCAGTATCAAACGAACAATAATTATAAATATCATATCATATCATATCATATCATATCATATATATTATAAAGCAGAAGTTCTGAAACTTCCAAACGGGTGTTTTAAAAAAAAATTACCGATGGATTTTTTTGCCGATTGTATCATTCGATAGGAAATATTTTTCCGAAGGTTTACGATTCAAATTTACAGGGATAACTCTGATTTTTCGTAGTAAATTTCGTATTTTTCGGTTATTTTTGACAAAAGGGTTGCCAGTAGCTGTTTTTGGCGAAAATTATAATTGCTAAAAGAATTAAAATGGCTATATCTATTAGAAATATTATAAATATCTTGCAAATAATAGCAGAAAATAACTACTGATAATATTAATAATAACAAAGAAAGACCGCTTAAATGAGGTGTAATATTATAAAAATATAATTATCTTGAAAATGAAAAAAATATTTGTAATGCTTAAAAAATAAATTAACGCGAAATATAACAATTGGTTCAACTTTTGGCGACTTATCCCTGGTGTTAGAATAAAAACATGAATTTCAGAAATTGATTAAATGATTTTTGAATGATAGTTATTTCCCTTTTTATTATTTTCTTTCTCTTTTTTATCGAATTTCCGTATAATATAACTTACAGCAGGAAAAAGCAGATCTGATTGTAAAAAGACACTGTAAGTTGTGAGTTACTATTCGTTTCTATGCCATTTTCATTTTGCTTTTGTCGCCGAAGAATGTGTTTTTAAGCCGAAATGCACTACTGACTTAATGCCTGACTTAGGTTCTTAATGGTCGCAATAATGTTGTTTTTTTTCAAGTGAAGATAATTTTTAGAGTATATTTTAATCGTAAATTATATAGATATAACTCTTTTATTTCTTTTTGCAAATATTTTTATAGTCAATTTCACTTACAGGAAAAATTACAGTTTTAAAATTTAGAAACTGAAGAAGGAAAGATTATCCGGTCAATTAAAAATCTACCGCCGAATTCCAAGATTAAATGTCAATAATGGATGATCGTAAATGTCACATTCACTTGACATTAAGCATAATGTAAATATTAATTATGTCATCAAGTGATTTTTAATTCGACATTTTATTTCTACTTTTATATATGCTCTACTAATTTGCTTTTCGTTATTTAAATGAAAATTTATGCTAATCTATATAATCTGGCTTATAGTTTTGGCGATTTGTATAATTTGGCGAAATTGGTCGACGGTATAACCAAGTAGTACTGAAGGAAAAATTTTGCAATTTAAAAAAAATTTATGCAATTATGCGTTATTACTATAGATAAATTCAATATTTTGAAATAAAAAATTCTCTCTGAATAGAATTTACAAATCATTTTTAGCTGCCCATTTCCTCTTCAATATTTCTTTAATCAATATTTCGCTATTCTCTTTCGCGCAGGCTAAAAAGATGTATTTTAAATATTTTATTAGATAAAACAAAAAAAACATTTTTCTATTTTTTTTAAATATTTTTAAAATCTGATTCTACCACTATGTGTCTTACAGGACAAAATAGCAGAATTACTTTTAAAAATGGTTTTATCTGTTAATTGTATGTTATTTGTTTATTTGGGTGTTTGAATTTACTTTTGTCATCAAACAATGCGATTTTATACCAAGAAGGCATAAGTCGGAGCGATGTTCGCAATTACTAAATTCTCTCACTCTCTTTTAAATGTGTGAGAGCATTTTTAGGATATTTTTTTATGTTTAATTGTAAATATATAAATAGCAGTTATAGCAAAAAGAAAAAAAAAATGCGCATAATGTTTAAATTTTAGTATAAACGTCCTCCTCATCCAAACTGTAAAATAATTTAATTGCAACTTTTTAAAGTTTTGGCGCAGATGTCATATACGCATTACATTCGCACGATTGGAACAAAATGGCGATTTTATGCCTCACATGGTAAACCGACTATGGTTGTTTATTTATTAATAAACTATTTATCAACTTTCATTTTGTTTTTCAAAATACTATAAATCATTTTGTTCTATAGCTATTAATTAAAATTTTTTATTTATTAATTTTTTTTCAAATAATAGAAAATAATTAAAAAAATATTTATGAAATTGGTAATTAAAAACCAAGTTTTCTCCAAATTGGCGCCAGAAAAAATTGCGCCAATGTGGTGCATACATGACATTTGTGTCAAAGTTTTTTCACTATACAGAAGTAGGAAAAATGCAGTATAAATACGATTAAAGTTTTTTCCAAATATGGAAATTTTGTCACAGATTTGGTCATATACTCATCGAGGTATCTCAATGGTGCCAAAGTGGTGTTATTTGCCTTATATGGTAACCCAGCTATAGTTGTTTATCTGATGATAAGTTGTTTATTTACTTTCATTTTCTTTTTTGAAATGATATTTGTTGTTTTGTTCTACAGTTACTTTTTTATTTATTGTTAATTGTTGTTTAAAATGATAGAAAATAATAAAATATATATAAATTTCTTTGGTATTCTAAAACGAGGATTTTGGCACATTGTAGTTGCAAGAAAATCGTGCTAAACCTATTGCGTAATGATGTCTGTGTAGGAATCTTTTGTGAAATATGAAAAGTGTAAATTGGCTATTACTTGATTATCACGTCAACTAATTTCGCCAAATCGTTCGCCAAATTATACAAATTTACATAACTTTATCTTAAATAACTAAAGAGAAAATGCTTAAATACGAAAGAGCAAATAATTTTGTTTTCATTTTTCAGGAGGAAATTTTGCAATAATAAAGTAATTTTTGTAGTGAGAATTTTAATGTGTGTGTTTTTTTTATTGTTGGAAACTTGCTGTAACGAAAAATGTTCATTTTTTTTTCCTGCCATTGTTTTGTAAGAGCTGGTTTTGTCAAAGTCATGTTAAGGTGGTATTCAAATTTTTGAACCCTTCCCAATTACCACCCCTTGGTTCGATTTTGCTCATTTGCAATTCCCACTGAGATATTAACCATCTCAATGTACTTGACGAGTTTGAAGATGACTCTTGCATAATTGTGCCTTTTATCGCGCGGACAAAATTTAATATATATATAAAGCTTTTAGGTGGGAGTAGCTTTAGGTTCCTGGCTTCACATAATAAAAAGTTGTGAAGAAATTTTTCAGAAGTTGTACCATGGTAACGACTGTAGTAATTAATATTTCTTCAGATAAGGGAAAATCCTGTTGCCATAATGGTCTCATTTCGCTTCCAAATGTGCACTGTTAGTAATAAACTAAAATAGTTACTTCTAAATAGCTGGTTTTTGTGCAACGTTTAAAATAATTTAATATCACAATGTTGTCTAAATCGTTTTCAGCAATGAGCAAGGTGCTGCTAGAGGTCCACATTATTTAAAATACAAATTTAAATTCACCAGTTCGTTTCATCCACGGTTGATTTTGAAATATTGACCTGCGCAGCGGGCATAGCCTGCTAGTATATTATAAAGCAGAAGTTCTGAAACTTCCAAACGAGTGTTTTCAAAAACTACCCGATGGATTTTTTTGCCGATTGTATCATTCGATAGGAAATATTTTTCCGAAGGTTTATGATTCAAATTTACAGGGATAACTCTGATTTTTCGTAGTAAATTTCGTATTTTTCGGTTATTTTTGACAAAAGGGTTGCCAGTAGCTGTTTTTGGCGAAAATTATATTGCAAAAAGAATTAAAATGGCTATATCTATTAGAAGTATTACAAATATCTTGCAAATAATAGCAGAAAATAACTACTGACAATATTAATAATAATAAAGAAAGACCGCTTAAATGAGGCGTAATATTATAAAAATATATTTATCTTGGAAATGAAAAAAATATTTGTAATGCTTAAAAAATAAATTAACGCGATATATTACCAATTGTTATATTTCGCGTTAATTTATTTTTACTTTTGGCGACTTATCCCTGGTGTTAGAATAAAAACATGAATTTCAGAAATTGATTAAATGAATTTTGAATGATAGTTATTTCCCTTTTTATTATTTTCTTTCTTTTTTTTATCGAATTTCCGTATAATATAACTTACAGCAGAAAAAAGCAGATCTGATTGTAAAAGACACTGTAAGTTGTGAGTTACTATTCGTTTCTATACCATTTTCATCTTGCTTTTGTCGCCAAACAATGTGTTTTTAAGCCGAAAATGCACTACTGACTTAATGCCTGACTTAGGTTCTTAATGGTCGCAATAATGTTTTTTTTTTTAAGTGAAGATAATTTTTAGAGTATATTTTAATATTCAATCGTAAATTATACAGATATGAGTATAACTCTTTTATTTCTTTTTGCAAATATTTTCATTGTTAATTTAATTTTTCTTGCGCCATTTCGTCAATTTCCCTTACAGGGAAAATTTCAGTTTTAAAATTTAAAAACTGAAGAAGGAAAGACTACCCCACCGATTAAAAATCTATCCCCAAATTCCAAGATTAAATATCAATAATGGATGATCGTAAATGTCACATTCACTTGACATTAAGCGTGATATAATATACTAATTATGTCATCAAGAGATTTTTAATTCGACATTTTATTTCTACTTTTATATATGTTCTGCTAATTTGTTTTTCGTTATTTAAATGAAAATTTATGCTAATCATATAATCTGGCTAATAGTTTGGCAATTTGTGTAATTTGGCGAAATTGGTCGACGGTATAACCAAGTAGTACTGAAGGAAAAGTTTTGCAATTCAAAGTAAATTTATGCAATTCAAAGTAAATTTATGCAATTATGCGTTATTACTATAGATAAATTCAACATTTTGAAATAAAAAAATCCCCTAAATAAAATTTACAAGTCTTTTTTAATTGACCATTTCCTCTTCAATATTTCTTCAATCAAACTTTCGCTATTCTCTTTCGCGCAGGCTAACAAAAATGTATTTTAAATATTTTATTAGATAAAACATAAATAACATTTTTCTATTTTTAAAAAAAATATTTTTAAAATCTAATTTTAACATTATGTGTCTTACAGGACAAAATAGCAGAATTACTTTTAAAAATGGTTTTATCTGTTAATTGTATATTATTTGTTTATTTGGGTGTTTGAATTTACTTTTGTCATCAAACAATGCGATTTTATACCAGGAAGGCATAAGCCGGAGCGATGTTCTCAATTACTAAATTCTCTCACTCTTTTTTAAATGTGTGAGAGCATTTTTAGGATATTTTTTTATGTTTAATTGTAAATATATAAATAGCAGTTATAGCAAAATAAAATGCGTATAATGTTTAAATTTTAGCAAAAATGTCTTCCTCATCCAAACTGTAAAATAATTTAATTGCAACTTTTTAAAGTTTTGGCGCAGATGTCATATACGCACCACATTCGCACGATTGCAACAAAATGGCGATTTTATGCCACACATGGTAAACCGACTATGGTTGTTTATTTATTAATAAACTATTTATTAACTTTCATTTTGTTTTTTAAAATAACATAAATCATTTTGTTCTATAGCTATTAATTAAACTTTTTTATTTATTATTTTTTTTTTCAAATACAAAATAATTAAAAAATATTTATGAAATTCGTAATTAAAAACCAAGTTCTCCAAATTGGCGCCAGAAAAAAATGCGCCAATGGGGTGCATACATGACATCTGTGTCAAAGTTTTTGCTTATACATAAGTAGGGAAAATGCAGTATAAATACCGATTAAAGTTTTTTGCAAATATAGAAATTGTGTCACAGATTTGGTCATATACTCATCGAGGTATCTCATTGGCGCCAAAATGGCATTATTTGCCTTATATGGTAACCCAGCTATAGTTGTTTATCTGTTGATAAGTTGTTTATTTACTTTCATTTTCTTTTTTGAAATGATATTTGTTGTTTTGTTCTACAGTTACTTTTTTATTTATTGTTAATTGCTGTTTAAAATGATAGAAAATAATAAAGTATGTATAAATTTCTAAAACGAGGGTTTTGCCATATTGTAGTTGCAAGAATATCGTGCTAAACCTATTGCGTATATGATGTGTGTGTAGGAATCTTTTGTGAAATATGAAAAGTGTAAATTGGCTACATAGTTGATTATCACGTCAATCAATTTCGCCAAATTATACAAATTTACACAATTTTATCTTAAATAACAAAGAGAAAATACTTAAATACAAAAGAGCAAATAATTTGGTTTCCATTTTTCAGGAGGAAATTTTGCAATAATAAAGTAATTGCTGTAGTGAGAATTTTAATGTGTGTGTGTGTTTTTTTTTTTATCGTTGGCAACTTTCTGTAATGAAAAATGTTTTTTTTTTCCTGCGATTGTTTTGTAAGAGCTGGTTTTGTCAAAACCATGTTAAGGTGGTATTCAAATTTTTTAACCCAATTACCACCCCCTTGGGCCGATTTTTCTCATTTGCAATTCCCACTGAGATATTAACCATTTCAATGTACTTGACGAGTTTGAAGATGATTCTTGCATAGTTGTGTTTTTTATCGCGCGGACAAAATTTAATATATATATATAAAGTTTTTAGGTGGGAGTAGCTTTGGGTTCCTGGCTTCACATAATGAAAAGATGTGAAGAAATTTTTCAGAAGTTGTACCGTAGTAACGACTGTAATAATTAATATTTCTTCAGATAAGGGAAAATTTTAAATCCCGTTGCCACAATGGTCTCATTTCGCTTTTAAATGTGCATTGTTAGTAATAAACTAAAATAGTTACTTCTTAATAGTAGGATATTGTCCAACGTTTAAGATAATTTAATATCACAATGGTGTCTAAATCGTTTTCAGCAATGAGCAAGGTGCTGCTGGAGGTCCAAATTATTTAAAATACAAATTTAAATTCACCAATTCGTATCATCCACGGTTGATTTTGAAATATTGACCAGCGCTACTGACTTAATGCACTATTGACTTAATGCCTGACTTAGGTTCTTAATGGTCGCAATAATGTTGTTTTTTTCAAGTGAAGATAATTTTTAGAATATATTTTAATATGCAATCGTAAATTATATAGATATGAGTATAACTCTTTTATTTCTTTTTGCAAATTTTTTATTGTTAATTTTTCTTGCTCTATTTCGTCAATTTCCCTTACAGAGAAAATTACAGTTTTAAAATTTAGAAACTGAAGAAGGAAATATTATCCCGTCGATTAAAAATCTACCTCCAAATTTCAAGATTAAATGTCAATAATGGATGATCATAAATGTCACATTCACTTGACATTAAGCATAATATAAATATTAATTATGTCATCAAGTGATTTTTAATTCGACATTTTATTTCTACTTTTATATATGTTCTGCTAATTTGTTTTTCGTTATTTAAATGAAAATTTATGCTAATCATATAATCTGGCTAATAGTTTGGCAATTTGTATAATTTGGCGAAATTGGTCGACGGTATAACCAAGTAGTACTGAAGGAAAAGTTTTGCAATTCAAAGTAAATTTATGCAATTATGCGTTATTACTATAGATAAATTCAACATTTTGAAATAAAAAATTCCCCTAAATAAAATTTACAAGTCTTTTTTAATTGACCATTTCCTCTTCAATATTTCTTCAATCAAACTTTCGCTATTCTCTTTCGCGCAGGCTAACAAAAATGTATTTTAAATATTTTATTAGATAAAACGTAAATAACATTTTTCTATTTTTTTAAAAAATATTTTTAAAACTTAATTCTACCATTATGTGTCTTACATGACAAAATAGCAGAATTACTTTTAAAAATGGTTTTATCTGTTAATTGTATGTTAATTGTTTATTTGGGTGTTTGAATTTACTTTTGTCATCAAACAATGCGATTTTATACCAAGAAGGCATAAACCGGAGCGATGTTCGCAATTTCTAAATTATGTCACTCTCTTTTAAATGAGTGAGAGCATTTTTAGGATATTTTTTATGTTTAATTGTAAATATATAAATAGCAGTTATAGCAAATTTATACTAAAATATTAAATTTTAGTATAAATGTCTTCCTCATCCAAACTGTAAAATAATTTAATTGCAACTTTTTAAAGTTTTGGCGCAGATGTCATATACGCATTACATTCGCACGATTGCAACAAAATATCGATTTTATGCGTCACATGGTAAATCGACTATGGTTGTTTATTTATTAATAAATTATTTATTAACTTTCATTTTGTTTTTTAAAATAATATAAATCATTTTGCTCTATAGCTATTAATTAAACTTTTTTATTTATTATTTTTTTTTCAAATAATAGAAAATAATTAAAAAATATTTATGAATTTGGTAATTAAAAACCAAGTTTTCTCCAAATTGGCGCCAGTAAAAAAATTGCGCAAAGTGGTGCATACATGACATCTGTGTCTAAGTTTTTTCACTATTTCATAAGTAGGGAAAATGCAGTATAAATATCGATTAAAGTTTTTTCCAAATATGGAAATTTTGTCACAGATTTGTTCATATTACTCATCGAGGTATCTCACTGGCGCCAAAATGGCGTTATTTGCCGTAACGCCGTTTGCATGGTAACCCAGCTATAGTTGTTTATCTGATGATAAGTTGTTTATTTACTTTCATTTTCTTTTTTGAAATGATATTTGTTGTTTTGTTCTACAGCTACTTTTTTATTTATTGTTAATTGCTGTTTAAAATGATAGAAAATAATAAAGTATATACACATTTCTTTGGTATTCTAAAACGAGGATTTTGCCACATTGTAGTTGCAAGAAAATCGTGCTAAACCTATTGCGTATATGATGTCTGTGTAGGAATCTTTTGTGAAATATGAAAAGTGTAAATTGGCTACTACTTGATTATCACGTCAACCAATTTCGCCAAATCGTTCGCCAAATTATACAAATTTACATAATTTTATCTTAAATAACAAAGAGAAAATGCTTAAATACGAAAGAGCAAATAATTTTGTTTTCATTTTTCAGGAGGAAATTTTGCAATAATAAAGTAATTGCTGTAGTGAGAATTTTAATTTTTTTTTATCGTTGGCAACATTTTGTAACGAAAAATGTTTATTTTTTTTCCTGCCATTGTTTTGTAAGAGCTGGTTTTGTCACCATTTTAAGGTGGTATTCAAATTTTTGAACCCTTCCAATTACCACCACCTTTGGCCGATTTTGCTCATTTGCAATTCTTACTGAGATATTAACCATCTCAATATACTTGACGAGTTTGAAGATGATTCTTAGATAATTGTACCTTTTATGGCGCGGACAAAATTTAATATATATATAAAGTTTTTAGGTGGGAGTAGGTTTGGGTTCCTGGCTTCACATAATGAAAAGTTGTGAAGAAATTTTTCAGAAGTTGTACCGTGGTAACGACTGTAATCTATACTAATATTATAAAGAGGAAAGATTTGATTGTTTGTTTGAATTGAATAGGCTCCGAAACTACTTGACGGTTTTGAAAAATTCTTTCACCGTTGGAAAGCTATACAATTTCCGGTGAACATAGGCTAATTTTTAATTGATTTATTCAAATATTTTCCTTAATAATTCAAAATTTCATTATTTTTCATACAGAATCAATTAAAATTTTTCCGATAAAAAATAACCATTTTCTTTTCAGTTGCCAAAAAAATCAATATATGGAAAATAATTTCTCCTCGGCAATTAATTTTTAGTTGAACAGTATCCACGTGAAAAATTAAAATAAAAAAAATTTCAAAGGAAAATAAATATGACGTCATTTGTTATATTATCGGAAGTTTTGTTTGCACAGATATCATATACACACCGAGGTAACCTAATGGACACTAAATTGATGTTATTTTGCCTGGCATGGCAACCCGACTATTGTTTATTTAATTTGTAGCGCCTTGACCATAACTAACTTTTGCAACGTTTTATAATTTTTATCACGTTACTCAGGAACCTCTCCACTCCACTCAAGCTCCGCGAGATTTGCTGGAACAAGTTTTTTTATCTAAGTTGTACTAACTGCTCATCTGTAAAAACTATTTTTTGAATGTTAAAATCTCAGCGATGTATTATATTATTTGTAATAATTGTTTTAGTAAAACAATATGTGTGTTTATGAGTGGTCTAGTGCTTCAGTGGTGACCCGCACAAGCACGCAACTTTCAAACAACCAGTGCAAAATTAATTAAGTGATAGTACATCAAAGAGTTCGCTTTTGATTGAGGAGAGATTGGATATCAGGTCAGTTCTGTTTTCTGTAAATTCGAGAGAGATTTGTTTTAAAACTTTTTATCATGCTTAATTCATATTATTATTAAGGTTATTGCACATAAAACACATTGATATTATAACTGAGCATAGATAGCATAAATTTATAGATAGCTGGATATGCAAGGCAATGAAATTAATAGAATTGCACTTCGCGTGCCGCCGTTTTGGAAACAAAATATTCAATTATGGTTTTCACAAGTAGAAGCCGCGTTTCAGTTATCTGGAATTACAAACGATGACACCAAATATGCTAGTCTAATTTCATCAATCGACTCTGAAAGTTTAAATTATGTTAGTGACCTTATATACAGTCCCCCACAGCAGGATAAATATGACACATTAAAGCGCAGGCTTATTGCAGAGTTCGCGGACTCTGATGGAAAACGCTTAAAAAAACTTCTGAGTGAATTGCAGTTGGGAGACAGTAAACCGTCTACATTACTCCGCCAAATGCGCGATTTGGCTGCAGGCCAACTCAACGATAACTTTTTGCAGAGCTTATGGTTACAGAGATTACCACCAAATATTCAAACCATCTTATTGGTATCGAACGAAAATTTACCTGAACTTGCGGTTTTAGCCGACAAGATATACGAAACTACAGCAGATAACACGCAGGTATATTCTGTTGCAAAATCAGAACCAATTGCGGCAATAGGCCAGCCATCTATTTTAGACATGCAAAAACAAATTGAGAAGTTGACATTGCTTGTCGAGAAACTTTCCGAAGAAAAAAGTCAATATAATTCAAGGGGCCGAAGATTCACATTCCGAGGCCAATCTAGGAATGTAAGCCGAAATCCGGCTTATGAAAACAATCAAAATTATTGCTATTACCATAATCGGTTTGGTCGTTTTGCTAGGCAGTGTAGGCAGCCTTGCTCGTTCACCCAGTCGGGAAACGAGTAGACGCTACCACTCAAACAAGTGCCGTGGGTGGTAGCGATGTTTCGGTAGCTAAAACTAATAACCGCCTTTGCGTTTATGACAGTGCTACAAATCTGAAATATTTAATTGATACCGGTAGTGATGTTTCGTGCATACCAATAAAAAGAAACCAACACGGTTACCAACGCTCTCCTGACTCCTTTGAATTATACGCCGCAAATCAGTCAAAAATAAAAACCTTCGGTACAAAATTATTACAATTGAATTTAGGTTTACGCCGGGTTTTTAAATGGAATTTTATAGTTGCTGAGGTCTCGACACCCATTATTGGAGCAGACTTTTTGAGACATTTTAATCTACTTGTCGATATTAGGAATAAAAGACTTATCGATGGAATGACAAATATAGGCACCTCGGGCAGTTTGGATAATGTGCAACAAGGGGCAGTTAAAGTCATTATAGAAAATTCCCGTTATCACGCCTTGTTAAGATCTTATCCAGATATTATAACCCCAGATCCCAAATTTGGGAAGGCCAAACATTCCACTGTGCATCATATTGAGACAGTTGGGCCGCCAGTCCATAGTCGCCCTAGAAGATTAAATCCAAAAACCCTCGATGCCGTTAAAAAGGAATTTGAATTTATGATTGAGAAGGGTATTTGTCGACCATCCAAGAGCCCCTGGTCTTCACCCCTTCATGTTGTGACTAAATCCACAGGTGGTATACGTCCTGTTGGCGATTATAGGCGCTTAAACGCAAAAACAATTCCAGATCGTTATCCCATTCCTCACTTACAAGATTTCTCCTCTGCTCTCCATGGCAAAACTATTTTTTCAAAATTAGATATTTTTCGGGCTTACCATGCGATTCCGGTAAATGAAGAGGATATCCCGAAAACTGCAATAATAACACCCTTCGGCCTGTTCGAATTCCCCTTTTTAAATTTTGGTCTCTGCAACGCTGCCCAAACTTTTCAGCGATTTATCAATGAAGTTTTAAGGGATTTGGCATTTTGCTTTGCATATTTGGATGACATTTTAGTTTTCTCTGATAATGAAGAGCAGCATGCAGAGCATTTACAGCAATTATTCCAAAGACTCAGCGACTACGGGATACAACTAAATACATCTAAATGTGTGTTCGGGGTCTCTGAACTTTCATTTTTAGGACATTTGATTTCAAAAGATGGGACCAAACCCTTGCCAGAAAAGGTTCAAGCGGTATTAGATTTTAAGGAACCGAAAACTGTAAGGGATTTACGCATGTTTTTAGGCTTAATCAATTTTTACCGTCGATTCTTGCCACATGCTGCGGACAAACAGGCCATCTTAAATGAGTATCTTAAAGGAAACAAAAAAGATAACAACCATATCGAGTTGACTGTGGAAGATAAACAAGCTTTCGATGACTGTAAACAACAACTTGCAAATGCAGCTTTACTTGCTCACCCTTCAGAAACGTCGGGTTTGGTTTTGTGTACTGATGCTTCAGATTTTGCTATCGGGGCTGCACTCAATCAAATTACAAATAACCAATTGCAACCTTTGGGTTTTTTCTCCCGGAAACTGTCTCCCACTGAAAAACGTTATAGCGCGTACGATAGAGAATTATTAGCAGCCTATTCGGCTATTCGACACTTCCAATACATGCTTGAAGGTAGAACATTTTGCATCTATACCGATCACAAACCTTTAACTTTCGCTTTTCATCAGAAATCAGATAAAGCATCCCCACGACAAAACAGACAACTAGATTATATATCACAATTCACAACAGATTTGCGTTATGTAAAAGGTTCAGATAATATCATAGCAGACACTCTCTCTCGAATTGCAGCCATAGAAATGCCTTCGCCAATTGATTATACAAATCTGGCCAATGCACAGGCGAATGATCCTGAATTACAAGACTTATTAAATGAAAGCACTTCTTTGAGACTGCGTAAAGTTGTTCTACCAGACGGAGAGATTTATTGCGACTATTCAACAACTACCATCAGGCCTTACGTTCCAAAAAGCCTACGTTTTGAAGTATTTAAATCTCTTCATAATCTGTCCCATCCAGGAATAAAGGCTACAACAAGACTCATTACCAGTAGATTTGTGTGGCCGGAAGTGAACAAAGATTGTAGAAACTGGTCCCGTGCTTGTATTGCATGCCAAAGATCTAAAGTGCAACGTCATGTCTCCAGTCCTCTGGGATCCTTTAAGACCCCAAATGAAAGATTTGAACATGTCCACATGGACATAATTGGACCTTTGCCACCATCTCAAGGATACTGCTACGCCTTGACGATCATAGACCGATTCACGCGCTGGCCCGAAGTCATTCCCATAGCTGATATCACAGCAGAAACGGTTGCACGGACATTTCTTTCTGCCTGGATTTCTCGTTTCGGAGTGCCTACATACATAACAACCGATCAAGGTCGTCAGTTTGAATCAGAATTATTAAAGGCTCTAGCTCGACATTTCGGAATAACGAAGCTTCGAACGACTTCATTTAACCCGAAGGCTAATGGCATTGTAGAACGTTTGCATAGGCCATTGAAAACTGCCATCAAATGCCACATGACAGAACGATGGGTTGATACATTGCCACTTGTTCTGCTCGGCCTTCGTTCTTCCCTAAAAGAAGACATTGGTGCAACAGTTTCAGAATTGGTTTATGGAACTACCTTGAGACTTCCAGGTGAATTCTTAGGGCTGCGACCAACTTCGGACCCTGATCCTAAACCTTTCGTGGATAACCTGAGAGAGGCAATGAGAAAATTGCAACCAGTACCTCCTGCAAACCATGGACGTCATACACCATTCATCTATCAGGAGTTGAAAAATTGTTCCCACGTTTTTATCAGACATGACGCAATCAGAAAACCACTCCAACCTACTTACGACGGACCATTTAAAGTCCTTTCCCGTACAGACAAATGGTTTACACTTGACGTTAAAGGTAAAAAGACAACAGTTTGTCTTGACCGACTAAAACCAGCATTTTTGCTCAGTGTGTCTGAAGAAGTTCCGCCAAAGGAACCCGTCAATAGCCAAAGAAAACCTTCAACAGCCAAAGAAACTCTTCAACAGCCAAACACGATAGACCAACAAAAGAATGAACCAGAGAAAATAACCAAGTCCGGTAGAAAAGTCCGTTTGCCAATCAGATTCCGTGTCTGAAGACACTGGGGGGGGAGTACTGTAGCGCCTTGACCATAACTAACTTTTGCAACGTTTTATAATTTTTATCACGTTACTCAGGAACCTCTCCACTCCACTCAAGCTCCGCGAGATTTGCTGGAACAAGTTTTTTTATCTAAGTTGTACTAACTGCTCATCTGTAAAAACTATTTTTTGAATGTTAAAATCTCAGCGATGTATTATATTATTTGTAATAATTGTTTTAGTAAAACAATATGTGTGTTTATGAGTGGTCTAGTGCTTCAAATTATTAATAAAATGTTTTTTTATTTACTTTCTCTTCTTTAAAATTATGTAAACTGTTTTGTCATATACTTATTATTTAAATACTAATTGTTATTATTTTTTAAATAACAGAAAATAATTTAAATATATACATGAAACTGGTATTCGAAAACGATTTTTCCGTCAAATTAGTGTAAAAAATTATCCTGCCGACCTCGGTGCGTACATGACTATTGCGCTGTTTTGTTTATGTATTAAGGATACTTTTAGATCATACATCCGATTACATAAAATTAGTCAGATTATTTAATTAGAAGTTATTAAATTTATGTTTTTTTATCATGAAACAGACGAAGAAAAGAAAATTTACTATTGCTGCCCGACTGGAGAATTAACCTTGATGTTATTTTAAAAATCTATCGAAATGGCGATTTTTTAATTATTTGTTTACGTTTTTTTTGTTTATATTATTGCAAACATTTTTCCACTTTTATACACGCATCACCTTGGCGTGATTTTTTTTTATGATGCCAATTTGGAGAACACTGTGTTTTCAAATACCAATTACATTTATATTACTTATTTTTATTTTCTATTTTTTTAAAAAGGAAATAATAATAATAAACTAAGTCAATAAATAATTATGGAACAAAACAATTTACATAATTTTAAAAGAGAAAAGAAAAATAATGAAATAATTTACTCAAAAATAATCAACTATTACCGGATTACCACGTGAGGCATAAAATCGCAATTTGCTGCAATCGCGCCAACGGGATCCGTAGATGACACCTGCACCTACATGTTATTGGCAATATTATTGTTTATACAATTTGTTTATATAATTTGGTAATACTTGATAATCCCATCGACCAAAAAACTATCGCTAAAGTATAAGGTTAAATGTCAATGGATGATTGTAAATGTCACATTCATTTCACATTAAATTTGTTATATGTAATTGTTACTTCATCAACCAATTTTAATTCGATGTTTATTTGTATTTCTATTAACATTTTAGTAATTTATTGATTCTTTGGTTATTTAAAAAAAAAATTATGTCCATTTGTATAATTTGGCGAAATTGATCGACGGAATAATCAAGTAGTCGAACAAAAAACTATCGTCAAATTATAACATTAAATGCCAATAATGGATGATCGTAAATTTCACATTTATTTGAGAACAAACATGAAATAAGTCTGGTACATTTGTAACAATATCGTTTCTAGCACTTCTAATGTTTGACACTAAAAATCATAATGGAATCGATTACAGAAGGTAGAAAGATTTTATTAGATGCAAACTAAAGACTTATTTTTCTACAAAATTTAGTCATCAAGATTATTCTGATTTAACGGCTACATGTTAGCAACTGTTTTATAAAAGGAAGAGGTAGTGAAACTGATGTAATTTTAATGTTATTCAAATAATAAAGCTTTAAAACACACTTTTTATGCTTCATTGTTCTACTAAATATATAAGTGAAACACCCTTCTTCGTCTGCCACTTTCACGGAGGGCACCCTTTCCTTAGGACCTATATCCCACGTGTAGATAAATGGCCGTCATAAATACAAACAAACAAAAACTCTTTTTTATCTGTAAATAATTCTTTACATTTTTTACTCTATTATTCTTGCTGGAACAGATTAAGGCAGATAGGAAACTACAGTAGACCTGCTAGCAGAGGACGTTTATTAAAAAATGTAACATGAAATGACATTGTATGTAGGCTACCAGAACTACACATAGTGCAAGTTCAGATGTCAGGATTTTAAGAACTAAGAAATGATAATGTACAATCCGAAAGTTTATAGATAATCAATGTCACTAATCATTGCAATGCCCTCTAATGTAATAGTGTGATGACTCGAGAATATTTTGATTCCTGTTGTCATAACGGTCTCATGTTCATACGAAACTCTACTATAAATGATAAAATAAAAGAGATGGTGCTTTATTGCCCAAATTTTCGCCGACTTACAATAGTACAATATCGCAATGGCGTTGGCATGATTTTCAGCAATACGGAAGATCATTCCAGGGTGGTCTATACTGCTTTAAAATAAAATTTTTAAATCACCATTTTTTTTTTTTTTTTTTTTTTTTTTTTTTTTTTTTTTTTTGAGTCAAGGTATGTTTGGAAATATGGACCAGCGAAGCGGGCATAGCCTGCTAGTAATTAATATTTCTTCAGATAAGGGAAAATTTTAAATCCCGTTGCCATAATGGTCTCATTTCGCTTCCAAATGTGCACTGTTAGTAATAAACTAAAATAGTTACTTCTAAATAGCTGGTTTTTGTCCAATGTTTAAGATAATTTAATATCACAAAGGTGTCGAAATAGTTTTCAGCAATGAGCAAGGTGCTGCTGGAGGTCAAAATTATTTAAAATGCAAATTTAAATTCACCAGTTCGTTTCATCCACGGTTGATTTTGAAATATTGACCAGCACAGCGGGCATAGCCTGCTAGTATGAGTATAAATTAATTTCTTAAAAGCATAGAAATTGCTTGTTTGATTTCTAATTATTCTAAACTTAATAAAGATTCCAATTTAAAACTAGTTGGATGTATCAATCCCAAAACTTTCTTCTATCTCATAAGTACATTTTAATATTTTTAAAAAAATGTGGTGACCCCAAAGTTACCCACTATCGAATTTCCTCGAACATTTGACCTACCCTAATGATATTATGGTATCCGAAAAGCCTAAAACGCATTTAATTTAATTAATATTCTGAGAAAATGAGCTTAGTAGTGCCTCATGTTGGGTAATTTATACTAAAACCTAATAAGCATCTATTTATGTCAGGACCTAACAGAATCTGAAATTTGATGGAATTTCGTCCATTAGTTCTTGAGATATAGTTATAACAAAAAAATTGCAAAACGTAGCACAGAAACACCATATCTTGGAAAATTTATGCCAAAACGTAAAAAAGCGTCTAATTATGTTATGGTGTAAAAGAATCTGAAGTTTGATGAAATTCTGTGCATTAGTTCTTGAGATATAGCTAGTTTTTAAAAAAACGTGTAAAATATAGCACAGCAGCACCATCAGTTGAACGATTTATAACAAAACGTAATCATCGTGTAATTATTTTATATGTCATTTTGTAACAAAATCTGAAGTTTGATGAAATTCTGTGCGTTGGTTGTTGAGATATAGCTATCGGAAAAATCGTGCCAAATGCTGCATAGCTGCACCACCTGTTGCAAGGTTAATACCAAAAAGTAATCAGCGTCTAATTATGTTATATATTCTAGTGTAACAGAATCTAAAATTTGATAAAGTTCTCTGCATCAGTTCTTGAGATATAGCTATCGCAAAAATCGTGCAAAATGTAGCATAGCAGCGCCACCTATAGGGCAGTTCATACCAAAACCTTATCAGCGGCTATGTATCTCAAGGTATCGTAGAATCTGAAGTTTGGTGAAATTCTGTGCATTAATTCTTGAGATATAGCAATCTTGAAAATCATGAAAAACGTAGTATAGCAGCGCCACCTGCAGGTCAATTTACACCAAAACTTAATCAGCGTCTATGTATATCAAGGGGTCACAGAATCTGAAGTTTGGTGAAATTCTGTGGATTAGTTCTTGAGATATATCAATCTTGAAAATCATGAAAAACGTAGTATAGCAGCGCCACCTGCAGGCCAATTTTCACCAAAAACCAATATGCACTAATTCATATCAAGGTCTAACTGAATATAAAATTTTATTAAATTTCGAGCATTAGTTCTTGAGATAGAGCGCCCACAATTTTTTTGTCACATACAGACAGACACACAGACAGACAGACGGACAGACTCACAGACAGACATTTTCTAAAAATAGTCAAAACGTGTTCAGGACCTTCTAAAACATATAAATCCGTCGAAAACCGGAAGTCGAAAATTTTCATGAATCCAATACTTTCTTCTTGTAAAGATAGAAGAAAGTAAAAACAAAAACACAAACAGGGTTTTACAATTTGCCATTTGAGTTAATTTAACAAATTCAAGTCACAGGTCATACATTACAGGTTTGAATTCAAATTTATGTTAAAATATACTTCATTCCTTATTCAAAAATGCAATTCATCATTAATAGGCAATATATTCAGAAGTAAAATTTTGACTTTATAATCTTTAAATTTTTATCTTGTAGCTTATTTAAAAATACAGAAAATGCAATATAACAAAATCTATGAAAACGGAACCAGAGTGTAGCAGAATGTTATCTTAGTGGAAAATATCATGGTGCCTGAAAAAAATGCAACATTAATTGTATTCTTTTCTTTAGGGCAACACTTGCCTAAAATGGAATTATTTTTCATTTCCACGTGATTCCGCCTAAGCATATTTTGCGCATTAATATTTCACTATCTTTAAACTTAACACTAGCAAGTTTTTACTGAAGTAATATAAAATTATGGGGAAAATGATAAAAACTATTTTTTGCCAATGTGCCAAAAATAGATATACATATATCATTTATGAAATATAATGAAGTTGTTTTATTTTTTACTAATTTTAACTCTAACAATATATAACTTTGATTTTTTTTTTAACTTGGAATATTCAATGCACTGTTTTTGCAAACATTATTAAATGTGCATGGTTTTTAATAAACTATTTTTAAATTTATGCTATGGATGCAGAAGAAAAGGAGTGGGTAATAACAACAAAGCAATTCTGTGGTTTTGGCATAAAAAATCATAAAAATTGGTTTAAATAGAAAAATTGTCTGGTTCTGATAAAAAATAGTACAAGATAGTTATAATAAATATAGTTTTTGCTAAGACAGAAATCCTCTCATGTATTTTGCAATAATGTGTTAGTACCAGCTTTTAGTGTACTTAGGGATACCTTAAAGTTCTAATTATCACTAGGAAATAAACAAAGATATCTGAATAAAAATATTTTCTGCATATTAATTGATCCTTGTGTATGTGGAAGTATTGTAAAGTTTCAATTACAGGCAACTATTTTTATGTTTTATTCGCAGCTCTATTTTTAAAAAATACATTTCATAGTATGTTTCTCTTGCAAATGTTCTCAAAGCATATGCAAAAGATTTTGTTTTGAAAAAGTGGTGCTATGTAACATTAAAAAAATATTCGCCTGTAACTGAAACTTTACTGGGTTGTAGCTAGAAGTGAATTATAAGGAGAGGGAGGTGGGCTTAAGAAAATGTAGGAGGCTCATATTTTTTTTCTCTCTCTGATGCAGAAAGATAAGTTAGTGCATATTCACATTGAAGGTACCATGCTTCTTATTAAACTGTTTGTAATAACTTCATTTTATGCTCAGAAAAGAATAGGATGATGAAAACTTCGAGTGTATAATTAGTGCAATAATAAACATGTTAGTCAATTATGCACAAATAGAATGAGCGAATGTTGAGACACCTATTTTAGTTACAATTTAGTATTTCTAAAAAAATTGTGAAAGGTCCTCAAAAGTAAATTAAATTTTTGAACAGAATTTCATTTGGACTTTCGGACAGAAAAATTTACCAATAAGTCTTTTTATCTGTGACTGTTTTAATCTATTAAAATTTATAATATACTTAATAAAAAAACTTTTCACTGACAATGTTATAAAAAAATCTTAGCTAAATATATTTACAGGATGTCCATAAATAAATGATCTTATTTAGTTGTCTACAGATAGAAAACTAATGTTCATAAAGCTGTTAAATTTTGTGAAAGACATAAAAGGGTAGGAATTTGTTTAAACAAAAAAAAAGTAAAATAAAATAAAATAAAATAAATAAAATAAAAACAAAATAGCTTAAAATTTCATCACTAGAGAGCGATTTTTAATAAATTATACATTTGGCATTACGATAGTTTAGAAATTTTATTTACAGGATGTCCATAATCAAAAGACTCGAGATGAAATTATTGTTCAGAATGTTGTAAAATTTTGTGGAGGTCATAATAAAGTATGAGAATTTGCTTGAGCGAAAAAATATTTGGAGGACTTTTTTAATGAATTACACATTTAAGATATATTCGCACTAGTTTAACAAATTTTGTTATAACCAAACATGTTCTAAATGACTGTCATCATTTTCAGATATTATCTAGTATCGTAAGATTGCATATTCCACAGTTGATCGCAGTGTGTTCTGGGAAATGTTAGGAACTTGTTGGGAAATGTCGTCTTTAGAATCATGTTAAGCTAATAAATAAAATTTCTAAACTATCGTAATACTAAATGTGTATTTTGTAAAAAAAACCGCTCTCTAGTGGCAAAATTTTGAACTTTTTTTTTTGCTTAAAAATTTCCATCTCTTTATATGTTTTTCACAAAATTTCACAACTTTATGAACAGTATTTAGTTTGTAGGCAACTTTAAAGTAAACTCTTAATTATGTACACTCTATATATACAATGGACTCTATCTAAACACTCTCTAATGTGAACACCTTAGTATTATAAACACATTCTGATGGTCTCGGCGAAACATTTTAGACTTAACAAAAGCTGAACTCTGTATTCTGAACACCCCATAATTATGAATGCTGCTTTTGATCACAATTTCTACGTCAATTCCCTGTAAATTGAACATTTATTTGCAATCGGAATTCAAATTCCCATCATGGTAATTTGGAGAAACTGTTACAGAAAAATAAAACAATTCAACGAATTTTATTAAAAAATAAACAGACAATCACTGCTAGATTTTAAGCATGAAGTTGCAATGTGTTTGAATACTTCAGATAAAGTCTTCTGTTAAATGTTGGAGCAAATGGTTGTCACATTGTTGTCAGCTGCTTGCTGTAAGGAAAAACTTTTTTTTTATTAGAAAATGTAAAAATTTATTTTTTATCAATTGAAGACAATTACAGGAAGTTAAAATAATAAACTTCCATTTTGGGTATTTTCAAAGTTTTAAAGTAATAATTTTATATGAATTATTCTTAAACACAGATTAAGCATGATATTTTAAGGATTAATTTTTGGAATTTTCGACTTATTTTTTCGATTGATCAACTACTGGGAAAATGTCAATGAAACTATTTGCTTAAAAATTTGTTGCTATTTAATTTCAGCCGATTTCATTTCTGCCCATGACAGGACTTTCATAAAAGGTTGTAGTGATCATGTTATTTTTCTTCTAAAACTTATAAACAAGGAAATACAGTCGAGTCTCTATATAACGAAATCCACCGTTCCAGTAAAAAATTCGTTAGAGAAATTTGATGTATAGAGAATGATGTTAAAAATTGTATCGAATGTGTGAAATTTGAACAAATATTATTTTTGATCTTTTGAATTAAGAATTTGGAGTGTTTAAAAGTAAATATTAACCTAACATTTTATTTCTTAATTATTTAAGCTGTTTCAAAAAAGAGAACAGACATTTATTTGAAAGCTTAATGAAAATCAAATAAGGAAGACTTGCATTAATTTCGGACAAAGAAATCTGTAATTTTTTGTTGTTTTGATTTTAAAATTGTTAAGCTCGCAAAAAAATGCTCAAATTTTACCAAGGAATGAAAAATTGTAGTTAACATTTCCCTCCATTTTGCCTCTCTTATGTGCCTCTCATTGATTCCTCTCTTACATGTGTATCAATCCAAATGACACTGTTTTGAGAAAGGTGTGTGGGAGGTGTAATGGATTCGTTGGATTTAAAAAACAAGGAGAGAAGTAATAATAATTAAAAAAAAATAACCTCAGCACTAACGATAAATCAAAAATAAGTGATGGAAAATTGATTCCATATGATTTCGAAGCTTTTTAAAACTGTTTTTTATGACCAATTTATGAAAAAATTCATTATATGGAGATAAATATTTCACTATATAGACACTGTTTTTAATGTAATCATGCAAAAAGGGTACTGTTCCTACTAAAAATTTGTTATATAGAGAAATTTGATGTATGGCGTTTCGTTATCGAGAGACTCGACTGTATAATAAAACCCCCATGGCACCGACCTTATTTGATCAACTACTGGCTCAATTACTGTGCATATTAGTAGTGCATTTCTGAATCTTCCTCTATATCACCTCCATAATCTGAACATTTTTGGTTGGTTCAATGAGTGTTCAGAATAGAAAGAGTCCACTGTATCAAAATGTATTTCATGATACAGATAATTTATTAATCATAATTGCTTTAAAAACTATACTTAAACATAATTCTTTTCAAAGCATTTTGAAATTAAAAATTATGTTATACAGAAGCAATATTTCAAAAATCAATCTTTAATTTATAATTACTAGTGTAAGAACCAGGTTTGTTAAAAAAATAATATTTTTTTAAAAGTTATCTTTTAAGACAAAGCATTTTATGAAAAGTTGTGTTTTAAAAAAAGTTAAAGATCTTTTTTAAAAATACTGTCTAGCTAAACAGATTCCTGATTACATACAATTAAATTTTAATTTATATTCTTAACAGTTTTTTCTCCAGAAATTCAAAATTTAAGTGTTTGATGTATGCTCACTCAAACATCTGTTCAATCAACATATATATGCTTGAAATGCACCTGTAAACTCCTTTATTTTTTAAGAAAAATTAACAAAAATTTTGAAGACATTGGTATTTTAGAATTTTTTAAAAAGGATTTTAGAAGATTTGTTTAAATTTTACCATAAGTTTGTTTCAAATGATAAATGGCACTCAAATAGCTAATGCTGCACACATAGATAGTTATGACCAATCGGATCTTATCAGCAAAACCAATCATTCAAGCTCAACTCCAAAAATGGAGGAACAAGTCAAGGGATGGCTTTCATCATTCTGGTCTTTTTACTCAAAAACAAGTAAGAAAATACAGTATGCACAGCTTAAATGCTTAAACTTTATCAATTATTTAGAACAACACAGAAGACTAACTCAAATCTGTACAGCTTGGGACCAGAGATTGTGGGGATTTTAGAATTTTGCAAATTTCTGGTCATTGCTTTGTTCACATTTTTTAAACAGTATTTTGAATGTAATTAATAATGCAATCGAAATTATAATGAATGTTTGCAATATATTAGAATATTAAAATAAGTAATGAAAGAAAATAATAAAAATTTAGATAATTTTTAAAATGATTAAAATATTAGAAGCAAAGGTCAAGCTAATAATCAGTGATATAATTAAATATTCATTATAAAGATGAAATGTATTTTTCCTAGATTATTCAATGAAACTTGCCTCATAGAAGTACATTAGAAATTCACATCAAAATCATAAAATAACAACAAAAAAATTATTTCAGGTTTAGCCAGATTTAATAATCAAAGAAACTGACTTAATACATCAGTATATTTGCTAAGAAGATTGTGATTACCAGTAATAGCATCAATATCTTGAATATTACTGAAATAAATTTGTTCTTCCTTCATGAAAAAACATGAGTATAACAGTAATATTAACAAAAATTGCAAATTAAAATATGTATGGAATTGATATAAAACTAAAAAAAGTCAAGCAAATTTTGTCCCTATGTCTGAACTGAATGCATCATTGTTTACATCTGTAAATTGTGTAAAAATTTTAGAGAATTGTGAATTTTAGGGTTGCAGATTTGAGGGAGTCTACCGGTACTCAAATCCGCACAACTGGAGACTAGCGGCTGCACAGATTTTAGAATTTTGTGGATTTCTAGTCATTGCTTTGTTTATATACATTTTTGAACAATAATTTGAATGTAATATTTGAATCTAATTTAAATGCAACCAAAATCATAATGAATGCTTAGATTATAGTAAAATATTGAAATAATTAAGTAACATAATACAAAATGAGATTATTTAAAAAAGAATTAAATTACTAAAAGTAAATGTCAAATAAATAATTAATAATGTATAATTAAATATGCATAATAAATATGAGATACATTTTCCTTGAATTATTCAATGAAACTTACCTTATGAGGGTGTTTTACTGATTCATATCAAAACTATAAAATAAATTTTTTTTAATTTCAGATTCAACCAGTCATTATAACCAAAAAAGTTTAATACATAAATGTAGTTGATAAAATGCTTGAGTGATATAAGTAATACTTGATTTTTTGAAAAATTTCGATCATCATAATAAGTAAAACTAAAGTAGATTGCAAATTCGTTTCATAGCTTGCAGGGATACAAAAATCATGAGAAAACGTATTATTTAATATTGCAGAATTTAAATTGAATGTTATTAAAAAAAAAGGAAGATGTTGAAAATGATTTAAAAACAGCAATTGTTATAGAAATATTTGTATTCACAAGACATTCAACTTTTAAAATATAAGATTCAATGGAAATAAAATATTTTTTTAATTGAAATTATTATTTAATTATTATTTTATTACATTTATCATTTGAATATAGCAACTAAATAAATAGGGTGGTTTATTTATACTACTTTCGAATGTTGAAAACAATGAGTAATGCTCCTATGATCCAGTGTATAATCTGCGGATTATACGCCGGTGCAGATTATCTGACAAATTTTTTTTTTAAAGGCAAAAAATTGTGGCTGTGGACTATAGGCCAGAAATTAAAGTACAGTGGAGCATCGTTTATACGACGCCGAAGGGGCCACCGAAAAACGTCGTATAAACGATAACGTCGTATAATCGATTTTCACTTCTAAAACTCGAATTAATTTTGTTTTCACTTAATCTTAATGTTTAGCATTTTGATATACTTGATATACTTGTCTTACATACATTTATAAATTAAACAAACATATAACCAAAAAATGTGGGGGGGGGGTATGCAGTAAGCAATTTAAATGTAACACCAAAAAGTACCGAAATTAAGCTGCCTCTGAATATATGTTCTGATTTATTTTGCAAATTATATAAATCCTGGGAAATTTATAAATTCATAATACACCCCTCACCCTCCTATTGTTACCTCTCTATTTCACAAAAGTTCCAATTATAAGCGTCGCTTAAAATTATTAGGATTTCCTGTCTACTTTCGGTACTTTACGGTACACTTATTTTTTCTTTTGATCATTTTATGTAGAGAGAAGAAAAAATTGCCTATGGTTGTTTGACGTGATTGATTGACGTGGAGGTGTAATTAGTGATTTGTGCACTGAGTGAAGGGTTTGAAAAGTATTTCCGCTGGTATTGTCGCTAACAAAATAAGTTCTTAATGTTTCTATACAATTCGCAAAATTTTTTACTATCATAACTTTTACATTCGAATTCTTTCAAAATGTTATTTTTCTCTTTTACTTGCGTTTTTAAAACATGTCCGAAAAAAGTATGGCTGAAACAGTACGAAAAGGGGGGGGGGGGAATGATCTGTACTGTTAGCACTCTGAAAAGCAAAAAATGTGCCGTGCCGTGTAAAAATAAAACAGGTGGGGAATCTTACCATCTCCGGTCCTTACAATAAGAATGACCCCTCTTTTTTTGTGACAATTCCCATACTAGTCCACGTTGTTATCATATGGATGAGGTTTATTTAAATATATTCTTTGGCGTCATGCATAGCTGGCAAATTCCGCCTATTCTTAAAATTCGCAAAAAAAAAAAAAAAAAAAAAAAAAAAAAAAAAAAAAAAAAAAAAGACGTGTATAAATTGAAAAAAACGACGTATAAACGATACATTTTTACATTAAAACAAATAGGAATGAATTGGGACCACATTAAAACGTCGTATAAATGTAAACGTCGTATAAATGATCGTCGTATAAACGATGCTTTACTGTACTTCCAATTTTGTATATACATTCACTGTAATAAAGAGCTTACCTGATTTGTTTTGAGGATTCACTGGTTAAGTATAAAGGTAAGTAGGGAAACAAATCCCCCCCCTCAATAATTCAGATAAATGGGAGTTTTTTTTAATACAGAATTATCCAATTTGCTTCAAAAAATCTTATATAGATTCATTCTCATAACATGCTTCCCTGATTAGTTTTGGAAAACTTTGATTAAGTATAAATGGGTCGAATGATTCACCCATCCACTTAATTTAGATAAATGAGTTTTTTTATGCAGAATTACCATATTTGCTTCAAATTTTTTATATAGGTTCATTCCGATAAAGAGCTTTCCTGATTAATTTTGAATATGCATTGATTACATATAAATAGAGAGGTTTAATCTCTTCCATTTAATCTAGAAAAAATGGGTTTTTTATGCAGAATTTTCCCATTTACTTCAAATTTGGTAAACTAGTTTATTCTGATCAAGTGCTTCCCTGCTTAGATTTGGAGTACATTGCTTATGAATATAAGGGGGAAATGGGGGGGGGGTTAACCCCTCTCTCCTTAATTTAGCTACATGGGTATTTCATGCTTTGAAATAAAAATACAATATATACAATTAGTTCCAATTGGGCACTTTTCTTTTTTATTATATATTTTTTTTCTTTTTGGGCAAAATATGGTTTAGGGTGCAGTTTTTAGATTTCTACAAAATTTCAGCTTGCACTGTTTTCGAAATTTTTGTTTTTTACTCACTTTTATGCCTGGTATAAAAAAAATCAACTTTGGAGCTAAGGAACTTAATTATATGAAAACTTGCTTACTTCAACAGATTTTTAAATTAAATTTGCACTATCACAGAAAATGTTACACTTTTAAAAATCTACATAATATTAAAAAATAAATTGAGAATTGTAAATTTATTGTATGGTAATGATCATTAAAATAAAAATGTGTTTGATACATTGAGGTTCCTGATCTACTGCTATAGCAGTTTAAATTATACATAAAAAAAAGAAAAAGGCAAAAAATTTAAGGTTTTTTACCTTTTGTTGCTGGTGGTAATATGTATTAAATTAACTTTCTGAAGATTGAAATTTGCAAAAGAATCTATAAAAAGAAGTATACAAGAGTTAATAGCAAAAAATTAATGATCACAGCTATAATCAGCGATGCCCACCATTTTGAGAGAATTTCTTCATGTATATCTCACAAAAATAGTTTCTAAACAATATGGATTAACAGATGCTTGATTAAATCATTTTTATGGGTGTTTAAATAAATCATTTTTTATAGATGTTTCATTGTTTATGAATGCTTGATTAAATCACTTTTTACAAGAGAAATTCTTGTTTTATATCTTCACATACAAAGGATTTCTTATCAGTGTGAGATAGCAAATGTCTCCTTACATCACTTCTACTACGGAATTTCTTACTGCATATTTCACACACAAAAGGTTTCTCCCCAGTGTGAATTAAAAGATGCTTTTTTAAAGTGCTCTTAACATTAAAGGACTTGTTGCATATCTGACATACAAAAGGTTTCTCACCAGTATGGACTAACATATGTGTGCTTAAATGACCCTTCTGAGAAAATTTCTTGTTGCATATCTCACATACAAAATGTTTCTCATTAGCATGACTTAACATATGTGTGCTTAAATTACTCTTACTAGATAATTTCTTGTTACATATTTCACACACAAAAGCCTTTTCACCAGTATGAATTAATATATGCCTTTTTAAATTCTTTTTATTAGAGAAATTCTTGTTGCATATCTCACAAATAAAAGGTCTTTCGCCAGTATGAAGTAACAAATGACTTTTCAAATTTGTACTGTTAGAAAATTTCTTCTGGCATTTGTCACATACAAATGGTTTCTCACCAGTATGAATCAATTGATGCCTGGTTAAATCGCCTTTTTGAGTGAAATTTTTGTTGCATGTCTCACACACAAAAGGTTTTTCTCCAGTATGACAACGAAAATGGGCAGTCAAATTAGACTTTTGAGTAAATCCTTTATTGCATATTCCGCAAATAAACAATTTTTCTTGGTGCGAGTCAGAAGCAGTTGTTTTTCCAAAAAGCTCCTGTGATGAAATATTTTGCTGCATAATTCCCAATTTAATGACTGCTATGAATAATAGCAAGTGTATCTAGATTTATGGCTTTATTTGAATCTGCAATAAATATAATTCAATTAATATATTTCTTTTAGGATAAATTAAAAATCTATTTATAAGAAATAAACTTCGATGAAAAATTAAAATCAATGTAGAAAACTGAATTCAAATAAAATTTTTAAGACACTATTAAAAACTATAGCAATATACTCCCGTTTAACTGACATTCAAAGAAACAAGATGGAATGACAGAATGATTAGATGCAATCCTTATCTGTATAAAGACTGAACTATAAACAAAATTACAATAATTAAAATAAACTTATCATAAAGAAAACTTATTAATAAATAAAAAGAATATTGTCCAATTAAACTGATCGCATTGAGATCTCAGTCTATGCATACTAATTGTATATTACGGAATTATATATTTCAAGGGTTAATGCCGTTCGAAAAACAAATTAAGTGGAAAATAGCTCCTCCCGTTTCCAATTTTTATTCTTAATCATTGAACATCCTAAACTAATCAGGGATATGCTTTATCATACAAAAAATCTATATCAAAATTCAGAGCAAATCCAATAATTTTTAAGAAAAATCCATTTATATAATTTAAGAGGAGTTATCCCCCTCCTTAATACTTAAACATTAAACTTCCAAAATTATATAGAAATTCCCCTTATCAAAAAGAACCTACATCCAAAATTTAAATCAAATCGGATAATTCTGCATAAAAACCCATTTATCAAATATAAGGGGAGGGGGGGTGTCATCACCTGTACCCTCTTCATACTTAACAAAAGAATCCCACAGCTAATTAGGGAAGTGCCTTAACAAAATGAACCTATATCCAAAATTTCAAGCAAATTGGTAAAGTCTGCGTGAAAAACCATTAACCAAAATAAGGGTGGGGGTTACCCTCATTTCTTCCAGTTTAGACTTATCCTATGAACTCACAAAACTGAGGCGGTGTCCTCAGACTCTTATTATCGCATGGGCAAATCGGGACTTTGCCCATGGGATCTGGACCTTAAGCCCACCCCAAATCCATAAAATATTTACCTTCTTTACTCAATAATAATTACTTTCTTAACCTTTACTTTTTTTCTTAAATATTCACTTTCTTTAGCAATATAACAAATAGTTAAAGTTACATAAAAGAGTTTTGTTCTGTATTAAAGGGAAAAAAAAAAGAGTACTTTTATGATTTAAGATATTTAATTGAGAATTGATGGAGCCAAGAATTTTCTTCTATTTATATCCAAGGTGCAAAAATATGCATAACGCATACACATATGACTGACCATCAGTTCTGTTTGAATAATGTAACAATGATTCGAAAGAGGCCCTTTAATTTATTTTTACCCAGGACTCCAATTAATCATTATCAGGGCCTGGGTGCCCTCATCAGAATGATTCTATGTCTAAAATTTGAAAGAAATCTGAAAAACCTGCATGAAAATATTTCGAAAATATCATCGAAATTAAGGGTGGGGGATTAGCCCCCGTCTCCCTCTTTATACTTATCCAATAAACTCGCCAAACTAATCATGGTGGTGCCCTCATCAGAATGATCTTATGTCTAAAATATGAATGAAAATATGCATCTGATAAATTCTTCATGAAAAACTCATTTATATAAATTAAGGGAAGAGGCATTAGCCTCCCATTCCCTCTCTTTATGTTTATTCAATCAACACCTAATACTAATCATGGAGACGCCTCATTAGAATGATCCTATATCTAAATTTTGAATGAAAACTGATAATTCTACATGAGAAATCTATTTATATAAATTAAGGGGAGGGCATTAGCCCCATTCCCTCTTTTATATTTCTTCCTCAAATTCACAATCCTAAATCCATAAACATTTAAAATCCACACAATGTTGTAGATGTAAACAGTAGATGAAATTTACAGTTAAAATATAGAGGGAAAATTTCAGTTTTTTTTTTTCAATTTTATATCATTCCATTGCAGTGAGGGGGGGGGGGAGGACTCTGTGGTGGTATTTCTAAGGGAATCTAATTCGTAAAGGAAATCCAAATTAAACCACAGAAAACTCTGAACAATTAGGCTGATGAGCACAATTGGGTTCAAACCTGCACCTCCTGTCCACCAGCTTTGGGAGCAGAAATTAACCAGTCAATGGTGGGGCCAGATGAACTTGGACCTGTATTTCCATAAACCAGTTTAAAAGGAGATACATTTCCCTAGCCATTGACCAAAAAATTACACAAACATCTGTCTTTTACGAATACAAAAAGCATCAGCATTATAGCAATACTTATTGATAAATGTGCTTACAGGCTAGTATAATATTTGCTAGTACAAATCCACACTGCCTCTAATTTTTATGTGTAATTTATATATAATGATGCAATTTAAACTGATATAACATTTCCTATCAGGTAAAGTAACACTAGTTATATTGATTAAATTACTCATGGGTGCAACAAGGCTGCCACCAATTTTATGGAGTGACGTTACATAATTTTTTTACAGTGTAAACCGAACATTATTTTCCTGTAAAAATTATGATTGTTCAGCAAGATTAATAATTACAATTATCTCACCTTTGGAAGATGCATTGGAAAGTATGAAGATAGGGACAGCATTATCTCTTAGTGTGGCACTTAAGACAGATGCCCAAACAATCTTATACTGAGTGAAAAAAAGCAGGATTCAGTGAACTCTGTTGTGAAAGGACTCTAATCTATATCACAAACTACTAGGGATGGGACGAATATTCGGCCACTATTCGGTATTCGGCCCTTTTGCCGAATATTGAAGGCTTGTTGACCGAATACCTATAGCCGAATATTTAGAGATTTCTCGCCGAATATTGCTGAAATCTCGCCGAATAGTGAAAGATATCTTGCCAAATAAATTTAGGATTTGAAGAATTTCATTTCTTGCATTTTTTTTTCCTCTAATCCAAATTGGTTACTTCATTTATGAAGTCATTCTCATTCTTACTTGCAAAACATACAGTTATTCAGGTACTAAAAAATATACAACCTTTCTGTATTTCCTATAAAGGTTGGTGATATTTTAGAAAATGCTGCCTAAGTTGGAGATTTAATTGGACAGGAAATGTCTTCATTATAGAATGATATGTTACAATTCAAGATATAAAAACACTTTGCGAAAAAAAAAAAAAAAAAAAACACTACCTTATTTTAAAACACTCGAATATTTATTAATGTCTGCAAATTCCATGCACATGTAAAAAAGGTTCTTATGAAATTCATAACTTATTTTCTATGAAGTGAGAAATGAAAAAATTCATTCACCAGGTGTATTAACGAAGATTTAGTTTCAAAATTAAATATCAAATATTACTATTCCAAATACAACGATACACCTGAAAACAGAACTGGTGTCGAACTAGATACACATTAGATGACACAACTTGCTTTATGAAGATGGTTTTATAAATATTTAAACATAAATTCTAAATGCTGAACAAAATAATTTGTTTATTCTATAGTTTTCACTTTTAAATAATTATTTGCATAATTACTGGCTTAAATATGTAACATTATTATGTATATATTTTTAATTTACATCTTCCTTCATTCATGTTGTTATCAATGTCTGTTTTTCCTTTTAATGCTTGTTGAATAAGTGGAATATTGTATGCACTGAATGTGAATATTGTACCGAATGAGTGGTATATTGTATGATTCAAATGTCAAAGATTTTGTTAACATATGCATTCTACTTTAAACATTTTGACATCATTACATTTTCACAACTGATTTCCAAACAGTCTCATTCTTACGAATTTGCTTATTATTAGGGACACAAACTCTTAATGATCAAATTTACTTCATTAAAGGTTACTTCAGAAAATATTTCTTTGTGAATTCTGAGAGAGAAAGATTAAGAATATTATTAATTTTGGATGCAAGAAAAGGTAAAAGTATCATTTGATAGTAAAAGTGAAATACATTGTTCATATTTTAATGGAAATATTTTACCATCCTGACTTACTGAAAATCAATTTGATGTACATAAATAAAAGATAAAAGAATATAATGCAATTTCATAATTTTTTTTGTGTTAAAATAAGTGTTTCAAATTTCAGAATGCATTTAAAAGCACATTTAAGAGTAATAATTATTAATGAGTGCCTATTTTTTAAATTATATATAATCAAAATTTTTTTTCTTTATTGGGAAAAAAAGTTAGTATTCGGCCTAAAATTTGGCAGAATATTCGGTATTCGGCCAAATCACTATTCGTCCCATCCCTACAAACTACCAGGGTTGGCAAAAAAGCTGCTTAATTTTTTTTTTTGGTTTAAACCAGATTTTTTAAAAAACATCCTTTCTTAATATATATACATGGATATTTATTGATAAAAATAGACATTGTTGGATTATCAATATGCAACTTCATTTTAAAATAATTTAAATTAAATACTTACAGTGAACTTATGTAGAAAATTGAAAATATTCACATTTTAATTTAAACAGTATTAGCAAACAGTCTTATGTTTAAAGAATAAAATGATCTACACAGTGAAACACTGATACTCTGAAAATTTTTATAAACAAAGAAACATTTGGATTTAGTTTGATAAATATAATATTCGGTTCCACAATTATCCAAATAATAAATATCCAATACTTTTTGGGATTTTTTTTTTTTTTTTTTGAGTGAAAATTTAAATACAACAATTTTGGTCATTAAATCCAGCAGATAACAGGGGGGGGGGGGGAAGGGAAGATTGTTATTAAAATGCTATAACTAACCGTCAATCTTTGAATACTCTCTTATTTGACTTCATATTTTGATTTTAATTTAAGATAATCTTCCCAATCAAGAAAAATTTCTTTTACAGCTTGAGAAAAATTTTAAAGGTCATTCTGTTATGTTATTAATTGCATTAAATAATCTGTATTTAAAAAAAAATGTTTTATACTAAATATTGAATATTTTTAATTTATTTTATCTTTAATCAATTCATAAACTTGAAGCTTTTTCTTTAAAGCAATAGATATTTTCACCAACGCATACTGATTTTAATCTTATACAAAAAAAAAAAAAAAAAAAAAAAAAAAAGACCTAAGCCCACTATAATGCTTATTGCTGAAATAAAGTATTAAAAGTAAAAATTGTTTATATCCAGTAATCAGAAAAACATAAATTATAAAGGAAAAAAAAAAGTCAAATTTCTTCTAAAAAACAAATAATTGGTTCTTTTGAGGAAAAAACCAGTTAGGTTAAACTGTGCCAACCCTGCAAATTACTCATATTTATATCAGGGCCGTAGCTAGAAGTGAATAACAGTAGGAGGGAGAGGTCTCAAATTTTCTTTCTCTCAATCTCTGTGATGCAGAAAGATAAATTAGTGCATATTCACACTGTAGTTATTATATTTCTTATTAAACTGTTGTAATAACTTTATTTTATGCTGAGAAAAGAATATGATGAAAATTTTGAGAGTATAACTAATGCAGTATTAAAAGTTTAGATTAGCTTCATATGCACAAACAGGATGTGCAAGTGTTGAAATACTTATTTTACTTACAATTTAGTATTTTTGCAAAACTATAAAAGTTACTCAAAACTAAATTAGATTTTTGTACAGAATTTCATTTGAATTTTTGGAACATAAATTCCTTTAGTAACCTTGGAATTTTTTTCAGGGGACGCTCAAAATATTCTAAGGGGGGGGGGGGATAGCTGCCCATAAGTAGTCCTTAGTATGATATTATATCATTCATATCATTTTATAAAAAAGCCTGTGAAATGGAATCGACTTTCCCCTGCATTGTTTCTTAATGTTGCATGCATTCTATCAATTCCATGTTTAAATTCTGAAAAAAAAATGTTAGTTGTGTTATTTTTGTTTAGCATTTCTTTATTTATAGATTTTGAAAAGATTCTATACAAAGATATATATAAATCAAGGCCGTAGCTAAGGGGGTGTAATGGACAACTCATCCCCCCCCCCTAAAATATTTATTTCATAAAAATGAAATATATTGCCCTATATTTCATACAAATGAATTTAAAAAAATATGTTTAAAATATATTTTTCAAATACAGAAAAAAAGCATAACTGTTATTTATGAGCATTTGCCGACTAACAGGAATTATCAGAATTTATTTAAAAAATAAAGCATTGTCAAATTTACCAAAGAAATATGTACATTAATAAAAAATAAAACTGAAAATGACTTTACATATTTTATTATTTACACACACAGCCAAAAATAAATAAATAAAAAAGCATCAATCTTTCATGTTTTTAAGTACAGAGAATTTATTTAAAAAATAAAGCATCGTCAAATTTATCAAAGAAATATGTACATTAATAAAAAATAAAACTGAGAATGACTTTACATATTTTATTATTTACGCACACAGTCAAAAATAAATAAATAAAAAAACATTAATCTTTCATGTTTTTAAGTACAGGTCACTAACAATGGTTATTTTATTTATTAATTTTTTTTTCATGCTCGAAAGTGCCTTAATTTTGAAAATCGCCCTTAAATAAATAAAGTACAGTAGATTTTATAAAATTCACAAATGCCTAACATCCATCATTATCACAAATGCAAAGAATGAAATTTTCAGTTCAAATGTAAGGATAAAATTACTGAAATTTTTAGTTTTATATCATTCTGTGTGTACTTCAATACGTAATTATTGTTATAATATGATTGAACATATGGTTTTTCATAAAAGAAAGAAAAAATAATAATCAAAATATTGTTGATATCACTAGTAATCTTTTTAACCAAATATATTTATGTATTAATTTCAAGTTTTTTCAATTATCTAGCTTGGTCAAACCTGAAATAGAACTTCCTTACTTGATGATTTTGATGTGAAAATAAAATATCTTTATGCAGAAAGTTTCATTGAATAATTGAAAGCAAATTTATCTCCTCTTTATTATGCATATTTAATTATATGTACATTATTAATTATTTACTTGATCTCTATTTTTAATAATTTAATCAATTTTAAAGTTATGATATTTATTATTTAAGTTTATTGCTTTACAATTATTTTAATATTTTGCTATATTGTTAGCATTGATTATAACTTCAATTGTATTATTACATTAAAATTACTGTTTAATAAATATAAACAAAGCAATGATCAGAAATCCATAATTCTGAAATCCACACAAACTGTGTGGATTTGAGGGAATCTACTGCATTGTTAAATAATAATAATAATAAAAATATATATACAGTAGACTCCCTCAAATCTGCAACTCTCTAAAATCCGCACATAATTTAGGGATGTAAACAATGAAGCATTCAGTTCAGAATTAGGGACAAAATTTGACTTTTTTAGTTTTATATCGATTCCTGTATATTTTAATTTGTAATTTCAGTTAATTACAATTCATGTGTTTTTATGAAGGAAGAATAAATTTATTTTGGAAAATAATTAAGATATTGCTGATATCAGAGGTAATCAATCTTTTTACCAAATATATTTATGTATTAACCAAACATTTTTAGTTATTATGTATGGCTAAAACTGAAATAAAATTTCCTTATTTTATTATTTTAATATGAATTAATAATGATCTTTAAAAAGCAAATTTTATATGAAAATTACATCTTATCTTTATAAAAAATATTTAATCATACACTATTGATTATTAACTTGACCTTTACTTTTAATATTTTAATCATGTTAAAAATTATCTAAATTTTTATTACTTTAGTTTATTACTTATTTTTATGTTTTATTACATTATAAGCCTTTATAATAGTTTCAATTTTATTGTTAATTACATTCAAGTTACTGTTTAAAAAATGTAAACAAAGCAATGACCAGAAATCTGCAAAATTCTAAAATCTGCAAAACTTCTGGTCCCAAACTGTGCGGATTTGAGGGAGTCTACTGTACATATAATAGAGATAATTGAAAAGTAGCAAAACGTGAATATCATTTTAATTAAAAAATATATATACAGTAGACACCCTCAAATCCGCACAGCTTGGGACCAGAGGTTGTGCAGGTTTTAGAATTTTACAGTTTTCTGGTTATTGCTTTGTTTACATTTTATAAGCAGTAATTTGAATGTAATTAATAATGCAATCTAAATTATAATGAATGCTTACAATATATTAAAATATTAAAATAAGTAATACACTAAAATAATACACTAAATTTTAAAAATGATTAAAATATTAAAAACAAAAGTCTAATTAATAATGTATGATTAAGTATTCATTATAAAGATGAAATGTATTTTTCCTAAATTATTCAGTGACACTTGCCTCATAAATAATGTACAATATTATTTCACATCAAAATAATGAAATAGGGAAGTTTTATTCCAGGTTTAGCCAGACTTAATAACGAAAAAAGTTTGATTAATTCATAAATATATTTGGTAAGAAGATTATGATTATCATTGAAATCAGCAGTATCTTGAATTTTTTCAGAAATAAATTTATTCTTTCCTCAAGAAAAAACATTAAGTCAGTAATAATAACAAAAATTAGAAATTAAAATATGTTTGGAATTGATATAAGACTAAAAAAGCCAAATTCTGTTTCTATATCTGAATGGAATGTTTCATTGTTTACATCTGTTAATTATGTGGGGATTTTAGAGAGTGGCGAACTTTAGGTTAGTGGATTTGAGGGAGTCTACTGTATATATACACAATACATGCTTTTTTTCCCCACTAGAAGATAGAATTTTGGCATCCTATGGATACTTTTATGTACAAGACCCAATAATTACAGGACCAAAAATTACCATTACAATAAATGTTTTTGAAAACGAGCAATATAATGAATGAATTGCGTCTAGTTATATTTGGACCATTTTTAAAAAGAATATTTAACAAAATGTGGAATGATCTCTATAATAAAAAAAATTTATAATCTAGATATGAAATGCAGTATAAAGATACTCTAATATATTTGCATATGATTCAGGCACATTTGGCTATATTTATGAAGTAAATATAGGGTGTGTTCGGGGGATACCAAGCTGCATGCGCATGCTCAGATGATTCTGGATGGAGTAGGTATTATCGAAGAAAGGAATTTTAAAATCATTCAATTATTGCATTATTTTTACGGTTCAAAATTGGTAAATACAAATACTATATCGCTTTATCTTTCTAAAACATGGTTGTTGTAACAAAAATTCACACCTGCGGTCACCCAAATAAAATCCAAAATATTCCAGAAAAGTATCATGTGACCTATTTCATCTAATTAAGCCAGATCAGCGTTTAAAATATGACCACCAACCCTGGTCAAAACTCGCACTGTGACGGCAAAAAAAAAAAAAAAAACTGCTGTGCGATTTGATCATGTGATTGTGCGTTTTGTGTTTACCTGTTATTGGTTGCGCTTTGGTAGGTTGACTGATACAATTTAACAATTCAATTGGTGATTTCAACTCTTTTATAATTTTCTTTTTATTTATTTAAAAATCATTTTATCAGTTGCTTTATGTTTTTCATGTTAAATAGAATGCTGTTAATAAACCAAGGTTGAGATATCCACATATTACAAGATTGATTTGCAATCTACAATACTTGATGGATTTCAATGGAATTTGCACTGTTAGTTAGACAATTTTTTAGAAAAAATTTTAGTATGTATATATTTCTTATTTAATGATTGTATATTTTAATACCATGTGGATAACAGGTCAAAATATATCATAAAATATGAGAAACAAATGACATCCGAAATTATGTTAGTAGAAGCAAAACAGTTATTTATACTTTCAATAGAAAATTTCTAAACATTCTAACTATACTTTATTCATTACAAAACTAGAAGACAAACACCAAATATTTTATCTCTTTAAAAAATATGTGTGCAGATATTTTTAGTTAAAAAATGTATATCTTTTACATTTTGCTTTTATAATATTTTCCATTTTGATTTTAACACCACAAAATATCCATGAATGCATAATATTTGCATCCTAATCTCAATAAAAATTCACTTAAAAAAACAAAAAAAAATTAAGAAATTATTTTACTTGTATCGAATATTTTCGCAGAATACCTTTTTTTTTTTTTTTTTTTCATTTGCTTAATCTTTATATATAAAAATCTTCTGTGCGTGTGTATGTAACTGAACTCCTCCTAAACGACTGGACCGATTTTAATGAAATTTTTCGTGTGTGTTGCGGTGGATTCGAGAATGGTTTAGATTCACATTTCATCGAAATTGGTTCAGAACTCCGCCCTGGCGACCAGTCTGGTCTCCAGGTCTTAGGATTTGGTCATTGACTTTTTTGTACAAGGCTTTTAATAATGTCTACCCTTATATTTACTATACCCTATCAAAATATCTTTCATTTAATGCAAAAAAAAGGTTATGGAATTTTTCCCCATTTGTAAAGCACAAAAAAAAAAAAACCATCGCCAAATTACAATTTGGCAAAATTGATAGATGGGATAATCAAGTTAATTATAATATGCAACCATACATTTATAAATACTTAGGTATTTAGGTTCCTTCGACCAATTCCGCCAAATTGTACAAATCGCCATACTAATTGAATCTGACATTCACGATCATCCATTATTGTCATTTAATCTTATAGTTTGGCGATCATTTTATGGTTGACGGGAAAAAAACAGGTTATTGAATTCTTCCTCATTTGTAAAGCGCAAAAAAAAAAAAAATCACCAAATTATAAGATTAAATGCCAATAATGGATAGTCGTAAATGTCGCATCCAATGACATTAAATATTATACACCTGTTTAAAATGTCATTAAGTGATTTTTATTTCGGCTTTTTATTTGTATTTTTATCAATATTTTTTCTATTTGTTTGTTTTTTCATTATTTAAAATGAAATTTATGTGAAAATGAATAATTTGGCTATGAGATTGGTGATTTGTACAATTTGGCAAAATTGATAGATGGGATAATCAAGTTAATTATAATATGCAACCATACATTTATAAATACTTAAGTATTTAGGTTCCGTCGACCAATTTCGCCAAATTGTACAAATCGCCATACTAATAGCCAAATTTTACATATTGACATAATTTTTATTTGAAATCAGAAAAAAAAACAATTAATTAGTAGAATATTAATAAAAAATCCAAATAAAAAGTACAAAATAAATTATCTTTATACAGGGTGATTCAGCTCGTCGGTGACAAACTTTAAGGATCGATAGAGCACACCTAGACGAACATTTTTGAATAGGGAATGTAGGGTCCCTGACGCGATGGTAAGGCGCTAGCGCTTTCGAAAATTTGGGTGCCGAAATTCGAAACGTCATAAAAACTAGGGAAATGGTTAGATTTTCTTGCTTGTTGCGTCGAAATGATTCTGTTTGTTTAGACTTTCTTCAGTACCAATTTGATAAGCGTATCTCTTAAAATATGGATAGGGGGCGCTGCAGACTTTGGAGAGCTAGACAACAACTTTAAGCCCGTTATTTTGATAATTTAACACATGCTCGCCAAAGTTTATACTCTAACTTAAAGTTTGAACCCAAAAGTAGAGCCCTGCAAAAAGCGTAAGAGCCGGAATAAAATGTCAAAGTACAGGGTGGTCGAAACTCGAAGGCTCCTAAGAGATAAACAAACAGATTTCTTGATTTATGGCATGCATTTTCATGATTCTGTTTGCTGGGGCTCTCTGAAACTCAGTTGAACGGTACAAAAAGAAACATCGATAGGGGGCGCTTTGGGCAAAAAACATAATTCGTTGACATTTCGGACGCTAACTGGAAACGGGGCGCTACAATCAGTTAGTAATAATGAAAACACATTTTCTACCTCTGCTCAACACTTCTGAATAAATTTAGACCAAAAACATCAATGATACTGGAAATTTATTAACAAAAAATAACACTACAGAAGATGCTCGAAATTTCGACCTTGGGCCATGATGCAGGCTTCGCACCTCCGTCGCATTGAGGAGTGTGTGTTTCCAACAATGCCAGGAGTATCTCTGATCTGCCCTGCAGCTGCCACAATGCGCGCCACAAGTTCTTCAGCACTGCTGACAGGTGTATGGTATACCTCGGCCTTCAGGTAACCCCAAAGGAAGAAATCCAAGCAGGTGAGGTCTGGTGATCGGGCAGGCCAGTGAACTGGACCCCCACGCCCGATCCACCGCTGGCCATACCTTGCGTTTAGATGGAGATGCACGTCGTTCGTGTAATGGGCCGGAGCTCCATCGTGCTGGAACCACATCTGGCGACGCGAACCTTCGGGTACGTGCGCCTCCTCCAGCAGCTGCGGCAGCACTTGATCCAGGAAAATCAGGTAATTTCCACCTGTCAGCCGTTCAGGTAACAAATAAGGGCCAATGAGGCAATCCCCCAGAATGCCGGCCCACACATTTACTGAGAAACGCTCCTGGGCTGCTCGGCTTCTGGTTTCATGTGGATTTTCATCACACCACACATGACTGTTGTGGGCGTTCCACATTCCCTCCCGGCTGAAGGTGGACTCGTCCGTAAACAAAATGCTGTTTACAAAACGGGGATCCCTGGATCTCATCGCCAAGTACCATCTTGAGAATTCCACTCGAGGGCCAAAATCCTGCACTCTGAGCAACTGCACCCGCTGGATGTGGTAGGGGTGCAGATTCCGGGAACGTAAGATGCGCCACGCAGTTGCTTGCGAAATGCCAACATGTCTGGCGATATCTCTCGTGCTAAGACCTGGGTTGTCCTCAACCAGGTTAAGCACAGCCTCTTCGTTGTCGTGGGTGCTCACTGATCGCTCCCGTTCAGGCCTGCCTCCGTCGAAAGATCCCGTTGTGGACAACCTCTGGTGTACTCGAGCGAAGAAGGCATGGCAGGGGATTTGCCTGTTGGGGTAACGCTCGGCGTACAACCGCTGAGCGGCTCGTCCATTACAACCAGCAGCGCCATACGCCAAATGCATGTCAGCCAATTCAGAGTTTGTGTACCGTTCCATCCTACTACCGATCTGCAGACAAGTAACCCGAAGCTTAAGTAGGTACCGCACGTTCAAAAGACGTGTCTGCGCATACAACTACGTCATCTCGCGTTGTCGTCTACGCATTACGTATCTTTTGCATATCGATATGGTACGATATCTTTTGCATAAATCAGCAAAAAGCACCTTATGTAAATTTTATTGCGCGCATTGTGCATGATTGAAACCAGCTATGTTTGTTAAAAAAAAAAAACAAACTGCAGTTTTAATAGCTTCTTATGATAAGTAAATTACTCTCTTGTTTTGTTTCTAACTGATCGTAGCGCCCCGTTTCCAGTTAGCGTCCGAAATGTCAACGAATTATGTTTTTTGCCCAAAGCGCCCCCTATCGATGTTTCTTTTTGTACCGTTCAACTGAGTTTCAGAGAGCCCCAGCAAACAGAATCATGAAAATGCATGCCATAAGTCAAGAAATATGTTTGTTTATCTCTTAGGAGCCTTCGAGTTTCGACCACCCTGTACTTTGACATTTTATTCCGGCTTTTACGCTTTTTGCAGGGCTCTACTTTTGGGTTCAAACTTTAAGTTAGAGTATAAACTTTGGCGAGCATGTGTTAAATTATCAAAATAACGGGCTTAAAGTTGTTGTCTAGCTCTCCAAAGTCTGCAGCGCCCCCTATCCATGTTTTAAGAGATACGCTTATCAAATTGGTACTGAAGAAAGTCTAAACAAACAGAATCATTTCGACGCAACAAGCAAGAAAATCTAACCATTTCCCTAGTTTTTATGACGTTTCGAATTTCGGCACCCAAATTTTCGAAAGCGCCTAGCGCCTTACCATCGCGTCAGGGACCCTACATTCCCTATTCAAAAATGTTCGTCTAGGTGTGCTCTATCGATCCTTAAAGTTTGTCACAGACGAGCTGAATCACCCTGTATATATAAATCTTTTGTGCGTATGTCACTGAACTCCTCCTAAACGATTGGACCGATTTTAATGAAATTTTGTGTGTGCGTTCCAGTGGATTCGAGAATGGTTTAGATTCACATTTCATCGAAATTGATGCAGTACTTTTTTAGTAATTAGGCAAAAACTAATAGTTAAGGATTTTTCGCTAATTAAAAGTGTTGAATAAGTTCGATGAATAGAGTGCGGACGGAATGTCCGAGCGGTCTAAGGCGCCAAATTTAAGCTCAGCTTCTTTAAGAAAGAGATCGCGTGTTCGAACCCCACTCCTGACAAACGTGTATGCTTTACAATAATATTTCCTGTATTATAATTTTGATTAACCGACTTCAGAAAATCGTTAACTTTTAAGTAAAAAGAGAAAATTAACTTTTCTATGAAAAAGTGAACCGACTTCAAAATATACTGAAGAGTGAAAAATAATTTCCTTACATAATTGTAATAAGAAATTAAATTAAGAGTGTAGTGTTTATCGTGCATATTACTATATTTACGTACATTTATTTGATTTTCTGGAGTTGGTGCCAAGAAGGACAACGTCTGTCGGTGACAGGACAACGTCTGTCGGTGACAGGACAACGTCTGTCGGGTCCGCTAGTATATATATAAATCACTTTGGAACAAATTTAGAATATTAAAAGGGTTCAAATATAAAACTTTCTCCACAAAACATCTCATTTTCTCATATTTAAATAAGTATTTTACTATTATAACAGAGATACACGTGCTTCTGTATTATTACAGTCAAACCTCGTTAACATGAACACCCTAAACGTGAATTACCGTATTTTCAGGTATATAGTCCGCAAACTTATACAAGAAAAAAACCTTCCAAAAAGCCGCTGCGGCTTATACACAATGCGAATTATACAAAGAGGTTTTGTTTTTTTTAATTGGAAATCGTGATTTTTTTCTACAACATTTAAACCTAAAAAAATTTGAAAAAAAAACCCCATCAAAATTGGAAAAAAAAATTTCGCTATTCTGCGAAATTTAAAGAGTTCTCCCATGTTTGTAAAGGCTTTTTTTTACTGCTTAAATACAGTTATTTCTGGGCTTGGAAGAACTGTCGCAACAACTATCACCAAGTATTGCACCGATAGATCTATAATAGCTACCGTATATACTCACGTATAAGTTGTGAAATTTTAGACAAAAAAAGAACTTCAAAGTGATTGGTTGACTTATACGCGAGACCAAAAAAAAAAAAAAAAAAAAAAAAAAAATCTATAAACAAAATATCAGAAAATAAGGGGGGGGGGGAGAGGGAAGATTGTTATTAAAATGCTATAACTAACCGTCAATCTTTGAATACTCTCTTATTTGACTTCATATTTTGATTTTAATTTAAGATAATCTTCCCAATCAAGAAAAATTTCTTTTACAGCTTGAGAAAAATTTTAAAGGTCATTCTGTTATGTTATTAATTGCATTAAATAATCTGTATTTTAAAAAAAATGTTTTATACTAAATATTGAATATTTTTAATTTATTTTATCTTTAATCAATTCATAAACTTGAAGCTTTTTCTTTAAAGCAATAGATATTTTCACCAACGCATACTGATTTTAATCTTATACAAAAAAAAAAAAAAAAAAAGACCTAAGCCCACTATAATGCTTATTGCTGAAATAAAGTATTAAAAGTAAAAATTGTTTATATGCAGTAATCAGAAAAACATAAATTATAAAGGAAAAAAAAAAGTCAAATTTCTTCTAAAAAACAAATAATTGGTTCTTTTGAGGAAAAAACCAGTTAGGTTAAACTGTGCCAACCCTGCAAATTACTCATATTTATATCAGGGCCGTAGCTAGAAGTGAATAACAGTAGGAGGGAGAGGTCTCAAATTTTCTTTCTCTCAATCTCTGTGATGCAGAAAGATAAATTAGTGCATATTCACACTGTAGTTATTATATTTCTTATTAAACTGTTGTAATAACTTTATTTTATGCTGAGAAAAGAATATGATGAAAATTTTGAGAGTATAACTAATGCAGTATTAAAAGTTTAGATTAGCTTCATATGCACAAACAGGATGTGCAAGTGTTGAAATACTTATTTTACTTACAATTTAGTATTTTTGCAAAACTATAAAAGTTACTCAAAACTAAATTAGATTTTTGTACAGAATTTCATTTGAATTTTTGGAACATAAATTCCTTTAGTAACCTTGGAATTTTTTTCAGGGGACGCTCAAAATATTCTAAGGGGGGGGGGGGGGATAGCTGCCCATAAGTAGTCCTTAGTATGATATTATATCATTCATATCATTTTATAAAAAAGCCTGTGAAATGGAATCGACTTTCCCCTGCATTGTTTCTTAATGTTGCATGCATTCTATCAATTCCATGTTTAAATTCTGAAAAAAAAATGTTAGTTGTGTTATTTTTGTTTAGCATTTCTTTATTTATAGATTTTGAAAAGATTCTATACAAAGATATATATAAATCAAGGCCGTAGCCAAGGGGGTGTAATGGACAACTCATCCCCCCCCCCCCCTAAAATATTTATTTCATAAAAATGAAATATATTGCCCTATATTTCATACAAATGAATTTAAAAAAATATGTTTAAAATATATTTTTCAAATACAGAAAAAAAGCATAACTGTTATTTATGAGCATTTGCCGACTAACAGGAATTATCAGAATTTATTTAAAAAATAAAGCATTGTCAAATTTACCAAAGAAATATGTACATTAATAAAAAATAAAACTGAAAATGACTTTACATATTTTATTATTTACACACACAGCCAAAAATAAATAAATAAAAAAGCATCAATCTTTCATGTTTTTAAGTACAGAGAATTTATTTAAAAAATAAAGCATCGTCAAATTTATCAAAGAAATATGTACATTAATAAAAAATAAAACTGAGAATGACTTTACATATTTTATTATTTACGCACACAGTCAAAAATAAATAAATAAAAAAGCATTAATCTTTCATGTTTTTAAGTACAGGTCACTAACAATGGTTATTTTATTTATTAATTTTTTTTTCATGCTCGAAAGTGCCTTAATTTTGAAAATCGCCCTTAAATAAATAAAGTACAGTAGATTTTATAAAATTCACAAATGCCTAACATCCATCATTATCACAAATGCAAAGAATGAAATTTTCAGTTCAAATGTAAGGATAAAATTACTGAAATTTTTAGTTTTATATCATTCTGTGTGTACTTCAATACGTAATTATTGTTATAATATGATTGAACATATGGTTTTTCATAAAAGAAAGAAAAAATAATAATCAAAATATTGTTGATATCACTAGTAATCTTTTTAACCAAATATATTTATGTATTAATTTCAAGTTTTTTCAATTATCTAGCTTGGTCAAACCTGAAATAGAACTTCCTTACTTGATGATTTTGATGTGAAAATAAAATATCTTTATGCAGAAAGTTTCATTGAATAATTGAAAGCAAATTTATCTCCTCTTTATTATGCATATTTAATTATATGTACATTATTAATTATTTACTTGATCTCTATTTTTAATAATTTAATCAATTTTAAAGTTATGATATTTATTATTTAAGTTTATTGCTTTACAATTATTTTAATATTTTGCTATATTGTTAGCATTGATTATAACTTCAATTGTATTATTACATTAAAATTACTGTTTAATAAATATAAACAAAGCAATGATCAGAAATCCATAATTCTGAAATCCACACAAACTGTGTGGATTTGAGGGAATCTACTGCATTGTTAAATAATAATAATAATAAAAATATATATACAGTAGACTCCCTCAAATCTGCAACTCTCTAAAATCCGCACATAATTTAGGGATGTAAACAATGAAGCATTCAGTTCAGAATTAGGGACAAAATTTGACTTTTTTAGTTTTATATCGATTCCTGTATATTTTAATTTGTAATTTCAGTTAATTACAATTCATGTGTTTTTATGAAGGAAGAATAAATTTATTTTGGAAAATAATTAAGATATTGCTGATATCAGAGGTAATCAATCTTTTTACCAAATATATTTATGTATTAACCAAACATTTTTAGTTATGGCTAAAACTGAAATAAAATTTCCTTATTTTATTATTTTAATATGAATTAATAATGATCTTTAAAAAGCAAATTTTATATGAAAAATACATCTTATCTTTATAAAAAATATTTAATCATACACTATTGATTATTAACTTGACCTTTACTTTTAATATTTTAATCATGTTAAAAATTATCTAAATTTTTATTACTTTAGTTTATTACTTATTTTTATGTTTTATTACATTATAAGCCTTTATAATAGTTTCAATTTTATTGTTAATTACATTCAAGTTACTGTTTAAAAAATGTAAACAAAGCAATGACCAGAAATCTGCAAAATTCTAAAATCTGCAAAACCTCTGGTCCCAAACTGTGCGGATTTGAGGGAGTCTACTGTACATATAATAGAGATAATTGAAAAGTAGCAAAACGTGAATATCATTTTAATTAAAAAATATATATACAGTAGACACCCTCAAATCCGCACAGCTTGGGACCAGAGGTTGTGCAGGTTTTAGAATTTTACAGTTTTCTGGTTATTGCTTTGTTTACATTTTATAAGCAGTAATTTGAATGTAATTAATAATGCAATCTAAATTATAATGAATGCTTACAATATATTAAAATATTAAAATAAGTAATACACTAAAATAATACACTAAAATAATACACTAAATTTTAAAAATGATTAAAATATTAAAAACAAAAGTCTAATTAATAATGTATGATTAAGTATTCATTATAAAGATGAAATGTATTTTTCCTAAATTATTCAGTGACACTTGCCTCATAAATAATGTACAATATTATTTCACATCAAAATAATGAAATAGGGAAGTTTTATTCCAGGTTTAGCCAGACTTAATAACGAAAAAAGTTTGATTAATTCATAAATATATTTGGTAAGAAGATTATGATTATCATTGAAATCAGCAGTATCTTGAATTTTTTCAGAAATAAATTTATTCTTTCCTCAAGAAAAAACATTAAGTCAGTAATAATAACAAAAATTAGAAATTAAAATATGTTTGGAATTGATATAAGACTAAAAAAGCCAAATTCTGTTTCTATATCTGAATGGAATGTTTCATTGTTTACATCTGTTAATTATGTGCGGATTTTAGAGAGTGGCGAATTTTAGGTTAGTGGATTTGAGGGAGTCTACTGTATATATACACAATACATGCTTTTTTTCCCCACTAGAAGATAGAATTTTGGCATCCTATGGATACTTTTATGTACAAGACCCAATAATTACAGGACCAAAAATTACCATTACAATAAATGTTTTTGAAAACGAGCAATATAATGAATGAATTGCGTCTAGTTATATTTGGACCATTTTTAAAAAGAATATTTAACAAAATGTGGAATGATCTCTATAATAAAAAAAATTTAATCTAGATATGAAATGCAGTATAAAGATACTCTAATATATTTGCATATGATTCAGGCACATTTGGCTATATTTATGAAGTAAATATAGGGTGTGTTCGGGGGATACCAAGCTGCATGCGCATGCTCAGATGATTCTGGATGGAGTAGGTATTATCGAAGAAAGGAATTTTAAAATCATTCAATTATTGCATTATTTTTACGGTTCAAAATTGGTAAATACAAATACTATATCGCTTTATCTTTCTAAAACATGGTTGTTGTAACAAAAATTCACACCTGCGGTCACCCAAATAAAATCCAAAATATTCCAGAAAAGTATCATGTGACCTATTTCATCTAATTAAGCCAGATCAGCGTTTAAAATATGACCACCAACCCTGGTCAAAACTCGCACTGTGACGGCAAAAAAAAAAAAAAAAAAACTGCTGTGCGATTTGATCATGTGATTGTGCGTTTTGTGTTTACCTGTTATTGGTTGCGCTTTGGTAGGTTGACTGATACAATTTAACAATTCAATTGGTGATTTCAACTCTTTTATAATTTTCTTTTTATTTATTTAAAAATCATTTTATCAGTTGCTTTATGTTTTTCATGTTAAATAGAATGCTGTTAATAAACCAAGGTTGAGATGAGATATCCACATATTACAAGATTGATTTGCAATCTACAATACTTGATGGATTTCAATGGAATTTGCACTGTTAGTTAGACAATTTTTTAGAAAAAATTTTAGTATGTATATATTTCTTATTTAATGATTGTATATTTTAATACCATGTGGATAACAGGTCAAAATATATCATAAAATATGAGAAACAAATGACATCCGAAATTATGTTAGTAGAAGCAAAACAGTTATTTATACTTTCAATAGAAAATTTCTAAACATTCTAACTATACTTTATTCATTACAAAACTAGAAGACAAACACTAAATATTTCATCTCTTTAAAAAATATGTGTGCAGATATTTTTAGTTAAAAAATGTATATCTTTTACATTTTGCTTTTATAATATTTTCCATTTTGATTTTAACACCACAAAATATCCATGAATGCATAATATTTGCATCCTAATCTCAATAAAAATTCACTTAAAAAAACAAAAAAAAAATTAAGAAATTATTTTACTTGTATCGAATATTTTCGCAGAATACCTTTTTTTTTTTTTTTTTTCATTTGCTTAATCTTTATATATAAAAATCTTCTGTGCGTGTGTATGTAACTGAACTCCTCCTAAACGACTGGACCGATTTTAATGAAATTTTTCGTGTGTGTTGCGGTGGATTCGAGAATGGTTTAGATTCACATTTCATCGAAATTGGTTCAGAACTCCGCCCTGGCGACCAGTCTGGTCTCCAGGTCTTAGGATTTGGTCATTGACTTTTTTGTAAAAGGCTTTTAATAATGTCTACCCTTATATTAAATCAAAATATCTTTCATTTAATGCAAAAAAAAGGTTATGGAATTTTTCCCCATTTGTAAAGCGCAAAAAAAAAAACCATCGCCAAATTACAATTTGGCAAAATTGATAGATGGGATAATCAAGTTAATTATAATATGCAACCATACATTTATAAATACTTAGGTATTTAGGTTCCTTCGACCAATTCCGCCAAATTGTACAAATCGCCATACTAATTGAATCTGACATTCACGATCATCCATTATTGTCATTTAATCTTATAGTTTGGCGATCATTTTATGGTTGACAGGAAAAAAACAGGTTATTGAATTCTTCCTCATTTGTAAAGCGCAAAAAAAAAAAACATCGCCAAATTATAAGATTAAATGCCAATAATGGATGGTCGTAAATGTCGCATCCAATGACATTAAATATTATACACCTGTTTAAAATGTCATTAAGTGATTTTTATTTCGGCTTTTTATTTGTATTTTTATCAATATTTTTTCTATTTGTTTGTTTTTTCATTATTTAAAATGAAATTTATGTGAAAATGAATAATTTGGCTATGAGATTGGTGATTTGTACAATTTGGCAAAATTGATAGATAGGATAATCAAGTTAATTATAATATGCAACCATACATTTATAAATACTTAAGTATTTAGGTTCCGTCGACCAATTTCGCCAAATTGTACAAATCGCCATACTAATAGCCAAATTTTACATATTGACATAATTTTTATTTGAAATCAGAAAAAAAAACAATTAATTAGTAGAATATTAATAAAAAATCCAAATAAAAAGTACAAAATAAATTATCTTTATACAAGGTGATTCAGCTCGTCGGTGACAAACTTTAAGGATCGATAGAGTACACCTAGACGAAAATTTTTGAATAGGGAATGTAGGGTCCCTGACGCGATGGTAAGGCGCTAGCGCTTTCGAAAATTTGGGTGCCGAAATTCGAAACGTCATAAAAACTAGGGAAATGGTTAGATTTTCTTGCTTGTTGCGTCGAAATGATTCTGTTTGTTTAGACTTTCTTCAGTACCAATTTGATAAGCGTATCTCTTAAAACATGGATAGGGGGCGCTGCAGACTTTGGAGAGCTAGACAACAACTTTAAGCCCGTTATTTTGATAATTTAACACATGCTCGCCAAAGTTTATACTCTAACTTAAAGTTTGAACCCAAAAGTAGAGCCCTGCAAAAAGCGTAAGAGCCGGAATAAAATGTCAAAGTACAGGGTGGTCGAAACTCGAAGGCTCCTAAGAGATAAACAAACAGATTTCTTGATTTATGGCATGCATTTTCATGATTCTGTTTGCTGGGGCTCTCTGAAACTCAGTTGAACGGTACAAAAAGAAACATCGATAGGGGGCGCTTTGGGCAAAAAACATAATTCGTTGACATTTCGGACGCTAACTGGAAACGGGGCGCTACAATCAGTTAGTAATAATGAAAACACATTTTCTACCTCTGCTCAACACTTCTGAATAAATTTAGACCAAAAACATCAATGATACTGGAAATTTATTTACAAAAAATAACACTACAGAAGATGCTCGAAATTTCGACCTTGGGCCATGATGCAGGCTTCGCACCTCCGTCGCATTGAGGAGTGTGTGTTTCCATGTTTCCAACAATGCCAGGAGTATCTCTGATCTGCCCTGCAGCTGCCACAATGCGCGCCACAAGTTCTTCAGCACTGCTGACAGGTGTATGGTATACCTCGGCCTTCAGGTAACCCCAAAGGAAGAAATCCAAGCAGGTGAGGTCTGGTGATCGGGCAGGCCAGTGAACTGGACCCCCACGCCCGATCCACCGCTGGCCATACCTTGCGTTTAGATGGAGATGCACGTCGTTCGTGTAATGGGCCGGAGCTCCATCGTGCTGGAACCACATCTGGCGACGCGAACCTTCGGGTATGTGCGCCTCCTCCAGCAGCTGCGGCAGCACTTGATCCAGGAAAATCAGGTAATTTCCACCTGTCAGCCGTTCAGGTAACAAATAAGGGCCAATGAGGCAATCCCCCAGAATGCCGGCCCACACATTTACTGAGAAACGCTCCTGGGCTGTTCGGCTTCTGGTTTCATGTGGATTTTCATCATACCACACATGACTGTTGTGGGCGTTCCACATTCCCTCCCGGCTGAAGGTGGACTCGTCCGTAAACAAAATGCTGTTTACAAAACGGGGATCCCTGAATCTCATCGCCAAGTACCATCTTGAGAATTCCACTCGAGGGCCAAAATCCTGCTCTCTGAGCAACTGCACCCGCTGGATGTGGTAGGGGTGCAGATTCCGGGAACGTAAGATGCGCCACGCAGTTGCTTGCGAAATGCCAACATGTCTGGCGATATCTCTCGTGCTAAGACCTGGGTTGTCCTCAACCAGGTTAAGCACAGCCTCTTCGTTGTCGTGGGTGCTCACTGATCGCTCCCGTTCAGGCCTGCCTCCGTCGAAAGATCCCGTTGTGGACAACCTCTGGTGTACTCGAGCGAAGAAGGCATGGCAGGGGATTTGCCTGTTGGGGTAACGCTCGGCGTACAACCGCTGAGCGGCTCGTCCATTACAACCAGCAGCGCCATACGCCAAATGCATGTCAGCCAATTCAGAGTTTGTGTACCGTTCCATCCTACTACCGATCTGCAGACAAGTAACCCGAAGCTTAAGTAGGTACCGCACGTTCAAAAGACGTGTCTGCGCATACAACTACGTCATCTCGCGTTGTCGTCTACGCATTACGTATCTTTTGCATATCGATATGGTACGATATCTTTTGCATAAATCAGCAAAAAGCACCTTATGTAAATTTTATTGCGCGCATTGTGCATGATTGAAACCAGCTATGTTTGTTAAAAAAAACAAACAAACTGCAGTTTTAATAGCTTCTTATGATAAGTAAATTACTCTCTTGTTTTGTTTCTAACTGATCGTAGCGCCCCGTTTCCAGTTAGCGTCCGAAATGTCAACGAATTATGTTTTTTGCCCAAAGCGCCCCCTATCGATGTTTCTTTTTGTACCGTTCAACTGAGTTTCAGAGAGCCCCAGCAAACAGAATCATGAAAATGCATGCCATAAGTCAAGAAATATGTTTGTTTATCTCTTAGGAGCCTTCGAGTTTCGACCACCCTGTACTTTGACATTTTATTCCGGCTCTTACGCTTTTTGCAGGGCTCTACTTTTGGGTTCAAACTTTAAGTTAGAGTATAAACTTTGGCGAGCATGTGTTAAATTATCAAAATAACGGGCTTAAAGTTGTTGTCTAGCTCTCCAAAGTCTGCAGCGCCCCCTATCCATGTTTTAAGAGATACGCTTATCAAATTGGTACTGAAGAAAGTCTAAACAAACAGAATCATTTCGACGCAACAAGCAAGAAAATCTAACCATTTCCCTAGTTTTTATGACGTTTCGAATTTCGGCACCCAAATTTTCGAAAGCGCCTAGCGCCTTACCATCGCGTCAGGGACCCTACATTCCCTATTCAAAAATGTTCGTCTAGGTGTGCTCTATCGATCCTTAAAGTTTGTCACCGACGAGCTGAATCACCCTGTATATATAAATCTTTTGTGCGTATGTCACTGAACTCCTCCTAAACGATTGGACCGATTTTAATGAAATTTTGTGTGTGCGTTCCAGTGGATTCGAGAATGGTTTAGATTCACATTTCATCGAAATTGATGCAGTACTTTTTTAGTAATTAGGCAAAAACTAATAGTTAAGGATTTTTCGCTAATTAAAAGTGTTGAATAAGTTCGATGAATAGAGTGCGGACGGAATGTCCGAGCGGTCTAAGGCGCCAAATTTAAGCTCAGCTTCTTTAAGAAAGAGATTGCGTGTTCGAACCCCACTCCTGACAAACGTGTATGCTTTACAATAATATTTCCTGTATTATAATTTTGATTAACCGACTTCAGAAAATCGTTAACTTTTAAGTAAAAAGAGAAAATTAACTTTTCTATGAAAAAGTGAACCGACTTCAAAATATACTGAAGAGTGAAAAATAATTTCCTTACATAATTGTAATAAGAAATTAAATTAAGAGTGTAGTGTTTATCGTGCATATTACTATATTTACGTACATTTATTTGATTTTCTGGAGTTGGTGCCAAGAAGGACAACGTCTGTCGGTGACAGGACAACGTCTGTCGGTGACAGGACAACGTCTGTCGGGTCCGCTAGTATATATATAAATCACTTTGGAACAAATTTAGAATATTAAAAGGGTTCAAATATAAAACTTTCTCCACAAAACATCTCATTTTCTCATATTTAAATAAGTATTTTACTATTATAACAGAGATACACGTGCTTCTGTATTATTACAGTCAAACCTCGTTAACATGAACACCCTAAACGTGAATTACCGTATTTTCAGGTATATAGTCCGCAAACTTATACAAGAAAAAAACCTTCCAAAAAGCCGCTGCGGCTTATACACAATGCGAATTATACAAAGAGGTTTTGTTTTTTTTAATTGGAAATCGTGATTTTTTTCTACAACATTTAAACCTAAAAAAATTTGAAAAAAAACCCCCATCAAAATTGGAAAAAAAAATTTCGCTATTCCGCGAAATTTAAAGAGTTCTTCCATGTTTGTAAAGGCTTTTTTTTACTGCTTAAATACAGTTATTTCTGGGCTTGGAAGAACTGTCGCAACAACTACCACCAAGTAGTGCACCGATAGATCTATAATAGCTACCATATATACTCACGTATAAGTTGTGAAATTTTAGACAAAAAAAGAACTTCAAAGTGATTGGTTGACTTATACGCGAGACCAAAAAAAAAAAAAAAATCTATAAACAAAATATCAGAAAATAATTTGCTAGTGAATCGGTGCAGCAGCAACGCATTGTGTTTGTAGAGTACACAATCCTAAATCCGGAACCTTTCCAACCTCGACGATTCTGAATTTAAGATCATTTAAGATTTAGTTTATTTTTAAAAAAAAACAAAAAAAAATCTACCCTACCCTGTTGCAAACAAACAAACAAAAAAAAAAGTGCGTGATTTATGTCATTTCGGAACAATTCAGAGCAGTTGGTCCGAAACGAATCCAAGGAATCGTTCCTTTACAGAGTCGTTTCATTTCGGACGAGTTCAAGGAATCAAACTTTTCCGGAGTCGTTTCATTTCAGATAGAGTCCGAGGAATCGTTTCTTTTTGGAGTTGATACCCTATCCTGTTGTCCCTCGGACCATTCCCTGAATTTAGTACCGGACATGGGACGGAAGGACCGAGTGGGACACAGCCCACTCTCTACATTTATCTGTGATCACAAAATTTCGACACATTGCCCAAATTTAGAGGTTTTCTACTTTTTTTTTCTTTGTTAAAAAACAATTTCTCATACTTTATCGCAAAAATTACTGTCCGCTATTCAGAATGTCCGTTAGTCAGAGATTAAATATACAAAAAGTTAGATTTTGGTAGTGGGGATCAGTAAACTGTCCGTTAAATAGAGGTGTCTGCTGTTTGGGAGTGTCCGTTATGGAGGTTTTACTGTATTTGGAATCACTGTTAAAATAAATACATTGAGAGGCAAAGAGATAATCAAGGATGTAATGGAGTATATGTAGGGGATATACTACACTGTATACATTCTGGATTTTTAAAATAAGCTTTGCATACCCTTTGTGATTCAAATGAAACCATAATGTATACTCTAAACACAACATTCATGACTTTAGTCTGATTTTTTTACAAGAGTTATGTTGATGATAAAAACTAAATTGTACTATAGAGTGGGGGAAAAAAAAACAAGTTGGAAATTGCATGTGAAGCGTAGCAAATTAGGTGCGTTCGTACGATAACGAAGTTTTAAAAATATTACTTTCATATATCAATATCATAAAATTGTAAATAGTGAATTACAATTAAAACGCTCATCAAACAATATTCTCCCTATACCATTATGTAATGGAATACTTTTGTGTGGCCTTGTAAATCAATAACAAATGTTCTTGCAACACAAATTATATAAGATGTATATTATAATATGTACTTTATAGTTGAATATAAATTTTATTAATTTCGCATGAGTGTAACACGATTAAAATGCATTTGAAACATTTTTTCCCATTGACCCTAATGTAACGGAATACTTTTGATTGTCCCTGTAATTGATCTATGCATCCGATTTTTATAACATTTGAAATAACTCGACAAAATTATGTAATAATTATATATTTTAAATTCCAAACGTATAGAATATATTTGAAACTTTTTCCTCATTGACCATAATGTAATTGAATACTTTTGATTGCCCCTGTAATTGATCTATGCACACGATTATCAAAAAATTTGAATTAACTCGACAGAATTATGTAATAATTGTGTATTTTAAATTTCAAACGATTAAAATGCATTTGAAACTTTTTTCCCCATTGACCGTAATGTAATGGAATACTTTTGATTGCCCCTGTAATTGATCTATGCATCCGAGTTTCATAAAATTTGAAATGACTCGACAAAATTATGTAATAATTACGTATTTTAAATTTCAAACGATTCGGTTGGGTAGTTTTTGCGTTGTTATATGCGGACAGACAGACGGACGGACAGACTGATCGACCACTATAGGTGCTACATATTATATAATTACGAACGCACCTAAAAAAAAGAACTACATGCTTTATAAAAATTTAATGTTTTCATTATTTAATTTTCTAATTGAAAGTATATCCTCAAACATCATAGATTAAGATTCTCTTGAAAGTTGCTTAACATTTTATAATGAAAATCTTAACAAAAATTAAAAAGAAACATTTTTGGGGATTTATTTGAAAATTAAGATATCAAATAGAAGATATTGTGAAACAATATCATAAACAATTAATATTTGTTTCCCTACATGTAAATACAGTCCACTTCCTCTAATGCTTGACTCCATAATCCACACTATATTTCAGACATAAAAAGATCATTAAAATCTTTTTTTTTTTTTTTTTAAGGTACAGTAAAACTACTTTAAAGTGACCACGTTCCATTCCAATAAAAATTGGTCACTCCAAGAAGTGGTCTCTTAATGGAGGTCATGTTTAAATTTGGATTTCAATTGTTTAAAAAGGGTAATAATTAATGTTACTAAAATCTATGTTTCACACTAGGAAAAAGGACAGTAGACTCTCTCAAATCTGCACACAGGGCCGTAGGTTGAAGTGAACCCTAGGGGAGGGGGGGGGGGACTCATAATTTTTTTTTCTCTCTCTCTGACGCAGAAAGATAAATTAATGCATATTCAAATTGTGGGTACTATATTTCTTATTAAACTGTTGATTACATCATCTTAATTTTATGCTAAGAAAAGTATAGGATGATGAAAATTTTGAGTGTACAACTGGTGCAAAATTAAACATCATGTTAGCTTCATATGTATAAATAGGATGAGGGAGTGTTGAAACACTTTTTCTAGATACAATTTAGTAAATCTGTATAACTGCAAAAGAGTCTCAAAACTAAATTAGATTTCTGAACAAAATTTCATTTGAATTTTCAGAACAGAAATTCATTGATGAAATCCTATCCAGGGGGAGCTCAAAATATTTTAGGGGAGGCTGAGTCGCCCATAGCACCCCCTTAGCTACGGCCCTGTCTGCACAGCTTGGGACCAGAGGATGTGCGAATTTCTAGTCATTGCTTTGTTTACATTTTTTTAACAGTAATTTGAATGGAATTAATAATATACAATCAAAATTATAATGATTGCTTGCAATGTAATAAAATATTAAAATAACTAATAAACAACAACAAAAAAAAAAAAAAAAAAAAAAAAAAAAAAAAATAGAAGTTTTCTTAAATGATTGAAATATTAAAAACAAAGATCAAATTAATAATCAATAATGTATGATTAAATATTCATTATAAAGATAAAATGTATTTTTCCTAAATTATTCAATGAAACTTGCCTCATAAAAATACATTACTAATTCACAACAAAATCATAAAATGAGGAAGTTTTACTTCAGGTTTATCCAGACTTAATAACAAAAAAAAACTTGATTAATACATAGATGCATTAGGTAACAAAATTTTTATTATAATGATATCAGTAATATCTTGAATTTTTTCAGAAATAAATTTATTCTTCTTTCATAGAAAAACATGAATTCAATAATATTAAAAAAAATTACAAATTAAAGCATGTATGGAATTGATATAAAACTAAATAAGTCGAATTTTGTCCCTATATTTAAACTGAATGTTTCATTGTTTACATCTGTAAATTATGTGCAGATTTTAGGGTTGCAGATTTGAGAGAGTCTACTGTATATAAATTTAACTATCAAAACAAAAGTTAATTACTGCAGAGTTAAAATAATAATAATAATGCATTGATGTTTGCTTTGATTTTATGGTTTTATAGTTTATAATTTTAATTCCAAGTCCTTTTAAAGCTCAGTAAATTAATGTAATTATTTTTGGACACAAGAAAATAATGACAATTTCATTACTTTATCTATTTTTTTAGAGTTTTCTGACAAAATAGGGCAGGGTAGTTTATTGACTGTCATTATTTTGTCATCAGAAACAAATATATTGCCTAAAAGGCACACGGGGTTTTAAATACTTAAAAGTTACCATAAAGTTTCAATAATAATGTACTGTCCTGAATTATTTTTCTAATAAAACCTTCGAGCGACTAAAAAAACGGAATTTGTTTTATTATTATTATTTTTTTTTTTTTCAAAGAAACTGGTCGCTCATGGAGGGAATTAAACTGTGATGGTCTCTGAATGAGTCTATGAGAATAAATTACGTTTCATGAGAGAATGGTCGTTCAGGTAGGTGATCGCACAACATATTCACTGCATATATTCTGACCCTATTTGAAGGTAATTGTTAGAATGAATTGCTTAAGAAACTTTTAATGCATTTTTACATTCATTAGAAATAAAAACGTTCTGTGTACCTTGTAAATAATTATTAGATTGCTATATTCTGAACCCATTTATTGATTACATAAAAGATAAAATTGTTTTTGAAGAGGGTTTAGCGTTCGAAGATAAATATCTCAGTTTAAAAAAAAAAGAAAAATGTTACTGACCAAGAAATCTTGACTCTTGGTTTTAAAATTCAATTGTGGATCATAAATTAAAATCGTTAAAACAAACCATTAACACTGGAATATTTGAGCCATAAATAGCCAACCCATAATAATCAAAGGAAATCATATCAATCGCTTCTACATATGGAGTTCCACAGAAATAATTTTGATAGTTTACAAACGATTACCGATCCATTCGCCAACAAAGGAACTTTGTGCCACGAAATGGTTATCACAAAATACTCCATCTGCTCAAGAGCAAGTGCATGTTTACCACTTTGGCTTCTTTATCACACTTGATTTCGTTGCCAAATATTTCTTTTGATGAAAATAAAATCCCTACTTCGCTTTGGAAACAGTTTGGCTGTAATGACCGGTAATGACTAAAAATTTTTATTTTGCAGCTGAAATGGGTATTTTTTTTTTATTGTTATAATAGTGTCAGGGATCTAATTTTCATTAGATATCATAATGTTTTGTTTATGGTTGTTTTAGTAGCCTTAAAAAAATGTTCCATCTGGAGATAATCTCATTTATGTTATCTACTGTGAGTCCAGGGGCGTAACTGCTAATGTTGGGGAAAGGGTTTCCAACTTGAAATAAATTGAGCTGTTTTCCAACTAAAATGATATGTGCAATGTGTGTTTAATGATAGTGATACTTATAAGTACAAAAAAAAAAAAAAAAAAAAAAAAAAAAAAAAAAAAAAATCTGAAACCAAAAACATGTATGCGTATGATCGCAGGGTTTTCGTTTAATATTTCTTTCAAAACAATTTATCCTTTGATTAATAAATCCAAATTGTTATTTTATAATTATTAACTTATTACACAGATAGTAGCACCAATAAATTTATTTTAAAAATAAATATAAAAGGAAGTTGCTTTATTTTAATCGGATTAAAAATGTCCAAATCAAATCAATTAAAAAATTATAATTATTGGTTCATTTGATGGAAGTTTGTTTTCTATTGTGTACGAGTCGTAATCGTTCTTCATATAAAAATAGCCTCTTGATATTTTGAGAAAGAAACAAAGTTTTGGAAGGAATAGATTAGAGACACTTTTCATGGACAACAATAAAGAAATTCAGGTTTAGTAATGATATTTTCGTTGCACAGAGAAATATAATAACATATTATGTCTGGCTACTTTTTGTATTTCTTGCGAAATTTTTACTATTTTACTGTAATTGCAATTAAGAAAGGTAATCAGCAAAACAAAAAATTCTTTAGTTTTCTGTTTTTAAAAAGAAAATATTTCGAGAATCTAGAATTTTTTCAACTGTAAGCTTAAATTTCCCAAGTTCACAATGTTGGAAGGTGAAGCTCCCCTCCTCTTACCCCCCTCCCCCCCATTGTGACATGATGCCACTATGTGAGTCTTATTTTACATTCAGTATATTGAATGTGCAACAACCCAGAGTCCTTTAAAGTCATAAAACCCACTGAAAAATATATGATAGAATCCTGGAAATTGGTCAAACAGAGGTGTGATTTTACTTGCATGCTTGCCAAGCTTAAATACTGCAATTTTACACCATTACAACTGATTCCATGTACAGTCAATTACAGTAGAAGATCTTTATTCCAAAGTTATATATAATACAGTTCTCACTTAACAGTAATTTTTGGATTATTCTGATTTCACAATAACCTTTCTGATGTAAACGAGGAATTTTGCTGTTTAAACGTCTCTGCAATCCACATTCTAGAAAACAGGGGAATAGTTTTGTAATCTAGTTTGTCTTCAAATAAGAAAATTCTTCCAACTTTAAAATGTTGGACTCGTTATAAATTGCCATAATTTAGGGACAATGGAGAACAGAAAACAATGGGCAATGTGGGTTATATTATTCCATAAGTAAATTGGCATTTGCCCTGGATCCATAATTTATGTAATAAAGGTGTTTGACTGTTCCAGAATAGTTAACCAACCTCTAAAATTCAGACAATACATTAGCTCAGCAAGAAATTTTGAGGAAATTTCCATTAAAGCTGAATAAATTGAATATTTATTGATACCTGGGGGATTATTCCCCTTATTATGGGGAAAGAATTAGAAAATACTGTAAGAAACATTTTAAATTACACATTTGAATTTTTATTTGACATTTTTTCATCTTTGTCTAGCTAACATACCAGAAATAACCATACAAGAAAAAAGTCATGTTTTTTTTTTTTCTTTTTTGTTACTGTTTTATGCCTTGAAAAGAATATCTTGTCTTTCAAGTAATAAAAGTGTCTTTGAGACAGGCTCGTAAGGATATTTAATGAGTGGCATTTTTGCATTAACTGCACTCTGTCCCTTAACCAGGGGTGTAGTGGAGGGTATATGCCGTATTGTTTCTTAAGCAAGCTATAGTATATTCATTCTCAGGTATACTCTCTGCTTAGAGCATATATCCTCTGTTATATTTATGATTACACCCCTGCCCTTACCCTTAAGACAAAGGAACTCTCTGTATTAAAAGCAACGTTATACAACTGCATAGAAAACTTTTGGATAAGTGCTTGGGTGTGCCGATTATCAATCCTTGAGTGTAATTTTGCTCTTTTGCTTGGCAGACAGGAAATTAAAAACTAGCCATCCTTGTTGTGATAGGAAGGGAACCATGCCATCTCCATTTATCATTGACTTCTGAGTTGACATTATCCCCGTAGTAGAAAGTTCAAGACGGGAGGTGGACATCGCTGGTTTTCTTTTCTCTTTTAAAGATTCTTTTTCTTCAAACCTTTATTTTGTTGTATATTATGTTGAATTCTTTATTATTTTATACATAAAAGGAAAATTATTATTAAAAAATATGAATAAAATGCATAAAGACATAACAGGTAAATGATTGTTTTATTAATTGACACTTCAGTTGTAAAATATTCTACTGCAAATTATTTTCTGCTTTGAAGTATCTATCACAGACACTTGGATAATTTTCTGCTACTGGGGTCATTGTTGACATAGGCGTAGCCAGCCTTTTGAACTGGGGGGTGCCTAAATTTTTTAACCTGAACATGTTGGGTACAAACAATATCTTATGTAATAAAACCTAATAAAACGGAACCCCTCAAAAGCTATCAAAATTTCATTTTAGACATGTTTATATTCGCTAAAGGTATAATTGTATGGTACTTTTTTTAAAACGGACCAAAACGCATTTTTTCATTGCGCGAAGAAGGGTGAGAAGTTGCACAAAAATAAATCTAATGGATAAGAAAAAGATATATAAACACAGATAAAATATGGTAGATATAAGACAAAGATATTCGTAAACATAAATCTGTATAAGTATCACAAATTTTCATTTCAAACAGCAATGAAATACTAAAATAAATAAACACGGCTTTATTTTTCCCGTCATTTTGATCAAAGTAGCAATAGAGTAACTTGTTAAGGGAATAAGTACACAATTTAAAGTGGAAAAGAGTTCTTTCAATCTTTCTACACATGAATAAATAATTTTTTCCGATTAAAAAAAAAAAAAAAAAAAAAAAAAAAAAAACTCTATAACATGTTCTTTTTAAAAATGTCAAAATATGGCCGCAAAAAACGAAACTTAACCAACCAACAGACCATTCCCATTAGAGATAAGTTCGTGCTTGTTTTCTGGGACCCGGGTCCGCCCGAGATCGACGGTTTTAAATCCGAGCCCGAAAGATTTTTTGTTATCAGATCTCGAGCCCGATACCAAAAATATACAAAACAAAATTGTATGGTATTTATGGTATTAAAAATTTATTATTACGTTAATTATTTACTTTTGTTTATTATTATTGTATTATAAATTTATTAAAATTTTCTTACACAGATAAAATTGTTAAATGAAAATTTAAATACAATCTTATCAAAATCCGTATCAAATAAAAATACAGTTGACTCTTAAAATTAATCTCAAATTTTTCCCTAATTTAAAAAGTAAATTTCATGTACATGTTTGTGACATAATGAATAAATGCATGAAATTTGCAGAAATTACTATTTGTAGTCTGGCGAATCGAACAACATTTTTCAACTTTCTGCAAAAAATGTACATCTTTAATTATAACCTATTCTTTTCTCATAACAATCTTCCGTGATTGATAGGTGCCTGAAAATCAACATAAAATTAAAAAAATGATTTTATTATCTTAAAGGTCCGATGCTTTTATAGGAAAAGAGGAAACACTGAACAATTGCTTTATATCAGAATAACATAATAATTATTTTCACTTACGCAGAAAAGTTGACTTTGAAAATGTATATCGTTCTCAGCATGAACAGACTTCATGTTGACAAATAGATAGAACAACAACTAATTTTCATATGAAAAACGACTATGACTCGTGCACAATAGAAGATTAAACAATTTGAAAACCTCCAGCTAATTTTCGTTTATTAATAACAGAAGAAAGTACTATCTTCACGTTATGTAACTATACTTCGTTTCACCTTAACTTGGCAGCACTGATTATACTACAAGAGCCGAATTGCAGCCGTTGCCATAGAAACCAGGGTTTGCTTGAACAGTACAGGATTGCTAATAAATAAGGGAAATCGCCATTTTGGCAAAAAAATATATAATGAATGTGCAAAAATCGGTACGTTTTGAAGTTCTTATGAAAATAATTTTATTACATAATCATTTATTAAAATAACGAATAGTATTATTATTCTTTTCTTAGTTTTACCATTTTTTTAATTTATTTCAATACTATTTCATATTAAATTGTTAATCCGTCTAACATTGTCCGGCCTACAAAATGTGAAAAGATATTTTAAAATCTCGAAAAGTAAAAAAAAATTGCCGAAATTCCGGAAAAACTTTATTGAATATATATATATATATATATATATATATATATATATATATATATATATATATATATTTTTTTTTTTTTTTTCTGAAGTAAGCTAAAAATTTTGAAAATGAATTCCATGCATGAATGTCAAATTTTTTGATGAATTTTCAGAGAAATATTTTTCGCTTCGAAGTGATTTTTTTAAAATTGCTAGTCAAAATTTATACAATTTAAGCTCCAAAACTTTGAAACTTTGTTGAAAAAATGGAAATTTTTACTTGAATAAACTAAACATTTGAAACTGAATTCCATGAGTGAATGTCACATTTTTTAAAAAGAATTTTCTGTGCTAATTTTTTTGTTTCGGTATGTTTTTTTCTTTAAATAGGAGAGAGGAAAAAATTTATATATCTAAGCTCAAAATTTAAAACCTAATAGCTCTTACAAATGTTAAAAAAGCCTCAAAAAGCAAAAAATTCTATAAATCGCATAAAAAAAATCAAGAAAATAAAAATAAAATTCTTTTGAATTTTTAGAATTTTTTTGAAAAGAGGAAAGCATTAATTTTATTGAGTTAAAAGAGTAAAGCCAAATTCTTCGAAAATCTATTTTAAACAGAAAATTTATTATTTATACCCAACCACTGGCAGAAATCTGGAAAAAGCCAGGTACCACGCTACTAGACTGAGCACCTCTCAACTTTAATGTATATAAAATTATAGATATTTGTTTGTAAAAGGTCATGATTTTTAAAAATTTAAATTATTTTATAATTTTTTTATTATCGCCCCCATTTTTGCTTTAAAATACACAATTTCTGATAAAAAGCTTGTTTTATTTTAGGCATTTTGTTTTATTTATTATTATTGTTTTATTTATTATTAAAAGCATTATAGGTACAATTTAGTAATTCTGCAAAACTGTGAAAGGGCCTAAAAACTAAATTAGATTTTGGAACAGAATTTCCTTTGAATTTTTGGAACAGAAATTCATTGAGTTCGCTTGGAATTTTTTTCGAGAGGGGGGGGGGGGCTCAAAATATTTTAGGAGGGCTAAGCCCCTTAGCTACAGCCCTGAGGTGGCATGGGGGATATTACTTTCCGAAACAATACCCCCCCCCCTGAAAAAATTGATATTATGGGTGATATTGATATTAAGAATTGATTTATGGAGAAACTGCAATGATCAAAAATTGCAAATACCCTTCCTCCCCTCAGAAGCCGCAGAAATCCCTCCCGGAGAAAGAGTATCTGAATTCAACACTGTCGACCTCAATATGAAATCCAAAGCTAATAATTTAAAAATACTGAAAAGCAAAATTAGATATTTAAAAAAATTTCTTCCATAGAAGTAATATTAGCGAGCGTGATTTTTCATGAGTGAAGTAGCATCTTAATAATTATTAAACAATTGATTCTCCAAGTAGTAACATAATATTAATATACAGTTTTGTGCTTCAGAACTTTTTATAAAAACAATAAGAATGCGACGAGTGACAGAGCACTGGAGTTGACAGACGCTTAAAAAGCGCGCCAGATATTTAACCTTGAAGAATCGGTTCCTCGCCAAAGCAGAATTTTTAATGCAAAGATTTTTTCTTTATACGTACACTTAAAATAGAAATTACTTTTGAATTAAATACTTTTAACAGAGAAATTACTTTAAATATATGTTACAAAATCTCGAATTTATTAATATATAAACATTACCATATAAATTTCTACGCATTTTCACCATAAGATTTAAAAATGTCGGAGAACTACTTTTCAGGGCGGAATATTACTGTTTCTACCTTTCACAGTGCTGCCAAGTTAAGGTGGAACAGAGTATAAATAATAAATAAATAAATAAACGATCCTGTTAAAAAATATATGCTAACGAAAAGCCAACAAAAAGCAAATTCATATCTGTGTTTACTTTGATTGGCGCCATTCAGTAGGTCGTGGTCGGAAATTATGTGGACATAAATCTGTAATTATCACAAATTTTCATTTGAAATAGCAAGGAAATGCTAAAATAAATAAACATTACTTCGTTTCCCCATCATTTTGATCTAAATGATTTATTTGAAAAGGAATAAGTACGCAATTTTAAATGGAATTTTTTTTCAATCTTTTTACGCATGAATAAATATAATTTTTCGGTTTCAGAAAAAATGAGCCTGAGCCCGAAGATTAGAATAAAAATTGATTAAAAAAGTAAATAATGCACAAATGTTTAAAGATAGAAAACCAACGATTATAAATGCACAAATGAAATATGAGAAGGTAGCAAATAGCTATTTGCTACTTTCTCATACTTTATTTGTGCATTTATAATCATTGGTTTTCTATCTTTACATAAAAATTGAGCCCGAGACCGTATCAGGCCCGGGCTGAGCACATCTTATCTCTATTCCCCACATTAATTTGAATTTTGCGTATCATTATTTCTGATTTTCAAAGGAAGCAGATTTGTGAGACCCCTCCGTTCCCCAGGCTAATCACACGGTGGAACTATCCTTGTCGAGAATTTGCGCTAAATTCTTAAAGAATTGCAAAAACATGCATGAGAAAGAACGGCGTTAAAAAAACTTCCATAAACAAAAGACATTAAATTAGGATTAAAAAAAACAACTTTTTGACTTACTGTGACTAATACAGATTCTAGTAAATGTTCTAATTTTAAAAAAGATAAAGAAAATAATAATAAAAAAAAGAATGTGGGTCCAGGGCCGTAGCCAAGGGGCGCTATGGGCGGCTCAGCTCCCCCCCCTAAAATATTTTGAGGCCCCCCCCCTGGAAAAGATTTCAAGGTCACTCAATGAATTTTTGTTCCGAAAATTCAAATGAAATTCTGTTCAAAAATCTAAGTTAGTTTTAAGAACCTTTCACAATTTTGCAGGATTACTAAATTGTATCTAAAATAAGTGTTTCAACACTCCCTCATCTTCTTTGTACATATGAAGCTAGCATGATATTTAATTTTGATCAGCTATAAACTCAAAATTTTCATCATCCTATAATTCTCTTAGTATAAAATGAAGTTATTAGAACACTTTTTAATAAGAAACATAATACCTACAATATGAATATGCGTTAGTTTCTTTAGTAAAGTATCTTTCTGCGGCAATGCGAGAGAAAAAAAATTATGACCCCCCCCCCCCTATTGTTCACTTCTAGCTACGGCCCTGTGTGGGTTTTTTCTTTTATTACATTTCAAAACATACTGTTAGTTTTGAGTAACTAATTGAACTAACTTGGCTTTCAATTTTCTTCTTTTTTTCTTTTATAAATTTCGACTTTTTAAAATAATCAAGCTTGGGTCTGCGCAAGCAGGGGGGGGGGGTGCCCAGGCACCCAGGGCACCCCTCCCTGGCTACGCGCATGTTGTTGGGATCAATACATAAGGAGTATTCTCGGATGAATGCAATTTTTTTCTTAAAGAAAAAGAAAAATCATTTTGGTCTTTTTTTTTTATGTGTGTAAATAATAAAACTTAAGCAAAAATCATTTCTAGTTCGCTTTTCATTAATCTATTAAATTTTTATCTTTTGAATTTTAATAATGCATTATTTCTTAAGCTAATTTCCTGTTAAAATCTAAAGTTGATGGATATTCATTAATAAAACCTGTTTTGCTTTATTCTGTATTTAATAGGCATATTTTCTGTATAAAACTTTATGAAGAGATTTATTTTTATAGAAATGTCAATTTGTGAAATTCACACAAAATGGACAATATTTTTCTCCTTGATTAATCCCTAGTATCAGATGTATTCCATAATTCTGAGTTGACATTTTGAAAAACATTATGTATTATTTCTTTTTTTAATCTTTCTTTGTTTGCTTATAGTTTTCCAAGTTATATGAAGATGTGTTTGGATATTAGAAATTCATCAAAAAGATTGTAACATGTGTTCTACTTATTTTATCTGTGTCAGGCTGAGAGATATGCCCTGCTTATTTTAACATCTTCTAAAAGGTGAGATAATAATTGGAAACTTTTTTTATCATAGGACCCCTAAAATTTTACATAAAAAACTAAATCCTAGCATTATGATCCATTAAGGTTGTATATCACTCAGTTTTTGAACTCATCTTGGTAATGTTAAGCCTATGGGTGTTTGATGCATTCTTATGTTTAAAATATTGTCTCAGAGTATTAATACAGGGTGTTTCAGTTAAACGTTTCAGAACTCCTAAGAGAGATAGGGTGCATCCTGACGACTCGAAATCATATAGCAATGTGGGGTCGGAAATGTTTTCCTGAAGTGATGATGTACACAGAAGCACCATTAAAGAAAAAACACTGTAAGTGAAAAATGTGAGGTGTGCATTGTAATCGGTGGCAGAAATTTCAAACACTTACTTTGACCCATGTCCTTTTTGCTTTTTTACATGTATTAATAAAACGATTTTTCACTTACGGTGTCTTTTCTTTATGGTGCTTCTGAGTACATCACCGCTTCAGGAAAACATTTCCGACCTCACATTGCTGTATGATTTCGAGTCGTCAGGATGCACCCTACCTCTCGTAGGAGTTCTGAAACGTTTAACTGAAACATCCTGTATATTCCATTTCTGTTTTCTATGTGCTCTTTTTAAAGGATGGTTCTTGTATCCTGAATTGTCAAAGCATTTCTGAAATCAATGCTTAATTTAATATTTTATGTGTTAAAAGCCAATGAATTTTGAAAAAAAAAAAAAAAAAAAAAAACTACATGTACATAGATTTTAGAAATATTTTGAGAACAAATTTAAAAAGAAATTAAAAATAGTAATTTCCTGAGGAGATTTCTTTAATACATTGAAGTATAGTCTATCATTCCCACATCCATCATTTTTCTGCTTTGATAGTTTATTTTTACAGTCCTTGCACAAATTATCCTCTATAATAATAGCCGTTGTGACTCTCTCTCTCTGTCTGTCTGTCCCTGTATGTAGAACGATTCCGGGCTTGTACTCATCCGCTAAAGAAGAAATTCTGACAGCCATGTTTTAGAAATTTTGGTGTTTTTTTTTTAAATTGCACTAACCTAAATGTTATGTCATTAGAAAGAGCTTTCAAAAATAAACGCTTTTTTTGCTTACGGTTTTTCCCTAATTGTAATATCTTCTGAGATATAAAGTCATTTTTTTCCGGCGTTCGAGCGCTGGATATATGTAAACAAAGGCCAGATTTGATTCATTCACATGACGAGTTTTCTATGCACCATGGAGGATATTCGGCGAGATTGAATTTCATATATCCAAACCAGTAATGAAACATAATAATATATATATATATATATATATTTTTTTTTTTGCAAAAAAATAAACTTTTTTTGCTGACGGTTTTTCCCTAATTGTAATATCTTCTGAGATATAAAGTCATTTCTTTTCGGCGTTCGAGCACTGGATAGGATATTCGGAGCGATTGAATTTCATATATCCATACCAGTAATGAAACGTAACAATTTTTTTTTTTTTTTTAATTTTTTTGCAAAGGAATTTGATGCAATTTGTTCGCTTTTGATTTTTCGAACATCGATTTTTTTTGTTACGTTATTAGGTTTGTAGTAAGTTCTACACGTCGTATGGGATTGATTTTCATTTAGCAATTTGGCAACAGTGATTTCTTGCACTTTTAAGCTGTGTGAGAAAGTTGTCGCTGTGAAAGCTTTTGATTTTAAGCTGTGACAGGCCGATTTAGTGGCGTGGTCGGTAGCGTGAGCTCCTCCCACACCGCTGGACCCTGGTTCGAGTCCAGCTAGCGGCATGGGTGTGCGGGTGTTGTCCCTGTGATGTGTATTAAAATGTATGTACTGGATTTCTTGTAATAATAAAGTGTTCTGTATTTGTTTCTGTGGTTTATGGATCATTCGAGGTAACAGCCATTTGTAGCTATAGACCTCAAAGCATTGTTCACTCAAACTCAAATATGCTGTGACAGACTATTAATAAACATTATTATTTTTTTTTCAGATGACTGTGTTTTTTTTAAATTCAAACCTTTTTTTCTTTTAGCCAAAATTTATCTCTACCATTTCATTTAACTGAAGTTCTTTTTGTTTTAATATACTGTATATAATTTTCTTTACGGATTGAAAAATATTTTTAATGAAATTAATTTTGTTTTGATTTCACAGCTTTAGACAAAATTTGTCTCTACACTTAATATTTGTTTGTATTCTTTTTTATTATTATTATTGACGTTTCATTAACGAGTTTATTTAATATCTTATGTAAAGTTAACTTTTGTTTCAGGTAAAAGGTTTAGGCAAAATTTGTCTTTACCTTTCATTTCATTTAACTAAAGTTCTTTTTGTTTTAATATACTGTATATAATTTTCTTTACGGATTGAAAAATATTTTTAATGAAATTAATTTTGTTTTGATTTCACAGCTTTAGACAAAATTTGTTTCTACACTTAATATTTGTTTGTATTCTTTTTTTTTATTATTATTGACGTTTCATTAACGAGTTTATTTAATATCTTATGTAAAGTTAACTTTTGTTACAGGTAAAAGATTTAGGCAAAATTTGTCTCTACGTTTCATTTCATTTAACTGAAGTTCTTTTTGTTTTAATATGATGTATATAATTTTGCTTACGGATTGAGAAATATTTTTAATGAAATTAATTTTGTTTTTATTTCACAGCTTTAGGCAAAATTTGTCTCTACATTTAATATTTTTTTGTATTCTTTTTTTATTATTGCTGATTAATTAACGATTTTATTTAATACCTTACATTACTTTGTGTCAGTTGTGCCCGTTTTGCACACTAATTAAACTTGCAATGGAACAATCAAGTGAAACACCAATTGAAAAGAGACGACGTTTGGCAAATGAACGTAAGAGATGATGGTTGCAACGGCAAAGCCAGGAGTCATTGAACCGTATAAGGGAACTTAACAGAGCATCTGAAAGAGTACGTATTGATCAAGAAACTGACTCTGAAGCAGAACTGCGTAGGCGAGCTAATGCCGACTGCTACAGAAGCCGAATTCAGGAAGAAACGGAATCTGAAGCCCAAGTTCGAAGACAAGCTGATGCCGAACGCCACCGAAGACGTATTGAAGAAGAAAATGAATCTGAAGCACAAGTGTGAAGACAAGCCGATGCCGAACGCCACAGAAGACGTATTGAAGAAGAAAATGAATCTGAAGCGCAAGTGCGAAGACAAGCCGATGCCGAACGCCACAGAAGACGTATTGAAGAAGAAAATGAATCTGAAGCGCAAGTGCGAAGACAAGCCGATGCCGAACGCCATAGAAGACGTATTGAAGAAGAAAATGAATCTGAAGCGCAAGTGCGAAGACAAGCCGATGCCGAACGCCACAGAAGACGTATTGAAGAAGAAAATGAATCTGAAGCGCAAGTGCGAAGACAAGCCGATGCCGAACGCCACAGAAGACGTATTGAAGAAGAAAATGAATCTGAAGCGCAAGTGCGAAGACAAGGCGATGCCGAATGCCACAGAAGACGTATTGAAGAAAAAAATGAATCTGAAGCGCAAGTGCGAAGACAAGATCATGCTGAAACTCAGAGGCTAAGTCGACGGAACGAAATAAATAATGTTAGACTGGGAGAACAGGAAAGTGAAGTTCATTTACATTACTGTGGCCCTATGAACTCTTTGTGTGAATTCTGTGCTTCCAAGAATTTTGCCGGTGAACGACCTCCAGATGGAAAATTCAATAACTGCTGTAGGAATGGGAAAGTTTGTTTGACGAAACCAATGGATCCTCAGGGAAATGATTTAATTTATCCACGTGTTCTTCAGGATTTGCTCATGAATCCTGAGAATCCTGATCACAAAAATTTCAGAAAACACATACGGTCTTGTTCTAAGACCGTATGTGTTCATGTATGTGTTACATACATGTCCGTCATGTGTTCCGTATGTGTTACATTCGCTCATATGGAGGCGAATGTTATCTTTCGCCTCCATGGGAGCAAAAGTTGTCAACTGTAGTGGAAGAGGACCATATGTCTTTAAAGTACATGGGCAAATCTGCCACAGGGCGAGTCATCTACAACCACCTGATGAAGACCAACCACAATTTGCACAATTATATGTTGTAGACAGCACTCAGGCAACAGAAAATCGAATTCGCCATCAAGCAAACAGAGAATGTGTTCCCCATGTTCTGGACCAGTTGGACAGGCTTATGTGATCGACAAATTGTCTTTGCGACACTTACTGCATGTTGAGGGATGTTGAGGCTCAAGCTGCCCAGGAGGCTAATGAAGCCAGACAAGATACTCCAATTGTGAATCTGGTTTTCAGAAGAGATCGACATTCTGATCAGAGACGATTTAATGCACCTGCTGCAAATGAAATTGCCATGGTTTTTGTAAACGATGATGGAGAACCACCGTTCGATAGAGACATCAGAATTTATCCAGTTAATCCAGCGGATCCAGAACAGCAGTTTGTTAACATCAACATTCTCAGTCCAAATTTGGATCCCATGAGTTACCCAATTTTATTTCCTTTCGGTGAACCTGGTTGGCAGCCTAACTGGACTTGCGATCCATATCCTGGAGCACGACAAAACAGAATTCGAAATAACATCACTATGCTTCAGTACAAAGCAGCTTTGATGGCTATTAGAGATGAGTTTAATCCAGTCATCAGTGCAGGAAGACTAACGCAGCAATTCATCGTCGATTCATATTTACAAGTTGAGGCCAACAATTTGAACTTCATTAGGATGCATCAACAGCAGCTTCGAACTGAACTTTACCAAGGATTGGATGATCATATTGAAAATAGAAGAAATAACATCGGAGCACCAGGAATTCCAGTCATTCTTCCGTCATCCTTTGAAGGATCCCCCAGAAACATGCGGGAGAGATGTTCTGATGCGATGTCCATCTTTGCGAAATTTGGTCCTCCGGATCTTTTTGTTACTTTTACAGCAAACCCCAAGTGGCAAGAAATTATAGAAAATTTAAGAATTGGTGAGGAGGCAAGTGACCGGCCTGATTTGGTTGCAAGAGTGTTTCACTTGAAGCTGAAATCCATCCTTAAAGATCTAACAGTTCATGGTGTTTTAGGTGTTTCAACGGCTCATGTCTACACAATTGAATTTCAGAAAAGAGGACTTCCACATGCTCACATTTTAATTGTTCTAAGGACTGAAGACAAGTTTTCTTCAGTTGAACGTATTGATCGTTTTGTTAATGCTGAGATTCCTGATGCTGTCGCTAACCCCCGTCTGCATGAAATAGTGACACGTTGTATGATTCATGGTCCTTGTGGGTCAAGCAATCCTCGAGCACCTTGCATGGAAAACGGGAAGTGTTCAAAAAATTTCCCCAAGGACTTTCAGACAGAAACTGTTTTGAGTACTAAAGGGTACCCAAAGTACAGACGTTGCATGGGTCCTACATTTGATGTTCGTGGAGCCACAGTAGACAACAGATTTGTCGTTCCGTATAATGCCCATCTGCTGCTGAAATACGATGCACACATAAATGTTGAGGTTTGCACCTCTTTGAAAGCAGTGAAATATATTTACAAGTACATCTACAAAGGCTTTGACTGTGCCAATATGTTTCTCAGTACTGGAGATGTCGAGACCAATGAAATAAGCAGCTTCATCGATGCAAGGTATGTCAGTGCACCTGAGGCAATGTGGCGCTTGCTGCAGTGTAAAATGCACAATCGATCACACGCTGTTATCAGATTGCCCGTTCATCTTCCAAATCAACAGCGCATTGTCTTTCGAGAAGGTCAAGAAGAAGAAGCGTTACATGCTGCACGGACAGGAATAACTAAACTTGAGGCTTGGTTCCAATTGAACCAGACCGATCCGGACGCCCATACTTTGTTATACATAGACATTCCTTATTCATATGTGTATGTTCGTAACACATGGCAAAAGAGACAAAGAGGTGGAAGCAAGATAGTACCCAGAATGTGCATAGTCAGTGTTAAAGAAGAAGAAAGATTCTACTTGAGAATGTTACTACTACATGTACGACTTTATTTGGTTTCAGCTGATGTCAATTAAAAAAAATCTTTCACATTCAGCTGTTTATTTGGTTTCAGCTGTGTCAAATCAAAAATACCTTTCAGATTCAGCTGTTTATTTGGTTTCAGCTGATGTCAATTAAAAAAACCTTTCACATTCAGCTGTTTATTTGGTTTCAGCTGCGTCAAATCAAAAATACCTTTCAGATTCAGCTGTTTATATGGTTTCAGCTGATGTCAATAAAAAAAAAAACCCTATAACATTCAGCTGTTTATTTGGTTTCAGCTGATGTCAATTAAAAAAAACCTCTCACATTCAGCTGTTTATATGGTTCCAGCTGAGGTCAATTGAAAAAAAATACTTTTCACGTTAAGCTTTTTATACAGCTTCAACTGTAGACTTAAAAAAAACCTTTCTTAAAATCGTCACATGTACATTATTTTTCTTTTTATTAACGCGTATTTTCATTTATATATCCCCTTTCCATTTTCATGTTTTTTCTTGATGTGCATTTCTTACATATGTATTTTTTTTCTCAACTTTTTTAGTATAAAATTTATATTTTAGTATTCAATTTATGTTATTCTTTTTTTGTATTGTTACATATTGTTTTTTTAATTGCCTAACTTTTTTACTGTTACATTTATATTAATGTAAGGGGTTTTCCACATGTTTTTTCGACTGCTTTCATTAAGTTTACTAAATAGCATTTTTTAAACAGAGACCAGTCCCTAATTTCTTCCGCTTCAATGTACCCTCTTCTTTCTAGACTCGCACGCTTTCTTTTCTTTTTTTTTTCTTTTTTAAATGACTTTCTTCACATTCTGCATCTTTCTTCACATTCACCGAATCTGGCAAAATTCAGACTGTAGTGCAGTGTCCTCATTTCCTTATCATGAATAAATTTTGCCTTAAAATCCTAGCCACTGTATAATAGTAAAAATTTTGGCTGAAAATCCCACAAAAGAGAGTAAATTTTCCTTTTAATGTGTTTCAGGATTGAGGCAAAATTTGTACTGAATTTTTTTTTTTTTTTTCATTATGCCATTCGAATAACCCCGTCATAGGACGGGTATACATCTAGTACTTAAATAATGGTAATGAAACCCACAAGCATCAGTCTTCAAAAAGTTGTTTTCCTGCATTCAACATTGTAAAATTATTCTCCTAACCAAAATCAATTTGAAAGTCATACAAGTCCATATGATATACAAACTGAAATTACTTCTTTTATCCTAAAATTACTCATTTCTGCTGTTTGTGTTGATGATGGCGACAATAATGCAGATAAAGAGTGATGGTATGTAGCAGAGGATGTGATTATGTTTCCACTGATCAAGATGTTGCAACATGTGGTGTCCTAAAAATAGGAGAAATGTGTGATAATGCCAAAAATTTAAATAATGGCGAAGAAACTGAGAATAATGTTCATACTGATGAAGCTGAGCTACCAGTGCCAATTTTGTCTGATGCAATTACGGCATTTGAAACTGTATGAACTTTTATATATGCATACAAAATTACTGAAAATGGCCAGAAAAATTTTGTATACCCTGAAAATTTATTTTTTGATTTATAAAAATGAACAAAAAACCAAACAAAACATTCATTTTTTAAAATAAATATCAATTTTCTTTAACTTTGATTTATTTCTTTTACAGCTTAGCAAGCAACGAATTAGCATTTATTGGTATACTTTATACATTGTATGCATTAGTAATGCATAAACCTTGGCTAATTTTAATATAAATTGAAGTTAATTCGCATTTATTGCCTTCTCACATTCATTGTTTTTATCTCCACATCCCTAGAATAATGATAGATTGAGATTCTACTGTATAAAAATGCATCAAATACCCATAAACTTGGCATTACCATGGGGAATTGTTGTCTTCAGTTTCTTATTTGATGATGTTTTAAAAATACAAATGGGGATTCATCTAGTTATTCTAAGAGGTAGAAAAAAAAGTCTTGTGTGGATCTTCTAGAACAACAACTAAAAAAGGAATACTTAAGAATAATAAAGATCTTTTTGTTTGTGTGGCTGGAGCTTTCTAGCATAAAGGGTTCAAATTCAAGATATTGCAACAAACATTTCCTTTTTTTTCTTCTCTTTGTCTAAGGACTTGTTTTTCTTTATTATTAAATTCTTAACAGACAAAAGAGTCATAATAAAAAAATAATAATGTTAGGATCCTATGAAGAAAAAAAAGTTATGATGGCATCTAATAGTGAGTTTCTAGTTCTTAAGAATAATCTTATGAAAAATTTAATTTCAATTCTGAGAAAATAAGGCTTCAGTTTCTTTTACACCAACACCAGTGTCATCCCAAAATCTAATTTATATCATCTACCACTATGCAAAGAATTTGTATTTCAAATTGTGCCAAATATGATTTGCTATGTATTAAATAATATTACTAAATCATAATCTCGCCAAACATCTCAATTTGCTATTTTACAAATGAAGAATATTTATTATGTTCAGAGTTGGGAAAAAATACATCATTTTGCTTGCCAATGATGAGTGGATTTTCTGGCAAGGTGAGTGCATTTTTTGTTTTTGAAAAACTGTATGCAATAGAGACATCAGAGACACTTTTTCAATCTAGATATTTTAACTTTCCAAATTATTATACTGTAAATATGATACTAAGTTCTATCTTATATTAAGCTTTTTCTGTTGCATATATTTCTTAATTTTAGAGGAAAAAAAGAATTATGAAAATGTAGTGTAGTAATAATAATTTTGTGTGCGATTTTGTCATAACTATTTTCAACTGTGTGCGTGTTGCATCTTGCAGTCTGGTGAAATAAATCCTTGGCTAATAAGATTTTTGAAAAATTCCCCACACCTGATTATGTTATATTTTAAGTTTATTATTAATTCTGATTAAAAGTGTAAAATTTCTAGAAAATTTAAAGTGATGAAATTTGCCAATTTTTTTAGTTTTTGTTCTGGAAAAATTGGATTCTCCAAAATAAATATTCTTAAAACACATGAAGAAATAAACATCTGTTAAAATCTCTGCAAATTTAGAAAAAAAAAAAAAAAACTTTTGCAGTTTACATGAATATATTATAAAATTAGTCAGATGTGGCAATCCAAAAACTTTCTTCTATCTTATGCATATTAATACTCCCTGAAAAATGTAGCAGAGCAGATCAAGTTTATATCAAGATCTCACAGAATCTAAAGTTTGATAGTTTTTTTTGCTTTAGTTTTTAAAATAGAACTATTGCAATAATCAGGAATAATGCAACATGAAAGCGCCACCTGTTGAGCGATTTGCACCAAAACATAATCTGCACTGTGTTATATCAAGTACTAAGTACAACAGAGCATATTTTAAGAAATTTTTACTGGGCGACAATAGGTTTGGTATTTTCTTCCAAAGAAATGTTCATAAAGTCCCTCTTCCCCCGCGGTAACAGAAAACTAAAATAAAAGACTATTGAGTGGCTGACAAGCATCTATATCTTATTAGTTATATATATTGTACATATTTTTTGCTGGTTAATAAACTTCACTGAATCCTGTAAATATGTAAACCCAGCAATTTATATGTAGATAACATTATAATAAAAAAGCTGCATTTTCAGTTCAGAAATTTTTTTATTTTAGTAATGGACCAAATATAAGTTCCATTCTACCGATTTTGCATGCCTAATTAAAACATTAAGTGACAAATTTTTATCAAAACTTATGTTAAAATGCTAGTTAACCTTTATTAGTTGTACATTTGATTGTTGTTCATAACCATAATAAGTTAGATTTAATTAGGTAATCAGAGGCTCAAATAAGTTCTTAGTAAATTGAACCTGATTTTTTTCGGGGGGATGGGGGGGTGGGGGATAGTACTGTAAATACTGTAATAGTTCGTTTAGACGAAATTAGTTTTAGAAGAAAAGTAAAACTAATCAAGAAAACAGATTTTTCTCTTGATGTTTAAAAACAATGAAATAAAAAATACCATGTTAACATTTTTAACGTTTCCAAAATGTCAAATCAGTTATGTTTATAGTGGTTAAATAACTTTCGATGTTTACAAGTTACTTCACTTTGCAAAGAATATAACTAATGCAGAAAACTGAGTTTGCACTTAATCTCTCTATTCTAAGTAACTAAAGCTATCACCGCTGTTGACAATGAATTTTTTATGACAGGAGGTCTTTCTTTCTCAATATCAAAAGAGCTGTTGCATACAAAAATATGAAAATTGGTAGTATTATAGAGAAATGTTTGATAAACACGCTGGTGCAGCCAATTTGAGAATCGAATAACTATTTAAGAGATATTTAATGTTAAAGTTGATCAAAATAGTTCCATTAAAAACGTTTTATAGAAGTAAAAACTATACATAGGAATTTAATCAATTTATACATCAAAAGTTCACAAGGTGCAGACAGCGTTTATTTTTTTAATTTGACTCATTTTATGAAAATTATTTCAATTTTAAATTCAAATTTTCAGCATTTCGAGAGATTTTTTTTATTTATTTTAGAAAATAAACTTATTTTAAATTGTTGCCAAGTATTAAAACAGCGCAAAGAATAAAAGTTCCTTCAAATTAAAAATTTATTGACATATGTCTATTATAAATAGAAAAAAATTAAAATTAAATGAATATTACAATTTACAAATGAATTATTATTATTATTTATAATTATTAATCTAATTAATAATTTATAATTATTAATTCTGAATTATTATTATAATTAAATGAATTTGATTTGATTATTAAATGAATATTATATTTTATAATTTTCAATATTTTCCTGCTTTAATATAGCAGGAAAATATTGAAAATTACAGGTTAAAAACTGTATTTACATGTGAGTTTTAAAAGAGAAAGATAATTGTACAATAATAAATCCATTAATATGCGTTAAAAGTCATAAATCGTTAAAAATTATATCAGACTTAGAAAAGAAAATAAGACTGTGGAAATAAAATAATTCCTTTCTAACGGTAAAAATATTTTCTCATGGATATATGAAAATGAAAAAGAATGTTTGGTGAAAATTACATCAGGTTTAAAAAGTTACATTTAAGAATAACTTATTTAAATCCATTAGCTGCACAACCTGTGGTCCGCGGGCCACATCGATACCACTATTTTTATTCAGAATAATTTTCCTTATAATAATGATAGAAACATTGCTGTTAAATAAAACAAACGCCACATCTCAAATATTCTGGTGTCAAACAATTTTCTGGTAAAAAGGTTGTGCATCACTACCTTATGGCATTGTTAAAAAATACCTTGAAGGTAGGACTCTGCTTAGCAAGTTCATTTTATATCAGCTGATTCTTAAAAGTGTTTAAACAATCTTAATTAAACAAACGTGAAAACAGTCAGTAACAGCAACACATTCGGACTTAAACCTCCTCAGTGAAACTGAATTTTAAATACCCATTTTTTTTCAGCCGATTAACTTAACAGATTTTTAGAGGCGGAGTGGGGGTTTACGAGCGTATTTCGTAGGGGGCAGAGCCCCCTAGTGTTATAAAAAATCAAACTCTTGACTATAAAAAATATCTCCTAAAGGATTCAACAATAATTATACTAGTTCGAATTTTTTATACAAAGGACTGTTTTATACAAATATTGAAACTATGCAGGCTAAGAAAATGATTTTGTTCTTTAAGTCTAAAAATTTTTAACTTGATTACATTTTTATGTTCCCAAAATGCTAAATTTTTTAATGTTTCCAAAATTTTATGATAATAACTGCAATTGATAGGTTTTTTTTAAAACTCAGTATTTTCATACATTTTGTTGTTTGGAGGCTTTCTCTGTTCCAAACCTGTTCCATTTCTATTATGAGCAATGACATCCTTGAATTTAAGGCTTCTCTTCATAGTTCCTGCACTTTGTTGGAATTAAGTATTGTATGTATGGATGCAACTTTTTCTTTTTTTTGTGGTGCCAAATAAACATATCACTGTACCAATTTGTTAAAAATTGAGTGAGGTTGAGACATTTTAAGTAGTAATATAGTCTTGCTGTCGATGAGAAGGATACAGTTTTACGGTTGCATATAAAAGCCATTAAATATCATCAGTAAATTCGACAATTTCTTCTTTACCAAAAAAGTACTAAACATCTAGTCGGGCTGCACTTACAACCTCTGTTTTCTTACATTTTAGAAAACATCTAGCCCGTCGGAGATGCTCATTTGAACCTCTTACAATATTTTGGAAAGATATTCTTTACAACTTAATGCAGTTTTATTTTTCTCTCTGAAGACCAGCATGTCTTTGTAGAAATTAGTGATTTCTTAAATTTACATTTGTGAGGATTATCTTCAATATCAGAATCACTGTCTTCCTTAGTGCTGCATTTATTTTTGCCAATTGTTCTTCGTATCTACCGGGATGGCACCCATCTTTGATAAGAATCAAAGCATTCATAAAAAAATTTATTTAACAACTCTACATGAATACTATATGAAAGACTTCTGACTGTATTTTTGAAGTTTTTCAAAGTGCTTCATAAAATCAGGCATTCTTGTTCATTATCTTCCAATTATAATCGAAAGCACGTTCAGAAGCTTATTCGGTTTTCATAAGCTGGGTTGATGATCATAATACTTTGCATAAGAGAATGGTTGTGGCATAAGATATTTTTGTATTTAACGAACTTCAAAAGATGCAGGAAAACGAAAGATACTTTAGTTTTCTGTTCCTTTTCTATTTTTGCAAGTTCTTCAAAGCGTGGGGCAGAAACTCAATAAAGTATAACGATTCAATTTCCAATGCGGAACTTTGATAACTGATAATTCTAAATGTATACATAGCTAAGTTGGGCATGTGAGCAACGCACCACACCCCAAGTAAGTCTCTACCTAAGAAGTGTTTCATACGAATCTAGAAGCCACTGTGTTATTGCCTCTGTTTGCTGTTCTTTCATTTCTAATTAAGTCTGCCAACTTATTTTTTGCATCATTCTCAAGAACAAAGTTATCAAATACAATCATGGCAGAATCCATAAAGCCTTCTGTTCTTCGCTTACTGAATTTAAATTTAATGCCGTAGAAAATTCCATTTCATTCATTGTTCTTCTGCAAACAAATTGTGCTGTAACAAACTTATTATAAACTCCATAATGCTCATTAAAACCACCTAATGGGATAGCAAAACAATCAGCATTTTGTAACCGTGCTATTGTGTTTCACACTACTGATATGACCAACGTTGCCATTCTTATCATCTCAGAGTCACAGAATCAGCTTATGTTATTCCCATGTTTTATATTAAAAAATCGCCGGCACCATCACCTATCACTGGGCGACAATATCTTGGTCCTGGGCGACACGAGTGTCGCCTACTTTCTATGTTATTTTATGCCCTGAAGTACAATCTAAAGTTTTATAAAAATCTATACTCTAGTTCTTGAGATATTGCTATTGTGGAAATTGTGAATAATGCAGTGTAGCAACATCCCCTGTTGAGCGATATACACCATAAACTAATTGGATCTAGTTTATACCAAGGTCTAAAAGAATCCAAAGTTTTATGAAATTCTGTGTATTAGTTCTTGAGAGAGAGCTTCTACAAAATTTTGTAACATACAAACAGACATTTTGTAAAAACATGTTTTTGGGGTTTTCTGCCCCCTAAATATGTAAATCCATCAAAAATCATTTTGAAAACTTTCATGAATCCAATATCTTTGTTCTTGTGAAGATAGAAGAAAGTAAAAAAGAAAGTGAGAGGGGGGGGGGGGCAACTTTTAAAAGTTTAGCCTTTCAGTCTCAGAATTTTGACAATACTTTTTGTAAATTAATATCACTGTATACTTTGTAACATATTGTGTCTGTGTTGAAATGATTTTTAAATTGCATTTGTTTAACCAATCATCACCTGAGAATAATAAGGTTCTATCGGTGTTTTTGAAAAAATGTACTTATCGATATAGAAATGTTCTATTTGTATCTATGAAGGAATTTTTGCATCAAAATGATGTCAACATAATTGTTATACTAAATATAAATTATATATAACATCATTTTGATGCAAAAATGCTTTCATAGATACAAATAGAACCTATCTATATTAGTAAGCTAATTTTTTCAAAAACACAGATAGAACCTTATTCTCATGTGACGCAATGTAGCTAATGTAAAAACTACCCCCCCCCTTACACACACAAAAAAAAAATCATTTAATGCATTGCAATTTGAAAATAAATTTAGACTAAATTATACATTCTATTGACATAGCAGCACTAATCTGCAAACAATTTGTGAATGTGAACAATGAAATTGAATTCTTAAGAAATGTTTCTGTGGTGATAAAATCTTCAAATTTAAAATTGTTTACACAAAGTTTAACATTTTAAATTTCTCTTGAATATTATACATCATATAACCTTATAATAATTAAGTATACTATCATTCTTTTGTAGATTAAAATAATATATTTAATTATTATATTATTTTATTTATTTATATTAATTCTTGCAGTACTTGTAAAATACAATATGACCTCATATGAAAAAGTATTTACATTTAATAAAAGCAAATGTTTTCTTAGATGTGTTTAATCATTTATTATTATTATTTTTTTCATTAAATAGTAATTATAAGATAGCAAAAACCACAAAATAAATATTACATTTATTACGTTTGAATGCTGTGTATTACAATACGAAATAAATCTTAAACATTTATGATTATTATATTTTTTCCAATAGATGGCGCTACCACATATGCATCTAATAGTAACTCTGTAACATTGATCTTTTTTGCAAAGTATAATTGTGAAAACAGTATTGAAATAGTAAGTAAAATTATAAAACCCAGATCTTATTTTTTTACTAACTTCATGACATCATTATGATTGTTTTATTTAATCTTCAGTCTTTATTTAAAAAAATTGCAGATTTTTTTTGTTAATAAAATTTGCCAGATTCTTCATTCTTAAATTTACTAAGGATTTTAATTCCTACCTCTCAACACTGCTGAATTATGAATATAAATTTGAAAGCTTTTTAATGGATAATATTATGATTATTCATTAATGTCATTGCATCTTGAAATATTACAAATAAAAATGTAGTACTCATTGGTAATAATAAATGGTGACACCAAGAATCTGCTATATTTATTTTGTTGTTGAAAGTACTACTAATAAAAATTCTCTGAAAGTCAATAATCATTCCATCAGGCCAGAATTATTTAACTTTTTAGAGCAACAAAATTTCTAGACTCTCCTTAATTCGAAATCTGATAAATCAAATCATTGCTTAATTCAAACTAAACATAAAGTCCTGAAATTTTAAACAGCAAAATAACACTAAAAATTTCATTTATTCAAACTCATTTTCTGACTTTGTTTAATTCTAATTAACAAGATTTCGATTTTTCATTTATCTTTATTTTCTCCCTGGCTTCAGGTCCTTGAAATAACTTTCTTTCATTCATTTTTGTCAGAATTGTTCTGAGCAAGTATACATATAGTCCCATGCCTTTGATATGCGCTTTTTTTGTGCCCCGTCTGTCCATCAATGATATCTCCACCACAGTTTCATTTATACTTATTCCTAATCTTTTAATTAGTTTATATATCTTTTAATTTAATATTAAGTCATTCTAATGATAACAGCCTAAATATATTTTAAACTATAATAGTCCCCTTTAAACATGTTTTCCTCTCATACTTACCATAATTCGAATTCTGGATAAATCAAATGTTTTTTGTGGTCCAAATTAACAAGAGCCAATTATATATAGTTTCAATTCAACATGCATAATTGCAGCACTATTGGTGCTAAATCAGCTCATAAATAATGCAATAAATTATATTTCATATTTTAAAAATGCAAGTGTAAAAACTCGAAGGATAGAGTGCATATCAAAAAGTAAACAATTAACTATAAACAAGATACAGGCAAGAAAAAACAGCTCGTTCTCATCAGAGGGCAGACAGACGAGTCTTAACCCCCCCCCCCCCCCATTTTTTAAAAAAGTTTGAATTGTTTCAGGTTTTTGAACGCTTGCCAAACTTGCATTCAAAATAATATATAATAATGAAAATGCCAGTTTTTTAATAAGCAAAACAAACTAAGAACAATTTAATAAACATAGCAAACCAAAAATATCTAAACACAACAAAAACAAAAAAATTAAAATAACTTTTATAATATAAAAAATATAAAAACATAATATAAAAAAGTCTATTCTAATTTAGAAATTATCAAATAAAATGAATGCAGCATTTGCCAGGCCTCCCCCCTTACTTGAAACAAAACGCAAAAATTAAGAACAGTAACACCTGTTAATATCTCCTGCCTGTATACCTGCAAATTAACAAAAATACTCCCTCCGAATTCAATTTCACTTAATTTCAAATTCCAGGTCTGCAAACTTTCTTCACACTCGAAGCTTCTGGTTATACTCACTCTGAAATAGACTTTAGAATATAACCTTCATATAGAATGCTTGGGAAGAATTTGCGGAATGCTTCCCGAACATTTTATATGAAGATTATATTCTAAAGTCTATTTCAGAGCAAGTATAACCAGAAGCTTCGAGTGTGAAGAAAGTTTGCAGACCTGGAATTTGAAATTAAATGAAATTGGATTGGGAGGGAAGCATTTTTGTTAATTTGCAGTTATACAGGCAGGAAATATTAACAGGTATTACTGTTCTTAAATTTTGTGTTTTTGTTTCAGGTAAGGGGGGAGGCCTGGCAAATGCTGCATTCATTTTATTTGATAATTTCTAAATTAGAATAGACTTTTTTATATTATGTTTTTATATTTTTTATATTATAAAGTTTATTTTAATTTTTTTTGTTTTTGTTGTGTTTAGATATTTTTTTGTTTTCTATGTTTATTAAATCGTTCTTAGTTTGTTTTGCTTTAAAAAACTGGCATTTTTGTTATTATATATTATTTTGAATGCAGGTTTGGCAAGCGTTCAGAAACCTGAAACAATTTAAACTTTTTGAAAAAATGGGGGGTGGGGCATGGGCGTAATCTGGCGGGGGCAAGGGGGGGCATCTGCCCCCCTAGTTTTTTAAGTGCAGGGGCAAGACATGGGTTTTGCCCCTCCAGTTTTTTGTCTTGTTTTCTAGTTAAAAAACATTTTTGTATCTATTTTTTTCTCTTTTCACCCCTATAATTTAAAAATTTATATACTATCTTGCATATATTTTTTTTAAAAGTCAGAAATAATGTTTGCCGTGTTTACATAAGTAATTTCTATTAAAAACTTCCTGGCATATTAACATTTGCAGTAAAAATATTCTTCCTCTCCTTTTTTTTCCGTTTGTACAAAGACTTTATTTCCCCTTTTTATCTAGCAGGGATGTTTGGACACAAGCGTGAGAGAAGATATCATGACTACTGTGTCTTGACTTTGATCATTGTCCTTTTCTTTAGGATAGTATAACAGGACATTTTAACTCCCTGACCCCCAGGTCTCTCGAATATATAGAGCTTTCCTCGAATATACCCATAGCGCCAATACGTCTGAAGAAATTGTCCGAGGTGTCTGATTCTGAACCTGATTCCTTCTGTCGCTCAATGTCACAAAAAGCGAGACAGGGAGAATAAGGCTGCGGACAAACAACACTACTTTCATTTACACTAAAAGAGCAATAAATCTATCTTTGAAGATTCAGTTTCCGACTATCGGTGGGAGGAGAACAAAAGGATGCTAGTTTTCGAACCTCATTAAATGATTTTTGAGAAAAGAACCCTACCGAATTGACAAAGGGAAGGAAAGTTTATCTCCCCCATCTTCAGTCGTAAAGCTGTCAACTGATTTCGAGTTCGATTTCTCTTTTGAAGTGCAGATTCCGTTCACTGAAATAGCAATTTTACATAAAAGCGCCGACACGAAAGATAAAAAATAGCGACGCCTGACCACAAGAAGTTAGTACTATGTGCCCGGTCATTAAAGGAGGAACAGTAACTTCTAAATCGGAAGATAAAAATTACAATAATTCGTATACAAATGTATCTGTTTATAACGTAAAATATTAATATTTCTTACGAAAGAAATAACATACAAATTATGCCTGTCAACAAGGAAACATGTCTAAAACTGAATTTTCCTTTGGTCACTTACACTTGAAATTACGTCTAATAGCGTTTTACTGAATTAAATAAGCAAAATAATCTTATATAGTATAATGCGGGTAAGCGGGATTGCTAAGGACTAAAAAATGAAATCCGTTTATGGAAAATTTCCGGAGAAGCTCTTATAATTGTAAGATATTATGTAGAACTATGAAATTTTTAAGCTTCTAAAATAGGATTCTATTGTACACAAGTGCAGATTTTAAAAGTTTTATTAATCAAAATACAAAATACATAAAATAAATATACACCTATAAATACATCTGTAACCTCTTTAGACCTGAGCTCAAAATAACTCTACAAATATATGTTTATTGGTTTTGCATAATGGAAATGACACCATAGATGACAGAAAGAGTCATTTTTATGAAATCAATACTTTTAGAGGACTGGTATTTTAGGTTTACAAATATGGATATAAATATAAAAGTACTAACCCTCTTAAAACATCAGTTTAATTATCAGTAATATAAATTTACGCAATAACAAAATTAAGGCCTTTAAACAAGTAAATGATCAGAAAATTCCCAAATTTTTTTAATGTAAAGCATTTAAATTAAATAATCATGAATGTTTCTTACTTTTTTGGCCACAATGTCTTGAAGGTATTTTCGAAATTCCGATGAAAATAAAATTTATTTTATGAAGTTATATTCATCAGTGCTGACATTTCTTGGGTTTGTTTTAAAGCAAAAAACATTCAGCTGTATAGAAGTAAAGTAGAAATGCAAAAAATTCGAACAGTTTAACAAAGAATGGAGGTACACATTTGTGTACTTCGGGTCTGAAGAGGATAAAATAACTGAGAATACACTCCGTTTCAGCAAGATTTTGCCATTTGTATATTATTCCTTTCGGATGGCGTTATAATAATAATGTTGCTTTATAGACAGGTTTAGGAGATTTCGCAGTTTCTACTGTATTAAGTTTCATTCAACACAGACCAACGAATAACGAATAATATGGTAATAAACCAAATTTAAAAGAATTTATAGATCATGAAAAATCGGAACTCTTAGCGTCTCGCTCAGAGGTTCAAGGGACAAGTCTTGGTCTTGGAGCACTTGAAAATCGGGACATCGTACATAAAACGGGACACCTGCTAGCGTGTGTCCCGTTACTCGTTACCCGTTATCTGAACACACTGTGCTCCGCGCGTTTACATAGGGACTAGAATAAAAAAAACACAAAATTCTGCTAAAGGTTTGTGAAAAAAAGCATAATCTCGTTATAGTATCGCAAAAAAATGCATATTGATTCATTTTGTCGGTGGATAGCGGAAAAGAAAGATTAACTTCGTCAAAAAGTTGCAGAAAATACGCATATTTAGCATCGGGAAACGAATTTTTCCCTACCTCTTTTCTGTAACCTTTCAGAAAATTTGCAGTAAATTCACATTTTCCCCCCTTTTTTTAATCAATACCATCCTTGAGAATTTAGTCAATTATACATTGAAAAATTGCAAATTTTTTTAATTTGTCACGGGAGAAAATACTTTCCAGGGTCTTACGAATCGGGAAAATTCAGAAGTTTAGACAAAAACGCCAGAAGTTTACGCAGCACCTGTCTGTCCACATATAACAGAGCTAAAACTACCAAACGGAATCTTTTGAAAATTAAAATATATAATTTTTGCATAATTTGTCGACAGTTCATTTGCTTAATGGACTGTTGTTAACGTAATCTTTGGAAATATATCTTAACGTGGTTCTCAAATTCACAGCTCCATAACACGAAGTTTTAACATATTTTCTGACTAACTTCTAACAACAAAGGTTTAAAATTGAGAAGCTTCTATTGAAAAGATTTGGAATCAATTGACACTTTCTATTTTTGATTAATAAATTACTTGTCAGCAATTGAGAGATTTGTTACGGCTTCAGGTTTTTACAGTTTCCAGTGATGTCGCTTCTGAAAATTCTATTCAAAATTTTATTACTATTATCCCAAAGATACGTTGTCTTTATGAAAAAATGGATAACGCCATTTGATTACACAGTATCTGAATAAGATCACCTGCCAATCTTATGAGTTTCCGAAAAGAAATGAATTCAGAAATGTGTCAGAAAGTAGCTCTTTTGGATTTGAGAATAGCCTTAATAAATGGAATATTTTCTCAAATCAGAGAAATATATTTCCACAAATCTACTTTTTATTACATAGCTTCAAAAATTACGGTATTTTTAACCAACCTTTTGTTCTTTTATTCACAAACTACATTATTTTTACGAATCCTTATTTAAATGGGACCACCAGTGGCTGAGAGTTTCTGCTGTCGAAGCTAGTGGACGGGAGGTGCTGGGTTCGATCCAAATCGCGTCCGTAGGTCTAATCGTTCGGAGTTTTCATGGTTTCCTTTGAACTTTGCGTAAATATGGGTTAAGTTCCCTTGGAAAGACTCTGACGAAGGACACTCCCCCTAGGGCCTATATCGAACGTGCAGATAATCGGCCGTCATACATAATTCCACAAATACACCTTATTTAAATGTTGAAGCGTCTGAGAATTTAAGTAATCGCTGATGTGTATTGTTTTGTTTGCACATAAAAGTTAAAAAATATACTGTCAATTTATCCGATAAATATTCATGCAGTAGCTTTTAAAAGAATCTTTATTGTATGTTAAGTAAAATCCAAATTTTTGTAGAAATCGAATCGGGCCAGATCAAGCAGAGCCTGTTTTAACTGATTTCTGTACGGGTAGGGCTGGGCTTCTGTCGAAATTTTAATTTTTACACCGAGCCGGGCCAAAATAATTTTCGTTCGGACCGGCCCGGAGCCAGAATTTCCGACCCGTGCAGATATCTAGAAGGCTGTGACAGTTTTTTATTAAGTTTGTTTGAACTTTTTTCCGGTTGAACAGTGCATCAAAACATAAGAGATAAACGGTTGTGCATCAATATTTTAAAATATTTTTTTAAAGACATAAAATTACTAATTTCGGATTTTTCCTTATTTTTTTCGTATATGACTGAACATTTATTTTTTTTAAATATTAAATTTTTTAAATATTTAAGTGTAATGCGGACACACGATAACTGGAGAAAGGGGGGGGGGTATAATTTTCTAAAAAAGTACTTCAAAACTTTTGCCCCCCTACTTTTAGAGCCCAAGTTACGCCTATGGGGTGGGGTTAAGACTTGTCTGTCCTCTCTCTGGTGAGAACGGACTGTTTTTTCTTGCCTGTATCTTGTTTATAGTTAATTGTTTATTGTTAATTGTTCACTTTTTGATATGCACTCTATCCCTAGTGTTTTTACACTTGCATTTTTAAAATATGAAATATACAAGGTGGCCAGAAATAAAACACCCCTACTCTGACCTCCATGGATATCGAACTACTCAGTGTAAAGGCTCAAAATTTTGTACACATATTTATTCAAAATATGGGGAAACGGATTTCACAAAAAAAAAAAATTAGTTCCTGAAATCACCGATAGGTGGCGCTGCACAACTGGAACTATGATCAAAAGACACAAATAATAATAAAAATTAAAATGTTTATGCGGAATGGAATGCTTCCATGCTTCCTTTTTAATTTTTCTGCCCCTTATGGAAAATAAAAATAGTAAAGAAGCTAGAACTCCCGTTGTAACTGCAATTTCATACTGTAACCAGAAAAATTTGCGTAAAGCATGGGTAGAAGCCATGTTCTGGGTATAAAAGAAGTTAAAAGGTGGGGAATGTCATTCTTATTAGTGATGGCTGTCACGCTGCCAGAACGCGCTTTGCTTGTGAAGTTGTTTTACGAGAATAAAGGAAATGCTCCAGCAGCACTTCGAGAGTTTCGCCGACTTAAGGATTTGCGTAAGGGACCATTGCTTCCACAAGCTCTCAGGAGAATGATCGCTCGATTCGAGGAAACTGGACATCTTGGAGTTCAGCCTGGTCGAGGACGCAAACCGGTTCGTTCAGATGTCGTTGAAGATGTTGCCACCGGTATTGTTGAACAGTCAATGGATAATGTTTTAGGCTGCAGTAGTGCACGTGCAGTGTCACGACACTTGGGTGTTCCCTATAGCACAGTGTGGAACATACTCAGAAAAATGGTGCATTGTTTCCCGTACAAAATCCGCCCTAATCAACAATTGCTGGCCACAGACAGGGAGATGCGACTGACCTTTGCATTGACATTTCTTGCTAGAGTTGAAGTGGATGCATCGTGGCCGTGGCAGATTCTGTGGAGCGATGAGGCCCATTTCCACCTCAGTGGAACAGTGAACACCCATAACTGTCGCATATGGGACACGACAAACCCCCGTACCTTCCAAGAGATTCCCCTCCACTCACCGAAAGTTACAGTCTGGTGTGGATTCACAGCCACATTCATCCTTGGACCGTTCTTTTTCGAAGAGGTTACTCCCAATGGCCTTGAGACATGTACCGTGACGGCCAACAGGTACAAAAGGATGCTCGAAACATTTGTTGTACCCCATTTGCAGCAGCGCCAATGCCTTGACACCATTACTTTTATGCAAGATGGAGCACCTCCACACATTGGACTCCCTGTGCAACAGTTTCTTCGCCAACATTTCACCAATGACAGAATAATCAGTCGCGCGTTTCCGACAACTTGGCCATCTCGTTCACCGGATCTTAATCCGTGTGATTTTTGGCTTTGGGGACACTTAAAAAACCTTGTTTATCGAGAACGTCTGGTAACCTTGGCAGATTTGAAAGAGAGTATCAGTCTGCATGTGAGAAGCATCTCAGATGACCAGTTACGATCCGCAGTTGAACAAGCTGTCCACAGACTTCACATTTTACATCTTCAGGAAGGGAACCATATTGAGCAGCATTCCCTGCATCGATAACGTCCTTGTTTCATGTATGCTTGGTACTTTCAAATAAAATGTGTTTAAAACGTGTTTTTGTGTCTTTTCAGCATACGTCCAGTGGTACAGCGCCACCTATCGGTGATTTCTGGAACTAAATTTTTTTTCCGTGAAATCCGTTTCCCCATTTTTTGAATAGTATGTCCACAAATTTTCAAGCCTTTACACTGAGTAGTTCGATATCCAGGGAGGTCAGAGTAGGGATGTTTTATTTCTGGCCACCCGGTATATATATCATTGGTGCCCAGCTTATCGAAAAGTATTAAAACATTCATACATAATACATATGTTTACATAATACGCTAACATAATTCATTCATGTAAAGTGAAAAACTTTATATGAATGTATTATTAAAAAGTGATGTTGGGGGAAAGTCAAGTTTTTAAAAGTTTAGCCTTTCAGTCTCAGAAGTTTGACAGTTGTTTTTTTTTAATTAATTTAACATCATTATTTGTAATGTATGTTTGTTGAAATGATTTTATACTTACATTTATTTGTTTAATAACTAATATAGCTTGGTTAAAAACTACCAAAAGAAAAAGTTGCAATGAATATCACTGCAATTTGAAAACAAATTGAGACTGCATTATGCATTCTATCAACATTGTGTTTTTAATGTTTAAATGATACCATAAAAAAAGGAAGGTAGTTCTAGCATTATTTTAAATATTTTCAATTTATCCATTGTTTAAATTTTACAATATGACATTTTTTTTCTCTTGCAAAACACTCTTTTAGTGTTACATAAGTAGTGTTGTCAGACCATTCTAAAACAAGATAGAAAAATCATGCATTAACCCTCTCACTGACAAGCCCATGTTAATACGTTCACTAAGCTCTAGGTTTCACTGCAATGCAAACAATGTTTAAAGTATTATGATTTTATTGATTTAATGGTTTTTTATTAAATTGTGCAATGATAAAACCCCCAAGGATTACTTTCATATTCATAATTGAGATATTCAGAGTTATTTTGAAAGAGTTTATTTTAGCATTTAAAACAAACTGCAGAGAAAACAACATTACAATTTTACCCTTTTGTAAGACTGTCAGGGTTTAGCATAGATTATAAAACACTTTCCAAGACTTCATAAAATCTTTAACAAAACTTCGTTATTTAGGGAAATAAGATGTTATTGTCTATAGCAAAATATGTATTCCTATACTTTTGAACAACCCTCATTCAATCCATCCGCTGATATATATACTATATTGTGGGGAAACTAAGTTTAGCAAGAAAACGCATAACAAGTTGAAATTTCTCTTTGTTTAATTTAAACTAACTGATGTAAACGTACTTGAATAATTTTGTTCAGCCCTGTGGTTTACCTACTATCTTTATTGCATGCCAGTATTTAGTTAAAATTTAGTTCAAACTGAAACACACTTAAAACTACTTAAATCACATATCCAGAAATTATCATCCATAAGCGACCATGTATCCAATTATTTGCATGACTCTATATATTATTTTTTCTATATTTTACAAATATTTCTTAGTAAACTGAATGCAGTTCAATGTAAAAATTCATAACTGTAAAACCACCTTTAAGTGAATTACACTCATATTCAGTTTCCTTTATAAATTCTTTTGTGTAGCTCTGCATATCAACTATAGCATTTATACACACCATATAATGTGCATATATTTTGTGAGATTTAAAAATTCATTTCATCCATCCATCAACCATCATCTATAATATACAGTACTTCAGATAGAATATACTTTTTGAAATCTTTTGAGTGTTCTTATAAATGCTATAGACTTTGTGTTTCGTGTGAAATAATTTATATTAAGCCTCAGTGGCATATATATAAACTTTATTATACATAAAATAGTTTAATATAATTAAAATATGTTGCAAACAATTCCCCGTTTTATCATTGTCTAATGGAACTCTTTCGAAAGAATAGTAACCATTATTTTTAGGGCATATTTGTAAAGGCATATAAATTTTAATATGTTTGGCAGGGTGTAACATCTTTAAATTCATTTGAAATGTTTTTTTCCTCATTGATAATGTAGTAAAAACTTTTGACTGTCCCTGTAAATAAACTTATCATGATAGAAACTTCATTTTCAATAGGGTTCATGCTAGGGTAAATGTCAATAAGACATTTCAACTTTGTTGGAAAATGCTGAAAATTAAGCAGATGAGACAAAAATAGTGGAACAGAAATTTGTAAATTGGAGCATGAAATGGATTAAAATAGAGTTGTCTATAATGAAATCTTCTCTTAAACATAAAAATTTGACTGTCCTTATTGAAGGAAATATCATACAGTTTTACTTGCTAAGAGAAAAACCTGCTGCTTTTTCATAAAACAATTTTTTTTTCTTAAATATATATATATAAATACTTTTATAAATAGATATTGCTGATTTTATTGGTAATCACAATATATTTATGTATTAATCAAGGTTTTTTGGTTATTAAGAGTGGCTAAAACTGAATTAAAACTTCCTTATTGCATGATTTTAATGTGCATAATCCTCATGAGGAAAGTTTCATTGAATGATTAAAAGCGAATTGTATCTCATCTTTATTATGCATATTTCCTTATTACACTATTAATAATTTACTTGACCTTTTTTTAAAATAATTTAATCATTTTAAGATTTATTTTACTATACTGCAAGAGCATTCAGTATGCTTTTCATTTGCACTATCACATTCAAATTACTGTTTAAAAAATATAAACAAAGCAATGACCAGAAATCTGCAATATTATAAAATCTCAGGGCTCCCAAATGGTCCCCTTTTTCCCCCAAAAGTCCCCTTTTCAGAAAAAGGTCCCCTTTAGTCCCCTTTTTTGTATTTTGGTCCCCCAAGTCCCCTTTTCTGTGTCTGAAAAAAATCTCCGCAAAATAAAAAAAAACTTTGAAAATCACTAAAAGCTTAAAAATCCAAGAAGACAAAATTTGTTAAAGTGGGTGTAAAAAACAAATTCTTTCATGAATCTAAATGTTAAAAAACCACCACATAATGCAGGCAAATTTTAAGAATCGCGTTAAAATTCTTAAAAATTAAAAAATTGCAGAAAACGAAAGTTACTATATTAAGCTACTGCTTGACCAGTCTTCAAGAACGGGCCTTGGTATGCTTCACCCCCCCCCCCCCCTTAAAAAATGAAGTTTTTTTGAATGGAAAGAATCATTGAATTGTGTGGAAACAGATGATTAAAATTAAGAAAAATTAATTTAAAGTTCACAACTCTAAATCATATTAACCCTTTAACGATCAAAGCATTTTCATTGCTAAGATGTCGAAATAAATGAATGACACTGGTAATTAAGAACAAATATATTTCGAAATAAGAAAATGTGATTTTTCACATACATAATAAAAGGGATATTTTTAGATAAAAATACTGGTGTCAGTGTTGCATATCGGAATTAAAATTTTGTGGTTTCGTGGCGAAACCAATGAATGTTAAAGGGTTAAAGGAAATGGTTGTAGTAAAATGCCTATTCACATATTTTTGCTTTTTTCTATCTTTACAAAAAGAAAATATTGAATTCATGAAATAATTTCGACTTCCAGTTTTCGATGGATTTATACATTTTAAAAAAATGTCTGTATGTGGCAAAAATTCCATGGGCTCTGTATCTCAAGAACTAATGCACAGATAATGCACAAAACTTTAGATTCACTTAGACCTTGATATAAATTAGAGCTGATTAGTTTTTAGTGTATATCGTTCAACAAGTGACACTGTTATGCTGCATTATTCACAATTTCATTAATAGCTCTATCTCAAGAAATAATGTACGGATATACAACTTCAGATTCTGATAGTCCTTAATATAATTTTGTGTTGATTATCCTTTGATGTAACTTGTTTAACAGGTGGCACTGCCATGCTGCATTATTTATGAGTATCCCAACAGGCTTATCTCAAAAACTAATTCATGAAATTTCATCACACTCTGATATAGATTAGTGTTACTTAGTTTTTCGTGTAAATCACCCAAATGGGGACACTGATATGCAACATTTTTCACGATATCGTAATAGTTGTATCTCGAGAACAAATGTATGGATTTTCAACAAACTTCACTTCAGATTCAGTTATTATCTGATTAAAATTGACCGTGATTAGTTTTTGGTGTACATCACTCATCAAGGTGATGCTTTTATGCAGAATTTTTCCATATTTTGCAATAGCTGTGCCTCAGAAACTAATGCGCAGATTCTCATCAAATTAAAATTCTGTTAGAAATTGACATAAATTGTTGCTGACTAGATTTTGGTGTAAACCATCTAATCAGTGGTACTGCTAAGCCTCATTTTTGAGGAATTACTAAAATATATGAGATAGGTAAAAGTTTTTGGGATTGTCACATCTGACTAGTTAATTATTGGAATGCAATTTCTTTCAAATAAGAAGGTATGTTCTACAGAAAACTTTCTGTTGAATCAAGAATTAGAAATATATTTTGCATTCTCATTATCTATTTTTTTATACCATTTTAAAATTGTTTAATGATGTCTATTTATAAATAAAAATGATACTGCATTACATATTTAAACTTCCAAATTATCATAACATGTTTCTTTAACTTAAACATATTCTTCTCATTGAAGAAAAAGCTAAAATGTTTATGTACTGTTATGCAGGGCCAGTGCAACAATCAGGCTAAAAAAATAGCTGTCCGATTTCAGTTCCTGTCTGCAAAAACATTAAAAGCGAAACATCTTTCCTTCTATTTTTACAAGAAAAAAGTATTAGATCCATGAAATTTTTTAATTCAGGTTTTCAACAGACTTACATGTTTTAGGAATCGGAGATCATGAAAAATATGTTTTTATAAAATGTCTGTATGTGACACAAATTTTGTGGGCACTTTATCTCAATAACTAATGCATGGAGTTTAATAAAAATTTATATTCATTTAATATTTGATATACAATGGCAGTCAAAGTTTCTGGCCAGATAGTTTTTTTAATTGTTTTTCTGAACATTTCAGCAAAGAAGCAGCATAATTACCCCCAAAAGTTAGGAATGTACAAAGGACCTCAAACCACGTGATTATTTTGATACAGTATTGAAGACACTTGGTGTAAAAGGAAGGTATACGAAATTTTCTGTGTGCAAAAGTTTCTGGCCATTTTTTATTTTTGTTTTGGGGGAAATACTTTTTTGGCCTTGTTTGTTAATTAATCAACAAAAAAAAAACACAGTATAAATTAAAAAAAAAATCAACAATTATTGTTTGTAAAGAGTGAGTTGTTTGTTGCTAAAGGACCAATTCTCTTAGAAGATTGCGGCAAAGTTATCAATCGTAAAACCTACCTTGAATGATATATTTTTTTAAAGATACAGATGACCATGCAGGGTTCATACTCATGAAGGGAATATGGGATTCCTGAGAAAATCAGGGTATGAATTTTAGGTTGTAAAAATCAGGGGAATCTCAGGGGATAATGCGAAAAATTTCCCAAACCTGGGAAAACCTACCAAAATGACAATCTGTATTGCCATGGCCTCCTGGACTTGCCACGGTCTGGGAGATCTGGAAAACAAGGTTAGATGTTGACACAAGTTGTTACTGCTTAGGTTTTGATGTTAATCTTTCAATAGGTGGTGCTCCTAAGCTGCATTTTATGGGATTTGCACAAGTTTAGTGATAGTCATACTTGAAGAACTAAAGCACAAAATTTCATATCTTTAGAATTCTCATGATGGGCATAGGTAGCAATTTAATTTTGGGACAGTGATAGCGAATTTTGAAGTATTATTGACATGAATGATGTAGAAGAAAGTTACGGGATTGCCACATCCAATTAATTTGACATGGAATGTTCCTGGGGGTATGGTACATAACATTTACATGTACTGCATTTATAGATTTTAAACTTGTGCATATATGCTTATATTTTTACACTAATTCTAAATGTGTAATTTTCGTAAAAATTAAGATTTTGTTTTATTCAAATATCACTTTTTAAAAAGAAAAAGAAATGCTTTTGTATGACATGTTATTTAAATCTAAGCGTTTCTCCACTAATTATTATTTTATGTCTGATTTGTTATTATAGGCTATATAAAATTAACTTATTGGCCCCTTTTATTTATGAGTGGTAGTAGTTAGCACCAATCCAAATATTAATTTTACCAAAAAAAAAAAAAAAATTAAGAAAAGTAATCAAGTTATCGATTTTAAAATCTCGGATATTTTTTTATAACATATAAAATTTTTTTAAGAAGTGTGTGTTCGGGCAGTGGGATTAAATTTCCAAGTTTCTTTTTTTACTTCTCCAGGCTCTAACTTAAGTATTTTAGGCAATTTTCTAACACAACCCCTAATTAAACCACAATTCATTTTTTCACCACTAGCAGATGGTTTAATGTTTAATTGCGTTAATTTCCACTCCATAAATTTTCTAAAAAATTTAGAAAAAACCTGCTCAACATATTTCAACGGTTAGCATCTTTTCATCAGTTTCTTTCGCCAGGGGATGCTATTGAAATAAATTCTCAAAAAATTTAATCTACAGTATATCATGTAATATCTTAAATGAAGGTCAGGTTATTAATAATGTTATTCTTCATTCTCTCTCTACCTCTATTCTCACTGCCTTATATCATCCCCATCTATGTGAGGATTTAATCATTATAAACAATTATTAATTTTCAACAAATTTAACTGTTAACAATTTTGGTTTATAAATTAAAGTTTAGAATGTTTTAAAAGGAATATTAAATAAAACCTTCTGAGTGATCTGTGATCATACTTACCCACCTACTTGTTTTTATTAACTAATCACTATTATTTTTTACCTGTAATGAGAATTATCAAGGTGCATGCCGAAATATTGAATGCTTTATATACTTTTTCAGTAGGATATTTAAATGTGCTTGAATAAAATTGTGTACATTGTTTAACCCTTTCGGCACACTGTGCCCAGTCTGGGATACCTAATTTTAATTCAAAACTTGCAAACGGCACCAATAATATTTTAGTAAAATTTTGCTTTTACAATGAAAGCATAAATTTGGGGTTTCAAAATATCTAAAAAGTTCATTTGGGAATTCCGGTGGCAGTCGATAATTTCTCATTTTATTTTAGATTTTGCCCGTGCCGGAAAGGATTAATGAAGTCTTATAAAGATAACCATCTAACATATTTTCTGGGGTAATTTTAAAAATTTACTTTCTTATTTAGGAACATTTGTGCTATATTTTTACATACATATGATTCTTGTTTGGTTTCCGTTTTTCATAAAATTGGTCCCCCAAGGTCCCCTTTTTAAGGAAAAATTGGTCCCCCAAAGTCCCCTTTTTATGGAAAAATTGTCCCCCAAAGTCCCCTTTTTAAATAAAAAATGGTCCCCTTTCCCCCTTTTTGACAACTAAAATGTGTTGGGAGCCCTGAAATCTGTACAACCTGTTGTTTAAAGATGTATGGATTTGAGGGAATCTACTGTATCCCTTTTAACGAGAATATTAAGCCTGTTATTGACAGGCTCAGTTTTAATTGCATTGATGTCGCTGGACTTAGAAGTCCTGTGTCCTTTTTTTTTTTACAAAAGTGCGGGTCCTGACTAATAATAAGTCATATGTCAGATACAAAAATTGAACTTTTTCATTTGAAAAAGAAAAATGAAATGCATGACCTGTTATTGTAATGATAGTTAATGAATAATTAAAACTAATATTATTACTTTTAAAATATTAGGAGATTTTTATTTCTTTATTTTTTTTTTTAAATAAATGTGCAAGATAGATACAAATATAATTGTAAAATAATACTTATTTGACTATAGAAGATAATAAGTATAACTATTTTCGCATTTCCTAAAGGGCAAGATGGATTTCTTGAATGAGACATTTTTGCTCAGAAAAAAAGAATACTTTCATGAATAAAAAAGCACTTTTTGTTTAATGAACGGGTGTTTTCAGGAGTCACATTCAAAATTTAGATATTTTTGTTTATTTAAATTAAAAAAAATGAATTTTGACAGATAATATTCTGAGTTATAATAATTCTAAATTACCCCACTTTTTTCAGAAATTTACAAATAAATTTTTAAAAAATGTGAGAAGTTTTATTATGTAATTTTGTTTACAAATAATATGGTGAACCATCACAAAAAATTTCAAAATTTTAACGCAGTAAATGGAAAATTATTTTATAATGTGTCCTAAGCCCCCTAAACAGACAAAAATTAATTCATTTATGTGTTGTAAAGTAGCCAGTTTAGATAAAGAAACATCTTTAATAGAACAGCCTTTACTAAATTGTTGTCTAGGAGCATATAAACATCACTTCTCCCCCTCGGACACTTCTTCATGGGATGGAAGGTGGCTGTTTTTTCAATGGCTAATGTGATGCTTTTTGTGTGCAGTTAATTTTTATTGCATTCTTGCAAAGATTGCAGTTACAAAGGTCCTTAGCTTTTTTAGAGATTCAGACCAAATTGTGTCATAAGTACAATTTCATGCATTGGCCATTTTTAATCCTGCATCACATAGACTCAGTTATCTGCATGTCAAATGTATGATTTAAAGTTATCTAAATTAGTGAACTTAAATAAAAACAGGAATATTTGTATATATGTAAGATTTATATTTAGCTGACTGGTGAAATTTCCCTTAATTCGAACTATCTATTATCTCGATTCTTCTATAGCGTCTCAAAGTTTTTGTAATGAATTGACTTATACAAGCTTATTTTTCTCAGTAAGTCCATTGTTTTATTCTTCAGTCATTTTTAAGCAGTTTGTACTTTTTTAAATAGCAGCATAGATTTTAGAAATGAGTTTAGTTTTAAAAGAGGTGGGTTGAGAAGGGCTAGTTTTCGTCCAATCTATATGCAAAAAAAAAAAAAAAAAAAAAAAAAAAAAAAAAAAAAAAAAAAAAATGGATTTTAGAACTTGTTTAGTGTTTTGTATATTTAAAGAAGTGCACTTTTGTTTAAAATGAGATTTATGTGATAAATAAAATAGTAAGTCATAGAAATTATGGCCGAAAATAAGTGTTTTGGTTTTTTCCTACATTTTTGTCATTTTTTGAATTAATCTTTGAATTAAATTTTTTAAGAAGCGTTCCATGAACCAAATTAATATTGACTTGCAATGAACTACTCTTCATAAACTTTTACAGCTCATATTCAAAATATTAGAATAATTGAGAAAAAGTAATAAGAAAAAATTATTTGTCATTTATTTATTTTTTATACTAAGTAAATGCACTTAAATTTCTTATAAATTAAATCTGGAATGTTTAGATAAGATTTTAACATTTATAAAATATAAAATACAGCACAATAAATTAGGTATACAGCTTCCTTAAACACACCAGAATATTAGAATAAAATTTAGATTGGTTCAAAATATTAGAATATTTTATTTTACGCAACAATATTACCTTATGAATATGAAGTAAATGGTAGTTAATATTTTGTAGCATCCCCTTTAGATTTCATAACAGTGTACAATCGATCTTGCATACTATATACAAGGTGTTTACAAACATTTCTATCAATATTAGCCCAAATAGACTTTATACGTGCCACTAACTCAGTTTTATTTGAAGGAGGATTTTCTTGAAGTTTTTTCTTCATTATACACCATAAGTTTTCGATGGGATTAAGATCTGGTGAATTTGGTGGCCAAGGAAGTACCTTAATGTTGCGTTGGCGGAACCAATTCTTAGTTGACACCGAGGTATGCGGGGACGCTAAATCTTATTGAATGATGAAATCATCTTCAAATAAATCTTCTGATGATGGAATCATGTAATATTCTAAAATTTCTTGATATATCAGAGAGTTAACCTTTTCGTAGACGATGCATAACTTTCCAGGTCCTTCTGCACTCATACAACCCCAAACCATGACACTAGCAGCAAATTTTACGGAACGTTTAAGGCATTCTTTATCAAATGCTTCTTGCTTCATTCTCCAAACTCGAATACCTTGATTACCATATGAAACACAAAACATACTTTCATCACTAAATAATATATTTTTTCAATCTTCATTGCTCCATAAACGTCTTGATTTACACCAATTCAATCTTATACGCTTTTGTCTTGCAGTCATGAGAGGTTTTGTTTTCGGTACACGAGATTCAAATTTAAATTTATGAAGACGTCTTAATGTTGTCGATGTAGAAACTTCAACTCCTTCTTCTTTCCATTTTCGGTGCAAGAATCTCACACTTTTAAAACGGTTTTTCTTAACTATATGCTTCAGTTTCCTGTCATCTCTAGCAGATGTTTTTGGTTTTCGGCCACCATTTCGGCGATTATTTTGAAATTTTCCAATTTTTGAATATTGTGTTAGTATTTTACTAACGCTCGATTGCGAACAATGTAAATAATTCGCTATAAAACATTGATTTTTACCGTGCCGATACAAATCAACCATACGAAGTTTAGTAGATTCAGGAATATCACTCACACGGCCCATTTTAAGACGAAAAAGAAACAAACTGCAAAAAAGAATACTGATTTTAAATAAAATAGTCTGAATTTAATCAATGATGCCACCAGTTAAGAATTGGTAATAATTAAAGGAGAATTAATGTGAAATATTCTAATATTTTGAACCACTTACATAAATATTCTAATATTTTGACTTTTCAAAATAATTTTTTTTGCAATTAATCTTTTCAAAAATGATATTAAATTTAAGGTAACAAGTAAGTTTAATCAACAATAAGTTCTTAATAAAAATATCGTTTGCATATTTTCATTAAAAGACATTAAATTACCAAACGATATTTTCAATTTTTTAAAAAAAGGTAATTATTCTAATATTTTGAATATGAGCTGTATATGAGCATTTTTAATTTTGGATCAGTGTGCACTTCTACTTGATAGAGAAAAAACAAATGTTCCGTACATAAGTACAAAACATATTTCTATCAGAGCAACTTCAGTTTTGCCTTTCGCAAGCTCAAAATGCATTTATGTTGTTCAGATGTCAATGTTATTTTCTAATAATACTATACTATAAAACTATAGATGTAAATATTTATTGAAGAACATAATAATAAATAGTGCTTGGGAGTCGGTATGATTGTCGTGAAATCTGGCATAAAACAAATAGTGATTTTCTTATCGATTTTAACTAAAAAATTATATGGATACTTAGATGTTTTAAGAACTGCAATCTACAGAATGGTTTTAAGTTATTCTCTAAATGCAGATCATATGTGTTTTGTTTTCTTCGGGCTTGAAATACTCCTATTTCTTCTTCTGAGGTAACAATAAGAGATTATCCTCCTCAGTCCTGAGACAAATATTAACAGGGACCACTAAGACCAGTTTAAAATTACTATAAAACATCTCCAAAGATGTATCAGTCAATATATCAATGCTTATAATATGAATTCATTTACTAAAAAAGTTAAAAAGTAATTTTAACAATTCTAGAAAGATTTAAATAAATTTAAAGGCTATTCTGTTGCCTACAGGTGACATCAGGATTGAGAAGGTTATGTATCAACGAGTACTGCCGATGACACCATAAATAAGAAGCCTAATGTACATTTGTCAATAACTTGTTGTTACAATTCTAACCTCGCTGTATAATCTGTAAAAATTAGAATTGCCTTGTGACTGTACCAAAAGCAGCTTCAAATTCAAGCCTTTATAGAAACTAGAATCTATATTTTGTTGGCAAAAAATGCAGTGAAGCTCATATTATGGGATCTTTATTCAGTGGGTTGATTTTGCAAGCTTTATGTTCTTAAGTGAGAATACATTAATGTATGATAAAGATCTTTTAAACAATATCAGAATCATTACACAGAAGAGAGGCATTGATTTGGAATACCAGAACACCTTTCTGATTTTGGTTATTACTCTCTCATGGGTATATCCATGTCTGATTTTAATTATATTTTTAAACTAATAAGGTCCAAAATATGTTCTTCTAAATAAAAAAAAAATCACCTCATACTTGTTTGGCAATGTTACTTGTAAATATTTGATCTCTCTATTGGTTTATTGTTCACATTAATCAATATTAGAAAAATAATAATATCTCCTGTTGCAACATGCAAGTTAAGCTTTGATTGAGATTTTTGTTCCACTACACCATGGAATGGAACGTGTCACCAGTACGCAGATTATTGAAAAAACATACGAGGCCTTTAGCAAGCAGATTATTTATTCTGAATGACAGCAATGGTGCTGTGATACTTGTTGCTGGTGGAGCACACATTTATATTCAGAAAAGTATGAACTATTCCTTTTAGAAATGACCTTTCTTGTTACAGAAAGGAAGACCTTTTATTAAGCCTATGATTTTCGTCATTACTTCAGTATACATATTGAATATCTTCAGATCGTATTTCACAGATTCAAAGAACAATGATGCTAATATACTTACATTATATATTTAAAAAATGCAATTTTTAATAAAGAGTGGCTAAAGCCAAATCATGTTAAGATTATTTATAGATACGTCTGGGGTGGTTTGAAAATTCTGCAAGAAATGCATCTTGAACTAACATGAAACGCCTAGATTCTTAAATGATCAGCGACAGTTTTCAACAGAAAATGCTAGGGTAACATGCCTCACAACTACACTTTGATTTTTTGAATTAGAAGTGCAAAATCTATAATATTTAGCCAAAAAAGAGCGAAGCAACATTACACATGTTTACTGTCAATGTAAAGTAGGTGCAAGTACAGTAGGCATGTTGCTTCTGTATTATGGTTTCTGGCTTACTCATGGCATTACTCAACCAAAGTTTAAAAAAACAACCCTTAAATATGCTCATACACTACAAGATGCCGCTGCTGGACAATAAAGTAATAACTTGGAAGAAGATAGCAAGGAGGAAGACAAAAACACATTGGCAAAAGTGTCTAAAACTGTATAATTACTTTTGGTTACTGATTATTTCCGATATTTCCTATATTGAAGTAGAAGTCTTAATACGCTCCATTCATCTTAATTTTACATTTAGTGTTGTAATGATTATATGGATTAAAACTCATGGCAATAAGGTTTATGTTTATTAATATACATAATACTTACCTAAATGTATATTTTACTTTTCCAATATATTCTTGAACTTCCGTCTAAAATATCATTTTTTCTTATTTGTTATGAGGTATAGTTATAAAAAAAAAGGTATGTCACATCAAGGGACTGATAGGCGAAAAATGCCCCTTATCAACCCATCTCCTTTGTTACAATATTTGATTTCAGTTTTTTTATGTAAGTTTAATTTCACCTGAGATGCTTTTCTTTCTTTTAGATATGTTTTTGTTAATTATGAAATAATAGGATAGATTAAAATAGTTTTATTTATTGCAGATGTACAGAGTCGTGAAAGTAATTAAAAAAAATTCACATAGATAACTGTGAAATTGTTCATAGAGATAAAACTATTTAAATTGTGAAATATGGAAGTAAACACTTCTGTACAAAAGTGTTTTGGAATAGAATCTTCTAACTTGGATCACCAAAAATCATTTGTTTGTGAGCTATGCAAGAAGAATTTCACCCAAAAGAGTTATTTAAAGTATCATATGTTAGTTCATACTGGTGAAAAACAATTTGTTTGTGATATATGCAGCAAGGAGTTCGCTCGAAATAGTCACTTAAAAAGCCATATGTTAATTCATACTTGTGAGAAACATTTTGTTTGTGAGGTATGCAACAAGAATTTCTCACATAAATCATCTTTAAATAGGCATTTGTTTGTTCATACTAACGAGAAACCTTTTGCGTGCGAGGTATGCAACAAGAAATTTTCTGATAAGAGTAATTTAAAAAATCATTCGTTGATTCACACAGGCCAGAAAGCTTTTGCTTGTGGGATATGCAGCAAGACATTCACTCTGAAGTGCGATTTAAACAGGCATCTGATGATTCACACTGGGGAAAAACTTTTTATGTGCGAGACATGCAGCAAGAAGTTCTCGAACAAGAGTGCTTTAAATAACCATGTTTTAATTCATACTGGAGAGAAACCTTATGTGTGTGAATTGTGCAACAAGAAATTCACCCAAAAGTGTAATTTAAACAGGCATCTGTTGATACATACTGGTGAAGAACCTTTTGTATGTGAGATATGCAACAAGAAATTTTCTCGTAAGGGTGCATTAAACAGCCATCTGTTATCAAAGCATTCAAGTGAGAAACATTTGGTGTCTTAGAATATGATAGCAAGAAATTTTCTTTAAAGGATAATCTAAGTGTCCGTACATGCTCTCAAAATCTGAGATTTGATGTAACTTCAGTGATTTTTTTTTAATTAAATACTTGTTATATCTAGTCTTAAATGGATGCAAATTTCTTATTTATATATAATTTTTTTTATTTAAATATATATGTAAAATATATCTTATATTGTATTATTTAAATGAATATTTTATTTTTATAGATATTAAATAAATTATATTTCAATGTATGTTTTAAAAAGTATAAATATTGTAAAAATTTCTTATATGTTTGATGCACTGATTCTTATTTTTTTATGTCTAATGCTTTCATAAAATTAAATAAAGTTTCTTAATTTTGTTTTAATTTTTTTCTTTCTTGTCAGGGTTTGTTAAAAAAGAACTTGTTCTTATTTTACTGTGATGTCGCAACTAATATATGTTCAGTAACCATTGCTGAATACATGAATAGTGCTGTAAAAGTAATGATTAAGTGAACATCCCTTTATATTTGTTACTTTCAAACTCACAAGATAGAAAGTATATTTGTTATTCATTACTCTTTAGAAAACGGATATTATAAATATTCATAAATACTAGTGCACATACATTTGGTCTAATTTCGAATTTATTATATTTGAATTATTTCGTTTCATTAAACTTAACTATTTTTTTAAATAAAGATCAAATCAATCCAATGTCTGCAGTGATTTAAAGTTTCATAGGGTATAAAGTTGAGCATTTAAAATACTGCATTTGAAATGTATGGTTGCAAGCAGACTTCAAATCGATTACAGAAGACTGTGATCGATTAAGATTACGATTATTTTCAATTTCAAAAAACATATTACGATTATGTCTCTGTTTATGCAAGTCTGATTACGATTACATAATCGATTATTCATTTCTTTTATTTCTAGATTATGATTACGCTTGGATTACGATTAATATTTTTTGTATGATTACGATTACCGAACTAGTCAATTACGATTACAGTTCGATTACACTAATTCCGTAGTCTACATGTTACAAACTAGAGTTACAAATTAAAAAAATATGCATTTCCTTTTATTTATTTATTTTTAAAGGGAAAATAAATAATTTATATTAAATGAACTATTGTTTTGTATATAAATAATATGTGTTTTCCTTTTTGAACATTTTAGTACTAATTTCATTATTATAAATTTATTTTGAAATTAAGAGCATTTCTAAGGATGTTTGATTGATAGAATAGGTATATGTAACAAGCGAAATTCTGATTTGAAATACACGAATATCGGTGTACGTAGAATGAGAGAATGAGCCCCCCTCTCCTTACACGTGCACTAAAATTTGGGGGGGGGGGGAAACCTGCATTTCACAACATTTTTTTTAACACAAAATGTAAACATGAAACGAGTTTAACTAAGATTATTTTCCTCAGAACATTCGTTGCAAGACATTTAGGGATAAACCAAAACAAAATTTAAAAAATGAAGAAAAAATAAATAAGCTTCTACCAAAATTTTCGAAATGGAAAAATTAAAACAATTCATTCTTTTTTCTTTCATTTGCATGCCTTTGTCCCCTTGAACCACATATTTAAAACAAAATTGAGACACATGGACGTTAACAGGCAAATAATAATAATATAAAATGCTGTCTTTTGGTAGGTGTGTATTGGGGGAGGGGAGAGATGGGAAAACGAAATTCTCTGGGGGGAAAAAACTTCCTTTTTTCCCCTATTTATTTATAACTTATTTAGAGAGATTTCTTTAGGTATTTTTTTTCTTTTTAAAATAATCGGAGCTAAAGAAAATTTGGTGGCTATATTTCAAAATTCAGGGGTTCGTCATTGAATTTGCCGTCGCATATGCTAAAAGAATTTACTAACAACTAGGTATCATTAACATTGTCTTTCACCCTTAAAGAAATCTCACTTACGCCCGTATATTTATTGACAAACAAGTCCTTTTTTTTTTTTTTTTTTTTTTTTGAGAGGATTCTGATAAAATAAATGTATTAAAAAAATCTTTTATTATTAGAGCTTTTGTAAGAAAACTGATCGATATAATTAACTTATTCAGATATATTAAAATACAAATTTTGAATAAACAGACTTTATACTTACGATTAAAAACACTATATAGTTAATTTAATATAAAAAATTCCTTTCACTACAATTTTAAAGAAAAAGACAAGATATAACTATGCAATATTTCTTAAATAAATCGATACAATATGTATATATCTATTAAAAAATTACTTGCATGTGGGTGTTCAAATTGGACTTTTTTTATGGAGACCCTGACATCTGACGAGCACAATTTACATTTGTATTTTAAAATTTTCATGCCTTTTTCATTCAAATCTGATATAGATTCCGTGAAATAATCTTCAATTTTTTTGTTATATTTCTCTTAGCCATCTCTTTCTCTAGAACCTTGTAAATAACTACTTAGATATAACCAACCACTAAGAAATCCAAAATGTGAATGAGCTGTTAGATGAATTGTCACATGTAATTTAAGCAACCCTTTTTTTCCTTTTTTCCCATTTTCTTTATTTTCCCATTCCCACATTTGAAAGAGGTGATGTCTGTGCAATTGCTAAGTGCCCATAATAAAACCATAAATAAAGTATTTTTCTTTCTTTTTTTCTTTTCTATCCTTTATCACTCCCACTCAATAATTCGCGAAACAAGACCCCTCGAATGACCAGAGTTTTCCCCCCAATTCCCATACCTTTGAACGAAGTCAGACTATTTCTATGTTTTTATGCTATATACCAGGGGCAGCCCTCTATAGCGTTGACATACAGTGTAAAGTATGCATTCTGTTTCACCCCGAACTGCTCCCTGACCTATGACCTCTTCTCACTTTTAACTTTAGGGGCGATTTAACGAGCTCCAAACGTCGACTACTCTTTCCTTGGTGCAATGTTTAACTCACCGACCAAGTATTTTATGGATTTGGCGAAATGAAGAAGGGGGGAAGGTGTAATCGAAGAATGTAATCGTATTTTTGTGCTCGATTACGATTGTATAGCTTTTTGATGCAGATTACATTGCGATTACGATTAGATTATGATTGTAATCAAAGTGAAATCTTTTGATTATGATTATATCGTGATTATTTCGAAATTAAAATTTACGATTACTATTACAATGAGATTACGAAGTTTTTGTAGTCGATTAAAATCGATTACGATTACTCGATGTCTGGTTGCAAGACTGTAGCAAATCTAATTATATTACGTATATGATTTGCATAGAAATGTAAACAATCATAATATATAATATTAAGAGGCTATCCTTAAGGGTGTTCTTAAATCAAAAAGGGCAATTTTGTGACATATGTTTTAATTATTTTTTCGGAAATGCATGAAACTAAAGGGTGTTGTTATTCAGAAACTGTCTAATTGCACTCATTTTCCTTTAAAAAATGCAATAGATATTTCAGAACAAGCCATCAAAGATGACGTTTTGAACACATTTTCCGACGAAATCAGAAAAAAGTCTACGAAGGGGCGATCGCGCGATCAAAATAGCTTATAACTCAATAGGTAATTTTATTATAAAATGGAAAACTGAATTCGATTCGAAAGCGCTTCCATAGACAAGCCTTCCGATTTAATATCTCTCCATTAAAAAATGAATTTGTAAATGTGTCAAAACGTTTTACGCATATTGAGTAGTGCAGTTGAGAACAATCTTAAATGATGTCGCATTTTTTTTTCAATAATTTTGACTCCGCTCCCTTCCTTCTCACATATTACGCTATATTACATAAACATACCTGCGGGGGAAAAAAACATCTGTTTTCAACATTTGTGCAGCAAAAAGTGATAAAAAATTGTAATTTTCTGAGTCAGCTCAGTTAATCGGTGCTTTAACGGGGTACTCAAAAAATATTTTCCCACCCACAATAACTCAAAATTTTCTGACACATTTTCAGGCTCATTTTTTGAAGTAAAAACATGGAACTGGCTCACGTAAATTTTGAAAAAATGTATAAGAGACCTTGTGTTTTAAGTTTTCACTGAATTAATTAAAACTTGATTTATAAGCAATTATTGTCTCGTAATGACGATTTTTTTCGGTCTCAGCTCTCTCCCTTCGGAAAATTTGGTTCAAAACACTAATTTTGACAGTTTTTCTTGCAATATGTTCTGCCTTTATTAAAAAATCGACAAGTACGGCACATTTTATAGTTTCTGAAAAAAAAAAATCTGCGTATTTGATGCATTTCAGAACAAAAATGAATTTAAAAAATAAGCAGTTAGATTTTAATACACCTTTAAAAGTCTATACCAGTCAAGCGAAAAGACCCATTCGCTAATGCTAATCCCAAGGGAAAAAAATTATAAAATTATCTTGATTGCATTTTAATATTTTAAACGATATATTTTTTGCAATGGATGGTTAAGATTAATCTGTATAAACGCCGTTTTTTACTTTTTCGATTTTGTTTGCAGATATTTTTAATGAGGATGCTTTCCTTTTTAGAACTAGTTTCGAAAGTGAAAGCATTCCGATAAAAAAAAACCTGCAATCAAAATCGAAAAAGTAAAAAATGGACCCTCATACAGATCAATCTCAGCTGCCAATGCTAAAAAAAAAAAAAATCATTTTAAAAGATTGGAATGCAACCAAGATATCTTTATAAATTTCTGTTATAGGATTATCATTAGCGAACGGGTCTTTTCGCTTGACTGAAGTAGCCTGTTAAAACCTTCCATTGTCTGACGCTTTGGAAATGGTGTTGTCACAAATAATGGTGGCTACCCAGGTGGGGTTATTTATCTTTTGTTGGACATTTCAAAGGTGTGAGAGGAGGGGGTGTTTTCTAAGTGATGAATTTCTGCTGTTACCATATTCTCAGAATCGGCATTGAAATTTTTTTTAAAGAAAGGTATGTTACTGAAACCAAATCAGATAAAAATTGTTTTAGCTCTGATTAAAAAATACCCTCAAATTATGATAATTTCAAAATAACTTCAAAATTTAGTCTGCTGATTTTAAATGCTTTTAACAAAAATGCGTTATGTCCCTCTTCTTATCCCCTCCCACCCCTTTGTCATAATTCCGCAAAACCTCCCCTCGAAGCATGATATCATTTATGGACAACCCCTAAATAAATTTATCCTATAAAAGTGGAATTCTACTTTAAATGAAAATAATACAATGCATTTTCATCTGCTGAAAGGAAAAATATGGTCTAAAATGGAATAGTTTGGTGGTTTCTCATGATTCCGTCTTAGAAAGTATATTACTGCATATATTAAAGAGAAAATTAGTGATTCGTATCTTAATAGAAATTTCCACTTTTTATTTAAACCGAAAATGAAAAATTACTACAATGGGACCTGTCCATAATGGACGCAAAGCCGTCCTTATATAGGAGGACAGCTTAAAGCGAGAACCCTTTTCTTTTAGACACTTAACATAGACTGTTAAAAAATTTTAACTTTTGTTGAATTGTCAATCCACCGCTTTTATAGAATATATCTATTTTGACCAATTAGAATGCTCGAAGCTTCATAACAGTGAAGTAATCGTTTTCTATAAAAGCGGTGGAGTGACGATGCAGCAAAAGTTTCAAATTTTTAACAGAGTAATCTGATCTATAACTAAATAAATAAACAACGTTAAAGAGCACAAATATTATAAAATAAAAGATGTTAAAAGCATACACCCAAAAATCAGTCATCAAATTTCTAAAATTTTGTCAAAATTTGACTTTAAAATAACCTTTACTCCTTTCAATAAAATACAATTCCCAAATCTCAAAGATCCAATAGATGATTTATCACATTGGGGGTATTTATAAGATTTCTTGCGAATGCGATAAAATGTACATCGGTCAGACAAAGCGTACCTTGAAAAAAACGTGTGGGAGAACACGGTACTAACGTTAAAAATTGTGAAATAAAACGTTCTGCTATCGCCAATCATTGCTGGTCAAATAGTCATAATTTAAAATTTCCGAAGCCTCAATAATACAATATTGTTCATTTGTTTTTGATTTAGACTTTTGGGAAGCTTTTCATATATGGAAAAACTCTAGTAATTTGGTTAATGACATGTCCAACAAGATTTTCTGATGTCTGGTTTCCATTCCTGTAATATCACTCCCTCTCCCCCCTCCTTTTCTCCTTGAATTGAACTCGTCCAGTGAGAAGTGACATATGATTGGTCTCCTCTGGGTGCGCGTGCCAGTTTACTTTTACTGTTGCTTTGCGATGTTTCTTGGTCAGTTCGCCTTAGCGGCGAGCTCAGTGCACGGTTTATTTTATTTTGTATATAAAATATTTGTGCTCTTTAACGTTGTTTATTTATTTAGTTATATATAAGCACAAAGTACAATCCTCCCCCCTTCTTATAATCTGATCTATACCATCAATTAAAAGGAATAATTTACACCAATATACTGTGAACTGGGGAGCCAAGATTCGATTCCCTAGCTGCTATAAAGGAGTATTGTTTCTTTCTGTGTTTGTAGGGGTAATTTCTGGAATTTCTGAACCAATTTCAAAAGTAATGGTGGCAAAATAATGATGAAAGCCCTTCTTTCATCATAGGCTATACTTTATGTCAGGACCGTCATCTTTTCTTAACTATAATTATAAATTTATACTACAGATTTTCTATGATACCTTCTTTTTATTAAATAAAAAAATATTTTGTGTCCAGGTACGAGGCCTCTCTAGGCGCGGCCGCACCTGTCACGCACTCCTAAGGACGGCTCTAAACGGACGTAAAGTAAGGACTAAATTAAAAACCTGTATGTGATACTAATACGGGAACAACTGATTCCGACTCTAAAATCCAAACACAAATTCTAATCGATCCCAGCAGTTACAGAGAAAACCACTCTTTTCATGAATCACGAAATGCAGGTAGCGTTTGAAGATTCCTTCATTTATATTTGCAATACACTGATGTAATAAAAAATAATGGGTTAAATTAAAAAATAACGGTTCTGTATTTCGTATTAGAGGAAATACTCGTTACTCAGTAAGGAGCACATGCGATTTGTAACAGTTCTACCGGTGAAATATTTTATATCTTAACTATGAAGTTTGGGATGAAAACTTTTTGCAAGACGTGGGCCGCGCATATTGACAGTAGATCAAAAGCATCAGAGAATCTGAATTGTTAAGATACTCTAGACATTTTTAATGCAAGAACAACCAATTTTATCCGCCGATTTTTTACTACAGATGAATTTTGGGTTCACTATTGGTCCGTAATGTAACCAACAATAAAAAAGGGTAAATACATAATGATTCTCCACCACCAAAGAAGGCACTGTCGATAAAATCAGTTGGAAATGTTATGACATTAGTATTTTGGGATGCTAAGGGTCCATTTTTCTATATTCCAAAGCGTCAAACAATAAATAATCAATTTACGGCAAACTTCTAGACTAAACTGAAAAAAAAATCATGAAAATAAGACCTGGTTTGTGTAAGATAATTTTTCATTAGAGGAATGCTCGTTTCTATACAAGTGTGGTACAAATGGTAATATTGAAATAAACTGAAGTATAATCTTTTGCAACATTCATCGTATTTGCCTACTTTGGCCCTTTCTGTATTTCAGCTTTTAAAGGTAAAAAAAGTAAAAGTAGTTGTCTACGATTATTTTGAGGGACTTGAAAAATTACGATTTCGTGATAGCGTAATGGATTTTAAACATCATTGGATAAAGTGCATTGAACTCAAGAAGATAATGTAAAAAAAATAAAATGTATTTCTTTTTAAAATTCTAATTTTTCCTTTTATTCGCAATCTTTTCAAATCACCCTCGTAACTTATTTCAGGTATATTTTTCTGAAAGTTGTTTTGCTTAATTGAGTGGAATTGCTGCGATTTGTTATGATTTTCTCTTCCTTCATAAATTTTAGAAATGAGCTTTGTTTTTATCACTATGTTAAAAAATTATTTGAATTAAGTTTTCTATATAAATTTTAATTTGCTGTAAGAAGCATATTTGCTCTTAAATATTGTTTCGGTTAATCATAAAATATGAAAGATTAATGTGGTTTAATTTATTGCAGATTCAAAGCCATAAATGTAGTTAGAGAGAAGTTCATATAGTTAACTGGAAAATTATTCAAGGCAGAGAAAGATATCTAAAGTGTTAAATATGGAACAAAATATTACCTTACAAGAGCCTTTTGGAAAAAAATCTTTTAACTTACACAAATTAAAATCGTTTGTTTGTGAGTTATGCAAGAAGGATTTCTCGCAGAAATGTCAGTTAAAGAATCATTTTATGATTCACACTGGTGAGAAACCTTTTGAATGTGAAATATGCAACAAGAAGTTCTCTCAAAAGGCTAGTTTAAACGCACATCTGTTAATTCATACTGGTGAAAAACTTTTTGTATGTGAAATATGCAGCATAAAATTCAACCGAAAGGGCCATTTAAACAGGCACCTGTTAATTCATACGGGTGAAAAACCTTTCTCGTGTGAAATGTGCAACAACAAATTCGCTAAAAATAGTGATTTAAGAAGGCATCTGATGATTCATACAGGTGAGAAACCATTTGTGTGTGAAATATGCAACAAGAAAATCTCTCGAAATAGTTACTTAAATAGTCACCTATTAATTCATAATAGTGAGAAATCTTTTAATTGTGAGGTATGCAACAAGAATTTTTCTCATAAGTCAGCTTTAAAAAGACATTTGGTAATTCATACGGAAGAAAAACCTTATGTTTGCGACATATGCAACAGGAAATTTTCTCACAATAGAAATTTAAACAGGCATCTGTTAATTCATACTGGAGAGAAACCATTTAATTGTAATATATGCAACAAGGGTTTTTCCCGAAATTATCTGTTAAACAGACACATGTTAATTCATACTGGTCGATAGACTTTTGTTTGTGAGACATGCAATAAGATCATTTAAAGGAAAAGCTACTCTAAGTACTCTCTTATGCCCTGATAATTTGAGGCCTGTTGTCAACTTCAGAACTTATCTTTAAAGGTGCCTTGGCGTAGTTTGTCTTAGGGGAATGTGATAACATGAGCATGAAAAAGTTCTAATATATAATGCTCATTTATGTATCAATATTTCAATGTTATTCTAGTTTATGTTATTTATATATATTTAAAAATAAATAAGTTTTGAAAAATGAAAATATTACAAAAAATGTGTGTGTATGTGTTACTTTAAAAAGTGATAAGTCTCTTAAAGATTTAAAATATAAATAAAGGTTCATAGAGTATTTTAATTTTTTTAATCAGACTCATCAGACTTTAACCCTTTCCGGCACGGGCAAAATCTGTTAGTAAAATGAGAAATTATCCACTGACACCAGAATTCACAAACGAAGTTTTTAGATATTTTGAATTCCTTAATTTAGGCTTTTATTGTAATAGCAAAATTTTACTAAAATATTGTTGGTGCCGTTTGCAAATTTGGAATTAAAATTAGGTATCCCAGACCGGGAACAGTGTGCCGGAAAGGGTTAAAAAAACCGTAAAGTAAGTCCCCTTCGAGCATGACCGCCCATCATATATTTTTCAAACAGTATAAATTCTAGAAAATTTATAAATTTAAAATATATCCCCACACCTATCAAATTTTCCTAATTATTTCACAAAACTTCCAATCATAAGCATCCCTTAAAGTTGTTAAAAAAAGTTCCTGCTAAAGAAGTGTTTAGTTTCAGTACTTAACGATATAATGTCATTATTAATGTATGTAGTTATATTTTAGTTCCTTTTTTTAAGTTACAGCAACACTTATGTTCAAGCAATGGCGGATATAAGGGGGGAGGAGGCAATGGGGCGATCGCCCCCCCCTGGGACCATAAATGTTTACTAACCAACATGAGAGATCTTCATGGAATAGAACTTAGGCTGAAACTCAAAGTCGGCGCGGCGCAGATCGGGTCGTACCGCGCTTATTCATGAATCAGGCAATGGCGGATCTAAAAGTGCTATTGCACGAAAAAATTGCAAGCGACAAAAATCGCCTGCGTTTTTTCGTTTTCTTAGCATTTCATTGGCTGTTCGAGAAGAGTCTTAACCATCATTTGGATTTCCAAACATTTGATTGGCTCTTACTGGCGACTCGCTTCGTTCCAGGCGTCAAAGACGCTCCGACACAAGAGAATCGCGCGCTAACCAGGCGACTCCCCTGGTCCCATAGCATAACATGGAGACGCCTGCAGCACGACACGTGTAATAGCACTTTAAGGTGGAGGAGGGGGGAAATGGCGAAGGGGCGATCGCCCACCCTAGGGTCGGGCTGGGTCAGGTCTTCTGACTTTTAGTGTCCTGATCTTTATTTTTCTGCCGATTTGGGTCGAGCCAGTCTTGTTTTTCTTCCATGTTGAATCCGGCTTGGAGTCATTCTTCCTATATGTCTGTATTAGAGATGAGACAGTGCTCGGTCAATAAAGGGTTTCGGTTAAAGGGTTTCTCTTCTGATTTATTTCCCCTTGCAGTTTCTAATTAGAAAAATAAGAAAAAACAATTTAGAACGAAGAAAACATAAATATATTCTTAGCCGGAACTATTATTAATTAATTTAACTAATTGGTAATTTACTAATTAATTAATATAACTTATTAATATATAGGATTTTAATTTTCTGATAAAACTATTCGGATAAATTTTAATTTGTCAAATATTGTAGACTCGAAAACCTCGATGTGACAAAAAAAAAAAAATAATAATAAATATGTACATATTCTAGCAATGCTAATGTTATTTGTAACCTTGATATTCCGGTATTCTTTTTTTCGGTGTTTTTTGAAAACGAGATATCGAAATTCACCAGCATTTATTTGATGTCGGAAAGCTTTTAATTTAGTTTCGATGTTTTAAAATATACTGATTAAAGTAAAGAAACTTCAATTTTTTAATCGAAACTTTAAATTTAGTTGGAAATATTTATCAGGAAATTTAGGTTGTATCCGACGAAAAGTAAAAACTGAATTGCAAATATTTGATATTTTTCCATATCAAAATCTGGATATTTTCCACTCTACAAAAATTTTACCTTTAATTGAAAATAATTATAGTATTGTTTTTTCTACTAATTTTGTGTTTTCAAAATTAAAAATGTGAGATTGTTTTTATTTATTTTTTACGTAATTTTTGATTGATTTAAAAAAAAGCTCTTTAAAAATTTAGGATGAAAACTGAAAATACCCAATTACTTTGAATTTTTATCTCGAAATAATCTGGATATTTTACTGTCTACACGAGTTTACTTCTATCAGAAATAATACGTTCGTTTTCTTTTTCCTGAATCAATTGTATTCAATTTTTTAATATTTTTATTATTACTTCTACATTATATTTAGTCGGACAAAATGAGAGGTAACACCAAATTGTTACGCTACTTTAAAGTATGTCGTTAGAAAGAATTAAAACTTATATTAAGAAATCCGGTATATTTGACAAATTTTTGTCTCAAAAATATTCCCCAAGCAAACAGATTTCAATTTTACTTTAAAAAATACGCTAAAAAAATTTTAACTGATTGCTAAAAAATAGAGAGATAGAACTTTGTTTTCTCTTCAACGTAAAGCTTGAGCACCTAGACGACTGGGTGCTGGATTTGACGAATATAGCGTCTTTTCACAATCCCTTAATGAAATTCCCATTTCATGGCGAAATTTTGACAAAATTCGCGTTTTTTAAGGGTTTTTTGACGAAAATTGCATTTTTTCAATCGTTTGACGAAATTTAACATTTTTTAGCGATCTTTTGACAAAACTTAATATTTTTTCGCGATTATTTGACGCGAAATGCACGGGTTTTTTTTTATGTTTCTTTGAAAACATTAATATTTTACTGCGAACCTACAACGCGTTTTTTACCGCGATAATTTGTGTTTTATTCGCAATTCTTTTACAAAATTTGTGAGAGATTTTTTTTCGTGATTCTTTGACAAAATTTGCATTTTATGCGCGATCCTTTGCTGAAATTTGCCTTTTATTCGCGATCCTTTGACAAATTTGCATTAATCCTGCGATCATTTGCAACGAAATTGATTTTTTCATAGTCTGTTAACCGGAATTCGCGATACTTTTCTATATCCGAATTTCCGGACAGAGCACTAATGTTTCATGATTTTCGGAAGCGAATGCTTTAAAGTTTTGGAACAAATTTCGGCCCTGAATATGCCAACTCGTCGCAGAAAAAAACGGGCAATTTGAAATTTTTTTGTTACATTCCAAACTGTTTTGTTACATAGCGATATATATATATATTTTTTTTACTAAAATTGTAAAATTTTATTAAAGTACTAAAAAATAAAAGAATATGAATTTTATTCATTCGAAAAATTTCAATCTTTTGGCTAGTTTAATGTACATGGGTATCAGAATTTCTTATGCTTAACTCAAAATTTGCATGTCTATACATAGTGAAATCTATGTGAATAAGCATGGCATACACAGAAAAAGTAAAATGCATTAAACCCTTTATTGGTAAAAAAAGGACAATGAATCTCAGGTTCTTCAATTTAGTCTCATCAGTTTTTGAATATTTAGAAACAAGATTGCCATCAAACAAAGATGTTTGGAGTTTCAAACCATAATTTTCGACACATATTAATCATAGTACTTCACCACTGTTTTTTAGATACATACATTAATATTTCAAAAAGAATCAGCATCAATGCTTTAAAACTTACTTGATTATCTCAATACACTACGTGATAATTATCTTGAATATATATATATATAAATTGGATGACGAAAGCGCTGGACAGAAAACATTGGAAAAATCTTGGGGAGACCTACATCCAGCAGTGGATCGAAAAAGGTTGATAATGATGATATATATATATATTAGTCCTCATGTTTCCACAGTACTACTCGGAAATTTTCCTTCGTAGTCGGAAATTTGTGGGTCTACACCCCCCTACGCGACTGGAATGGTTTACGCCCCTGCATGAAATAACATCATCCTTTAGGTCAACGTGTCAAAAGTTACAGTGTCATGTGCCTTTTGACAGGACATAATCTTGTTCGGTTAATTAATTGTCGAGACATCAGTACGACTTCTTGTTGACACACATAAACTTTTTAGTTTCTATTTGTCTGTCTGTCTATCTGCTCCACGAATATTACTGTAAAAAGTATCGGATTAGATTGATATTTTGGTAGTCTTGTCATAATGTCTGCTTATAGAAATGCAAATAATTTTCAATTTTTTCATTCGTTGAAAAGAAAATAGTGCATTTTATTAATGCATTTAAGAGCTATTATTTTGAAAACCAGACAAAGTACAATTGTTGTAATTTTTTGATTTGCTTGATTTTTTTAAAAAATTTATGTTGAAGTAGATCACATTTAATGAATAATGTGCAATTTTGAAGTCCTGAAAAAATTCCTCTTTCCTATGGAAAATGTCAAAGTTCAAGGTTGTGAATGCCACGTTTCATGAAAGGCAGGAAAAATCGGCCTCTTTTAATTTTCCCTTCATTGTCATGGTATTAGAAGACGCTAGTCCCTTGTCCCGTTTTCTCCACGGCACTTCGGCAAAACAAACTTACCCATGCAAGAGTATAAGTTACTGCGGTATTCGACCAACTGGATCTCTCAAACAGTGTGGAAAAAGAAATGCGGTCAACCGGTCATGTGGTTGTTTCCATAGTTATTGACCTGTGATAAGGGACTAAGAATGAGCAACAAAAGATAAACATCTTGTCCTTGAAAAGTCAATTTTTATTGCCGCGACTATAGTATATTTAGAATGCTATATCTCTGACAGGCAACAAGTTTTCAAAATTCTTTTTACATAAACTGTTAGTATAACACTACCTGCCTATTAAAATTTATTTGTTTCCATGGAGCATTGTTATTTTACATTGTTATGTTGCCACAAAGTATAGTCAAAAGGAAAGCTTTCGTCCATTTTCCGCACTTAGTATCTTATTTAAGCAATAGTACCCCAAATTTTTTCTTATAGAATATGAAAGTGTACAGGACAAGTTAAATAATGTATTAATCTACCGGGATATTGTTGCTGTTAGCATATATAATCTGCATGGAGCTAAGAAGGTATATGGAGGAGACATATCAATCTAGCATCATGGTGAGCCCTGACGCCGAAAAACCAGTTCTTTCCCCCTCTTTCATATCCGCCATGTTTAACTTTTACCGTAGTTGACTCGCGCCGCGAGGAGCTTCCTCAATACGACGATCGGTAGCAGACGGGAAAAGGGCAGCTTAGCCAGGTCAAATATGGCGGCCGCGGCGTTGTAACGGGGGGGGGGGGGGTAGGAATAACTTCAAGTGACGTCACATATGTCTCCTCCATATACGTTCTTAGCTCCATGATAATCTGTTAAATATTTAAAATTTTCAAAATCTGCAACATTTTAATAACTCATATCTCAAAAAAGTGTCACAGTTGAATGAAACCAAATATATTATGTAGCAGGCGAACATGTGTACAAAAACATGGAAGAGAAAAAGAAGTGAGGTCTTTTGATATTTTTAATTAAAAAAATAACAAAAATTTCAAACAATGTCAATGGTCACACTTCTTCCCTGTCAGAAAATGTAAAATCCTATTTCTTTTTCCTTTCTTTGTTTTTCCCTAAGAGAAAATGGAATACTCCTTTTTTGTTGCCCCTTCCCAAAGAGAAATGTGATGTTTCATTTTCTGATAAGGGAAAAATGTGATCATTGACATTGCTCTTGTAACTTTTGTCATTTTTTTTGTCTAAAAATATCACAAGACCCCACTTCTTTTTCTTTTCCATGTTTTTGTACATATGTTCAACTATTGCGTGACATATTTTTTTTCATCCAACTATGGCGCTTTTTTGAAATAAACTATCTTAAATATTGCAGATTTTGGAAATTTTGAATATTTAACAGGTTATAGCTACTAACAGCAACAGTATCTCTGTGCAGTACTACATAATTAAGCTTATCCTAGTAGTATTCTTTCATATTCTGTAAGAATAAGTTTGGAATACTATTTCTTAAATAAGATATTAAATGCAGGAAATTGACAAAAACGTCATTTTGACTATGGCAGGGATTCAGATATCCGCTAAAGATCTTTAAATGGGTCAAAAATCCTTAAAACCGAGTGAAATCTCAAAATCGTTATTCAGGTGTCCGTTCTGAGATCTTTAAATTAAGATTCTAGCGTTAAAAGCGTCAGGATTTAAGGAAAGCTAAAACGCTATTTTAAGTTAAGGATCGGTAGTTTTCGACGCCATTATTTTCATGGCATATTTTTAAAAGTTGATATTTTCAATTATTTATTGCACAGCAATATAAAACATTTATTATTAGCAATAAAATTTTTGTTGCTTTTATTAAAATATTTTAAAAGTAGTTTTGTTTGGTATCACCAAGTACAATTTTTTAAACACGCGATGTTATAACTGTTGTAAACAATGTAAAAAAATGAATATTGAACTTTACTACGGATATCAATCGGTATGTATTGCTTTTATTTATAATTTTTAGAGGTTTGTGATTATTTAGACATCTAATTCTATATATTTTATCATGTTTTTACAGTTATAATGTATCATTTTTTTCTGTATATATGTGTTCCTAACGATGAGTTACTCATAGGCGTAACAAGCGGGGGGGCCGGGCCCACCCCAGACAATCCAGGGCCCCCCCTAGAACTTTAAACTCTTGTGGTAATGTTAGAAGGTAAAACTTTTATTTTTTCGAGAAATTACACATGTCTCAGAGTGGGACGCTAAACTGGCTATTTTTTGCATTTGTCTTAGGTCTATATTTTTCAGATTTAGTCTCTTTTCTCGCTTTTTTACAATTATTTCTTACTTATCGATCACCACCAACACATGGTAACAGCATCAGCTTTTAACGAAAAGCGGTCACTCCTTTTGTAAGAGGGCTGCATTCATTTGCACGATTGGAAATCAGCCGAAGGCTAAAAGAAATGGTCATTTCCTGTCACTGTCTCGGGTTTTTCAATACTGCACCATTGGGGGGGGGGGGTCTTAATTAGTTACATCTGTTTCTTCCTCTTTTTTTTGGAAACGGGGCTGAATTCTCAAATTCCAGGAAAAGCACAAAAACACATGCTCGCATGCTTCTGTTGTTAGTTTAGTTGCTGTAGTGCTAAGGTGTTTTTTTTTCTTTTATTGTGCGTTTCGCTATGACTGATATTAATCCTCTTCAGAAGAGAAGAAAATTATGAAAAAGATGGATATACGAGATCATTTTTTAAATCTTCGAATTCCTTCAAGCGTTCATTTAATCCAGGTATGTTTGAAAAGTATATAATTCATTTATATTTAGGTTTCTGAAAGATATTAACTTAAACGTTACAGTTTTCATATATTATCCTTTTGTTAAGTTTGTTCTCAAATCCAAAGGAACTACTTTCAAACAATTTTTAGATGCGTTCGTAATTATGTAAATACGTAGCACCTATTGTTGCCGTTCAGTCTGTTTGTCCATCCGCCCGCATATAACAACGCAAAAACTACCCAACCAAACCGTTTGAAATTTAAAATATATAATTATTAAAATCCGATGCATAGATCAATTACAGGAACAATCAAAAGTATTCCGTTACATTACGGTCACTGGGGAAAGAAGTTTCAAATGCATTTTAATCGTTTGAAATTTAAAATATATAATTATTACATAATTTTGTCGAGTCATTTCAAATTTTATGAAAATCGGATGGATAGATTAATTACAGGTACAATCAAAAGTATTCCGTTACATTACGGTCAATGGGGAAAATTTTCGAATGCATTTTAATGATGTTATAAAATTGATGCGCATCTTTGAAGTACATTTATAATATACATTTTGCATAATCTGCGGCGCGGAGAACATTTGATATTGATTTACAAGGCCAGACAAAAGTATTCTATTACATAATGGTATAGGGAGAACATAGTTTAGTGCGCATTTTAATTGTAATTAACTATTTAAAATTTTATGAGATTGATATTGTTACTGTAGAGTGTTACAAGTTATTTTCTGTATAAAAGAAAGCAGATAGTATTTACAGGGACACACAAAAGATTTTGGCTGCTATACTGTATCCGAAATACTGTGTACTATTACATCAAGATCTGAATAATTTTAAGTTCGTCCGTAATTATATAAATAACTAGCACTTATGTTCGTCGTTTAGTCTGTCAGTTCATCCGTCTTTACAATCTATGCCACAAAAAATATTTAATATTAATTTACACGGCCACTCAAAATATTCCCCTACATAATGATGATATACGAGGATTTATTGTTTGGGGCGTGTTTTAATTATATTCAACTATTTCACTTTTATGAATATGATATACGTTGCTCAGGTGTAATAAAAGTTGTATGTCCATGTATATTTACAAAAAAAAAAAAAAAAAAAAAAAAAAAAAAAAAAGATTTTGAACACTATACTATATCCGAAATACCGTCTACTATAACAGCAAGATCTGAATATTTTTAAACTTCATTATCGTACGAACGCACCTCATTTGCTAGGCTTCATGTGCAATTTCCAACTTGTTTTATTAATTCTTTTTTAAAAAACGCACGAAATAGGCAAGTGGGTAAACGGAAAAAAAAAAAAAAAAAGTGACATAAACTACAAAAGCGGAAAAAAATGACTCGGAAAAAAAAGTTACCGGAAAAAGAGAGAAAAGATTTTGACCACTATACTATATCCGAAGTACCGTCTACTATAACAGCAAGATCTGAATATTTTTAAAACTTCATTATCGTACGAACGCACCTCATTTGCTAGGCTTCATGTGCAATTTCCAACTTGTTTTATGAATTCTTTTTTAAAAAACGCACGAAATAGGCAAGTGGGTAAACGGAAAAAAAAAGTTATCGGAAAAAAGTGACATAAACTACAAAAGCGGAAAAAAATGACTCGGAAAAAAAAGTTACCGGAAAAAGAGGGACAAGGAAAGAAATTACCAGAAAAAAAGTGACAAGGAATTGATTTTGGGAATTCATTGGTTAAGTATATATAGAGGGGATCTGGGGGAGGGTCTTAATTTAGGTAAATGTGTTTTTCATACTGAATTAACTGCTTTGATTCAATTTTTGGACATATGATTACCACCCCTCACCCCATCCGACCTAAATTAGTTATGGGGTTCTTTTGCTTATTATAAAGGGGGGACAGGTAATTATCTCTCTCTCAAATTAGATAAATCGGTTTTTATCCAGAACTATCCAATGTATTTCTAATTTTAAATATAGATTCTTTCTGATAAGGTAAATTCCTGAATAGTTTTAAGGGTTTAATGACTAAGTATAAAGAGGGGGGGGGGGGCGGGGAATAATCCCTTTTACTTAAATAAATGCCTTTTTACGCAGAATTATCCGATTTACCTCGAATTTTAGTCATAGGTTTATTATAAGACGTATTTCTCATTAGTTATGGGGATTCTTATGCTATTAAAAAGAGGAGCGGGCAAGCAATTATTTCCCCCTCAAATTAGATAAGTCGGTTTTTATTCAGAATTATCCGATGTATTTAAAATTTTAAATATAGGTTCTTTCTAATAAGGTGGATCTCCGAATAGTTTCAAGGATTTAATAGCTAAGTATAGAGGGAGAAACAGAGGATAACAATCCTTAAATTAAAAAAATGCTTTTTATGCAGAATTATCAGATTTGCTTCAAATTTTGGATGTCCGGTACATATCACGGGCGGCTAGTCTCTTAGAAAATTTCGGCCCAAGTAAAATAAAAAAGCGACTTGAATGCAACTAAACGCAAATAACAAATAAAACGAAATTTTCTTTATTTTTTAATTTAATGATTGAAAAAAATTATGCCAGAAAACATAACACATTTTATCGTTTCCTTATAATTATTACAATTCATTTTGCATTTAAAACTGGTTTATTTATTTGTTTATTTCTTACTTGTGAAAAAAGTAATATGATAAATCATTTGTTGTAATTGTCATTTTAATTTACGCCGGATATTTATCATTTAAAACTGGATTTTTACTAATTAATGTCCCATATTACACATCACAAAATATAATATAAAACATTTAAAAAATATATGTTAGAAAATTTTAATGTACAAACTATGTTATGTGTCACGAACGAATGAACTAGTGAATTCATTAACTTGTAGTAATAATAATAATAATAATAGTTTTTTATTACTAGCTTATGTTGGTAAGTAGAAAGTTAATTGTTTAAAAACCTGTAGTTCTTGATAGATCTTCAGTATTTGAACGCTTAAAAAATTAAAAAAAAATAATTAAATTAAAAAAAAGATTTTAATAAAAACAGGATATTTTTTCTTTGTTAGGATATTTATAGAATACTGAAAAATGCTATGCAGAAACATAAACCATAGTTTTAAATGCAAACAGCTATTGAGGATATGTAAACAAATCCTTAAAACTGTTCAGGGATTTTATTTTATGAGAAAGGACCTATATCCAAAATTTGAAATACATCGGATAATTGTGCATAAAAACAATTTATCTAATTTAAGGGGGGGGGGAATAATCGCCCGTCCTTCCACTTTTTAATTAGCAAAAGAATCCCATAACTATTCAGGGATACCCCTTATCATAATGAACCTACGTTCAAATTTTTAAGCAAATGGAATAATTCTGAGTAAAAAGCCATTTTTTTTTTAAATTTAAGAGAGGTTATCCCTCGTTCCCCCTCTATACTTTACCATTAAATTTCGAAAATTCTTCAGGCATTATATACTGCGACGACGTACTGATAACTTTAATCTGGGCAGAAGATAGATAGCGAAATCCCATTGTGAAAAGGTATGCAGGAGTGAAAGTATCTTCTTTCTAAAGCTGAGAAGAATAGCTGTAATTGACCTCAAGAAACTAGAAAATGATTTCACTGGTCTAGTGGCAATGAGCTGAGTGGTGGGATTGTTGAGCGTAGAGAGGGAAGGAAGGTAGTTGGAAGAGAGACATTTGTTGGTAATGTATTAGAGAGTACATAGATGTAAGGTGGCTTAGACGTGCTAAGCGAAATGTAATATTGGAGTGTGGCTCCTATGTAGTTGTAATGTCGTTTCATTTATTTTTTTTTATTAATTGATCTATAGTTCTAATAAAGAACTTGAGGAACTAAAAATGTGTTATTGATAAACTTAACAAATAAACCAACTGAATAAAGAGAAATTGGGGACACGACACCACAATACTAGATATAAGCCTTGTCAGAAAGAACCTATATCCAAAATTTGACACACGTTGGATAATTCTGCTTAAAAACCCACTCATCTTATTTAGAACGGAGGGGGGTGGGGTAATCGTCCATTCCCAAAACTAATCAAACAAGCGTCTTTTCAGTATGAACATATATCCAAAAATTGAACCAAAACATTTAATTTAGTAAGAAAAACCCATTTACCTAAATTAAGAGCCACCCCCCACCCCCCTTTCATACTTAACCAGTAAATCCCCAAAATCAATTCCTTGTCACTCTTTTTTTTCCGGTAACTTTTTTTCCTTGTCACTTTTTTCCGGTAACAATTTTCCCGTGTCACTTTTTTTTCCGCTTTTTTAGTTTGTAATTTTTTCCGCTAACTTTTTTCCCTAGATTCAGGATTAAAAAGCTATGTAAGTCAGAAATGTTCTTCATTCTTTGATAAGATCTTTCAGAAGACGATTCTCACTGTGGATGATTTGAAACGAATTTGCGACATGGTAGCGACAAAAAGGAGGAAAAATGGTTGTCATGCGATCAAAATTCCTTATAACTCATTAACTAATTTATATATTTATTTTTAAAAAATGGCGACTGTGTTGTTTATAAGTAACTCTATCTCCCCCAGCCACTGTTTTGAATCGAAAACTTGATGTATAAAGCCATTATTAGATTCAACAACATTTCGAAAAATTTTTGAACCAACACTTGATTTCCTCCAACTGTTCGCGAAATATCCTCACAACACCCAGTGTGATAGCAAACAGCAATATCCCCCCAACTTTTTTTTCTGCAGTTCCAAAAAAAAAAAAAAAAAAAAATCTCCGCTAGCCGAGACTTTTCATCGTGCATCGAGCATTTTAACGAATCAGAGATAAGCGATTGATAGGAATAGGCGATAAATATTAACGGCTGGTAGTAGTAGTATTGGTTATCCTGCTATTCCTCCAACTTTTTGCAAATAATTGTAACCTTTTTCTCTCTTTGAACGGGAAAAAGTTGGGGTTAAAATCGGCTGAAAAGTTTGTTGCTCGTAAAGTTTGTGAATCTGATAGCAGCTAAAGACAGAAGAAAGTTTCATCCAATTAGTTTCTTTGATAGATTGTACGTTTTCAGGAATGTATTAACAAGTGAACTTTCCTTTGTGTATTATCAGTTCTAACAAAACTATTTTTACTTTTTTCTATCTTTACGGAATAAAATATTGGATTCGTGAAAATTTTCGAATTCCGGTTTTTGGCGGATTTACCCGTTTTAGGATTCAGAGTTTCCTAGTTTTTAGTAAGAACAAGTTTTCACAAAATGTCTGTATGTGTATATGTGAATCAGACTCTGTCTCTATGTGACATAAATTTTGGGGACGCTCTATCTCAAGAACTAATGCACGGAATGTAATAAAATTTATATTCAGGTAGTCCCTAATACAACTTGATACTGATTAGTTTTTGTTGCAAATCATTCAACAGATGGCGCTTCTACGGTGCTTTTTTTACGATTAACGCAACAGCTATATCTGAAGAACTAAGGCACGGATATCAAACAAACTTCAGATTCAGTCAGTACTTAACATGAATTGATATTGTATTCGTTTCTGTGTAAATCGCTCAACAGAAGGCGCTGGTATGCTAATTTTTTCACGATTCTTGCAATAGCTCTATCTCAAGAACTATCGCACGGAATTTAATTAAAGATTATAATCAGGTAGTTCTTGATATAGATTGATACTGATTAGTTTTTGGTGCAAATCGCTCGACAGGTGCGCTGCTATGGTGCATTTTTTACGATTTACGCAAAAGCTATATATATATATAACTAATACACGGATTTCCTTTAATCTTCAAATTCAGTTAGTTCTCAACATAAATCGATGTTGTTTGCATTTTGCTGCAAATTGCTCAACAGGTGGCACTGCTTTGTTGCATTTTTCACGATTTGCGCAATACCTCTATCTCAGGTTCTCAGGTGCACGAATTTTTATCAAACTTTAGATTCAGTAAATTCATGAAATTAACTAGTTTTGTTCATGTTTTGTTGTCAATCTCCCAATATGTTGCGCTGCAATGCTGAATTTTTCTCAATTCCTGCAATATATATCTCTATTTTAAGAACTAATCAGTGAGCTTCATCAAACTTCACATTCAGGTATAGCTTGATAAATATTGTTGCTGTTTATGTTTTGGTATGAATCGCCCAACAGGTGGCACTTTTATATTGCATTTTTTCACATTTCCGCAATAGTCTTATTTTAAGAACTGATGAAAGGAATTTCATGTCTTTAAAATCTTCACAATGATCATAAATTACCATTTAATTTTGGCACTGAGGTAGCAAACTTTGACGCATTAAGGGTGTATTCGAAAAAATGTTTTTCTCTCTCAGCAGCTAAAAATTTTCCCATACATTTTCAGATTCATTTGTAAAAGTAAAAACATGAAACTTGCTGAGATAATTTTTGAAGATATGTTATAAGATGCCGTATCACTTCATTTTTCTCTGAATTTATTAGAATTTGATTTATCGACAATTATTTTCTCAGCATGACACTTTTTTTCGTTCCCAAATCTCTCGCTTTGGAAAACTCGGTTCAAAAGACGAACTTTGATTGCATTTTTTGTAATATTTTCTGCCTTTATCAAAAAATCGCAGTCATGGGACCTAATATAGTTTCTAAATAAGAGAATTTCACAGTTTAGTGCATTTGAGAGCAAAAGTGAATCTTAAAATAAATCAGAAAAAGAAAGTTTTGGGATTGCCACATTCGACTAGTTACTAATACTATTATTGTTTGGAAATTATCAAACAGTTTACTATAAAACAACATTGTCACACTATTATTGTTTTCCAAACAATAATAGTTTTTACAATTACTGTTTAAAAATTATCAAATATAGATGGGGTCGTGGCCCCCCCTAGAAAAATTCTCTAGTTACGCCTATGGAGTTACTGTATAGTTTCATGTTTACATAACTAAATTTATTTCATTGCTTGTCCTGGTTCTATAAACTATTTATTTTATCAACAGATCAAATACGCCATTTGCTAAGTTTTATATTTTCTGTATTGAATATTTTATATATTCGTTTATCATAGTTTCTTTGCTTTTAATTATCGCTTTAAAAAAGTTACGCAAGGCAGTCTCTTAAGAAGTAAAATATATTTATAACAATATTTTTTATTTCTTATTTCGATAAGATTCAATGATTTTGTTTAATTCACAAAGATTCTGCATTTTACCAATTTTTTTTTTCTTTTTAATGAAATTTTACAATTTAAGATAACTAAATTGCAATTCTTCAGATTATTTTAATAATAAAACACACATTTTATATATTTAAAAAACATTTCTGAAATACATGCGTATTTTTAATTTATCAAAATGCAAATACCTATTTTCTTTATGTTCCTATAAAAAAGTTTTAAAAAAATTTAGCCTTACAGTTCATTTTGGATTAACTCCTCAAATTTTATTACCTCTATTTCTATCATGTAGTTAACTGATCATTGTAATTTCTGTACTTGTCTCTCATGGTTACTTATCAGTTTTACATTTTAAATGCTTTAATTTTTCAGCAAATCTTAATTTTATGTATTAAACTTTACAAAGTGTTCGGATTATATTTAACTTCTTTTATTCCTTCTCCCATATTCCTGAAACTTTATCAAATGTGAATGCTATAAAATATATAATTATACTGCAAAACCTTTTTGAGGTCTGTCAGCTTCTGAGACCACACCTGCTACAGACTGGAATTTCCGTTATTTCTCTATCTTAATCTTTTGTGTATTGTATGGCTGTGTACTAGAATTTTCAAGGTGGCATTCTTTCTTTGTTGAAGGGAGAATTGACAGGTAGTGATGTACAGGTGGTGTTGGGAGAAAGAGAAGATTACTGAGAGGCATGTTCATCCATCAGTGAGGTATGTGGATGATGCACAGACCAGGAACATGTCACTAATCAAGAAAGGAATATGGAATGTGTCCAATGGATAAGCTCCAAAGGGGGTTGACATTGGGAAAACAGTGATTTGAGAAGAGCAAGTCTGATCTCAGATTAGTTCAGTTCGTTTCTGGGTTTCGTACCTAGCAGGTGTGTTGAACAGAGGTCCTGATAGAGAGTGCTCTGTGTTGGAGAGCATAAGCAGTGCGTATCTGGAGAGCAAAGGACACAGACGTCATAGTGTTTAGTGCTCTGGGCCAAGAAGTGCAGGCCGAGTATACTTGTGTTGGGAGATTCAAGATTGATCTCCGATAAAGTGAATCTAACGTGCATTGAGTGTGAGGTGGAAGGTGTAATTGGAATAGTACACAGCCAACCTTTACTGTATTTAATTTAATGTTGAACCGGATCACCTATATCCGAGTTGTAATTGTATATAATTGTAAATAGTGTATTTAATGTGTACATATATTCTAAATAAACTGTTAATTCAGTTAATTGACAGCGTCAGTGTTCATTTACAGAATCCTCACAGTGGGTGACCGATATCATCTAGTAATATCGGTGGTGGCAGCTATAACTACCACGGACTTTCTTCAAAGTTGTGTGGACTGAGAGGAACGCCCGACAAGGTCTATAGCCTGTTTTCGCCCAAAAAGAAAAACTAGTCGTTGGGAGCCACCGTAATACTTACCCATCATGGATATGTATATGAAAATAAAACATGTGAAACTATTTATACAATGCACTGCAATTCATAAACAAAATTTAAATATTGTTAATATACATAGTAATGCTATATTAAAGAACTGCTGATGTACCAATTTCGACAAATTATATAAAACGCCAAACTACTTAAGTAGTACCGAACTGCGTAAAAGAAACATCCTTATAACTCCAAAAATAATAATTCTATTAACCCTTTGGTGGTTATAAGTGCGCACACGCGCCCAAAATATTGTTCTTGTAAATGGTTAAGAGCGTCTGTGAACGCCCAGAATCGTATGCTACTAAATGGTTATAAGCGCTCACAGACGGTCCAGTTTTTCTGTGTTGAAATGGTTAAGAGCGCACGAACGCGGTTCTGCTTTCCCCCCATTGTTCGGGCCTGGGAGTAAGGTAGGCGTGTAGCTACTCCTCCTTCTTACCACTGAACAATACCCATTCTTAGGCAGATTACCTGTCAAGTAGTTTATTGTAGTTAAAAGATTTTGTGGTTTGGAGATTTCGTTAAAAAATGCTTAGAATATGATGTTTTCTGTGAATGATAAAAAATGGCATTATATTTCAAAACAAATATTAAGGTGAATCTAAAGATTATATGTACTTGAAATGTTATAGATTCGTTCTAAGCAAATTCATCAAATATTATATATTATTTTTACTTATTTTATTTTATTTTATTCTTCTTTTCCAGAACATTATATTTCATTATAATAAGTATTATTATTTTAAAACATTTGCATGTTTCATTTCTTTACTGCATTATTTAAAAGAATAAGTACTTATTTTCTTTTAATTTTTTTTTTTTTCTGAAAAATGTTTCAGTGTTTTGCATTGAATTATATTACTAAATACTTATTTCTTTTTCCTTACATCACTTTTGCTGTATCACTTTTGTTAATATCAGGGACGTCATTACAGAACATTCTTTCGGGATGGAGGGGGGGGGGGATTTTATAAGGATAGGTTCCTGGGTTTTATCCCCTTTCCCCTTTTGAACAGAAACGTTTATTGAATCATATTTACAAAAAAGTCAAAACTACAAGACACTGAAGAACCCTGAAAATATTCATTTTAAACAGTATTCCATCTTAGCACGTAAAATTTAACATATTGAATATCAAAAAAATTATTTTATAGACAGTTTCCTTTTTTACAGGTATCTTCAGATTTGTTAAGCCGTTCACTTTGTAATAGAGCACTGCATTACAGTAAAACCTGTGAAAATGAAACTTCGCTACAACTCAATAAAATATAAATTCTTTTTCAATAAAAGTGAAAAAAAAAATCAAATCTATATTATAAAGGCCAAACGTATCTGTGCGTAACGCATGCGTAATTTTGCGAATGGCAACACTTTGAAATGAAATTTCCATTTTGCAATTTTCGCTACAGCAAATTTTACGCGTCTAAACATCGCATATTTTTAATTTTTACACCGTCATAAAGAGAAAAAAATTTAATTTTAAATGCAGTTTGTCTGAAAGCTGTATCTCAATTTATTTTTGAAATATTTTTTTTTTTATAATTTTTAGTAAGAATTTTGTAATTGTGGCAACGGAATCACCCCCTTTTCACTTAAAATTGAAAAAAAAAAAAAAAAAAAAAAAATAGAAAATAAAATGTGCAATATTTTCCCATGTATTTTCGTCTGTGCATTTTTCGGTACTACAAATTTTACACTTCTAAATATCGTGCATTTAAAAATTTAAACCGCAGTAAAGAGAAAAAAAAATGTACTTTTAAATGCGATTTATTTCAAAGCTGTATCTCAATTTATTTTTAGAGATATTAATTTTTTTTTTTTTTTTTTTTTTTTAATTTTTAGTGCCAATTTTGTAAATGTGGCAACAGAATCACCGCATTTTCGCTTAAAATTGAAAATAAAAAATAGAAATTAAAATGCTTATATTATTTTTAAAATGTCGTCTATTATGAAATCCGATGAATTTCTGTTTTATTTCGTTTAATAATTTGGATAATTGAGTTTTATAGTTTTGTGAATTTTAGCCTAAAATAATATTTGCTTGAGAGTTAGACTGACTAATATAAGATGTATTTTTTACTGTAACTAATTTTGTCGATTTAATATAAATCAATGATACAGTTCTTTCTTAAAGATTTTCTGTCGTCGAATTTTGACGGGTTCCACGTCGTTTCGATAACAACAAAATATGTACAGTGAAACTTCTGTCCCTTATTCAAAGTTTTGATTGTTGTTCTTAATTAATCGTTCAGAAGGATATAAAAATAATAATTAATTAAAGGTGAAGCTTAAATGTACCCGAAGTGTGTAAATTACGTTAATGAGAAACAAAAGAAATAGAGAATTAATAAATTAATTTTTTCAATTGATTACCAAATCTTTAAATTATTTGTAAAATTATTGTTTTTTATTTTATATGCAAATTCTGTACATGGAAAAAGTATTAAAACATTTAAAGGGTTTATAATTATTATTATTTAAGTAATCAATCAAAATTAATCGTTTTGCAAATTTAAATTTTTCTCTCAAACCTTTCAAATGTTCATTTACTATTCTTATAAATTTTAGTTCTTCATTATCAGCTGCATTTACAATATATATATATATATATATTCAACTACTGTGCTTAGGTAGCAAAAAATATTTTGATACATTTACAAATTCATTTTTTAACAGAATGGAATGCCTGACTGTGGAAGCGGTTTGGAATTGAATTGTATTTTCACTTTTTTGGTAAACAAATTACCTATTGAATTGCAAGCGATTTTGATTGTGTGACGAATACGTTTTTCATTCTTTCTGAGTAGTTATTCAAATTTCAAGTAGAAATTCGATTAAAAAGGCCCACTTTGACAATATTTACTGTATGATCTATTGCGTTTCCCCCCCCCCCCAAATAAATAAATAAAACAATTTGATTACATAGTTTCTGAACAACAGCTAGTTTCAGACAGGTTTGTGAACATTTCCCTTTTTAATAAGGTGCTATTTCTAAGTCTTCTCCTATAAATTTTATTTTATGACGCTATAATTTTTTTTTTTTTTTTTTTTAAATTTCTTTAGTTTTTTGAGCTTAATTGTTGTGTGAGAGTGTAGTAGTGATGTGTAGAGTAGGCAATAGGTTTTCTTAAAATATTAATACACATAATAAATTTCAATTAATGGAATCTTTCGAAATATACCTTACGGCTGCTGTGCTTAATAGGCGCAAAATGTTTTGACACATTTACAAATTTATTTTTTAACGGAAAGATATAAAGTTGGAAGGCCTGACTAAGGAAGCGATTTAAACTCGAGCTGATTTTTCTATTTCCTTTTATAAATGAATTATTTATTGAGTCATAAGCGATTTTTATCACGTGACAAAGACGTTTTCACCCTTCCTTGAGCGGATATTCTCCTTTCGTGCAAAAAATTGATTCAAAACTCCCAGTTTGACAGGATTTATTGCGTTTGAAAAAATAAATCGATTAGATAGTTTTTTAACAAAATCTTCTACATTTCGGAACCAAAAAAAAAAAAAAAAAAAAAAAAAAAAAAAAAAATCAATAAAATTTATGTTACAAAGTTGCCTTTTTGGATTTGAGAAGTGATTCTGAAATTCACTGCTGAACAATGTGAAACTTCCTGTCAGAATTTCTGAATAATTTTTAACTGTAAATGCATAAAATTCACAGGCTGTTATTGAAAGGACATGGAATGGAATAGCGTTTTCCATTTTCGATAAATAAATTACTTGTCGAAATATGAGATTCTAGTTACGTGACTGTTTTTTTCCCCCCATTCCGTGCTATCGCTTCTGATAGTTCTGGAAATTCCACTTAAAATGCTAATTTTGATAGTCTTTTTTGCAAAGTTTTAATATTTAAAAAAAAAAGGGGGATAACGCCATTCTTTATATTGCTTCTGAATACAAACAGTCGATTTTATTAATTTTCGAAAAGAAATGAGCTCAGAAATGTGCTAAAAATGTAATTATTAATGTTGTCATTATGTATTTTATGTCTTTCGTAATTTATAATAATCATAATTTTAAAATGTACTGTAAAATTTTCCATAAATTTATATGTATTATTCTTTAAGAATCTTAATTGTATGTTTTTAAAAAATCTGAATTTTTGGTCGCTCGGGTCTGATTTTTCCTTTCCACGCGCCTTGTCTGTTTTCACTGGCTTTTGTCAACGCCGCACATGGTCTTGAAAATTCTTGCAATTTATTTTTATCTAATCTCTTTGCGTGTCATTATATCATAGAATGCCATACTTTGCTATGTCTGCTACAACTTTTAAGTCCAAAAATGTTAATTTGATTTATATTTCAAATTGCGAAAATACTGTAAAATTTCATGAATTCCAAATGTCCCCCTCCCCAACCCTGATAGTTTTCCCATTCTTTTTACAAAAATTTTAAATATAAGCCAATTTAAAATCATAATTTTCTGTTTACTTTAGAAAGGTTCACTCATATTTTTTAAACAAATTGAAATATAAAAATTATTAAAATGGTGCTATTACTATAATTAATCTGTAGAAAAATAATCGAAAATTATGGAAATAACACAGATTAAAATTGCTAAGATCAAATAGTCAAAGGATATACAAACAGGTAGGCGGAAAAAATCGCAAACAATGGACAACAGAGACAAGTAGAAATAGCTATGTTTGGGTAACAAATCGGCTTAAATTTGAATTGCAAAAATGTAAACCTGTATTATAATTTTGACAAGCTACAACATAAGTAGAAAGACCTTTAGAAGAAAATTATAAACTTCATTCCTATCCCTTTGTATCTGAAGAGAGAAAAGGGGTTTGTAATCTGTATCAATGAAACTTATTGCAGCTAGGAATGCAATAAATGTTGAAGTACACTTAAAACATCCGATTTGTCACAAAAGTTCAGTTGAAGATTTTTTTTCTTTGTATTTTTCAGAGAACATTATAATGTTTAATTTTCTAGTCAATAATATACATAGTTTTTTTTTTTTTTTTTCAAAACAAATGACTATAGTATATATGTGTTAGTAATACAAAATTTTGTAAACAAACTTTATTCTTCATGAATAAAGATTTTTTTTTTCTTTTTTATGAAAAAATTTATAGAAATAAATATTTATATACAATAAAATTATCACATCTGTATGATTAATGGAATCCTGAAGAAAAAAAAAAGTTACATAAAATTTCTAAATAATTGAATGTTTGGGATAATTATGCATTTTTTTTACAGGAGAAAATAATTAGTTTAAAAAAATGAAAACTTATTTTTTAAATAACAAAGCATGATGAACTAATTATGCTATTTTTTCTGCGGTCAAATAAAAAAAAAACTGTTCTTTTTTTAAAAAATTAAATAGAAGTCTGTCAAAAGTTTATGCCATCTGGCATAAAGAACGTTCCTAGATCAATGTTAAATAAATTTACAAAAAAAAAAAAAAAAAAAAAAAAAAAAAAAATTATGATTGTAATACTATAGGTACTAAGATTTAAATTTTTAAGGGAAAATGTTAGATAACATTGCAAACGGAAACTGTTGAAGTAAATTTATTTCCAATCCGCATTTTTAAGTACATTTCGTATGAAAAAAATTCCTGTCGGACTTTGGGGTAGATTTTGAAGTTAAGTACTCAGTTCAACAACCAAAAATAAAATATGATTAGAGATAAACCCAGTTTAAGAACTTTATTTGCCGCTTTTGAAAAAAAAAATTATTTTTATTTTTATTTTATTTATTTATTTATTTTTATAGGAGTAGCTTTAATCAGAATCATCTTAAGTTAAATTCGACTCAAATGCCCACTTTGACAGCATTTGTTTTGAAATTTATTCTGACTTTTTGAAAAAAAATTGACCAATACGGCACATTATATAATTCCTAAATAAGAATAAAAAAAGCAATTTTTTATTTGAATACGTCCTCAATTCGTCAATCATGATCGCTTTGGAAAACTTTGTTGGAAATGCCGGAAGATAGATTTCTGCATGTGGGGGAGCGAATGGCAAATTTAAATAAAATTTCAGATTCTTCCTTCTTTGATAAAAAAAGAAGAAAAAAAAGGAAACACGAGTTTGTGATTGTTTAGATCGATTCTGAAATATAATATTTCTATAAATCAACACCTACTAGTTTCATGCATTTTCGAACAAAAACTCATTTCATAAATTTGCCCTTTTGAATTTTAAAATATTGTAACATTCATAACTCTGTTTCCTCCCTATCCACTTATTTTGTAAAAAACCCAAGATTAAAAAAAATATATATATATATATATTGTTTAAGCATTTTCTCCATGTTCGTTTTCAGGCCCTGACTATCGCACGGGCACCCGGGGTCAGTACCCTGGGCACAAAATTTCTTCTAAATTTCCATTAAACAATCATAATTATGAAAAAATATGACATTTGAGATACTTATTTAAAAAAAATGAGAAATATATGTCTCAATATATGGCTAAAAGAACAAAAATGTTTGTATATATATATATATATATATTGCTGGAACCCTTTTTTTTAAATTTTCGGGAAAACTTAATTTTTTGAGTTGACCCTTTGTGAATAAGTGTGTAATATTTAATAATGGTAATAATAATGTAATAATAATAACAATAATACAATTTAAAATCAGAAGTAAATCAACCAATCTAAGGGGGCACAAAAAATTTAAAGTGTTCTGGGCACAAAAACTCCCAAGTCAGGCCCTGTTCGTTTATATTACGCAAATAAAAGTCGGATTGAAAAATGATACGATCTGGAATGTTGGTTTGTCCCCTAATCAGGAATCCGTTATCAATGCCTGAATAACAATATTCAATATCTTGAGTGAAGTGCTCAAATGAGGACACCCAATACGTCTTTGTAGCTACAAATTGTATTAATAAATATATATATACAGTAGACTCCCTCAAATCCGCAAACCAGAAATCCGCAACTCTCTAAAATCCGCACATATTTTATGGATGTAAACAATGAAATTTTCAGTTTGGATATTGCTACAAAATTTGAATTTTTTTAGTTTTGTATCAATTCCATACATTTTTTAATTTGTAATTTTCTTAATAATACTCCATTTATGTTTTTTTTTTCGTGAATTAAGAATATATTTTTTTTGGAAAAAATTCAAGATATTGCAGATATCACTGGTAATCACAATCTTCTTACTACATATATTTATCCATTAATCAATATATTTTGGTTATTAAGTCTGGCTAAACTTGGAAAAAAATCTTTATTTTATGATTTTGATGTGAATTTGTAATGTACTTTTATGAGACAAGTTTTGTTCAATAATTTTGGAAAAATACATTTAATCTTTATAATGAATATTTAATCATACACTATTGGTTTTTAACTTGAAGTTTGCTATTACTATTTTAATCATTTTTAAAATTATCTAAATTTTTATTATTTTAGTTTATTACTTATTTTAATATTTTATTATATGGTAAGCATTCATTATAGTTCCAAATGCACGATTGATTGCACTCAAATTACTGTTTAAAAAATGTAAACAAAGTAATGACCAGAAATCCGGAAAATTCTAAAATCCGCACAACCTCTGGTCCCAAGCTGTGCAGATTTAAGGGAGTCTACTGTATATATATATCCAAAATTTGACTTTGGGGAGCCAGGGCAGCTTCCCCGTTTGCTCTCGCAATAGTAGGTCCTTATTTGATATGGAGGTTTTACTATTAAACAATATGTATATACTTGAAACAATGCTGTAATTGTTTCAAGTACAAGTACACGTGATTAGTACGTGTTTCACTTGAAATTATAATTGCCTTAATCAAAGTCATAAAATCTTTGTTATTCGTAAGTTAGGGCTTTTTCAATTTTAATTAACATGAGTCTTTTTTTCTTCTGGTGGAGCTTTTTCCGGGGGCGATTTTTACCATGATGATTTTTTCCGGTGGCGATTTTTACCGAGATTCAAAAAAAAAATTTTTGTTTCCTTAAATCCAATTGTTTTCTCCCCTTGAACTTATTTTTAATTTCATCAAAAATCTGTCACACATTAAATTTTTGGTCTTTTTGCGGAAAGTAATAGTAACTTTAAACTGATTTCATGCGTATTATGCTAAAAAGTTAAGGAATTATTTGTTTATTCTTAATTTTAGTAGATTTTTTTTTTCTTTACAAAACCACTATTTTTATCTCCTTTGTCCGATTTCGCGCATAAACGAGTTGACCGAGATTTTCTGCTCTTTGATTTTATGTTTGTAAGAGATTTGTGCAGAAATATGGAAGTTATCATGTTCATACAAAGAAAAAAAGTAATACAGATAAATAGATCGATGTAAAAATTTTTGAACGGGGAGTAGTTTTGGGTTCTAAGGATCATGATCAGCGTAGGTCTTTTAAAAACGTTTACAGAGAGAAATTTTTACAGAGAGAAGAATGTATAATATTTCTTACAAAATTTACATAAATGTTACATAATAACTCTTACTAGAAAGATTCAACTAGTAATGAATCAAAATAAAATATATTGCAATAATTTTTTGTTATTTATTTATTTTTTGTTAGTAATGTACAGCATTATTGTGAAAAGAAAAGAAAATAGAAGAATGAATAATTTTTAAAATATAGTTATTTTTCCACTAAAATATGAAAAAAAAAAAGATTAGAAATAAAATTGCAACTATAGTTCTAAGTTTGGGACACTAAATTATTGGAACTCTGGGTATATGCCTCACTAACCTGTATACAGAAAAAGCATTCTTTTTTCTTTTTTTAAATATCTTGAAATCCAAACTGACTTATTTTGAATTCAGTTTTGTTCGTGAACGCATAGAATTGGCAAGTGCTCTTATTCAGAAACAATGAAGTTGAAAATTTTTTACAATTTTTTTCAATAAAGATAGACATTCTTTTAGAAAATGCTGTCAAAGTTGTCATGTCTGATAAACTTTATCATGAGAAATAATCGCTTATAACTCAACATATAAATCATTTGCCGAAAAATCAAAATATTCAAATTAAAAGCAAATGTGAATGCACTATCTTATAAAGTCCTCTAAAGCATTCCTCTGCAAGATCTCTTTCGAGCCACTTTACCATAACAAATTAAGGAATGCGGACGAAAAGATGTAAATGCAAAAGAAATCACAAATTTTTTATTTTATTTTTATTTTATTTTATTTATTTATTTATTTATCTATTTATTTAATTTTTGTATTACCAATAATACTTTCGAACCAAGATAAAGTATCAATAACTCAATCTAAACTGTATTACTACTAACCGATATATTAAATAAATTTTATAAGCAGTTATTTCGAAACATTAAATAAATTTTATCAGCAGTTATTTTAATGGTTCTTTGAAGCACCGTCGGGGCTTAAAATGTTAAAGTTTTTTTTTTTTTTTTAATTGCTAAATTTTATATTTTCCATTTCCACGTTTTAATAATGCTAACACGAAATAGCTTTTTCTCACATTTCTATGAAAAATTTCAGAAATTTTCTGAATCAGTTTCCAAAGAATTGATCAGAAGCAGAAATCTTAATTTTCCTCTGAGACATGGAGTTAAGCAGATTACAACTTTGATCTCATTTTTTTTCTTGATTGTTCTTAAAGTTATACCCCCCACCCCAAAAAAAAAAAAAAAAAAAAAAAAAAACTTTGTAATAAAACATAAAATTTTCTGGCACAATACAAATTTTAAGACATAAAAACATGATTATTCAAATGACATTATTGAGATTTTTTTCTTTTTTGTTAATTAATAGATAAATGAACTACATACAAATGAATGTTTCTCAATGAGAAATTTTTTACAGTCGTGTTTCAAAAGGCCATCTTTGACAGTTTCTCTGAAAAATCTTCTACTTACATACACTTAATTTTGGAAAATGTTTAATTGCATAGTTTTTATAAAAACTATGCAATTAAACATTCTGAGAGCTTATGTGCCTGCCTATTTTGTAAGTACGTATATATGTATGCATGTACCGCTAAACTCATAATGAAAAAAATCCGATTTACTTGAAATTTTGTCGATAGATTTATTATAATAACCCGCTTCCCTGATTACTTTTGGGAGTTCATTCGATAAGTATAAAATGGGCAACGGGAGAATGCTCCTCCACTTAATTTATATAAATTGGTTTTTCATGCAGATTTTGTTCAAATTTAAGGTAAAGGATCATTCGGATGAGGCGACTTCGTGATTAGTATTAGGTGCTCATTGGGTAAGAATAAACAGGAGGAACGAGGGTCTAATCTTCCACAGTTAATTTCGAAAAATAGGTTTTTCATGCAGATTTATCAGATTCCATTGAAATTTAAGACATGGGATCATTCTAATAAGGGCACTGCCATGAGTATTTTTGGGAGTGCTTTAGATAAGTCTAAGAGGGGGACGGGGGCTTACCCTCCACCCTTAATTTAGATAAATGGGTTTTTTATACTGAGTTATCAGATTTCATTCAATTTTAGGAATAGGATCATTCTGATGAGGCGCCTTCGTAATTAGTATTAGGTGTTCACCAGATAAGTAGAAAGGGGGGAAATGGGAGGTAGCCTTAATTTAGGTTAACCTTTCCTTTAATTTAGATTGTTTTTTTTTTTCACGCAAAATTTATCGTTTTGCTTCAAAATTTGGACATAAGTTCATCCTGATAAGGCACTTCTCCGATTTGTTTTGAGAATTCATTGGATAAGTATAAATAGGGGGATTGTAGGGACTACCACTCGTAATTTAGGTAAATGGTTTTATATTCTGAATTATCTGATTTGCTTCGATTTTTGGATACAGGCTCATACTGATAAGATGTTTCCCTGATTAGTTGTGGGTTTCTTTTGTTAGGAATAAAGTGGGATCCAAGCGATTACCCCTTTAAATTAGGTAAATGGGCTTTTATGCAGAATTATCCAATTTGCTTTAAATTTTGGATGTTGGTTGTTCTTGATAGGGCAAATCTCTGACTAATTTTAGAAGTTTAATGGTTAAATATAAAGATGGGGAATAAATGGGTTTCTATACAGAATTATCCGATTTGCTTTGAATTTTGGATACATGTTCTTTTTTTTTATTAAATAAAGCATATCCCTGATTAATTTTGTGGGTTCAATGCTTAAATAAGTGCCAAAAGAGGAAATGGGGAGGGCTATTTCTTCCCTTAATTTATTTTTCGAACAGCATTATTCATTGAAATTATAAGGCTGCTATAAATAATTAGGGTGTGTGGCCTTAGAGATCAATGCCATCAGTTTAACTGGACAATATTATTTTTTATTATTAAGGGAGCCTGCTCTTTTTCCATCAGTTGCCATTTTTCGTCCTGGTTTTTATTCATTCAAACACAAACAAAATAATGGCTAAATATAATATATTTTCATATTGTTAATAATTTATTAAACATAATTTCTGTCGTTTTATTCAATAGCACGAAAGATGTTTTATAACAGATATTGCAATAAAATTACTTTGGAGCATCTTATTGCTAAAGTTTTTAATATATATATATATATATATATATACATACACACACACACACACACATATATATATATATATAGAGAGAGAGAGAGAGAGAGAGAGATTCTAACTAGGAATTTAAAATTTCCTTAATTTTTGAAATGTTAAATCAGAAAATCAGTTTTTATTTTCCAGTTTTCTTTCTCGAAAAAGTAGAATAAAATTAAATGATTAATGGCGAAAATGATAATCATTTTTTAGAATTTAATATGATAGTTTAATTTAAGGAACTACATTAGTCACGAATCCGAAAAAACCCATTCGTCAATGCGAATTTGATTGGAGAAATTTTTTAACATATCTAGGTTGCATTTCAATACTATTAAATGTTTTTTACATTTATTATCTGGGGATGACCTGTACGAAGACATTGTTTACTTTTTCGATTTTGATTGCCGTCTTTTTTTTTTATGAAGATGCTTTTATTTTCAAAGCCAGTTCCGAAAATTAAAGTGTCCTCAATAAAAATCCGTATGTATCCATAAATAAAATAAAAAAAGTAAAAAACGGTCTTTGCATAGATAGATCTCAGTTATCCAATGAAAAAAAAACTTTTAAAAAATGTTGAAATGACTATAAACTAGATATCTTATAAAATTCCTCCATAGGTTTAGTGGACTGAAGTATCCCCTTAGTGATTCTTAAATACGTACCATTGTTTGGTTATCTTCAACAGAGAAATAAAATGAAAACTGTTCTTTGAAAATGCAGTTAAAGATAGATCGATACACCGATGAAGATAATAAAAAACCATATAAATTAAAACAATTCGCAGTAGCTAGTGTATGAGTATAATTTTTTGCGCCTTCTGCTATATATCCCATTTATACAATTTATACAATATGTCTGTTGAATTGTGTTCTTAGAAACTTGCTATGACATTTACAGTAGAATTAACCATCATTTGTTCTAAAATTAATTTATAAATCTTATATTAAAAGGAAATTTATATTTTATGAGATATAACATTTGTGATAAATATTTATAATAAAAAACGAATTTACCATTAATATCGAGTTTGGAACTTCTGCATGCGAACGATAACTGCATTCATATAACATAATTAACATGTAATATATATATATATATATATATATATATATATATATATATATATATATATATATATATATTAAATTATAAAATTCATTTGATATCAAGAGAAAAAAAATGTTTACAATTTTAAATTTTTATATCCGAAGATTTCCATGTTTAAAAAGTAATTTTGTCACATTTTACTTATTCTACTTGCGTATTGATAAAAAAGTATTGGAATCGTGCTTCTTACATTTTAAAATTACAAATTTTTATCTTTGAATTTATCCTTTTTAAAAACTCCTTAATCTAATGCATCTGGCATAACATAAAATATTTGAAAAATAATAAAAATGAATCCATATCTGTATTTAACTGTATCTCATATCGTATAGAAATATTTTAAATTAATTAATTTATACTTATACTGATGATACAGAGAATAATTGCTAACTTTTAAAAATCGTCCTTTCACTTATTTCAGAGCAAACAGCAAGTTACTTTTTAACAGGTGCTCCTTTGAAAGGGAATTAGTTCATGGGCAATCAATCACTCTGCAAAAATGTTGTGGACGTCTTTCCTATCCAAGCACACACAATGGGTTTCAAGGGATTATTGTCTACTTTCAAATTCTAAGAGGGGAAAGCACTTTTTACAGATACATTGCTATACGTTTTGTAAACTGAAGCTTTAACCATTTCTATACACACAAAAGCGTACCTGTGAAACCATTTCCAGTAGTTAAAACTTCAAAGGACAAACCCGTGAAAGGGTTAACTAAAAATTAACTGCGTCGGATTAAGGGTCTCATTTCCAATTAAAATATACTTTTGATTTGAAATTTGAATGAAATACAGGTCATGAAAAATCGAAGACTGTGGAAAACAAGATTACAAATATCTCGGTAACTAATAATCCGATCGACTTCGTTCTATATGCAAAATGTGTGCTATTTTATTGTTTTTTACGTCCATTCCTTAGAACAAAAAAATTCGAAAATTTTTATATACCTTTCATCAGAACGAATTTTTCGAGAGTCCGAAAAAAAATAGTTCCGGATAATCGAGGTTGCTGATATTAAATAGGGTTCGTCCCTTTCTTATATACTAACTACATACAAAATTTCAAGTCTCTATCTCAATTTGTTCGGGAGATAGAGCGTTTACAGACAGACAGACAGACGGACAGCAAAAATTTTTTTCTAAAAATATGTTTTTTGGAATCTTCACTATCTAAAACGTGTAAATCCGTCAAAAAAAAAAAAAAAAAAAAAAAAATTTCGATTTTCAAAACGATTGCTAAGACTTACCCTATACTACGTATGATGGGTAAGTAAAAAATGATGAATTTGCCTTGAATAAAAGAAAATAAGGCTAACAAATAAAATTTGATAAAAACAAGGATAAATTAAAAGATTGTCAAATAATAAATAATTTCTGAACATTGAAGAAAACCTAAGTTGTTATTATGTTATTAAATTACTTTATTAAAAATTTATTGTTTCATAAAAAAGTTTCTTAATCTTAAAAGTTTATTTTTATTTACTTAATTTTATCAATTCAATGTATTTTAAGTGAAATTTGCATGTTTTCCTATGTTAGCGAAGGAATTTTCATTTATATTAAAAAAGTATTGATACCAAAACAATAAGAGATTCTCCATTTAAAAAATATATGTTTTTTTATTATTGGGTGCATTTTTATATGAGTATTTCAGGGTTGGAAAAAAATCATGATTTTTTTTAAAAATTAAAAAAAATCGGATTTATTTGATTTAAATCAGATTTTTTTGATTTAAATCGGATTTATTTGATTTTTTTAGAATTCTATATTTAATTACTGTGTTTTTATGTTTTTACAATACATGGAGCAGTTTTTATAATAAATAACTAAAAAAGAATAAATAATACTTATAATTTATAAAAATAACATAAGAAATAATTAAACAGTTAAGAAAATATTATATTCTAGTTACTGATTGGTACTAAAAATTAAACATCTAGGCTTTAATCTAAAGCCATTCTATTATTTTGTAATTGAATTGTGCATACTAAATAAGAAACAAATTTAAATATGCTGTAAATGAATAGAAAATGGTAAAATTTAAAAAACAAATTAAATACAGTAGACTCCCTCAAATCCGCAGCACTAATAGCCACAAGTCTCTAAAATCAGTGCATATTTTACAGATGTAAACAATGAAGCTTTCAGGTCAGGTATAGGGTCAAAATTTGATTGTTTATTTTTATATCAATTCTATATATATTTTAATCTGTAACTTTCATTAATCTTACTAAATTCATGCTTTTCTTGAAGGAAGAATAAATTTATTTCTGAAAAAATTCAAGGTATTGCTAATATCAGTGGTGATCACAATCTTTTTTTAAAATGCATTTATACATTCATCAAGCTTTTTTTATTATTGGAGTTTGGTTAAACCTGAAATAAAACTTCTTTATTTTATGATTTTGATGTGAATTAGTAGTGCACCTTTATGGGGCAAGTTTCATTGAATAAAAAAAATGCATCTCATCTTTATATTATTTAGTTATACATTATTGATTATTTACTTCATCTTTGCTGCTTTCAATATTTTAATCATTTTTAATTATCAAAATTTTTATTTTTTTAGTTTATTACCTTACATAATTGTTTTAATGTTTTGCTATGTTATAAGCATTCATTATAATTTCAATTGCATTATCAATTACTATCAAATTACTGTTTAAAAAATGTAAACAAACCTATGACCAGAAATCTGCACAACCTCTAGTCCCAAGCTGTGCGGATTTGAGGGAGTCTAGTGTGTTCATTTAATGCAAGCTATTTATTAAGTGATAAAAATCACAATTAATTCAATATTTTTAAGCAAATAGGAAAAAATCAGGGATTTAATTGTTTGAACAAAAACACTAATTTAGAAGCTTTGTCTACTTCTAATTTATTATGAAGGCTTGAATGAACTAGTCCAAAAGAAGAAAATTGTCTTTCTACTCCAGCAGATAAATGCATGGCTGTTGTTATTTGGTAAATAAATTCAATTTCAATTTTGCTGATTCTCTCTTTACCTCCCATTACATAAAAGGACTTACAGGAATCATAAATCTGTCATAATATCAGAAATTTTTTTCTCAAGCAATGGTGATTTTTGGAATGGGCCATTTTTTGCTTGAAAATGCACTACAGTGGTGAGAAGATTTAAACAATCTTCTTTAATGAATGCCAAACCTTCATTATTTTCCCCTACACTCAGTGAAATTTCATTTTGATTTAAAACAGAGGGACTTAATAAAACTCCAGCAAAATGACAGCCATTAATAGCTTATTCATATCAGAATCCCATATCTTGCTTTAAATTTTGTAATTCTATCATTATCTAATACATTTTCTAACTTTTTACCCAAAATTTTCCTTTGATATGAGCATTCATGTGATATTGCAAAAAAATGATTTAAATCAAATGATTTTTTTAAAAAAAATCAGTTGATTTAAATCTGGATTTAAATCAGTCGATTTAAATCATGCCAACCCTGGAGTATTTATATATTTATTTTACAGCATAGGTCAACAGTTTAAATGAAAAACTATAGTTGGTTGTAATTTTACCATTTCTTGTTGTGTAATATACAATTTTTGGAACTTATAATTAAGCAAGTAATGTATTAATAATAAACTAGTTATTAGGGAGCATTAATATTGTTTTTGATGTTATGTTCAGAAACAGTATCTAAGTGTATTCAAAATATAGCAGTGGAGATAAATGTCTGATGGATCAGCTACTGCCGGAATAGATCTCACTTCAAATTTTAATGCTTTCCGAAGATCACAAATGTGTAGTTTTATTGAATAATAGCAGGGCTCGAAATGTACCGGAGCAAACCGGAACGATGTTCCGGTTCGTGAAATTATGTAAAATATCGTTCCGGTTCGTGAAATTGTGCTAAATATCGTTCCGGTTCGTGAAATTGTGCTAAATATCGTCCAAAAAATGGCTCTTACGCGTCCCACAGAACGTGTAATTTCGTCAAAAAGTTGCGAAAAAAAGTCAAATTTCACTAAAAAAGCGCGAAATAACGACTAATTTCCGGTAAAATTCGTGAAAAAATGGTTATTTTCGTCCAAAAATCGCAATAAAAAGGCAGATTTTATCAAAAGATTTCTGGAAAAACGGAAAATTTCGTCCGAAAATCGCAATAAAATGGAAAATTCTGTCAAAATATTTGCGAAAAACGGCTAATTTTGCCAAAAATTTGCGAAAAAAAAACGCAAAATTTGACAAAATATCCCGAAAAGACGGCAGATTTCGTCAAAAGATGGCGAAAAAATGCAAATTTCGTCAAAGAGACACACACAAAAAAAAATTTTAATGCCAGAAGTGAATTTTTCTGTTCTAAAAACTAATTTTCCTGCTTCAAAATTGTGTTTTTAATGCTCAAAAAGCGGATTTTTACAGCTTCACAATCAAGGCGTGTGAAGAGAAAATTGCACCCGGGGCATAATTAGAATTTGACTCCTCTCCCTCTCCCAACTTTTTCTTGTGACAGCTCAAAAATGTCGTTTGTGGTATGAATTTGGCACCCCCTAAATTTCCGTGCCCGGGGCGACCTCCTCCTTCTCTCCCCCCTCCCCCCTGTTCACAATCATCTTTTGATTGTCCAAAACTTTATAAATGTGAATCCTGAAATCACCCGTTTATGAAACAAAAAGATCCCTGTATTCAACAAAAGTATTCTTTTTTTTTATGTCTTTTTCAATAAATCAGGCTCGCCCTTTAACAATCTTTTAACAAAATCGGCCGTTTTTTCGCGAACTTTTAACAATAATTGCTTTTTTTGCGATTTCACGAAATTTGTCGTTTTTTAGTGATTTTTTAGAGAATTTGCCAGTTTTTTGCAATCTTTTTAGAACATCTGCTGCTTTTTGCGATCTTTTAACAAAATCGACCATTTTTTCGCGATCTTTTAGCAAAATTTAGAATTTTTTTCTCTTTGATCAATTTTTTGGCGAAATTTTTTTTTCTTTCTCGATTTTTTGACGAATTTTCTGCTTTTTCACGATTTTTGAACCGCTAGATTCTAGGTTCAACTCTATAAAAGTGCCCTGAAAATGTAAAAACTGCTCTTTTCAGAACAATAGCGCCTTGCCCATTTTAAAACCTGGGGGAAACTCTGGAACAAGTAGCAAAAATGATTGCAAAACAGATGAAGCTACTCCACCAGCCAAAAAGCAGAAATTGAATCTAGAAGAAAATGTACCAAGTGAAAACGTTGAATTGCCTGACTTTTTGAGAGAAGAAAAACTAAAACGATTGAAAGATAATAATACTTGGTTAATTGTAGACAATGGTGGATTAGGTTGTTTAATCTGCAGAAAAGTAAAAGATTTAAGAGTGATAGAAATTTAAAACTTTCGAAAATATGGCAAAATTGTTCTATCACGCCAAGTGGTAAGGCAGGCTCGGTACAATCCAGTTTGAAAAAAAAGATATACGAACACAAAAACATTGATGCACATAAAAAAGCTGCAGAAATTTTTTAAAAATCAGCTAAAAAAGAAATTGATAACCACATTGAAAATATGAACAAACCGCAATTTTCGAATACAGAAAAGCTTTTTAGGACTGTGTATAAAATTGTGAAACAACAAAGACCATTTGTCGATCTTCCAGTCGAATTTGGTTTGCAGAGATTAAATGGGATATCAATGGGAAATATTTTGCACTCTGCTAAAACATGTGCAGAAATTGCACTACATATTGCATGTGAAATATAATTTAATCTTTTATCTTTTTGTTTACATTCAGTACTTCTGTTCCTTTCAATGAACTTACATCTAATCTTAAACTTTAGTTACTAAATAAATATGACAGTCCACACACATATTTAAACTTTTTTATTTTAATCTTTTGTTATAACGGAGATGGAATTGTTTACATACCGTATGTTGTTACCGGCAAAGTAAAAAAAAAAAAAAAAAAAAAAACCTTTTTAAACTTAAATTGCTGAAAAAATGTGAGTCTCCACATCCAGACTTTTAAAATTTAATTTTTTGATATAATGGAGATGGAAGCAGGCGAAATTTTGGCCTTACGCGGACCGTTTACATTCCGCATGCTGTTTTCCAGCAAAAGGAAAAAAATCGGCGTTTTTTGTATCGCAAACATATTATTTCACATGTATATAGCATATTCTGTTCAATGTAACCTTTAAAAATTGATTTTGTCAAGTTAAAAATAAATTTAGCTATACTTTGAAAAAAAAAAATTGTCAAATTTTTTTTTTGAAAAATAGCGTTCCGGTTCGTGAAATTTTCCATTGTAATTTTGAAATAGCGTTCCGGTTCGTGAAATTTTCCATTTCGAGCCCTGAATAATAGTAACTACCATTATTGATCTTCTGCGAGCAACTAGAACTGATGATGCTTTGGACTCTATGCTACTTTTCTGAAGATTATGGATTGCCACTGCATGTCAAAAGAGGAGATAATATAGTAAGTATATTAAAGTAACATCAAAAATAATATTTGTGCTTCATACAAACTAGTCTTTTAAATTACATCACTCGCTGAATTATATTTTCTACAAATAGAATGTTTCGCTACAAACTATGCAAACACAATATTAATACCCATGAAATAATAAAGTAAAATTGTAAATAAAATGTTAATTAAACATTTATATATTTCAGTCTGGGGCATAAATAAAATCTTGCTAATTAAAAAAAAAAAGTATGAGACAGCCTTACATATACCAACACCTTTTTTATCAGAGCAACTACACTATTGGGTTTCATTTGTAAAGCTGAAAGAAAAAAAATGGGAGGGGGGGGGATATGATGCTTTTAGATAGTAAAAGTTTTTGGTGTTTTGTTTAATGCCGAAGCCAGCTCGGAGATAAAGAGAGTCGAAGCGTGTTTTAAGATTACCAGTCTGAATAGCGTTTTAAGAATCCTAGAATAAGAATCCTTAAATTTAAGTTAAGGATTGTTATTTAAGGTTCTTTACGGTGCAGACATCTGAATGCCTGCCTATACTTTATGACAACTGTACGGAGGTGTACTAAATTAAAAAGAAAAACTAAAAAGAAAAAGCAAGTAGACTGTAAATTTAATGGAATGTTTATTTTTCTAAGAGTCGCTGCTTGTTGCAGTATTAGAGCTTGTTGCTAAGAGACTGTTTCTCTCAATCCACTGCGTCACACAACACGTGAGCAGGGTTACAGTAAATTGCCGATTGGCGTATAATCGGCGTGGGCTGTTTTTGTCGCCAAGGCGATGTTACAAGAACACAATACAGAAGCGGAACATCCCGCCCGGCGTTGAAATATTTTTATATTTCAAGATACATATGCAATACAAGTAATAATACAATATGATACAGATTATAAGCAAAAATAAATAAATAAAATAAATAAACACAAATAATACATGAAAAATTAATACATAATAAAGCACATTTAAAGTTTAGGATCTATGATGTTGTCCTCAATGGGTAATATACTTATTTTTGAAATAGGTCGTTTAAAATTACCCTTAGCGGTACGAACTTCAACTACCCTGACTATCCCGTCCGCGCCTGGGAAAACCTTATTAATGCGGCCTAGTGACCAAGTGCAAATGGGTAATTGTGAGTCCTTAAGCAAAACTAGCATTCCTGGCAGAATATTAGGCTTTTTAAATAGCCACTTGTTTCTTTCTTGTAACTGGCTCAGATAATTATTCTGCCAACGTTTCCATATTAACTGCGTTAATTTTTGAGTCCTTTGCCATTTATTTAGCAAATTATCTTTGACCTCACTTAAATTGGGTTCTGGAATTAAATTAAGAGGCTTTCCTATGAGAAAGTGACCAGGAGTCAACACCTGAAGATCGTCAGGATCTGTTGACAAATGACAAAGCGTTCGCGAATTTAAAATAGCCTCTATTTGTGTGATAACTGTCAGGAATTCCTCGATCGTGAGATGAGCTGAACCCACAGCTCTTTTTAAGTGGTATTTGAAAGATTTGACTCCTGCCTCCCAAAGGCCACCAAAATTTGGCGCCCTAGGAGGGGAGAACTTCCAGTTAATACCTTCAGAAGCTAAAAAGTTCGAAACTTCATCACTCGTAACAAGTCTACGTAAAGGTTTTAGTTCTGCTGAAGCCCCAACGAAATTTGTAGCATTGTCGCTAAAGATTACAGAGCTTTTCCCACGACGAGCGAAGAATCTTTTTAGAGTCGCTATTATAGCCTCGGATGTCAAATCTGAGACAAAATCCAAGTGCACAGCTTTAGTGACCATACATACAAATATGGCAACATAGATTTTCTGAAAAGTACCCTTTCTTTGACCGTTATATTTTATTTCAAAAGGCCCACTTAAATCTAATCCCACATTTGAAAATGGGGAACTGGGCACTATTCTTTCAGGAGGGAGATCCCCCATCATTTGACTAGCCGTTATAGGTTTAATTTTAAAGCATTGTAAACACTCATGTACAATTTTACGCGCAATATTTCTGCCACTAAGCGGCCAATATTTTTGACGCACTGTGTTCAAAAGAGATTGGGGTCCTACATGAAAATCTCGTTTATGATAATATTGAAAAATTATTTTCGTCAAGCGACAGCTCGCCGGAAGTATAATGGGGTGTTTATGGTCAAAATTCAAATTTGATTTTGCTAATCTTCCTCCCACCCTCAATAAGCTATCTCCATCTAAAAAGGGATTTAAGAATTTTAACTTACTTGCGCGATGAACCGAAGATCCCGCTTGGAGGGCCGAAATTTCATTTTTGAAATACTTTACCTGTTCATTTTTTATTAAATAAACCTCTGCCTTTCTTAATTCCTCCAGCAACAGAGGGCCGGTTGCAGATGTTGCTTTTTTACATTTATGTATGAATCTGAAAATATAAGCTAAAATTCTAATTAATTTTTGGAAATTATTGCTAAGATTAATTAAATTATCACAGAAATTAGAGTCAGTATGAATAGCGAATGTCAAGTTGCTGGGAGCTTTAAGCTCACTAGAATAATGTTCATCTTTAATGTCACTTATATTAGAGTCAGTTTTTGCTATTGTTTCTTCAAGAATTGAAAGAGGCGGGCCATGCCACCACAACTGGTTAGAAGACAGGTTTTCCACACTTGCACCTCTTGATATCAAGTCAGCTGGATTGTGTTCTGACGGAATATGAAACCATGGAAAGTTCTTAGTTTGTTCCTTAATTTGCACAACGCGGTTTCCCACAAACGTTTTCAGGAGATGAGGAGCAGTGTCTATCCAAGCTAAAGCAATAGTTGAATCAGAAAACAAATTGACTGAAGCTACTTGTTTGTCTAATGAATTTAAGACCTTGTTAGTGAGTTTAGCCAGAAGAAGACATGCTGACAGTTCGAGACGTGGCACTGTTATTACTTTGGTTGGACACACGCGGGATTTACTACATAATAAGTAACTGATGGTTTCACTAGAATTAGATGTTTGCATGTATATCACTGCGCCATAAGCCTTGGAAGACGCATCTGCGAAACCATTTAGCACCACTGATTGGTTCACAGCTAGGAAGCATCTTGGTACTTCAATGGATTCCAGTTCTTTAAGACTTTCGAGGAAGGTTTCCCATAGTTTGGCGACATGAGAGGGCAGCTTCTCATTCCACTCTATTTTAAGAAGCCATAGCTCCTGCATGAATATTTTTGCTTTAGCAATCACTGGCCCTAAGAGACCGAGAGGATCATAAATGCGGGCAATTTGCGAAAGTACATCTCTTTTTGTGAAATCACTCTTTGTGTTGATATTAACTTTATACCTAAACGTATCATTGAAACTGTTCCACAACATCCCTAATGTTTTAACAGTTATTTCTTCAGAATTTCTGTCCAGGGGAAACATGTGATTATCAGTAGATTGGACCTCATTGGTACACCATTTGTGTAAAACCATCCCTCCCTTTAGGAGGAGTTCAGTTAATTGCGATTTCATTAATCTGAATTCTTCTAAATTGGATGAGCCCGATAGGCAATCATCCATATAAAAGTCCTTCAAAACAATTTTCGATGCTAACGGGAATTCCTTTTTCTCATCTAGAGCTAATTGTTGTAATACTTTGGTGGCTAAGTAGGGAGCACAAGATGTTCCATACGATACTGTTGTTAGCTGAAATACCTTAACCGGGGATGACATACTGTCTTTCCACAAAATTTTTAAATATTTGTACTGGGATGGATTTATTTCTATCATCCTAAACATTTGTTTAATATCCGCAGTAAAAGCATAAATATGCTTTCTAAATCTAATTAATATCGAAAAAAGATCATCTTGCAGAACTCCACCCTTACATAATAAATCGTTCAAAGATTTTCCGTTGGTTGACTTGGCACTAGCGTCAAAAACGACGCGTAGTTTTGTGGTTTTACTAGAGGGTCGTAAAACGCCGTGATGTGGTAAGTAATAACCATCATTAAAGTTCGTGTTTTCTTTTATTTCATGCATGTGATTTAAATCTCTATATTCTTTAATAAATTCTGTGTATAAATTTTTCATAACGGGATCTCGATCTAAACGTTGCCACAGAGAGTTTAATCTTTTCAAAGCAAGATTTTTGGAATTTCCCAAATCGGGTTCTAAAACCTGTGGTTTAAACGGCATCGTGACCACAAACCTACCATCCGGTTTTCTGAAGTGCGTTTTATCGAAGTGATCATTACAATAGTCTAATTCTTCACTGTTACAGGGTTTTAAATTTTGTACTTCTTCAATTTCCCAGAAAGACTTCAAAGTGTCATTAAGTAATGCAAGATTTTTTGTTAAGAAACAATAATTAGTATTATTATTATTTACTGTTTTGTCATAAATACACCCAGATACTAAATATCCAAAAATACTTGATTGCAAATATAAATTATTGCCTAACTTTATTTTTTCTTCATTTAAAAGAGAAAAATACAGTTCAGCACCGATAATTATCTCCACACTGCTTGGAATGTTAAATTTTTTATCCGCTAAACAAATATTTGCTGGAATTTTTAAATCTGATATGTTTATCTTTTTCGAGGGCGTGAAGTCACAAATGTTTGGAACGATTAATAACTCAATATCATAACTGGCACTATTCATTTTATTTGACAACTTTGATTTGATTCTAGATTTAATGTAAATAGGCAATTTATTTATTCCACTTACAGGAATATTTATTTTCTCCTTTTTCAAGCCTAATATTTGTGCTGCTTTAAATGTACAAAAACAATTCTGAGATGCGGAATCTAATATTGCCCTGAAAGGAATTTTGATGCCATTTACATCTGTCAAATAAATTATTGCAGTGCTAATTAAAACAGATTTATTATTATCATTTTCATATGAAAAAAATGAATGAGCAGTAGTTTCGTTTTGTGATAAATCTTCCGAAACAAAATTGCTATTTATTGTTTCATGTAATGGGAGATTGTTTATAGGATTGTTTACTGGTGTTGTATAATTATGTAATGATGAATGATGGCTTGCGCTCTTGCAAACATGACAAGTGCTTTTTGAATTACAATAATTAATGAGGTGGGCTGAACTTAAACAATTGAAGCAAAGTTTATTTTTCTTAACAAGGTTAATTCGCTCACTTAACTTCATATTTTTATATTTAACACAATGATATAAGGGGTGGTTTTCGGTTTTACAAATTACGCAACATTTACTTTGAGGTTTGCTTGTTTTTATGAATAAGGATTTTGCAGTATATTTAGAGGATACATTAGAACTTATACTATTTAAGATTTGACATCTTCGCTCAAGAAATTCTAAAAATTCATCAAAATTAGGCACCTCATTATCCTTTAATGTTAGTTCGTATTGTTTACGAGTTTCGTTATCTAGTTTATTTAGAATAATATTCAGCAAAATTGCGTTCGAGAAATTATCTCTATCATACTTTAAGATCTTTAAAGCCCTTAAATTTTTCTTCACGTTATCCAATAAAATGCGGAGATCCTTAGCGGACTCCTGTTTAATTACACAAAGATTTAAAATATTCTTTATATGACAATCTACCATAACTCTTTTATTCTCGTATCTTTGTTCTAACGCATTGAAAAGTGAAACATAATTTTCATCTGGTGTAAGCAAACTCCTCGCTTCACCAGTCAAAGCAGAACGCAAATAAAATAATTTTTCATTATCTTTTAAATTTGAATTATCATTAATAAGCTCGTTAAATGTACTTTTAAATACGGACCATTCTTCAATTCTGCCACTAAAAACCGGCAATATGACCCTAGGTAGCTTAATGCTAGACGTTTTCGCTTGGTCCTGTTCAATAGATTTTTTATTAGAATCAGTATTTTCATAATAAGCATTAATAGAGGATTTTAAGCTTACCTCTAGTTTTAGAATATCCTCGTCCAGTTGACTGAGTGCTTTTTCAATTTCTTCCAACTTTTCTTCCTCTATTATTCTATAATACTCTAGTTTAAGAGCTTCAAACTTTTCTTCTGTTTTCGACAGTAAATCCAGGTGGGCTTTCCATTCGGATAAATTAAATGTTTTTCCATCCGTTGCGTTAAATATTCTGGTGACTTGGGCCTTGATATTCCCTCGCCTTCTGTTCAATGCTTTTATCTCAGTTTCCGACATTATTCGTCTTGTTGACGAAATTCGATAAATGCAATATTTAATTCAATAGAAAAGACACTGATTCGTTCATACCTCCGGGTCGCTAGGACCAAATGTACGGAGGTGTACTAAATTAAAAAGAAAAACTAAAAAGAAAAAGCAAGTAGACTGTAAATTTAATGGAATGTTTATTTTTCTAAGAGTCGCTGCTTGTTGCAGTATTAGAGCTTGTTGCTAAGAGACTGTTTCTCTCAATCCACTGCGTCACACAACACGTGAGCAGGGTTACAGTAAATTGCCGATTGGCGTATAATCGGCGTGGGCTGTTTTTGTCGCCAAGGCGATGTTACAAGAACACAATACAGAAGCGGAACAACAACATAACAATGTAAAGTAACAATGCCTCTAGGAAACAAATAAATTTTAATAAGCAGATAGTGTTACAGTTTATGCCAAAAGAATTTTGAGACGTTGTTGTTTACCAGAGTTATAGCACTTCAAACATACTGGCATTTCATTTTTCATGAAAAATGCTATTGGCGATTCAAGCACTCGAATACGCCATCTGGTGGAGAAAAGATGTAACTTCTCCATTCAAGATAATGCCGTGTAAGCTCATTGCATTACATGCGTTTTAAATTTGTTCAGAATAATTATTCTTTTGCACAATTGCAGATTTTCTGTGACAATTGTTTTCTGTCTTATATGACGAAGTAACTATTATACGAATTTGAATATCTAAAACTATTAAACACATTTATAATAAAGAATTGTTTCAATGGGATTTTAACATTAGTTAAAGGGAAATTAAAGGGACAGTTATCCTGTATCGAAGGCTGTGAGCAGCACCTCTATAGGCCGTTTTAGTTCCCAATTCACAACCTTGAACTTTAACATTTTATATAGAAAAGAGGAATTTTTTTCAGGTCTTCAAAATTGCAGATTATTCATTAAATAGGATTTACTTCAACAACAACAACAAAAAAATATATATATCAAGCTATTTAACCCTTTAATTCCCATGATAGAACACGTTCTAGAAAATATGCAGTTCAGAAAATCTGATTTTACACCAGAAAAATTCAATGGCTAATTTCATTTTATTTAAATACGGAATGTTCTGCTATTAATCAAAGCAAATATCGCTGTTTTAATTTTCTGGTGGGTATTAAGATATATGAATTAAAATATTTTGGGCGGTCTCGGGCGTTTTTGGATCCAGAGGGTTAAAAAATACAACTATCAAAATATCACTTTTTCTTTCAAAATAATGGCTCTTAAATTATATATTGTGGATGCCAAAATTTTTCAATAAGTGTCCTAAATTATTCCAAACAACTTGTAATTTTGTTAATACATTTGTCAGATTTTTTTAAAATTTAACATATAACATTTGATAGACATCGATTACATTTTTTGAATAAAATAAAGCATTTTGTTTTATCATTTTACTTATTTCACAAGATACATATTTCATTTTTTCTTTTATAAGTTTCCTAGGAAAGCAGAGACCCTTGACAAAACGCATTTTTTACCTAAAAAAATTAAAAGAATAACTAGTTCATCAGAATAGCATTGCATAATATCATGTTTAATTCAATGCTTCCAATTTTACAGAACCTCTGAAAATTTTTTATATTCATAAAAATTTATGAAATTTATGCAATTCAAATTACAGATTTTAAGATGTTAAATATTATGCAATGTGATATTAAAAAATAAAGACTTGCTGAGCTGATCTGCATTTTTATTACTCACGGGTGGGTTTGAAAACATTAAAATTTGCATTATTTTAACACAAATTTTCCTCAAAATGGAATTAAATTTCATTTATCTCAAGAAAAGTGACACATCTCGACAAAAGTAAATTTCACAGGAGATTCAAAAGAAAATTTGCATATTTTTACTGTAAAGTGCAAATATAGCACTTATCTCTCAATGCAGGAATAAAATGTTCTTAAAAGCATAAAATCCTTAACAATGAAGATATACAATGAGGTTTGGACGATTAGGTCATTTTATCTCCTTACACAATACACCCTTCTTCTGTTGTCAGGTCGTCACAAATGGTCATATAATGCAGTAAAGTAATTTTCTGTATTAGTTAAATTAATGAAAATTTTTGCGTAATTCCTGTCAGACCTTTTATACTGAAATAAAATGCAAAATGAATTTTTGTGAGATGTATCACTTTTCTAGAACATAAGCAATACAGTACAAGCTCCCTCAAATGTTCACAACTTAAGACCAGAAATTTTACGAATTTTAGAATTTTGTGGATTTCTGGTCATTGCTTTGATTACATTTTTTAAATAGTAATTTGATTTTAATTAATAATACAATCAAAATTAAAATGAGTGCTTATAGTATAAAGAAATATATTAAAATAAGTAATAAATTAAAGTAATAAAAATTTAGATAATTTTTTAAATAAGGAAGTTAAACTTCAGGTTTAGTCAGACTTAATTACTAAAAAAGCTTGATTAGTGCATATAATAGACACTCTCAAATCAGCACAGCTTGGGATCAGAGGTTGTGCAGATTTTACTATTTTGCAGATTTCTGGTCATGCTTTAGTCACATTTTTTAAACAGTAATTTGAATGTAATAAATAATGCAATCGAAATTATAATGAATGCTTACAATATAATAAAATGTTAAAATAAGTAATAAACTAAAATAATATAAACATTTAGCTAATTTTAAAAATAATTAAAATATTAGAAGCAAAAGGCAAGTTAATATAATCAGTAATGCATGATTAAATATTCTTATAAAAATTAAATTTAGTTTTCCTAAATTATTCAATGAAACTTGCCTCATAGAGGTAAATTATAAGGTTACATCAAAATCATAAAATGAGGAAGTTTTACTTCAGGTTTAGTCAGACATAGGAATAAAAAAAAAGTTTGATTAATAGTAGTACATAAATATCAGCAATATCTTAAATTTTTTCAGAAATAAATATTCTTCCCTCATGATAAAACCTGATTTCAGTAATATTAATGAATATTACAAATTAAAATATGTATGGAACTGATATAAAGCTAAAAAAGTCAAATTTTGTCCCTTTATCTGAACTGAATATTTCATTGTTTATATCCATAAATCATGTGCAGATTTGATAGAATCTCCTGTATATACATTTTGAGAGGGTGTTGGTATTTACAGGAAAGTACTACCCAGACTTGTTTTGCTGAATGGAAATTTAGCACTTTTAAATCATTACTAGTTATAGAATCTCAATTCTTCTAAAAATATTTTGACGTTCAAGGGAATATTTTCCTCTCCAACTTCTAAATTCATCACTGAGTTTTAACTTGGGTTGTATAAAAAATTAATTCACTGGTTACTTAAAACAATGGAAACATCTTATGAGTGTATTTTGGCATCATATTCATTACTTTTAATAAGTCATGTGAACAACATTTAGCACTGTTATTTTTATGAACTCCAGTTTTGTGATGAAGAGAGAAGTAAACAAACATCATATTTGTTTACTATGTATGGAACATTTTCGTTGGTCAAAATAGAGATTCCTATACAAACAGTGGAGTGATTATGCGGCTATAACAGTAGATTTCTAACGATGTAAATTTTCTTATTGATCAATCTGCTTTCACTTACTGTGCAAAATCTATCTAGATCCGGACCTTTGTTCAGTCCAGATTTTGCACTTTGAAGAAAAACAATCTCATATCTGTGTAAGAATAATTGCCTGAAAAATGAACGTTTTTAATTGAATGATTGCTTCAAAAAGAATTTGAATTTTTAAAATTTTTATTTTAAAAAAGTTCTAATCATCAGAATTTAATGAAACCACATGAGTATCTTATACTTTCAAACAAAAAAAAAGAATTATCAAAATCGGTTCTAATTTAAAGAAGTTATGAATTAACAAGAAATACATACAGGGCAAATTCATAACCTTCTTTTTTGAAGTCTGTTAAAAATAAACTACTTCAAGCTCAATTAAATGTAAAATTAGATGCTATTTAAATGTTTTTACAACAATATGATTGGTTCTAGGATCCAGTGAGAATTTACTGTTTGAAAATCTTTCTGTATTAAATGTATTAATGAATATTTTGAAACATACAAATATAATATTTATTGGAGGTTTTTTTTTCTGTAAATCATAAAAATTGTACATGTAATCAAAAGTCTAGAAGTAAAATTTTATTAAGCACTTACTCTGCCATACATGTGCAATAACAATTGAAAACAGCTCCATCAGCTGTTTTTAAAATCTGATGCAATTTTTAAGTGTAAAAAGAAACAAGTTGGAATTTGCACGTGAACGTAGCAAATGAGGTGCGTTCGTACGATAACGAAGTTTTAAAAATATTCAGATCTTGCTGATATAGTAGAGCGTACTCCGGATACAGTATAGTAGTCGAAATCTTTACGTTTCTGTAAATATGCAGGAAGTAATTTTTATTACACCTCAGCAACGTATATCTTATTCATAAAATGTGAAATAGTTGAATATAATTAAAACACGTATCAAACCATGTTTCCCCGTATAGCATTATATAGTGGAATACTTTTGTGTGGCCCTGTAATTTAATAATAAAAATTCTTTGTATCACAGATTGTACAGAATGCATATTTTAGTATATATTTCATAGACTGATGCCAATTCTATTATGTTCGAATGAGTGTAACATCATTAAAATGCATTTGAAACTTTTCCCCCATTGACTGTAATGTAACGGAATCCTTTTGATTGTCCCTGTAATTGATCTATGCATCCGATTTTCATAACATTTGAAATGACTCGAAAAAATTACGCAATAATTATAGGTTTTAAATTTCAAACGATTAAAATGCATTTGAAACTTTTTTCCCCATTGACCGTAATGTAACGGAATCCTTTTGATTGTCCCTGTAATTGATCTATCTATCCGATTTTCGTAAAATTTGAAATGACTCAACAAAATTATGTAATAATTATGTATTTTAAATTTCAAACGATTCGGTTGGGTAGTTTTTGCGTTATTATATGCGGACAGACGGACGGACTGAGCGACAACAGTAGGTGCTACGTATTTACATAATTACGAACGCACCTAAAAACTAAAGAAAAAGATTTATAATATAATAAAAATAAATAAATAAATAAATGTCATGTTACATTAACAAACTGACTTCTCTGAACAGATAAGTAACAGCTGTAATTTTTAATCGTCTTATTTTTATTAGCCATTTTTAAATAATTTAGATTCATCGAGCGACTGCCAAAGGGCTTTGATCGCCAAAAAAAAAAAAATAGCGATAAACCTTTATTTATGGCACCCATGCTGTCAAAACGCTTAAAATTTAGAAGAAAAACAACCTAATAAACTTGACTCAAATTTTCAAAATTTTAAAGTTTTGAAAAAAAAAAATGATGCAAAATGTTTTTAAAATTTATCAGAAGAAAACAGAAAAGAAACGAACAATCTTTCATTTCATTTTACATTTATTTGCCTTGAGGTAGGCACCTGCCCTCCAATGGACTCTATTCTGGTGACGTCAAAATCACGTGTTTTGGGGAAACATTCCCCACATCATAGCCATTAATTATGCAACGACTCGTTCCCCATCTCGTGGTTGTATACCGTAGAATAGTAACGGAACATATTTTTGTGAAGTGAGGTCACGTGTTTTGGGGAAACATTGCCGAAATCACAGCCTCGAACTCAAACGGAGAATAGAGTCCATTGATCACAGGGACAGCAGGGACAACACAGAGACCCATGCCGCTAGCTGGACTCGAACCAGGGTCCAGCGGTCTGGGAGGAGCTGACGCTACCAACCAAGCCGCTGGGTCGGCAAGTGGTTTTGTCGAGGGTTTTGTTTATGTTTACATTGGGAATTCGGAGGATGCTAATCGAAGCTGTTGTTTGTGGTGGGAAATTACACCTTTAAATAATGGTATCCTTTTATTAAAATCGTTATTTATAAATTAATTTAAACATTTTAAGACATTTAAATTCATTTAAGTTTTGACCTGTCATGTAACATAAAAAAAGTGTCTCGTAAAAGTCGTGAATCAATTGTGCAAAAAATTCAAGAAAGGAATCTAGGAAATTCAAGAAAATACATTTTAATCTCTTTAATTTTACATACTTTGGTATTTCGTTTTTGGCTATATTCTGGAGTTGACCTTGTTTATATTTCTTCATAATTCCGGAATTTTTTCGATAATGAATGTATATTGTTTTTCTTGCAATTGAAATTGATATGTTTAATGTTCATTCTAAGCCATTTTTGAAGGTAGCAGCACTCTGCCCTTTTTCAAATTTACAAAATGCACCCTGCCCTTTTTAAAAGTAGTAAAATGCACCACTGGTTTTACCCAGAGATTTTTAAAAAATAATTTTTTTATTCCATAGTATTTAAAATTTGTGCGCCCAAAAATGATAGATTTTTTTTCATTTCTGTAAGAAAAAGAACATCAAACTATTCAATCATGTTTTAATTTAATTATATTTTTAATGTTTATATCATAAAATCATTCGAAATGAATGTTACTTGATTTATCATATTTTAAAATTATGTATTTTCTCACTTTTTTCCCCTTCTAAAGGCAATAATAAATTTTTTTCTTGCAAAAGTGCCCTTTTCTGCTGCAGTAGTGCTTTTTATAGTGAATAACACCATGCCCTTTTTATTTCTAAAGTGAACACTAATATGTTTACTGTTTAAATATTGATTGTGACAAAATTTTCTTTAGATATCCTAAAATTTCCTTATGTTTGTACTAGCAGTTAAAAAAATTGTGATGACCAACGCGGCAAATGCTAGCATATATGCTATCATTTGCCTTCATACTTATTTCTCATGGAGCACATTGGATGTGAAATATCTCAGTATTTTGTCAAAAATCATGAGGCACATTATAGAATATGTGGTAGAATTTTAGAATAAAGTTGAGAAGAGCTTCTGCCGAGTTTTCTTACTTGCGCAATATGCTAAAATATAGCATCCTATCAATGAGATTTCTACCCTGGATTCACTTATGCTACAACAGGTAGTTAATTAATTAGACAGTTACAAGCCTGACACATTTTTCCAGTTAAACATGATCATATTCTGATTTGAAACTTTGTTGATAAACAATATCTGCATGCAAAAATACACCACCACATTAGAGATACATTTTTCAAACTGAGAATTCCATGTAAAAGAAGCATTTACACATTATAAATAGCATAGAGTAGATGTGTCAGTAATGACAGTAATGGACCTTCTTAAGGAATTTCCTTAAAAAATAATGGTACTTACGTATTAATGCCACTGCAGTAGAAGTTACGCTAATGTGTCAATAAGGAGCAATCTTCTTGTTCGTACTTTTTAGTGCTTTTTTTGCTTATTTCAACATGATTTTCTAGTGCTTTAGATCTTTTTTAGTGCCTTAAAGCATTTTGTGCTTTTTATGCTTATTTTTTAAGCCATTTCTTTGTGTGCGGGCAAACAATAAGATTGCTCTTTATTGGTGTGTGCATTAGCACAACTTCTGCTGCGGTGGCATTAATATGTAAGTACCAAAATAATTTTTTATTAAAAGGTATTATTATTATTTCCAGTTTTTTTTCATATTATATTAATCTTTCAACAATATTTAACTAATCTCATAATCACAATTCCCAATAGAAATAAAAATTTTATTTTAAATAATAGAAATATGCCAAAAGCCCAGTAATGGACCCCCTATGTTGCATTAATGGGCCAATCCCAAAAAGATAAGAGATGAATGCTTTTTCCATTATATTTAGGTCCTTAACTTAATAAAAACATACTTATGCAACAAAACTTTAAAACTTAATGTTAGAAATTCACTGAATGAATTAAAAAAATGAGATTTAAATAAAAAAATATATTAGCAATATGGAACTAATTAAAAGTGGCTATTTATAAAGAAATTGCATTTATTAAATTCTAGTAAGTAAAATTTAAGGATTAAATTTGATTATTTAGCTTTTCAGTTAAATCAAAACGGTTTATGTGGAAAAAAATTATCAAAATATTTTGTAATTAAAAGTGGCTATTTGTAAAGAAAATACCTTTATGAAATTCTAGCAAATAAAATTTAATGATTAAATTTGATTATTTAGCTTTTCAATTAAGTCAAAATATTTTATGCAATACCGAAATTACACTTTTAGTATTGGTCACTTAGGGGGTCCATTACTGGAAAATCATGAATTAAGCATTCCAGTAATGGACCACCCCTCTTAAATCCTTTAAAATTTTGTAAATGGCCATATTATATTCAATGTTTTATATTGCTATCAAAACAAAAACGTTCAATTTTTACAAAAAATAAAAAAAGATATTAACTAAATAAGTAAAATCAGCTCTTAGCATGTTCCTTAAGATTTTCAATGAAAAACAGTGAAATTGTGAAACTTTATTTTCTGCTTCCTAATTGCTTAGATGAAAAATGTAAAAAAATAATGCAGCTTATAAAGCATGCAAGGGAGAGTTAAGAAAATAATAATAAAAGCTTAACTATTATTTATTATTTTTTTATAAACCAAAATTGCAAGGCGACCCATTACTGGAAGTTAGTCCATTACTGGCACATCTACCCTATATAAAAAATAGTAATTTAAAAACATGAGCCCATATGTTTGATAAATTTATATTGATTTTGAATTTTTTTCTGTGAAGATGTATTTATACTAGATGTCATCACATCTTTTGATTTTATTAACTCAACAAAAAAATTAAAATTACTCTAATCTTCAAATTAGAAAAAGTCAACTGCATCTGTTCTCAAGCCTCAAACAATCTCAGAGTAATTCGAAAAATAATAGAACCATTTTCAGAAAAGAATAGAAATATCTGCATGCTGTATTTCTCAAAAATAAATAAATAAAAACTTAACAATTAGAACTAACTCATTAAATCATTTAAGCTGCCATACTACCATTTTCATTGCTGCAAGTAAGCTTCAAGAAAACACATTTAATCGTCCATGAAATTTCACCAACACATGGTTAGACTCAAGGCTGTAACTAGAAATTAATAATGGGGGGGGGGGGGGGACTCAGAAAAATGTAGGAGGGCTCATATTCTTACTCTCTTGGATGAAGAAAGATAAATTATATTAATACCGTAGTGCATATTCACACACATTGTAGGTTCTATGTTCAGGGATGCCGCGGACGCGCTATAGCGCGTAAAATACGCAAAAAATCGACGACGGGACCCCAAAAAATAGAGCTTATGCGTCCCGCGAGACGCGTGATTTTCGTAAAAAATTCGCATAAAATGCAAATTTCGCTAAAAAATCGCGAAAAAACGAATAATTTCCTGCAAATTCCGTCAAAATTTTTGCGAGAAAAAGGCTAATTTTGTTACAAAATCCCGAAAAAGGTCAGATTTTCTCAAAAAAATGCGATAAAACGACATATTTCGTCCAAAAATCATGATAAAACGGCAAATTTTGTCAAAAGATTCGCAAAAAACGGCAATTTTCATGAAAAAATCGTGATAAAATAGCACATTTCGTCTAAAGATTGGAAAAAAGTGGAACATTTCGTCAAAAGATCGTGAAAAAAGGCACATTTTATCATAAAATCGCAAAAAAGACAAATTTCGTTAAAAAAATCGCGAAATAACGAATAATTTCCGGCGAATTTCGTCAAAAGATTCGCAAAAATGGCTAATTTTATTACAAAATCTCGAATTTTTGAATAAAAAACAGATTTCCTAAAAAAAATCGCAAAAAATGACAAATTTCATCTAAAAGTCGTGATAAAATGACAACTTTGTCAAAAAATTCGCGAAAACAGCAATTTTCATCAAAAAATCGTGATAAAATAGCACATTTCTTCAAAAGATCGTGAAAAACCGGCTCATTTCGTTAAAAGATCGCGAAAAAACTTGTAATTTCGTTAAAAGATCGCGAAAAAAACCCGGCAAATTTCGTCAAAAAACCGCGAAAAAACGGTAAATTTCTTGAAAAAAAAAAAGCTTTAAAATGCAACTTTCATCAAAGGGGTACGAAAAAAAAGTTAATGACAGGATGGAATTTTTCTGTTCCAAAAACTAACTTCCCTGCTTCCAAATAGTTTTTTTTTAATTATATTTTTTGCTCTAAAAACAGATTTTCCTGCTTCACAGTCTGTTTTTGATTGTTCTGATTATTTTGAAAAGTATTCTTTTTTTTTAGAAAAAATGTCTTTTTCAATAAATCAGTTTTACTCCTTTTTAAAAAAAAATGTGAACAATAGTGATACTTATCTTCTACACTCAAATAAGCATTATTTTATAATTTGTATCTTGCACATTTATTATTTAAAAAAGTAAAAGTAAATATCTCTTAATAGTTTAAAAAATAATATTGGCTTTAATTATATATACATTAATTAAAACAATAAATATTGCATTTAACTTTTCTTTTGCAAATGAACAAGTTCAATTTTTGCGTATAAAAATGACTTATTAGTGGGGACCCGCTTTTTTGAAAAAGGGACCCAGAATTTTAGAAGTCCTGAGTCCCTGGGACCCAGGATTTTTCAAGTTCAGCGGCATCACTGATGTTTCTTACTAAACTGTTGTAATAACTTCATTTTATGCTAAGAAAAGATTATGATGATGAAAAATTCAAGTGTGTAACTAGTGCAACATCAATGCTTAAACATCATGTGCTTAAACATAATGTTAGCTTCATATGTGCAAATGGGATAGTGTTGAAACATTTTTTAGTTACAATTTAGAATTTCTGCAAAATTGTGAAAAAGCCTCAAAACGCAATTACATTTTTCAACAGAATTTCATTTATATTTATGGAACATAAGTTCATTTAGTGACCCTGAAATCTTTCCCAGGGAAGGCTCAAAATGTTTTAGGGGGTGGGGCAGAGCTGAGCTGCCCCTAGCACCTCCTTAACTTCGGCCCTGTACCTTATGCTTTTATTAATCCAAATATATTTAGTGATATTTTCACATGCACTACATCCTACATAAAACCACACACTGTATACTAAATTCTTTTAAGTAGTTTTTTGTATTGATAATTGGCAACAAGTTGTTTTTAGTGTACTCCCTCAAATCTACTCAGCTTGGGAAAAGAGATTGTGTAGATTTTAGAGTTTTATGGATTTCTTTGCATTTTTTTTTTGTTTAAATTTTTTAAACCATAACTTTAATGCAATGATGCAATCAAAAACATATTGAATGCTTGTAATGTAATAAAATAGTAAGCTAATAAACTAAAATAGATAAAAATTAATATAATTTTAAAAATGATTAGATTATGAAAAGTTAAGTTCAAGTAAAAATAATAAAGTATAATTAAAATAATGCATAATAAAACTTAGATACATTTTTCTTGACTTATTTAATGAAACTTTCCTCTTAAGTGTACCCTATTAATTCAAATGAAAATTATAAATTAAGAAAGTTTTATTTCGGGTTTAGCTCATCTTAATAATCAAATTAGATTAAGACTTTCTCAAATCCGCACAGTTTGGGATTGGGGTTATGCGAATTTTAGAATTTTGCAGATTTCTGGTCACTGTTTTGTTTACATTTTTTAAACAGTAATTTGAATGTAATTAATAATGCAATCTAAACTATAATGAATGCTTACAATACAATAAAACATTCAAATATGTAATAAACTAACGTAATAAAAATTTAGATAATTTTTCAAATGATTAAAATAGTAAAAGCAAAGATCAAGTTATTAATCAATAATGTGTAATTGAATATTCATTAAAAAGACGAAATGTATTTTTCCTAAATTATTTAATTAAACTTGCCTCATAAAGGTACTTTATTAATTCACATCAAAATCATAAAATAAGGAAGTTTTTTCTCAGGTTTAGCCAGAATTAAAACATAAATAGATATACTTAGTGAAAAAATTTTGATTACCAATGATATCAGCAATACATTTATTCTTCCTTCAGAAAAAAACATGATTGCAGTAAACGTAACAAAAATTACAAATAAAGTACGTATGGGATTGATATAAAACAAAAAAAGTCAAATTTTGTCCCTATATTTGAATTGAATATTTCATTGTTTACATCCATAAATTAAATGCAGATTTTAGAGAGTTGTGGATTTTACGGTTGCAGATTTGAGGGAGTCTACTGTATTTCATTATTATGTACAGAGCATTGTTGCATTTAAGTTGCCGTTAAAAAAAAAGCACTGATTAAAAATTTGAACATTTTGTCTTAAGCTGCATGTGGATTTGAAGTAGTTTACTGTATAAATGTTTACTCATTTCATTTTAAATACATATATTGCTTGCATTTGAAAGACATATCACTTATATATTTCATTTAAAATCTATAATAAAGAAAGACGTTTGTGTATGTGTATGTCTGTCGATTGCGTCCTGATGTGACTGCTGCATGTACAGTAACAAAATTTCGAATGAGATATCTCTATATATCAATCATTTGCTGCAACAAAGTCATGATTTTTGAGTTAATACCACAGGTACAATTCTAATAACGTGGACTATTAACTAGCAAATTGTCATTTTATAACTTTCAAGATTTCCTTATGAAACTGAATTTAGCAGCAAAAATTTCATTAAAGAATGGTTTTAAAGTTAAGGGAGGCTACATAGTTTACATTTTGAGCATTAATTCACCTCCTCATGTCAAATAATCAAATTGGATTAAGACTCTCTCAAATCCGCACAGTTTGGGATCGGGGGTTATGCGAATTTTAGAATTTTGCAGATTTCTGGTCATTGTTTTGTTTACATTTTTTAAACAGTAATTTGAATGTAATTAATAATGCAATCTAAACTATAATGAATGCTTACAATACAATAAAACATTAAAATACGTAATAAACTAACGTACTTAGCCTTTTAACTTACGTAACCAGACTTGACTAAATCATGCCATTTTTCTTTTAGCATTAGAGTTTTCAAAAATTAATTGAATGTTTAAAACTTCATTTAATGCCTTTTTTGAAAAATTGTGATTTTTGAGTTATGACATTGGGCAGAAAATGAGCGATATGTTGTTTTGCTCTCCAAAATTAAATTTTGGATTTAAAAAAAGTATTTATGCAATTTTTTTTGGCATTTTTCTATGTTAATAAAAGTAGTCTGGTTTTAATTTTTTAGCTGAATATAATAGACTCAATTGTGACTTTTGTCATTATTGACCCTTGATTCTGGGCGACCATGTGGCTCATTTATGAGTTACCTGTACTGATGATATTGTCTGCTATGTAGTAGCCAAGTACATTATTACTGCTTCACAAAGTCTGCAATTTAGTTCCACATGAAAATGTGTGCTTTATACTGGTATGATTTTCAGACTATTCCATTTTCAACAAAATTAAAATTAAAAAAAGTTTTAATAGCTTTAAATGATTTTTAATAGTTTTAAAGCTTACAATGATTTTTCAAAACTGGTAAGACATGTAACTTAAAATGGGGGGGGGGGGCAGCAAAATATTTAGCAAATGTCAAAGGATAAGTTGTGAATGCTGGTAATATTATTAACTACAAATTTCATTCTTGAGGAACTAATAAAATATTTACGTTTTATTAAAAAATTCAATAACTAAAAAAAGTCTGTTTGTTTATGGCTTAATTTAAAAATCTACACTTAAATTATAAAAGTACTCTTCACATTATTTTGTTCAAATAATTTGAATGAATCAAATTTTATATCTGTTATGTAACTACTTTAGTACAAAGGCACCCAATTCTTCTGTGACTTTTTAAACTTAAAATTCATTGATTTTCTTACGTACAATCATTTAACACTTTAGAATCATAGCATTCTTTCATTGGTTTATTTGGCATTATAATTTGACAATATTTTTTTGGAAGAGAAGTGGTATACAGTTAATAAAAAGAAATACAAAAAAATTATTTGAATTCAGTTTTCTAAAGATATTTTAATTTCCTGTGAGTTGCTCCCCCCCCCCCCAGATGTTTTTTTATTAGTTATAAAATACAATATATTAAAATATTTTTATTCATTACAGATGCTTAAAAGCCATAAAGATAGTTATACAGAGAAGGTCAATTTTATATATCCATGATATCATTTAAAGTTGACAAAAGTATTTAAAGTGTGAAATATGGAACAAATCTTTTCCGTAGAAGAGTGGCTGGAAAGGAGAAACTTACAGCGAGAAAAATTGTTTGTTTGTGAAGTATGCAACAAGAATTTCCCTAAAAAGTATAGGTTAAATAGGCATCTGTTAATTCACAAAGAGAAACCTTTTGGTTGTGAGATATGTAGCAATAAATATTCTACTAAGAGTAATCTGATGCGTCATCTGTCAATTCACACTGGTGAGAAACGGTTTGTGTGTGAGATATGTAACAAGAAATTTGGTTACAAGAATAATTTAAAGAGTCACCTCTTAATTCATTCAGGTGAGAAAAATTTTGTTTGTGATATATGTAACAAAAAGTTCTTGCATAAAAGGCATTTAGACAGGCATTTGTTGTATCACACAGGTGAGAAATCTTTTGCATGTGAGATATGCAACAAGAAATTCTCTGTAAAGAGTGTATTAAAGACCCATTTGTTAATACATACTGGTGAAAAGCCTTTTTCATGTGAGATATGCAACGAAAAATTCCCTCGAAAGAATATGTTAAACAGGCATCTGTCAATTCACACTGGTGAGAGAGAGTGTGTGAGATGTGATATAAGAAATAAGAGAGAAATCTTTTGTGTGGGAGACATAAGACCATGAATTTTCTCAAAATCATAATCTAGGTGTAAATTTGGTGGAAAGTCAAGAAGCTGCAGATGGCGAATAACCCTGGACATTTCAATTTCTAGGAAATTCAAAGTGCTATGTAAATAAAAAAATATTGTAAATTAACGTTCTCTAGAATCAAAACAAATACAGTTTAATTGTGATATGGGTCCCGAGTAACTTAGTCATGAGTGAGTGTTTTATTTTCATCAATAAATTTCCGTTGCTCCTGTCAAATTTTATTGCAGGTTATCAAGTTCTCAATAAGTAAGTGTGCATTCTCATCCATTGTTCAATGTTTGGAAATTTTATTTATTTAAAGGTGCTAATAATGTTTGTAACAATTGTTGAACAATTTAGGTAGGGATGCCATTGATTAATTCAGGAAGGCTTATCCCCCTTTTCTTTTAATGCTAAAAAATAAAACCAAACTATTTTTAGTATATTTCATTAAATAATTCAACATTATTAGCAATGTTTTATTAAAATCATTAAAGAAGTTCATAATTTTATTTTAAGTATAAAATAAAGACAGCAATTTCATTTATTTGTTTTTTATTTGCAATTTACCTAAGTGCCCAGAACTACCTGATCTTCTTTTATGCTATTTTTTTAATGAATTACTTTTGGTATTTTTTCTTTTATCTGGATTTTGGCATAGGTTAAAGTTGGGCAAATGAAATTTCTTTCCAAAATTATAAAAGATGAAATAGTGATCAATGAAAAATTTCAAATATTATACTTGTTGTTTATGTATCAATACATCGTATGTTTTATAGTATATTGCTTTATGTTCTATTTACAGCCATGTTCTAGTCAAAACCTGACATTGGTTGGTTTGTGAATTAACCAACTTCTTTATAAGTTGATTAGCCAGTTCACAAAAGATCTCAATGCTGTGGCCAGTTTGTGAAATAGTTAGGATATGTATTACTAACTATATTATTACTATATGTATTACTATGTACTACTGTATTAATAAATATGTTACTGCTGGATATATTTTTTTAATTAAATTGCTACTTTTCTATCGATATTTTAAATTAAAATAGAATGTTAATAAAAATAATTTTGTAATGAAACTTTTTAAATTTAATATCAAATCTATGCATCTATCCAAATGTATGTTTTAGGTATGCTCATTAGTTCTCCTTGGGCCATGCAATAATACAGAATGTAAGAATATAGAAATAGTATGCTGTAGTAGTAATTAAAGGAGGTGTTATATATTGGTATCAAATATATTAATATATTTTTTAATGATACTGTTTATTGTTTCCTTATCTCCACTGCTGAAGTTCTAAAGTATAGATTGAATTCATAATTTTTTTTTTAAATCTCAGCTTAGAATGTTTTTCAGATAACAACACAATATGCTCCCTCCTTCTAGTCAGCACAGGTCAGTTCCAGGATACCAAAATATACCTGGACAAAATCATTATATGTGGGTGGTTAAACAATTATTGTCCCTAGTGTATGTAAAATATTTGTACTGCGATGGTTGATGTGGAATATAATTGACCTAATGTCTATTGATCTAATATCTATAGCATAGCACCTAATGTCTATGATTCCTATATACTCAATTTCAGAACCTTAACTGCTATACAGTTGGGTCTCTCAAATCCGCAACCCTAAAATCCACAAATCTAAAATCCCCACATAATTTATAGATGTACACTCTTAAAAATTTGAAACTTTTGCTGCCCGCTTTTATAGAATATCTCTCTTTTGACCCATGAGAATGCTCCATAATACGGTGAAGTAACCGTTTTCTATAAAAGCAGTGTAGTGAGGATGCAGCAAAAGTTTCAATTTTTTAATAGTATAAACAATGAAACATTCAGTTCAGATACAGTGACAAAATTTGAATTTTTTAGTTTTATATCAATTACATATCTAGTTTAATTTGTAATTTTTCTTAATATTATTGAATTCATGTTTTTTCATGAAGGAAAAATAAATTTATTTCTGAAAAAATTCAAGATATTGCTGATATTATTGGTAATTATAATTTTACCAAATACAGTTGAGTCTCTATATAACAAAATCCATTGTTCCAGTAAAAAATTCGCTATATAGAGAAATTCGTTGTATGGAGAATGACGTTAAAATTCTTACTCAGTGTATAAATTTTGAACACATATTATTTTTGATGTGTTTAATTAAAAATATGAAATATTTAACTTAAATATTAATGTAATATTCTATTTCTTAATTATTTAAATTGTTTTAAAAAAGAGAGCAGACATTTATTTGAAAGTTTAATGAAATTTAAATAAGGATACTCTGCTTGCATTAATTTTAGACAAAGAAATCTGTAATTTTTTGTTGTTTTGATTTCAAAATTGTTACACTCTTGAAAAAAACATTCAAATTTTAGCAAAAAATAAAGAATTGTATAGGGAACATTTTTCCACGTTTGAAGGCCTCTCCTAATAAAATCAAAAGAACTCATCATTTTCATTTCACTGTGTGATGGTTTTTTCTCTTGTTGTAGATTTTCATACTTATGCTTATTGTCGCATTCACCATCATTGTCCACTATGTTTAAAAATTAACAGAATGTTAGCTTTGTTTAAAATATCACTATCATAGGATACTGTGCAATAGTGAAATTGTCATCCACTTTTTAAAAATCAGAGAGAGCAAAATTGTCTTTGACACCTCTGCGTTCCTTAATTAATTCCTATTTCTCTTTTAAGTCTGCTCAAGTCACGTCTTTTTCGTCCTCAGAATCCACATTATCCTCTAATCAGGGTTCTCGCTGCCACTCGCCATTGCGCCAAATCACGACAAAATCCTCCATTTGGTGAGTAAAAGAACAATCAGACTCGCCAAATTTCGAGGGCTCAATTTTTGCTCATATTCTTTCTATGTGTATGCGTGCAATACAATGGAGATTCTTATCCACTTTGATGAATGACTGGATGTCGCTTTAGATGTTCAATTGCATCATGCCATTAGCATTGTTCTGTTTATAAGAGATACTAACTCAACAACAATTCTGTTTAGCAACAGTCAAAGACAGAAATGATTAAGCGATAGATAATTATCTATTGTCAATTAATTACTATCTGTGTACTGACTTCGTACCGATAAATGCACAAACAAAATTACTCGCATCAAGTGCCAAACAGAAAAACGTTTTGCAGTAATGCGGTGCTGAAATTATACATTTACCATGCTATTTATTAGTTATATGGAAAGTAATCATTGGGTGGCCATTTTTTTTTTCTATCGAGTCGAAATCTCATAGAAAAATTTAGCGTATGTTTTCCCAACGTTAAATCAGCAATATTTGTTTTCAATTTTTATTTAGTCTGCTGAAAAAAATGTTTGAAACTTTTATGCATTTAGGACTAGGAGACATTTAGAATGTCTCTTTTGTAATAGTTTCTGCAGCAGATAGTCGACTTTTTATTTTATAAGCAATTATAAAACATTGCGTTATTTTAGAACATTTGGAAAACAGGCATACAATAAGAGGTTAAAGATACATTTTTCAGTGTTTCACACCAAATCTATTTTGCTAACATTTCTTTTCATTTGGCGACTGTTTTTTATTTCTTATTCGCCAAATTGCTAATCTTGCTCAAAATCTAGTGAGAACCCTGCCTCTAATATAGAAAATCCAACCTTTATGAAGCAATCGTAAATTTTTTTTTTTCTTCAGTTACCCACATTGATTCTGCACTTATATGTGTAACATTATCCAGTTGACACTATTTTGAGAAAGATGTTGAAAGGTGTATGGGAGAGGGGGGGATGAATTCGTTGGATTTAAAGAACAAGGAGATTCAAGGACAGAAAAAATATAATAAACTCAGCATTGAATGATAAATCAGGAATAAGTGATGGAAAACTGATTCCACGATTTCGAAGATTTTTTTAAATTGAATAAAGAACATTTTACGAAAATATTCGTTATATGGAGATAGATATTTCGCTATATAAAGACTGTTTTTAATGTAATCATGGGAAAAGGGGATCGTTCCTACTAAAAATTTGTTATATAGAGAAATTCAATATATGGAGTTTCGTTATAGGGAGACTCGACTGTATATTTATGTATTAAGCTTTTTTGGTTATTAAGTCTGACTAAACCTGAAATAAAGCTTTGTTATTTTATGATTGTGATTTGAATTAGTAATGTACCTTTATGAGGAAAGTTTCGTTGAATAATTTCCAAATATATATTTCACCTTTATAATGACTATTTAATCGTACATAATTGATTATTAACTTGATCTTTGCTTTTAATATTTTAATTATTTTAAAAATTATCTAAATTTTTATTTTTTTAGTTTATTACTTATTGTAATTGTTCATATTGTAAGCGTTCATTAGAATTTTGATTGTATTATTAATTACATTCAAATGTCTGTTTAAAAAAATGTAAACAAAGCAATGATCAGAAATCTACAGAATTCTAAAATCTGTATAACCTCTGGTCCGAAATTCTATGAATTTGAGAAAGGAATGAAAAAGGGTGGGGATGAAAGGCTGATTTGGAGCTTATAAGGCCAGATTTATGTCAGCGGGAGAGACATAGCTATTGTCATTTGGACCCAAAGCTGGGTTTTTGCCAGCAGAAAATGGCAACAACTGGCATAAACTCATTTTATGACATATTCTCAGACTTTTTTAGAAGTATTACATTGCTTATATACATTTTATTCAGGATAAATAGCAAATAAAATATTGTGAATAGTTTTAATTAAATAAATAAAAAAATTGGCATTTGAATTTGATAATTTTAAATTTTTCATGAAGAATCAACCATGTTATTTGCAGTTAACTGAAAATCATGAAAATAATATTAAGGACATGGCAATTGTTGCTTGTAAATAAATATCATGATTTATAAAGAAGTTAAATACTTGTTGCAAATGTTAAAATCTATTGCTGTTGCTTTAGATAAAAGTAAAAAATATGACTGTTCTATTGCAACTGCTGATAAAATTTGCTTGACTTCATTTAATGATGAAATATCACGGAAACTCACAAATGAAAGATTCAAATTTTATTTAATGCAGTGCTAGATTTTCTGCTAGCTTATTTATTTCAACCTAAGTATATGGGATCAAAATTAACATTTGGGCATAAAGAAAGGACAAGAAAATTTCCTTTTGATATTAATCTAAATTTTGTGCCATATATAATAACAATAACCCCTTATAACAAAATCGATTCCTTTCCCAGAAGCATATTTCCCCAAGGAAGCCCTAGAAAATGCTTTGCCTTCTGTGGATGGTTGCTTTTAAAAACAAATACCAGCGAAAATGAAAAATTTTCAAATTTTACATCCTGCCAGCCTCATTACCAGCAAGTAATGCTGGTCTTGAAATAATATTTTCTAACTTTTCTTTATTTATGGAAGATATTTCATTTAAAAAATGCTTGTTATTTTTGTGCTATAATTATTTACTTGTGTATTTTTACAAGAGGAATTCCTCTTTGTATGTAGTAGTAGATAATTTTTGTAGTTTTTGCAGTGTATTATTTACTTAAAAATTCTCTAAAAAATGATGTTAAAATCTTAGAATTTTTTGAAAATTTCTCTTAACTTTTAAATAGAAATTCAACTGTAAAACCAATAATATCTAACTTGTACAGCATTTTACCGTTATGAAAATTTCAGTTTTTCAAATGATAGAAAATGATTATATAAACAAAGTATATCTATATGATCATTTAGAAACTTTTTGCTACTTTGAATAACATTCATAATCTTTATTTTAATTTTTTAACTAAATTCTTTATATATTAAATACATGTGTGAATTATGCAGGTTAAAGTTCTTATTAGTATCATTTCTTAGTTTCTGCCAGTTTTTACTGCTTACTGGCAAAAAATAGTGTCTGCCATGCCGGTTTTAACTGGTTATAACCACTGGTTTAAACCACCTAGGCAGAAACTTGCCAGCCCTGTTTGGACCTGGGATCATAATGATATATATATAGTCATGTCTCATTCCCTGCCATAAATCTGGATCCAAAAGCTCCAAACCAGCTTTTCTCTCTCACCCTCCCCCCTTTAAAAAATCCATCCAAAAATGGTCTTTTAAAACTCCTTCCCCCCTCTGAAAATGTGGTAATATAGTAGGTGCAGTTCTGAAATTGAGTCTATGGGCATCTAACAGATTAGGCTTTGATATTCCTCATCAACAATCACTGTACAAGCATTTTACATACACTAGGGTTAATAACTGTTGAGCCACCCACATGTAATGATTTTGTACACGTACAGGTATATTTTGGCACCTTGATCCATCCCTGTATTATTTATTTCCAAACTTTTTTAATTAAATGCTAGCAATTTTTGCATTAAAAAAATCAGAATTATGGAGATAAGAATCAAATAATGTTTGAAATTTAGTCTTTTAGAAAGTAGCAACATATCTAAAACACATATTCTTTTTAAGTGTAAAATTTATTGTTTACATTTCAGAATTTGTGCATTATAAAGATCTCCTATTGTATATTCATATTTTTTTAATAAAGATATTAAAAAAAGATAAATTATTAATGCAGTATTAAGTGTTTCTTTATCTCCTCTGGTGTATGTTCTGATCATTCATAAATTGTAACTTTATATTTACTTCAATCTCAGTACAGAATCTTTTTTCTAATATTATTTCAAAAAAGATAAAATATGTAAAATGTTATCTGAAGTCCAGAAAATGTTCTTTCAGTAAAAATATTTATCCAAAATTTATAAAAATACCCTACATTAAAAAGGTCTTATCAAAGCAAAATAATAATTATTATAAAAACTAATGCAAATTTCAAAAATATTTCTATACACATGTGATTAGTTACAATATTAATAGTTTATTGAAAATTTTCTACATTTCTTGTTTAAATATTTTTTTAATATGCTTTACAAATTTTTTTAATAGCATTTTCCTATTAAGTTTAGATTTTTCACTAAATCAGCATCCCATGCACAGGGCCGTAACTAAGGGGGTATTAAGGGTGATTCAGCCCTCCCTGAAATATTTTGAACCTCCCCTGGAAAAGATTCCAAGGTCACTAAATGAATTTCTGTTCCGAAAATCTAAATGAAATTCTGTTCAAAAATCTAAGTTAGTTTTGAGGTCCTTCCAGAATTTTTGCAGAAAGACTAAATTGTAGCTAAAATAAATGTTTCAACACTTGCTCATCCTATCTGCACATGTGAAACTAGCATGATATTTAATATTTCATTAGTTATACACTCAAATTTTTCATCATCATATTCTTTTCTTAGCATCAAAAGAAGTTATTACAGGTGTTTAATAAGAAAACTAGTACCTACAGTGTGAATATGCATTAATTTATCTTTCTGCATCAGGGAGTGAAAAAAAATATACCCCCCCCCTATATTTTCTTAAGCCCTTGCTTTTCCCCTATTATTCACTCCTAGCTACAGCTCTGATCATAATCCAAAGAAAATTTTGTAGTTCTGTCTGATAAAAAAAAAAAAAAAAAAAAAAAAAAAATCTGTATCCATAAAGAAAATACAGTGTTCACAGCTAGAGTTGATAAAGTTACTTTTTTATTGAGGCAAATCAGTACAACTACAGTAGACTTCCTCAAATCTGCAATCCTAAAATCCACACATCACCACAGATCTAAAGAATGAAACTTTCAATTCAGATGCAGGCACAAAATTACTGAATTTTTTAGTTTTATGTCATTTCATATGTATTTTAATATGTAATTCTCGATAGTATAATTGGACTTCTGAAAAAAGTAATGATATTTCTTATATATCTAGTAGTCTTTTTACCAAATATATTTATGTATTAATCAAGCTTTTGTGGTTATTAATCCTGGCTAAATCTGAAATAAAACTTCTTTACTTATGATTTTGATGTGAATTAGTAGGATAACTTTATGAGGAAAATTTGAATAATTCTAGGAAAATGTGGTGCAAGTTTATTATGCATATTTAAAATATATTATTCATTATTTACCTGACCTTTATTTTTAATAACTTAATCATTTTAAAAATTATCTTATTTTTTACATAAAATTATCTTATTTTCTATGTAAAATTATCTTACTTTTTATTATTTTAGTTTATTACTTTACTCAGTTATTTTAATATTTATTATATTGCAAGCATTCTTTGTTATTTTGATTGCATTATTGCATTCAATTTATGACTTAAATATATGTAAAACAAAGCAATGACCAGAAATTTGCAAAATTCTAAAATCCACACAACCTTTGGTCCCAAGCTGTACGGATCTGAGGGAGTCTACTGTACTTTATTAAAAATGTGGTTAACTAAAACAACTTGTTCTCAAAAGTAGTGACTACAAAATATTTTTCAAAGGGTATACTTTGCTACTTCCAAATTTTGTCTATGGATTGAATATTGCACAAAACTGAAGACATGGATTCAGTGATCTTTCATTATCACATCTGTAGGGATAGAAATAAGATAGATTTGTGACATAATCAAAGGCAGTAAAAAATTAAGATAGATAATAAATGAGGAGGTGTTTTGGCCTTGCCAACAAAATGATATGTTATGCACAAATTAAAAAATTTCTGATTGAAATTCGAAGAGAATTGACATACATAATACAATCATTATTCAAACTTAGTTATTTAACAAAAAATCTGAAATGAATCCACTCGACTTTCTGAACACTTCACTGAATACTGCAAGTTCAAATAAATAAATAATGTAACAATAAATAAAAATACAGGTCCTAATTTTATGAAGGTGAACTCTGGAAACTTGAAAACTTGTACCAAAACTAAAAACTTGTATATACACAAACTCCATGCATACATATGGAACTGTAAAAGTAACTAAATAAATTCTCAAAATGTAAAAAATACACCCCAATTGGGTTTTATCATAATTTCAATATTCTCTCTACCTGTGAAGTGGATACAAATGAAACGGTTTCACGCTATAACAGTTACGCGTCACAAATCTGAAACTTACAACGGGCATGAAAACGGCGATACAAAAGTAACACTTGTGACCGTAACAAATGAAGATAGCGGCGTAACAAAGTTGTTACCGTGTATCGATTATTTTCAACGATAGGCTCTTTTGATTGGCTAGTAGCCTTTGGATTGTTTATAAATAAATCACGTTGCGAAGATAATTTTGTTGTATAAAATGATTTAAATTTTACAATCTAAATGAAGTTATTGTTAAAAGATTCTTCCAGAGTGTCTGCATACTGATTATTGAAGTGTATTGTTCTGAGTATTTTCTTGCTAAACAAACTTTTGCCTGAATAAATATTGCCTCATGTATGTGTTGATTAAACATGTCACATACTTTGGCAATAAAAATTCAGTTTTTTCTATTTTTGATCGAAGATGAAAGAAATGAACCTCCAGCACCAGAAGCAAGTCTTTAATATTGTTATATTCCATTATGGAATATGTTATATGCCATGTTTAAGCACTTGTTAAATAGGTAGGAAGTAAGGTATATGCATTTTTATTATTTCACAGATGAAAAATCTTGCTGTTGCAGGAGAATTTTTTTACTTGAGCTCCGTGCATTAATCAGGCCCTGCGTGCAGTTGTCTCTCAGTCTAATACAAAATTGAAAATTATACGAAATTATATCACATATCATAGGAGTTGGGAGAGATTAAAAAATGTGATAGTCAGAGAAAATTGGGTTTACAAGTTGTGGCATCACATAAAAAAAAAAAAACAGAAGTATTGATCTAATTGTACACAGATCGAACTAATTATACTAGTGAACAAAAAATCAGCACTAATGAGATTTATAGTGAAAAATATGGAACTACTTTGATATACCCCCCCAAATCGTAAATTTGCGACTTTTTTTTCTCGCCAAGCAAAATACCCATTAAGTTAAATTAAGTTAAATACAAAAAATAAAATTAATTAAAATTAAGTTAAATACATTAATTAAAAATAATAAATTAATTAAAATACATTAATTAAAATTAAGTTAAATACAAAAAAGGAATACCTAAAAAATACAATGAATACATAAAAAATACAAATGAAGGAATGAAGCTGAGTAACAGCAAACCTAAAAGGTCCGTAGGAAAAGTGCGTAGGGAGTGCCAGATTTGGCGCGTAATTTTTGGGGGGGTATATCAAAGTAGCACCAAAAATATGAAGTTATTTTTAGGAATAATTTTCCATACTTCTCGAACATTTTTTCAGACAAAGATTTATGATTTTTTTTACCAGTTCTTTGTTTTCATTGTTGATAGTTTTCATTTATATTCATTCAGTGGTGTAGCTACGGGGGGGGGGGCAAGGGGGGCGCCCGCCCCAGGTGCGCCAAATTGAGAGAGGTTTAAACTGAAATTATCTTACATATTTTAACAATAAACAAAAATTGTTGACTTTTTTGTGTGTGTGTTAATGTATTCTTTAGTAAAATATTTTGTTATATCCAATTAATGAAAAATGGAACAAATTATGTAAATATTTCTAGGGATGGCTCAACACAATCGGTAACGAAAATAATTATATTTCTGAATTGAGACGCAAAATGATTAAATAGGGGCGCCGAATTCAGAGGAGCTTTAAACTGATATTATTTCACATATTTTGAAAACGAATGATAACTGTTGACTTCTTTTGTGTTTGTGTGTGATTTTTTTTTTTTTTTTTTTTCTTTTTGAAGAAATTCGGTGAAGGTGGAAGGAATGGCAAAATTCATAGCTGTCAATCGCTGATGGAGGCTTTTAACTGTCTCGCCTGAAATAAATAAATCAAAAAGCCGTTTGGAGACTAATATCAACTGGTATCAATAACATTTTTCATTTGTAGCTAGCTGACCCGTCCGTCAATTTTTCCAAATGAATCGCGAATGATTAAAACCTCTATTCAAATTAAAAAAAAAATATATATTTTAAAACGAACCTCTGGGATGGGTCTCTTGTGTCTTCCGCAGCATAGAACGGGTGTGCTATGTGACAACTCCGACTGCCTAAATGAGATAATCACAGCCAGAGCTGCCGCAAAAAAGAATTATCAACGTTACACGTTGATTCTATAAAACTCATATCATGAAAATTAGGTAAGACATAAAAAAGGCTTACCTCCAAAATTCCAATTCTTCGGGTATCGGGGCTCAGAATGTTCGAATGCCTTCTTCTGCAGCATAAATATTAAAGACTATTTTCACTCAAAAACAAAAGTCCGTCTTCATTTGCATATTTTAATAAGGACGAACACGATTTCACAAAAAATAGCACACACAACAATAATATTTACAAATGGCCGTGATACTTTCACTATTACATCTTGGTTCTACAACTTCTAACTTCTAACTGAACTACAAAACAGAAAAAAAAAGAGAATGAAAAATTAATGAAAAAAAAAATGTTCTCAGTCTAATAAAAAAGTTCGACGGAATAAAACATTTCGGCGCATGCGCCGCACCTTTACGTAAGAGAAAAAACAGAGTTTCAGTTTTTAAATTGCGCAATAGTTTTTTGCCTTACAGGTGGTTTGGATGAAAGGAATATGAAATAAGTTCCAAATCCCGACATGCTATGCAGCCAAAAACCAAGCATTAAAACATGTATTCAAATTTATTTCTGTCAAAATGAATCTCCGGAATCTATGTGAGCTGCCTATGTTACCGTGTAGTAGGAGTGCAAGAACATCTGGTGATAATCGTAAAATGAATTGAGAGAAAGAAAATTTCCTTGGAAGAGGTCCCATGAAATCTCAGATAAAAATGCCCTTGGTGGTGGAAGATAGAACTAAAAGCTGTAAACAATCGAAAACCAAATTGAATGAGAAAAACCCAGTGGAAATTAGGTCCATAGAACCCGCGATTAGAATATGTCATTTTCACATGAAGATGGAGCTAAAAATTTCAAGAAAATCGTAAGCTAATTTTCAAGAATCAAAACCTGTTATAATCTATTTTGTAAAATCCGACTAAAAAGGGGCTTAAAAGTTCGATAGTCATCATACTTTAAAATGTAAATAGAGGGGAGAAACTGTTGTGGACGGACTCTTAACGCTTACCACTTCACTCCGTCCACAGATCACACTAGTAATTTTCGATTAAATTGCTAAAATACTTTTAAATTATGATTTTAGCATTCGACAGCGTTTAATAATTAAGTTCATTGCCTGCATGTTATGTAATCTTTGATCAATCAATTTTCGATAACTAGTGGAGTGTTCGGAGGGAAAAAATATTTTTAGTTCTATATTTAATGGATGTTCGTTTCTGTATGTTTCTCTCGTATGCAGGGCTGCCACAGGCAATTTTTTTTTTTTTTTTTTTTTTTATTCTAATTGGTACCACTTTCCCAAAACAGAAATCCTTACACATACTTTAATAACATTTACAATAGAAATAAACGTCAGTATTTATATTAGAAAAATACTTATGGAAACAGAATACAAAAATAGTCGACTGTGGCAGCTTTTACATATGAGTTCTCTCTCCTTTTGTATACTGTCACCGTCAATTGAAAAGAAAAAAAGTTACCGAGAGATTTTCAAAAAAATTATAATTTTTTTTTCATATATGTGCTTTGAAATTTTCAAATTGAAATCTTAATTTTTTTTTCTGTTTTCGCTGACAAGTGAAAAATTTTAATTTCTTTCGACTGGGAAATCAAATTTAGATGAGTGTGCGAGTTTTGCTATTTTGAGGGGGGAAAATCGAATTTTTGATGAATTTTTAATTGATATTCTCGACTATAAGAAAAAAAAAACAAAAAAAAAAAAAAAGAAAAGAAAAGAAAATTTTTGAGTCTCACGTGCATTAGGATAGGATTTGCTTTGTACTACCCTCACCCAAAATTTCAGAGTTGTATGTGTAGTAGATATTTTTAATCCTCTTCGTCATACACACGGACACATGGATTGGTTTTTACGCTGATTTTTGCTGTTCTTAGCATTCCATATAAATATTTAAAATGAAAGCTTTCTTAAACCAATGCAAAAAGTATTTAGCTGAAAGAGCAACAAGAAAGGTATTATTTTTTCCTTATTGAAAACTCCATTTTTCCGTCAAATTGTCATTGAGAAAAACAAATAATGAAATGTGAGCGATTACACAAAATTTTTCCTACTTAATTCGTATGAAAAAACGAAGTAGGGCTTTTCAGTCTTCCTAGTACGACCACTACAAACGTCTGTTTTCGTCGTTTTAAAAGTTCAATTTATTTTACATAAATTTAAATTCAACGCACATGCATTAGAGAAAACTACATCTATCTATGTAAATTATGGGAATGACTGAGAGATCAATGGAATAAAATAATTTGACTCGGGAACCTCTTTGGACAGAACTCTTTCGTCATTGCATCTTACAATCATCTCAGTGAATTCGATCGGAGGTCTTACAACTTATTTACGCCAATTTCGGGACCTACATGGTCGTAGGTTATGCAGGCTTATCATAAATGCCAAATCTAATTTTTTCGTTCTAGTTCATGTAAATATGTTGAGGCTTGTAATATTTTCCAGTAAGGGGCGAAGATATAAATTTGTAAGAAACGTTTAGTTAAATTGCTTAATTAGCTCTTGATTGACATATGGTCAAGATCTGCACAATTCCTGGAATCTGAAGCATACAAAGATTTAGCCGCAAACAAAAGAAGAATTGCCTAAACGTCAGTATTTTTCATCTTACGTTTCTCTCTGATTTTACTGGTGAACATAATAAGTTCAAGGAGTAAAATGGATTTTGAGAAAAATAAATTATGGATTTTAATTTAAATTTTTGAATTTCAAAAGGATTTTAGTTTTTATCCATTTCATCTATAGCATCTCTCTCTCTCTCTCTATTGATATCTGATCATTGTCATGCGGCTGAGAATATGTTAAGGGTTTATTAAGATCTCAAACAAATTCGTTGGATATCTTGATTTATCATAAGAATTCAAGACCTTTTATTGTTTTCCCATCCATCTTTAAAACTGGATGCATATAACAATTTGAAATTATAGGGTGACTGCAGTTTTCAATCAGGAGATTTTATTACCATAATCGGACGTATCATAACTTAGCAATTTTAGTAAATGTTTTTTATTTATTTATTTATTTGTCGCTATTACCATCACAGAACCAAATTACCTCACAGGTCTATAAAGCCATGGCCTTGGATCCACTGTTACTGGGGGCTCAAATTTAGTAAAATGATTTTTTTAAAAAAGTCTTAAAATTGTAGTTTCCACATTATTTTCTAAAAAATACGTTTTGATTAATTTTGAAACCGCATCCTAATATCTAATAATACCCCCCCCCCCCAAAAAAAATGTATAGGAACTGCTCGGTGCCCTCAAACAGGTGCTGGGCCATGGGCCTCACGCAACCCTAATCGGGCACTGCATCCCACATGCTTAAAACAACATAAACATATCCACGAACGTACCACTAAGTTTTTGAAATTCCCATTCAAATTCAATATTGATGAAAATTGGAAAACTTTAGTAATCTGGTTCTATGCAGTTTACTTTAGTGTGTTTGAGTAAAATTAACCGAATCCTTAAAAAGAAGAAAAAGTGAAGATGCCTTTTCCTCCTAGTATAAGTCAAAAAGGCTATTTTGTTTGTTCTTCCGAAAAAAAAAAGGAAATTTTTTTTTTTTTTTTTTTTTTTGGGGGGGGGGGGGGGGGGCGCAAAAATTAATCCTGCCCCGGGCGCCAAAACACGTAGCTACGCCACTGTATTCCTTAATTATTATTTAAATTCTTAATATTTTTGTCATATTAGTTATTACTCTAGTTGTGTATTTGTAACTAATGTTTAGTATTTATATTATAAACTTTCATGTTTTGAACCAGGCAGCTATGTTCAGTATCTTACGGGTCAATTCCATTTCAAGTGGAATTGTACAACAACCCTAACATGATGGAAGTTCAAAATGACCGTTATTTTAATTTTACTATTTTTGTTTGTGCATGGCGGCCATCTTTGCTTCATCGTGTGCAGCCATTTTCTCAGATACTATAGTATCTGAGATATTATATAAATAATTATTATATTATATACTATATACTATATACTATTATACTATATTATATAAAGTGAATATTATTGTTCAGAGAGAGGTAGTATTGTGATATAAGTGTGGGGGGGGGAAAACTATATTAACTAGTTTACTTAATTATAAATTCTTTTGTTGGATTTTTCTTGACTCCTAAATTTTTCATTTTTACACCTTCTATTGACAAGTTTGTTTGTATTAAAAGCTAAATAAAATTTTCCCTTCTTCTTTTTTTTTTTGGGGGGGGGGGGGTATCTTATTGAATGATAAAAGATAAATTTACATGAAATAAGGATTTGAAAATTAGTAAAATTTATTTCAAAATAATTTTCATTTATAAATTATTTTGCTACTTTTTATTTTATAACTCTTGCTCTTACGTATGAATATTGTATTACCAGTTGTGTTGAAATACATAATTTTGCTCGCCAGTGGCAAAGGATTTTCTGGCAAGGCGAGTTCATGTTTAGTTTTTGAAAAACTAGGTAATAGAGACATTATCAGAGATACTTTCTCAATCTAGATATTTTAACTTTCCAAATTATTACAGTGTAAATAACTTAGTAATTGGTACTAAGCTCTATCTTGTATTAAGCTTACCTCTGTTGTATATATTTCTGAATATTATAGAAAAAAAGAATTATGGAAATGCATTGTAGTTAACAGTAAGTTTGTCTGCAATTGCATGCGATTTAGTCATAACTATTTTCAATTGTGTGTGTTTTGCATCTCGCTAGCTGGTGAAACAAATACTTCGCTGGTAAGATTTTTGAAAAATTCCCCACCCTTGTGTATTACTATTGTTCATTAATTATGCTTCTTGTTGTAAACCTCAATCTTATTTCGTACAAAATAAGTATATGAATCATTTGTGCTGTTGTGCTTACAAATGGTATTAAAACACATAGTTAAAGTTTAAAAATAAAATTTGAAATATGATCTATAACATTGTGCTTTGTATTTGAACTGAAAGTATGTTTAAATAATATAGCATGGCATATGACAATCGGTGTGGGGGGGGGGACATATGGGAAGTGTGACACTTTGTGACAAATGGGGGGAGACAAGGAAAAAAAATTCAACATCATTTATGGATAGCCCCCAAGTAAAATAAGGTGTAGTTTTTATATTTTTAAATATGTCATATAGTTATTTGTATTAAAGCATAAGGATTTTTGTTTTATCTTACAGCATTCTGTAACTAGCCCCTAAGCTATAAATTTAGATTTTAGAAATTTAATTGTATTCTTTATTATCAAATATTTCATGTGCATGTATAACTATTAAATATGGTTTTATTGATACTTATATTCATGAACATTGATTATGAAATTGTTTGGTTTATGTGTAAAATTTATCATCAGTTCTGCAATTGTAATTATTTTCAGATGGTATCATTAAAACAAGAATGAAAGCAGAAAGTTCCCCAAAAAGATGCATAATCATGTTGATGTTGTTATATTTTTTTCTCAACAATAGAGCAGAAATTGTTTAATATGTTTAAATTTGCACAAAGCTGTATAATAATAAAAAGATAATGTTTGTGAATGATGTATTGTCTATATATGATGTATTGTCTATATAGGCATATTCCGATTTAAAGAAAATATAAAATTCACAGCAAATTTTGTTATTATATAGATACTACTTCAATAAAATAAGTTCACAAACAATAATCGAAAATTTTCTTGTTTTCTAGGAAAAGCATTCTTCTCCCACTTTTTTTTTTTTTTTTGATTATTCTGTGCAAATTAAGTGGCATGTTTTTGTTTACTTATTCGTCTAACCAGAGCTTTATAGAAACATAAGGTCAAATACTATCAATTTAAGAAAATAGGAGAATTTCATCACATTTTATCGGTTACAACTTGATTAACTTTAGGTAATATAAACATATCATAATTTACATGAATTCAGTGGTTTTTTGAAAGCATTTGAAGTTTCATATAGAAGTAAAAAATATCTTGTATAAAATGCATCCCTTATTTTATTATATTTGTTAATTTATTTTAAGTGTGTGTGTGTGGGGGGGGGACATTATACATGTTTAAATATTGTGTATATTAACTGTACTACTGGTAGTTGGGTCTTTTTATTCTGTCTTAATATTAACAATATTATTAAATAGCAATACTTGCCTTATTTAATTTGCAATTAGATACCTCAAATTCACCTTACAACTTTGCTATGTCATTGAATTCACCATATTTAATTGCAAATTAAATAGAATGAATGTTATTGTCCAGAAAGAGGTAGTATTGTAAAATGGGAGGGGGGTTATATAACATGCTACATTAACAGATTTACTATATTATAATTTTTCTTTGAGATCTTATTTGAATGATTTTGATATATATTTGAATAAGAAAAATAGACTGGAAGGCGGCAGCACAAACAATTGCCTCATCGAGTTTACGGTTGAAATTCTAGGATTAGTTAAATCTTGATTTGCATTATAAAATGCAATCAGTTTGCCAAGTCCTATCTTGGTGGAAAACACTTAAAAACCTGATTTTAACAGTTGAATTGTAGGCTTACCACTATGCTTTCCTGCACCCAAAAATATGAAATAATGGAGGATTGCGAATGAGAAAACACAATGGATCCTTTGAGTCAACCACTAAAATCGGTTATTAGGTTGTTTTCCACCAGGATATGATTTAGCAAATCAATTGCATTGTAATATGCAAATCGAGATTCAACTAATCCTGGATTTTCATCTATGAACTCCTTAAGGTGATTGTCTGTGCAGACACCTCCTGGTCTAAAAAATAAATGCACATTAAGATTAAATAACAGTAAATATTATATTTAATATTAGTAATTTCCTTAACTTAATGTATGTAAATTTTAAAAAACTGGATAAATAAGGTGAGATTCTTTATCTGGCTATTTCACTTTTATTATTTTGTCATTTGCTTATCATTATCCTTTTGTATAATTTTTATGACAGAACTCAGAAAGTCAAGGAAAACTCCTAATTTCTGACAAAAATTCAGGGCATCTTTAGTGAAGAGCACTAATCTTCAGCAGCCTCAGAATTGACTTATAATAATAATAATAAAGTCACTGATCCACTGCATAAAATTCTATTAAATCCTTTTTAACTCTTTGAGCTACCCCTCCTCCTGAATATAAACTAAACTTACTTTGCAATTATCCAAAATTTTGAAGATAATGTAAAATTATAATTTATTAAAAATTGAATAAAATCATGATTTGAAATTTGTTGTAGTGTCTCAGGGCCAAGAAAATTTACATTTGTCTGTTGGTAAAGGCAAAAATGTTACCGGTCCTGCAGATCACTAAGGTTTTTTAATTAGTTGTCCGATTGAATTTTTGGCTGCTTCGGACCAGTAGACCACTAAGGATTTCAAACACTGTCTAGGTTAAGGTATGATAATATTTGTTTGAGAATTAAACCAACCAATGTAAGATTTTTTTTTTTTTTTTATTGTAACTAATTTTGTAGATTTATAGTAAATTTTTGAAACAGTGTTAGTTGCTTAACCTCGTCCTCTGAGCTGCAGCCAGCTATCAAGGATTCAGTTTAGCATAGTGTCTGCAATCTCACTGTCTGCTAATCTTGAAATTTTTAACGTTATTCGAGTTCTGAATGTACAATTTTTGAGGTCACGCAGTACTTTATTTTTCCTATGTATATTTGATTTGTGTGTTTATATTTGTCTCTTTTGTTTTCTAGAGAAAAAAGAATGAATCAAGAGGAGGGAGAGACTTAACTGAAGTTCCTGACAAAATTATATTGATGTATTAATGATAAATTATGTCAATTCTTTATAGGTAAATAAATAGAATTTTATAAACTGAATAATTCATTTGTTTTTGAGAATATTTCCTTGGTACAGAGAAATAATTTTCATTGCTTCAGTGAGACTTCAGTTATTAAAAATTATAAAGGGAAAAGAATAATTAATTTAAATGAGTTAAATTATAACTTTAAAAAATTAAAATTAGTTTAGTATTTACTGTGTTGCTCATAGAAAAATATTTCGCTGGCTTAAAAAAATAAATAAATAATAAAAAATAGAAGGAAGTGTTTGACTTATTGTAATTTGTAAAATTTATGTTGTTAAATAAGTAAGAAATGTAAAATACTTTTATATAAAAGAGCTGGGAAAATCACCATTGAATTTATAAAAGTTTCTTTTTGAACTTTCTTTCTTAAAAAAAATTTCCGATAAAAGATCAAGGATGCAGGCATCAAACTTAATTTTGTGGATGATTTTTAAAAATCTGCAAATAGTCTCCGAATAATAATCAAAATTCAAAGAAATAAGTTTAATAAATGAAATAATGAAGAATTTAATGAAGTACTAATATAAAAAATCTGCAGTTTTCTACTGTCATAAAATGTATGTTGTAATGGAATTCCACATATTCGATTCAATATTTATTGTAAGTAAACAGATTTGTATATACTATAAATAATTAAATGATCCTGAAGCGTGAACTGGATTCAAAAGGTAAGTAATTAGTATAATCAAATTTACTATGCATGAGCATAGACATGACATAGAGTTGTGTATTCTTAAGTCCCATTAGCAATTTTTTAAATACTTTTTAATCCTATGTATTGAAAAAAAGCTTTTTTTTTATTTTTTCTCCAGAGATATATAACACTAGAAAAAAAAATCGCTCTGCTTATTTTTATTTCAAATGCTCAATCAATAATTTTCAAGACTGTGCCTGTGTGTGTGTAAGGATGAATTTCAAATATTAAATACATGAAAGTTTTCACATTTCTAACTGAGCGATTCTGTGTGTTATCAGCAGAGTGAGAAATGCTCCAATGTACTCGAATTGTGCTTAGTTATGAATGTGAAAATTTTCAGTTAATTTAGGTGTAATTTCACAGTTGATAATTAAAATTTTTCCCTCTGGAAAGTTTTAAGTAAGAGATTACTTTGTTCATGCATGAACACCTGTATGCTATTGTTAATCCTATGAGAGAAAATTCTTGACTATCTCATTTGCATTTCCATATTTTAGATTTTAACTGTGACAGTCTGTACAGAGACTAAGTTTTCTAATTTTTTTACAATTTTTTTCCCCAATGAAAAAAACCTCTCCTTTCAGACTTTTGAAAATAAAAATATCTTAATTAAAAAAAAAGTAAACAGGATTGAAAAATTAAAAAAAGGCCTTTGTAGAAATCAACCTCAGGTATCCAATGCAAAAAAGAGGAAAAAAATGCAAATAAGATTTAAAAAAAAAATCTGTAGAAGATTAACATTAGCAATCAGGTGTTTCTGCATAAGTAATATAACCTTTAAATATAATTTAGGATTTTTTTTTAAGTATTAAAGTTAAATCTAGTAATGTTGTGAATTGATACAAATTCAATACCTATTTTATACATACATAGTAAAAGATTATAGGAATGTTATTAAAAAAATAGATAAATAAAATGCCTAAAAACAGGCTAATTTTTTATAAATTAAAAAAATAATTCATATTCAAGTATTCAGTTATCTAATAAATATATGAATTAAAATAAACTACTTTATAAATATGTGACTAACAAAACACTATAATTTTTAATTATAGATAGCATTTGACTAAAATTTAGTTTTCCATAAAAATACGCAAAACAAACAAACAAAAAAAAGGCAAACACAAATCAGAAAAATTGTAAGTTCAGTTATTTTGCTTAAAATCCCCTTTTTCTATCAAATATATATATATATATATAAGATTTATAAAACATTTCATTTTAATTTAAAAAATAAAATATATTCAAATTTTATCATTTAGTTAATAAATATATTAATTAAAATAAGCAAATTCATAAAAATGTGATATACCAATAGATAATTATGTCCAATAGATAATATTGGACGAAAATTTAATTTTCTGTAAAAACAGATACACAAATGAGTAAAAAAAAAGCATACATAGCTCAGAAAAGTTTTAAGTTCAATTATTTTGCTGAAAATATCTTTTTTCTATCAAATAAGGTTTTAAGATTTATAAGAAACCTCATTTTCATTTTTTTCTGCATGCTTGTTATAAAAGCCTTTTATCTATCTTTCATTGTAACTCCTATGTCCTATAACTATCCTTTTCTTTCTTCCTTTTCGCATGCTTATTCTGAAACACTTACGGACAAGCTCCGATTGCGTCAACTAGCAACCTGTTCTAACCCTTTTCAAAATCTTTACAAACTTCGCATGAAAAGCCTTAAAAAAGCATTCAGACATTTACATAGTATGGTTGAAAAAGGCTGTTAAAAAGCAAAAAATGCTATCTGGGTAGGATACACAAAATTGCAAATATCTCGTCTTTTATTTTCCCAACTGAAATGGGGTTTGCAAGATTTTGTTCAGAATAAAATAGGCTACGGTAGGAGTACGGTAGTAGAATAATTTTGAAAAATAATTTTTTACAAGTGAAGTTTTTGCACAAAATTTAAGATTTTTTTTCAAAATCTATCCGTTTGCAAGAGGAAATTTTTCATGCAAGGAAAACTGTCAACCTTACACAATTTTTTCTACTAATAGGACAAAATTACTTGTACTCATACACTAAGTCCTAGATCTGGGAATTAATTTGTCTTTGCGAAAAAAATTCCGAAATTCGTCAAAAATTTTAATAATCGCACTTTTTAGGCTTTGATATCTCTGGTGAAGCACGAGATAAAAATCTGAAATTCTGGCCTTTGATAATATTGTGTAGTAGTGTTATGTACAAAAAATTTCAAGAAGGAGATTTGACTACAAGCGGAGATATGACATGGACAATATGTGAAAACAATACTACCAAACTATTGTAACCTACTATGTAATTGTTCAACAAGACTGTCAACCTTACACATTTTTTCTACAAATAGGTCAAAAGTGCGTGTACTCATACACCAAGTCCCAGATCTGGGAGTTGATTTCTTTTTGCGAAAAAAATTCCGAAATTCGTTAAAAATTTCAAAAATCGCACTTTTTAGGCTATGATATCTCTCATGGAGCACGAGATAAAAATCTGAAATTCTGGCCTTTGATAGTATTGTGTAGTAGTATTTTGTACAAAACATTTCAAGAAGGAGATTTGACTACAAGCTGAGATATGACATGGACAATATGTGAAAACAATACTGCCAAACTATTGTAACCTACTATGTAGTTGTTCATACCTTCAAAATTTTAAATTAATTATTTATGGTACAAAGTTAAATGTTAATTACAAATATCTTCTTCAAATGCTTCTGTGTGATTTAAGCAATTCAGAATGTAAGCTAAGCCACGGCCAGACTTCATGCGCTGACGCTTAGCGGCCTTTTCAATTCATAGGATTTCATGGAAACACTCCGTAATTCACGATCTAGCTAGAGGGCGCCACGTAACCTCCTCAAAAGCGAGTAGAAAACTCAATTCAGTACTAGGGCTTTGCTATATTTAATCGTGTTTATAATCGTGCTAGCAACAAAAATCGCTAACATAACATGCCTATAGTGTGATACAATTGCAGACTTAATAAGAAATCAATTGAAAACAGTACATTGTATAGCAAAACATCGGCGTAAAATATTTTTTATTTACATACAAATAATGTTCTACAACATAAAGAGAGGCTTTTAATAAAAGTTACGATATGTTTACGGAAAAAAGGAATTGTTATTAAATTAATCATTTTAATATTGAATACGTAGAGTTTTATTTATTTTAATTCGGTGGAGAAATGTGAATAAATATGTAGATTTAGAACAAATATTATTCAACCACTGTTATTAGATTTCATAAACATAAACGAAACATACTGGAATTGACACATATATTTATCTACTAAATACGTAAATAACATATTAATGCATATAGGCAGTAGACATTAAATATTTCCTTTATATATTATGGTTATTAAGAAAAATGCAAAAAATATAAACAGCAGATATGGATTATACAAGTTCATCATACCTACAAGAACAAAACCGAAACCGAAACATAAATTCGTTATTCTTCCTATTTTCGGACGAAAACAAATACGAAAATGGCCCAAATCTTTTTTTTTTTTTTTTTTTTTGAAATAATTAATGCAAACGTAAATATACATAATTCTTAATTAGACGTATATAGAAACATATTTCTAACAAATAAATATTCATTTGTAGGGAAGAGTGGGATATTTTTTACAAAATTAAGAAAAACAACTTTGTTGATACAAAAACAAAACTTTCAATTCATAGAATACAAAATGAAACACTTTCTAATGTTCTTGAGCAACATAGAAACATAATTTGCAGAAAAAAATGAAATTAAAAAAATTGTAAGTTTCTTTTATGTTGTAATATATGAAGTTATTGATACTATTCAGTATAATGTTCCATAAATACAGCGGCGTGCGAAGAGAAAATTACGCCTGGAGCAAGGTTTTAAATTAGCGCCCCCCTCCATCAATCACCATTTCTCTTTGTGATAGGTATCACAAAATTGAAAAGTGTAAAAACACAATTAAAGTCCATTGAATACATATTTGTCTTTTATTTGAAACTTTAAAAGATTTAATTTAAAAAACAAAATAATATAAAAGAACATTGCACTTATATTTTGGCAAAGGAGACACAGAAAACATATGTGGAAACAACGTTTCTAACAGTATTGTATAACTACTTTTGGATGCCAAGAAAGAAGCAACATGCTATTTTGAGAATGCATGTTTTTTTTCAAACAAATATCCCAATATATTTGTATACATAATTTTTCTACAAAAAAAAAAAAAAAAAAGAAGAAACAAACGACGATGATAATATAAACTTGGCGCCCCCTCAATTTCCGCGCTCTGGGCGACCGACCCCTTCTCTCCCCCCCCCCCCCGCTTCGCATGGCTCTGCATAAATACTATAATTATTACTACACATAAAAAGTCATTAATATACAGAAACTATATGAAAGTATATGAAGGAAATTTGCTTTTAATTCTTGAAAAAAACTTTATTTCAAGAATCTTTATTTGCAATTAATGGTTATATATATATACACACACATTAACTTAAAACGCACAAAAGCAAAAATAACTAGTTAAATTTGATGAAGCCGAAACATTAGCATTTAAATAGCATTTTTAGCCTAGAAAATATTAATTGTCAATTTTATTTTCCACTTAAACGTTCCCAAAGTTAGATACATTTAATATGATTGAATACATTAACTAATTTTAAAAATAAATGCAAGGGAAAAAGTATAAAATGAGTATTTCATTATTATTATTATTTAGATGGGGCACAACATGATCAGATTAAATATTTGTTCATTACCCCCTCCAAAAATCTTTGCCAACCCCTCCTTACTTCCAAAGAAAGTTTTGTAATTTCCCCCTGCTTAGAGCCCAAGTTCTGAAGATAAAATTGATTTACTCTGTGGCTGTGAACAAAACTTTACACTGTCATATAAAATAAAATGTTATTAATTCATCAGCAACACAAAATGATTTTCTAATTATACAAATTTCTTCTAATAAAAAAAAAGCTTTAAATATACATACCTCGACATTTTTTATGATGATTTTTCTAAAAGATGAGCATGTGAAAAGCATCTTCAAAGTTTAGTGATATATTACGCATTGCTTGCTATATAATTCGAACTCGCATCATGTCTGCAGCTTTTAATGAGCATGTGGAAAGCACCTTCAAAGTTTAGTGATATATTACGCATTGCTTGCTATATGATTCAAACTCACATCATGTCTGCAGCTTTAAATGAGCATGTGGAAAGCACCTTCAAAGTTTAGTGATATATTACGCATTGCTTGCTATATAATTCGAACTCGCATCATGTCTGCAGCTTTTAATGAGCATGTGGAAAGCACCTTCAAAGTTTAGTGATATATTACGCATTGCTTGCTATATGATTCAAACTCACATCATGTCTGCAGCTTTAAATGAGCATGTGGAAAGCACCTTCAAAGTTTAGTGATATATTACGCATTGCTTGCTATATAATTCGAACTCGCATCATGTCTGCAGCTTTTAATGAGCATGTGGAAAGCACCTTCAAAGTTTAGTGATATATTACGCATTGCTTGCTATATAATTCGAACTCACATCATGTCTGCAGCTTTTAATGAGCATGTGGAAAGCATCTTCAAAGTTTAGTGATATATTACGCATTGCTTGCTATATAATTCGAACTCACATTATGTCTGCAGCTTTAAATGAGCATGTGGAAAGCACCTTCAAAGTTTAGTGATATATTACGCATTGCTTGCTATATAATTCGAACTCGCATCATGTCTGCAGCTTTTAATGAGCATGTGGAAAACACCTTCAAAGTTTAGTGATATATTACGCATTGCTTGCTATATAATTCGAACTCACATCATGTCTGCAGCTTTTAATGAGCATGTGGAAAGCATCTTCAAAGTTTAGTGATATATTACGCATTGCTTGCGATATAATTCGAACTCACATCATGTCTGCAGCTTTTAATGAGCAAGTGAAAAGCATTTTCGAGATTGAATTTTTTTGTCCTTTCTCTCAAAAGTTTAGTGATATATTACGCATTGCTTGCTATATAATTCGAACTCACATCATGTCTGCAGCTTTTAATGAGCAAGTGAAAAGCATTTTCGAGATTGAATTTTTTTGTCCTTTCTCTCAATAAAATTGGATCACGGTTGAGCACCTAGGGAGCCTCCCCCTAGGCCCTGCCCGTGCCCTCTTTTTATCCCATAGGACCAGGCGAGGAGTTAGTTCCTGATGCAAAACAGAAAAGAAACATGTCTTACACTAGCTTCAATATTTTTCTGTGTAAGGGCTTATTGTATAACTTTAAACTAATTTGGTCTGTAACAGTTTTTGCGATGTTTTTCAAGAGAACAGGCAGGAATTTAATGCATATTATATCGCACATCTTTTCAGTATGTTGCTGTTCCGGACATTTAAATAGTGGATTTTTCAAAAGATTAGGGAATATATAATCATACAGTATCTGCATAATATTCTTTTCGGGTAATAAGGGTAGAGCTGACTCAACAAATTGTTGTAACATAAAAATTGTAGTCACAAATGACACTCTTGGATAGCAAAGGGCCCCTCTATCTTGATTGGCTATTAAACCAAAGATTGATGCTGGACAATTGTTGCTAGATATTTCATCCAAACAAACTAAACATTCAACTCTTTCTTTTACAACTTTTACTAAATAACCAGCAACAAGTGCAACACTTGCAAATTTTATGTTACTTGGTGGAGTGCTTTGTTCGGTTTGAATTTTATTCAATAAGATTTTTATGTTTGTGGGAAGCTGACATGGTGCTGATACATTTTCACTGTCACATACCTTCAATTTTGAAATATAACCTGTGCTTGAAATTACTCTGTCTCCCTTACCAACATTTGAATACTTTGATGTTATCAGTTGTCCAGTTTTCAAAATTTTTTCTAAACTGAAAAGAGTAGACCTAGCATCTAAAATATCATTACCCCCATTCATTTGTCTTAAAGCACTGAACAGGGATTCAATAGGATCGCTATTGAAGGCTCTAGTAAGTACATAATGATAACCATTAGTCAATAGGTACTTTATGCACTCAACTGTCGACCTTGTTGTTAAGACAATAGCTTCATAAGTCTCCTTACTTAGAAACTTCATTGAAGGAGTATGACTGGCACAAGCTTGTTTGATGCTTTCAAGGTACGGGAGAAATTCATTTTCAAGCCAATTCAGTCGTTCATCATCGCAGGAGAAAAAGCAAACTTTGTCTTCACATCTTGATAAATTATCACGGGATGTGTCATGTGCAGAAAACCACTTAAACATGGCAGAAAGAAATTTTATTGTTGCTCCTGAATTGGCAAAATCTGATTTATGAAATTCTGAATTTTTCAAGTATTCTAAGGCGGCTGTAACAGGAGGAGAAAATATTTGAACAGCACGTCTAACATTCATTTTTTCCAGATTTGTAGGTTCAATATGCTTTAATGTTAAATTTCTAACTGGTTTGAGTGTATCATCCTTCTGAAGTTTATACAACATTTTGATGTACTTTCCACTAATGACTTCTTTGCCATCAGTCATGTCATTTTCCAAAAATAAGTTTCTAATATTTTTTATTATGTGATTTGGATCAAAGTTGAGAAATAATTTTCGTGTATCATCAAATGGATGTGTAATGCTAGGTACCAGTTTTCCTTTGCCCAGTTTTCTATACATTCCAGCATTTGTTTTGTGGTTATCTGTTACAGTTCGTACTACAACAAAACCACATTCTTCAACTTTTTTCAAAACATCAAGAAACAGCATATGGAGTTGCTCAGCTGTTAGTTGTTTCACAAAGAAATATGCACAGGGAATACGATAATTTGATGATAAGCCATGTAACATAAAACAGAGTAATTGATTTGCCAGTAACTTTCCAACACCTGTATCTTTTTCCTTTTCTGATATGTTTGTTTTCTTTCCAAAATATGTATCTACCTTTCTGTCATAAACATACATTTGTCTTATTGACATTTCATCAATGATGATTGTAGCACATTTTTCGTAATCATTGAGTTTTGAGCATTCATCTTCAAGTCTGTTTTTGATTAAAGGTGTGACGCCAATTTCACCTGTAATTGGACCAAGATATCTAGTTAGTGTAGATTTAGAAGGCAAGGAACATAATTTAATTTCCCTTACTAAATTGTAGCCCTTAGGGGACACAGCATTCCGCAGTACACAGTTACGTATAATTTTCTCACTCCATCTTGGAACCTTTTTCTCAAAATTACGAATTTGTTCTAATATGAAAGTTGCTTTTAAATGATCCGTATCTGATAAAGCAATAAGTTTTTCAACAGTACTATGATAAGAATTTTCTGTGTAATATTGTAGCTTATTTTCGAGCTGTTGAATTTTGCTTTTCAATGCAGCTATTGTATTCTTCCTTTTGCATAGTGTTGATTTCATTAATCTTGCTGCTTTAACTTTATTTTTTAAAGTGGCTAATAGTTTTTCTTGTTCATTCGATCCATTCTGATCATGTTTAGTAGGAGAATATGGACCTACAACTGGGCTACTACCATTAGTATTTTGTGCTAGCAAGCTGTTTACAACGAACATTAACTGTTCAGCACCTGAATTTTGTGTGTCAGAAATTTTATTTCCATCATTTTCTGATGTATCTTCATTTTTTTTTCGTTTGGAATTTGTTATTTCTTCTTCTGATCCTCTTTTTAACTGGGGACTATTCCTAATTATGGCCCTCCGCTTTGCAACAATCTTTGGAATTTTAATATCCGGATAATTAGGAAAGACTGTTGGACAAGCATCTTTTTTTAAAAACCTGCGTTTTTTATCCGGAACATAGTCTTCTTCTGTAAAATGCTTGCTACAGACAACTGATTTGTCCTTTACGGTAAATTCTCTTGAGATATTTTTAATCCATTTCTCTCGAAAATCGACATTACTGGGAAATTCATAAAAAGAAACTTTATCTTCACCCTTTTGCCTGCTAGATGATTTACAATACGGTACACAACAATAAACCATAATGAAAAAAAAAATAATAAAAGCTCTTGAGAACTTCAACAGCTATAAAAATAACTAATGCAGAAACAATTTCTGCAATACGTATATTTCAGTATTCCTGAAAAGCGCTAAAAAGGGCTGTTTTTTTAAATAAATTGTAAGAGAAATAATAAAAACAAATGTATATCTGATAACAAAAATCGCGGGAATCCGGGAATTGAGGAGGTTACCTAGCGCCCTCTCTCGGCAAAAATCCTCCGCAACTGTTTCCTCCAAATGCATTGAGATTTTGCGAATTGGGAAGGCCGCTATGAGATCAGTCCGGTCGTGGCTAAGCCAAGTTTGTCCAGATGAACAAACCTACTAGAAATGCTATTGCAAAGTTGTGTACAAAAAAATTTCAGATTTTTCGAAAACGGTCAATCAACCAAAATATTTTCGGGGCCATTGAAATGGATGAATAGCATTTCTAGTAGGTTTTGTTCATATGGACAAATAGTGCATTGGCTTAGCATACAATCTGAATTATTTAAATCACGATTTAAACAGAAATTGAAGATGATCTTTGTAACTTTGCATCATCAACCATTAGTTTAACATTTTATAGGTATGAACAAACACATAGGTTACAATAGTTTATAAGTATTGTTTTTACATATTGACCATGCCATATCTCAGCTTGTAGTCAAATCTCATTCTTGAAATTTTTTGCGCATAATAATACTATAAAATATTATCAAAGGCCAGAATTTCAGATTTTTATCTTGTGCCCCACCAGAGATATCAAAGCCTAAAAAGTGCGATTTTTGAAATTTTTGACGAATTTCGGAATTTTTTTTTGCAAAGACAAATTAACTCCCAGATCTGGGACTTGGTGTATGAGTACACGCAATTTTGACCTATTTGTAGAAAAAATTGTGTAAGGTTTACAGTTTTCCTTACATGAAAAATTTCCTCTTGCAAACGGATAAATTTTGGGAAAAATCTTAAATTTTGTGCAAAAATTTCACCTGTAAAAATTTATTTTTCAAAATTATTCTAGCACCGTACATTTAGCTTATTTTATTCTGAACAAAATGCTACAAACTCCATTTCAATTGGGAAAATAAAAGACGAGATATTTACAATTTTGTGTATCCTAGTATCTGAGAAAATAGCTGAACATGATGAAACAAAGATGGACGCCATGCACAAACAAAATATAGTAAAATTAAAATAATGGTCATTTTCAACTTCCGTCATGTTAGGGTTGTTGTACAAAAAATTTCAGATTTTTTAAAAATGATCGAGCGACCAAAAAAAATATTTTCTGGACCACTTGAAATGGATTGACCCTTACAGTTTTTAGAATGACTAAAGCATAAATGTAAATATTGGACAATCAAGAAAATAGAGAAAAATCTTAAAACTGCTGTCAAAAGGATGGACTAGCAAATGGGTTTTGGCTGTCCATAGATCATTTTCAACCAAGTGATCACCTGCCCCGCAAGTTTTATCCAACCAAGTATAATCGACACTTTATAGCCTGTGTTAGAGCCAACCAATTGTAACCGACCAAATTTTGGGGGCAAACAAAAACACGATTGGTTTGTAAGTAGTTGTTAAGATGCGACCATGGAAGAACGAATATAAATATCTATGGCTGTGTCTATTCTTACGGCAGCCGTAAGAATATTATTCTCACGGCAGTCTACTGCACATGCGCAGTCAAGACTGCCGTAACGACTGCCGGAGATTCTGAAGAACGAATCTCCTTTTGAATGAATCTTCTGTCCGGCAATTGACTGCCGTAACTTGTAAACAAAAAAATCAAAACAATAATTATAGTGAATTCTTTAAGAAAGTTTTTAGTGCTACATTTTTCTTTCTTTTTTTTTTTTTTTTCTTTTTTTTCATGGTTGTATGTTGTTTGACGAAGTTTGCTCTAGAAATAGGAAATGATTTCAAAGGACTTTGATGTTATCAAAGGACACAGATATTTTAAAAATCTAATTTTAATACAGATGCCAGCTGATACCACTTTTAGAAGCATATAATTATATTTATTGTGTGCTTTTGGGTGTGTATCTGCTAGTATTTAGGTGTGTGGATATTCCAAGCGTAAGCAAGTGAATCATGATGTTTTTATGCGATATGTTTGAAAGTTTTCCTAAAGTAAACGTTATGCAGGTAAGGAATGACAAATATTATTTGCTTTTTTTTTTTTTTCAAATTTAAACAGAGTTTAAAATTTTATAAATTTATAAACATATCAGTCATTGATAAGCCTAAAAATTGGCATTTTATACAATTATTATTCATTACAATAATAATCTTAATATTCTGTACAAGTTTAATTACATTTTATTTTAATGTTGTTTTAAATCTGTCAGTTTGTCCAGTCATTTTTGGGTTAGAAATATAATCCAACAGTACTTAATTATACATATTTATAAGTAGTGTTTATATATTATTTAATTAACTGTATGGCTAGTTTTTAAAATGCTTGCCTGTTTGATACCATAATGTTAGAATCTATATTTCATATCAAATGAATAATCTATTGATGCTATTAGAAATCCCATATAATATGTCAGGTATATTCTAGTTAATAAAATATATATCTAAATTTTCAAACGTTTTGTTATCATACTCTGCAGTTAAAATAGTTGTATCTCCTAAATAATAGGTAATTTTAAAGACCTTTTCAAAGCATTTTAACCAGGCTGTTTTTGCATATGAATTAAAAAGTATAGCAATGTATTGTTAAATTTAAGTATTTCTTCCAAACCATTTTGTTCATAAATGTTAAAAATTTAATTATACTAATTTGCTATTTCTATATTCAATGCATTGCATTTCACCAGAATAATAGTAATATAGCTATTTTATACAGGTTTTGATCTGTGCACTTGACAACAAATCTAAGAGAAATTATATTGTCTTTTTTATGTAATGTAAACAAAGAGGAAATATTTCTTTCCACCATTGAACATTTGTTTTGTGTTCATCTATGAAAAAATGTACATCAACATGCTAAGTATTTTTAATTACCCCTTATGAGTATTATTTATATACTATATTATTATTTATTTGTTCAGTTATAACTATTTGTTATGTAAAAATTGCTTTTTTTTAAATTTCATTTTCATTTGTTAGGATCATTAGGCCTAACTAAAGTTACATATATAAAAATCATCAATTTGAATTTTTTTCCCTCAATGTATGAAAAAAAAAAAATAATTTATCATATTTTTACTTGTTTATTAAACTATAAATACAATAAGAGAATTCTTTTTACAATAAATAAAAAACAAATCAATCTTGTAAGTTGTATGTAATGTTAACTGTTCATTTGTAAGTGATCCATATAATTATTTTCTTTAAAATTAATAAGGTTTAAAATATTCTAATTTTTTCAATAGTTGCTTCAGAGTGAAAGGTTTAAAATACACAATTTTCTTTTTCTAAAAGTCTTTCTACTTTTCTATCGAAAATAAAGTGTAATTTTGGAGCAGTCAATATTATTAATTAAAAAAAAAAAACAATAATATAATTTTTGTATTAATAGAGCAAAACACCATTGTACTGTTGCATTTTAAACCTATATTGACAAAAGTGCTTGTTATTTTACTGTTTTCCTTTCAAAATCTTTGTGAATTAAAAAATATTTCAAGAGTCTGATTATAAAACTATGGATGATGAAAATATTTGTTATTCAAAGTTCAACATTTCTATAAGGATTAATTTTAAAACAATTTAAATCAAAATTTCTTAATTACTCTGAAAGTTATTATAGTGCAGACATAGAGCATACAAAGAGCTTTATAAATTTAATTACAGTAAAAACCCCAGTTACCTGAAAAGCATGGAACCGCAGATTTTCGGTTAACCAGGGGTTCCATAGGAATTTTCGAGTAACCAGGGATCTGTAGGAATTTTTTAATAAACAGGAGGCATAGGTAAAACTTGTTTGATGAAAAGCTGTGAGTGCATTTTAGAATATCATTATAATAAAAAATTCTTGGTATCATAATATAAGAACTCTGAATGATAATCCAAAATTACAAGTCGTTCCAATAGCAAGACGATAATTTATTAGTTAAAATCGAAATTCAGTACCAATAGTGACGTGGAAAGAGTTTGCTTTTTGAACATTCGAAGAGAGAATTTCTTGCTTCAAAGAAAGAGTGATGCATGTGCAACACAGAGCCATGGAAATCAAATACAAATCGCAAATTTTATAAGTAATGGATGAAGAGATGCATGTTCCGGTAAATCAAAATTATACATTGCAAACATAATTGAAATAATGCCCATTCTAAAGGCTATAAAAAATTAAGAAGTTGACTCAGTTTATTTATTTCATAAAGTTCATGCTTTTTAATACTATTTCTACCAGTGTCTACTAACACATTTCAAAGTTTTGATTTTTACTTATTTTGCTTCTAATTTTTTAAGCTAATAAGTATTAAAACAATTCTTTGATATATCTAAAAGGATTCAGAATTGTTTTGATCTAAAACATACAAATAAAATAGCAATCATAAATCAAAACTAGCAAGGGTGAAAAACTAGCAGGGTCAAAATTAAATTTATATTCAACTCGATATAGTATTTTCACTGCATCATTCACTCTGTATTATTACTGTAAAACATGTTATTACAAAAACAACCAATAAGAAAACTATGTTTGCATGCACATGTCCATAAATTTTACTTTATTTTAAAATTTACAACAAAAGGACATCGATCCAAATCACGTTTTTCGCTTGACTCTGGTTAATTTAACCATGCATCTCGAATCCTATTAAGAATGTATTAAAAAATTCATCACATTCTGAAAGACAACATTTTTTGCTGGTATAGCCAAATTTGAAGACATTCTTTCATTTCGCATCAAATATGTGTTGTGGCTTTCGTAATCTTAATAGTCAATTTTTTGATCAAATGTTGCCAATATTTTGTCAAATATCATGAACTTATTGGTTGCTGTCATTTTCTCGTGACCTTGACCCGTATTACCCAAAATGACCCACTAATCAAATTTGATCAAACATGTGACTTAGCTCAATGGTCTTCAGGTAATCAAAAACAGTAGGATATAAAATTGAATCAAAATCATTTAAGCTATTTCTTAGATAAAATTAGCTTGACAGCATTCAGCAATGAAACAAAATGGCCCATTAATATAATTTTGTTTAACATGCGACTCAGCCCAATAATCTTCTTTAAAGACGTTCCGTTACAAAATTTAGGTAAAATTGATTGAATCATTGTTATGTAATTAGAATAACCCTAACCCATTATGACCCATTAATCGAATTTTCGCGAGCATGTGTCCTGGTCTAATGGTTTTCTCTTGCCCGAAAACATCATAATACAAAATATAGTCAAAATGGTGTGAGCCATTTTTTACATAAAATTAGACCACAAATGACCCTTATAATCAAAATATCTCGAACATGTGACCTAGCTCATTTTTTTGTGTACTGAAAAATGTTAGATACAAAATTTAGGTAAAATTGATTGAGCAGAGCTGTTTTTTAGATATACAGTGAAACCTCCGAATAAGGGACACCCATGGGACCGGAACTTTTGTCCCTTAAATAGAGGTGTCCCTTATTCGGAGTTTTTACATTTTTTTTAATTAATCATTCATAAGGACATAAAAAACAAAATATTAAAATTTAAGTTTAAATGTACCTGAAGGTTATAAATTACATTAATTAGGCACAAAAATAATAGATAACTAATTAATTTAATGTTTTAATTGATTACTTAATTAGTAAATGATTTGTTGAGTTATTGATTTTGTATTTTTTACAAAAAAGTTTCAGTAATGCAAAAAAGTGCAATCATATTTTTTAAACTCTTACTTGCGATGTAATCAGTGTTCTCGCTGTCGCTCGCCAATGCGCCAAATTGCGACTAAATTCTTCATTTGGCAAGTAAACAAGCGATTAAATTCGCCAAATTGCTAATGCTCAATTTTTGCATTTTCCTTTTTATCTTTTTCATTTTTCATACATATGCATATATATATACATTTAATATGTATATATATTTTTTCATTTGTAGTGGATAGTTGAAATTAGATAAAGCAACATTCGCTGTCACAATTATAAAAACTTAGGTTATTTTAGAACATATTGAAAAAAAAGGGGTACATTAAAGGATTAAAGATAATTTTTTGTGCTACACGGCGAATCTATTTTGCTAATACTTTTTTCATTTGGCGAATGTTTTTAATTTTTAATTAGCCAAATTACTAACGTTGGTCAAATGTCAGCGAGAACACTGGATGTAATCAATAAAAAAAGTGACTGGTTTGCAAATTTCAATTTTTCTACTACTAAACTTTTCAGATATTTATTTACCATACTTATAACTTTTAGTCTTTCACTATAAGCAGTATTTACAAAAAAAGTATTCAACTGCTTTGCATATTTTAAAGCACCTGTGAAGCTCTTTATTTCACAATTTTCCTGTCTCTTTCATTTTCAGAGTCATCCCTCACAATTTTCAGCATTCTTTTCAATATAGACTGGGAGGTGGCAGCACAGACAATCACCTCATCGAATTCACAACAGAAATTCTAGAATCAGTTAAAACTCAATATGCATGTTAAAACGCAATTGGTCTACTAAAACACCAAAAAATCTGAACTCTGAAAATCTGAAATTTGACTCATAGAATTACCATTATATTTTCCTGCAATGAAATCCAAATCTATGAAAATATGAAGGACTGGCTGCAGGATACCCCAATGATAAACCTACAAATCAACCACTAAAATCGGGTTTATATGTGCTTTCCACCTAGATATGACTTGCCAGAGCAATTGTATTTTAATATGTGAATCGAGTTTTAACCAATTCTGGAATATCAGCTGTGAACTCGAGGAAGTTTTTGTCTGCACTGCCACCTCTGGCTCTAACAGGGATAAACGCACTTCGATATCTTCATCTGAATTGTGGATAAATAAATGCTCATCAGTTGAGTTGCATACCTTTGTACCAACATAACTGCCTATCTGATAAGTTCACAAAATTCTGTATTTTCATTTTCATCACAGACTACTTCATTATTTCAAATGCAAAAATCAACCCCTTTAACATTTCACACTCGCCCAGTGTGACTGAGCAGCATTTTTCTTTGCAAAATTTGTTTTTGTCATACCAGTAACAAAGGAAAATAGAATTTGTTATTTAATTAAAGCATTTTTTAAAAAAATTGTGTACTTGATGGAAAATTTTTTTTAAAGTGTTGTCAACTGAATAAAATTTGTGTAAGAAATGCACGAGTCGAAAAGGTTAATCTCATTTTCAAGTGTCCCTTATTCAGAGATAAATACATTACACTTCCTATACCAAGGGACTGGGACCGAAACTTTTGTCCCTTAAATAGAGGTGTCCCTTATTCGGAGTGTCCCTTATTTGGAGGTTTCACTGTAATTAGTTTGACCCTAACCCATTAATCGAATTTTCGCAAACATCTGACCTAACCCAATGATTTTCTTGTGACTGAAAACTATAGAATACAAAATTTAGTCAAAATTGCGCAAGACATTGTCTAGATAAAATTAGAATGACCTAAAAGTGACCCACTAATCAAAATTTCTCAAACACGTGACCTAGCCCAATGATTTTCTTATGCCCAAAACATGTTATACACAAAATTTCATTAAAAATCAATCCACTCGTTCTTTAGATATAGCTTAACCATGACCCACAAATGACACTTAAAATTGAAACCTTTCAAACATGTGACTTAGCCCATTAGTTTTCTCATGTCTAAAAATTGTTCATATAAAATTTAGTTAAAACGATCCTGCTGTTCTTTAAATATAAACAGCTTGACCCAGACCTTTATGACCCATTAATTGAAATTTCTCGAACATGTGACCTAGTCCAATGTTTTTCTCGTGCCAAAAAAAATGTGGTATACAAAATTTCATTAAAATCAACCTACCTGTTCTTTAGTAATAGCTTGACATGATTCATCATGACCCACAAATTACCCCTATAATCGAAATCTCTCAAACTTGTGAGTTAATCCATTAATTTTCTCAAGTCAAAAAACTGTTATATACAGAATTTCGTTAAGATCAATTAGGGCTGTACCGAGTACTTGGTATTCAGCATACTCAGCCAATTTGCCGAGTACTCGGTATTCAGCCAAATTTTGGGCCAAGTACCGAGTACATTACCGAGTAGTTGTAAAGATTTCATTTATAAGCATTTATTATCATTACAATGAAAAATTATTTGGAACAATACATTATCAATGAATAAATCAAAGTTTAAAGCACTAACATAGTTAATTTCTTCTTGCAAGCTAGTTTTGGTCGCCATAGTATACAATCATCATCATATTTTGCACTGATGATGGTATGCTATGGCTACTGAAACTAGTTTGCAAGAAGAAATAAAATATTTTGGTGCTTTAAATGTTTTGATTTATTTATAACATTACTGAAGACAAAGGAATTTTAATAACTGATCTGTAAAAGTTATTTGAATATAAATATATAATATTTGCAATTATTCAAAAATATTTTATTTAATATATAAGAATGTGCCTACAAAATACGGAAAACTTAAAAAAAGACACAAATGCAAATTTTTCCCTCCAGTTCACATCTTAATCCGCTTTTCATTGTATCACAATTAAAATGGCTGAAACTTTCTTTTTCCAAATTATGTAGTAATGTTTTAATTGGTAGTATTACTCCTAACATGGGGATCTATTCATTTGAGCTCATCAATGTTATGATTACTCTGTATAAAAGTAACAATTTCATTACACTTCACAGTGATTGCTACTGAACTGTGGTTAAATTTATCTTACTTTCAGCAGCATAAAAGCAAAGAGGCTGTTTTAATTCATGCAACATTTTCAATATATTATATTTTGAGCTCCATCTTATGGTTTATTACAGTTAATTACTCTAATAATTAATCTTTTTGGATCCAGGCAAGGAAACTGAACTTTTTCGAAATTTGAGCATGCAACTATATGGAATAGTCAAAATCCTCCTACAATGTTTTTAGCTTCTAAGATGTCTAAAACAGCCTGTTAGACGATAAAACGGATTTTATTGTAGGTTGCATATTGTGAATAATGCAAGCTTACATCATTACTTTTAACAACAGTTATTTGAATTATTCAAAATTACAGCTACCAATAATCATTCTTGATATAGATTTCATTTGTAAATTGAAGAATCAGTTAATTTACATTGGTTGAATTTAAATTTTATGTATCACTTTTTTTCTGTTTTTTAAAAGTAATGCTACTGTTTTACACTGTTTGAAATTTTAAAAATTATCTTTAAAGGGTGTATAATTAAATTTCAAATTAGTTAATTAGAAATTATTTAAAAGCTAACTAGAAAATATATGATTATATGTTAAAGAAGTATCTTTATTATATTTACACTGTTCGTTACTATTAAAGCTCACTTTGTGTGCATTGAAAGCTCATTCGAATATACAACTACTCGGCCTTGGTAACTCAGTACTCGACCGAGTAGTAAAAGGCTTGGTACTTGGCTTCTCGGCCAAAGTACTACTCCCTGCAGCCCTAAAATCAATCACGTCATTGTTTAAATAGCTTGATCCAGACCCTTTATGACCCATTAAAATTTTTTCTCGAACATGTAATCTAGCCAAATGTTTTTCTCATGCCCAAAAACCATAGAATGCAATTTTTAGTCAAAATTCCATGAGAAAATCTCTAGATAAAAATAGCATGACCCACAATGACCCACTAACCAAATTTTCTCGAACATGTTACCTAACCCAATGGTCTTCTTGTAATCCAAAATGATAAAATATAAAATTTGGTCAAAATCATAAGAGCCATTTTTTAGATAAAAATGTCTTCACCCATAATGACCCACTAATCGAAATTTTTTGAACATGTGACTCAGCCCAATAGTTTTCTCGTGCCAAAAAACGATGCAAAGAGAAAATTACGTCCAGGGCAAAGTTAGAATTTGTCACTCGTTACCCCCAACTTTTTCTTGTGACAAGCGAGAAATGATGTTTAAATTTGGCATCCCCTAAATTTACACGCCTGTGGTGCCATTTGCCTCCCCCCCCCCTCCTTTCATATGGCACTGTTTTGTATATCTATTTGCATCAAGCAATACTAGCAGAATCTGCATTTATTTGATAATAGAAGGTTGATAAGTATGTAGAGTCAAATCCACTTAAGACATGCTTCAAGGGATTAGGCAAAAGTTGCATATTGAACGGGTTCACATATTAAATGTGATTTGCATAATGTTGCAGAAACAGAACTTATTTATGCATCTAATCATTTAAAAGATTTTTAGAGCTTTTGTTTATATGTTTATTGTTGAAAATGTTTTTCATACCAGGCCCTGATTATCACATGGGCAAATCAGTACTTAAACCCTGGGATGCAGACTTTAAGGAGACCCCAATTCCATACATTAAATTACATAACATTTACTTTCTTTTTCCAACTCCAACACCTCCATATGTTGAAATTATTAAATTCATTTTAAAGTAATATAACAAATTGCTAAAGTTATTTAAAAAAAGTTTTGTTTCATACTAAGAAAAAAAAGTGTACTTTTATTGATTAAAGTATTTAATTTAGAATTGACGGAACTATGAATTTTTATTTATGTCCAGAGTGCCAAAATATGTTTATATATTACACATAGACATATGAATGGCCATCAGTTCTATTTGAATAATGATTCAAAAGGGGTCCCCTAATTTATCTTTGCTCAATTGGTCTGTGGGGGCTGTTTTACACATATTTAGATGAAATTTTAACTATTCCTGTTTAATTCATTGGGTTTTTATAAAACTGATTGAAATAAGTAAAAAAACATATGGATTCAAATTTGTGAAGTTTAGGAGTGGGGGATATTGTTAAATAGAAATAATTTTAAGTTCATGAAGTTTGTTTAATAAAATATGAATAAAACGAAAATATTGAAAAAATGTATTTTTTTCGGGCAGGTTTTACTTATTATTATTATTTAATGCAATGTAGCCAAATGAGAAAAGTTTAATTTAAAAAAAAAAAACACATAATCGAGAGAGATTAACAAAAACTAAAGTGTAGTGTACCTTTTTTGTTTTGTTTTTTTTACTCAGTACTATTGCAAATTTGTAACTTTTAAAAAAATCTGCAATATTACTATGTATAATTTCTCTATGTATTACTATGTATAATTTCTCGTAAAAAAAGAAAAAATCACTTTATTAAAACTTTTGCATATTCTAAGGATTCATCTGAACATTTTCATGAAACTTGATTCACCTTCTCATTTTGTAGAAGACTTCCCCCTCCCCCCAATCTCCCACTTTCAATGCCAAAATGTCTTTGTGATGGTATAGCAGTAGTAAGTGTTTATCTAAGTGTGAAAAAAATTGTTTTGTTTAGCAGCAAGAATAGAAATGATTAAATAAAGAAATAACTTCACTTTCATACAATCTGCCATTATAAATTCATACATGTATTGCAACAGAATCGCTTCGTTTGAAAGTTGTACAGGCACAAAATGATAATAAACTTTGTTATAGTGAATATATTTTTCACAATATAGAGATTAATTTACATCTGAATGGTGTCGAAAGTCAAGGTTCAGCAGAAAATTTCATTAAATAAGGAATTCGTTAAGAAAAGTTCCACTGTATATGGTGCTATATAATCAATGAAAAATGATTGCAAGTATGTGAATATTTGAAAATGTACTTGTTGATTATTTTTGTTTCAAGCAGATGAATGATTTTGTAAACTACTTTCAGTGTTGGGTATGAACGCACTCACTGAACGAAAACTCACGAGTTTTGCTCACTATTTGTGAACTTTGAACTGAACTTCGCTCACTATTTTATAAACGAGTTTGAACTGAACGGAAACTCAAAAAATCGACGAGTTTGAACGAAATTTACGTTCAAATTTACGTTCAGTTTTTTCATAATTTATTTAAAATTTTTCCAGACCTTAGTACACATTTTCCCTCTTTCAAATGCCATTTAGAGGCCTGCACGAGCCTCGGGACGAGTTAAGTCTGAATATCACTTCTCTGAGTAGTATTGGAGGTCTGCAAGGGCCGGAATTTCCAGGCCCGGGCCCGGCCCGGCCCGTAGGAAAGTTATTTCGGCCTGGCCCGTTGTAAAACTCAAAAGTTCGGCCCGTTTAAATTTTTTTATTTTAGGCCCGGCCCGGCCCGTACAAAAATCAGCGAAAACAAGCCCGGCCCGTTTTGGCCCGTTACAATTTCTGCGATTTCTAAAAAATTCAGATTTTTATCATATAACTAAGATTTCTTTAAAAAATACTGCATACATATCTATGGAATGATTTTACAGTATATTTTACAGTAAATACACATTAACAACATTAATGATTACTTAGATTCTTAGGCTTTCAACATTCGAATAAAGATTCATTGAAAAATTAATATGGCTTAGAATAAAAGAAAAAAGAAAGAAAGCTAAAAACATCGTTAATTTTGAAGCTGTTTAATAAAAGAAGATTTATAAATATATTTCTATATCATTTTATTATAGATTTCAAATCCAAATTCATTCTTAAATTCAAAGAAGCTCCTTTCTGATACATTTCTAATTTTTTTTTTTTCTCAGAAACGTATAAGATTAGCAGATATCTTTATTCAGAAACTATATAATCGAATGGCGTTATCCACTTTTTTTATACAAGCAATTTAAGAATACTGCAAACAAATAAAATACTGTCATAATTAGCGTTTTGAATGGAATTTCCGGAAATAATAGCAAGGGAAGGGATAAAAACCTACAATCATTTCAGAAATTATTATATCTCAACAAGGTTATACAAGTATTTTTTTTACCAAAAATGAAAAACGCTATTCGATTCCAAATCCCTTCAATAGTTAGGCTATCGTTAATTTTGTAAAAGTATAAAAGTGATAACTTTTATACTTTTACAATTTAAAATTAATCAGAAAATCTGTCAAACTTTCGCATTATTGAGAAAATAATTTAAAAATCATCAAGAAGTATATATCCGAAGACTAAGCTAACATAAGTTCTTTATTGCTGTTAATAATTTTACAAATCATGTTTTCTGCCAATAATTAAGTCTAGTACCGGTCCGGCCAGTCTATATGTAGAAAAATAATGCAAGCTTGATCTCGGACCGGCATGAGTCAGCTAAAAAAATATTAAAACGGGTTACACATAATGTAATTCTCCGATGCCGATACACTGTGCATTTTTATATTGATGCTGTCAAACTAGTATGGCCACATTTATACTTTATTCTCGTTAAAACCATTTTCGTTGAAAATAGCTCATATTTTATCGTTTCTGGTTAAATCCAGAACGGGCCGGTAGGCCCGAAATTTTTTTTTATCGGTCTGGCCCGTTCAATTTTTTTGCCGGCCCGTTGAAAAAACTATTCTAAATCGGCCGGCCCGGCCCGGGCCCGTGCAGACTTCTAGGTAGTATCCTAGTCTAAGTTCCTGCGAATCTGCAGACAAAGTAGAATTTGTCTAAGACGGAATATTGTCTTCTACGGAAAATTTTCAAGATACCGATCGATTCCGCTATAGCCATAGTTTATTCTAATTTTAAATTACCATGATTCAACAATTAAACTTTTCTTTAAAGAATAGTTCATATACAATGCCAGGGGATGGGAGAAACAGTATTATAAAAGGTGCTACAAAAATCTGTATATGACGAAATCCTGTCTTAAACAAAACAATTTCTAGATCGGTGCAAAATGGATAGAATAATCCGTGTAAAAAAAGTCATAACACATTTGTAAAAGACGGCGAATTTCTTAATAAAGAATCTGTCTACAATGAATTTTTCTAAGTGTTTTTTTTTTTTTTTTTTAAGATTCACCAGTATAGAAATTTTTCTATTTTTAAGCCTCCAATCCGTGGAAATGTGTTAATCTTATTAATATTTCAGATATTTAGATACAGTTAAGGACTCATTTTAAAATCAATTTAGTTTACAATGGGATATACAGAAATAAATATGGAAACACCAATACTCTGGAATAAATGTGCCTATTTACGCAGCCCATGACCCCCTTTTTTAAATGAAAAACATAAGCATGAAAGGGAAACTGTAATAAGTACTTTTTAGAGTTCCGTATTTAAAAAATTAAACGGAACATTATAAGATCTCCCTCTTGTGTCTGTTTTTGTCTATCGCAATTACTATAAGGTAAGTTAGCTCCTCCTCTTCTGTAAAATTAATACTAAGTTCCAAACTAGCAAAAAGGAGCAATTACTAAAGCACAATACTCAGACCAGCATTGTCTCGAAGCACACAGAAATCCAGAGAGTGCAATCGTGTGTTTGTGCCATTTTCAATATTGTACCGACCAAAAGTATATGAAGTTATGCATCGAATTGAACCAAATTTTTTTGTGTAAGTGTATGACTATGGCTAATTGGTCCTCCCTGAATTTTAAAAGAATCCGTCGGAAGGGGGCGCTGCAATCGCGATTTTGTACCATTTTCAATATTGTACCGACCAAAAATATATGAAGTTATACATCGAATTGAACCAAATTTTTTGCGTAAGTGTATAACTATGACTGATTGGTCCTCCCTGAATTAAAAAAAAATCCGCCGGAAGGGGGCATTGCAATAGCGAATTTTATGCCATTTTCAATATTGCACCACCTAAAAGTTTACGTTCTAGAACGTTATGTTCTAGTAGTTAGTTCTAGAACATGAACTAAGTTTTTGTATATGATTATTTTTTGGTGAGGCAAGTAGGTCCTCCCATAATTTGAAAAAAATAAATAAATAAATAAATAAATAAATAAATCTGGCTATCATTCTATTGTCCATCGGCTCGTGCAGAGACAGAAATTCGTTTTTACTCCGATTAATTGACTGAAGTAGAAATTTAAGATAAAAATCAAAGTTGGTATGATATTGAATTGTTATTGTAAAATTATTAAAGCATTAAAATGAGTAACTATTTTTTAAAAATATTAAAATGTATGTATGAGATAGAAGAAAGTTTTGGGAATGGCACATCCAACTAGTTTCTATTCAAATGCCGTTGAGAGGTCTACATGGACTCGGGGCGGGTCGAGTCTGATCATTAGTTTTTTGGGTCGTGCCCAGGTCTTCCTTTATCTGAAAGCTCGGTCCAGACTGGACCGGGCTTATTTCTGGAACTGTACTTTATTCTTAAGCGAAGTGTGCACAAATCGAAATTTTTTCACATTGTCTCACTACCTTGCTTGCATGAAAATCATTTACCCGTCCCTGTCTGATTTGTATAAAGATTTGTTTAGGGAACAACCTCTTTGGGTCTACAATTTTTGACGAAAATACATATATTTTTAAATTACCATTATTCTACAGTTAAAATTTTCTTTAAAGAGTAATACATGTTATATTTCTATGGTGTGTGTGTGCGTTCGGAGGAGGAATATACAGTGCTTGAAAACCGGTTATAAAAATCTGGGTAAACGGAAAAAAAGTGACCGGAAAAAAAGTTATCGGAAAAAAGTGACATAAACTACAAAAGCGGAAAAAAGTTATTGGAAAAAAGGTGATGAGGGATTGATTTTAGGGATTTATTATATATTTTGGTTAAATATGAAAGGGGGATCGGGGGGGGCTCATAATTTAGGTAAATGAGTTTTTCATGTTGAATTAACTGTTTTGGTTCAATTTTTGGATACACGTTCATACTGAAAAAACGCTTGCCTGATTAGTTTTGGGAAGGGACGATTATCCCCCTCCGTCCTAAATTACATAATGGGTTTTTATGCAGAATTATCCAATATGTATTCAAATGTGTATCCAATATGTATATCTCTATCCAAATTTTGGATAGAGATTCTTTCTGATAAGGCTTATATATAACATAATGCCTGAAGAGATTTGGGAGTTTAATGGTTAAGCGTAGAGGGGAAATGGGGGAATAACCTCTCTTAAATTAATAGCTTTTACGCAGAATTATTCGATTTGCTTGGAATTTTGGATATAAGTTCATTATGATAAGACGTATCTCTGATTAATTATGGGTTCTTTTGCTTATTAATAAAGGGGGGATGGGCAATAATCTCACACTAAATTAGATAAATTGTTTGTTATGCAGAATTATCTGATGTAAGTCAAATTTTAAATGTAGGTTATTTCTGATAAGGTGAATCCCTGAATAGTTTTAAGGGTTTAATGGCTAAGTATAGAAAGGTAATAGAATATAACCTCCCTTAAATTAAATAAATTGCTTTTTACGCAGAATTATCAGATTTGCTTCAAATTTTGGATTATAGGTTCATTATGATAAGGCGTATCCCTGATTAGTTATGGGGGTTATTTTGCTAATTAAAAAGGAGGTGGTGATTATTACCCCCCCCCTTAAATTAGATAATTTTTTTATGCACTCTTATCCGATGTATTTCATATTTTGTATATAAGTTCTTTCTCATAAAGTGGATCCCGGAATAGTTTTAAGGGTTTAATGGTTAAGAATAGAGGGAGGGGGACGGGGGATAACCACTCCCTTAAATTAAATAAATGACCTTTTTATGCAGAATTATCCAATTTGCTTCAAATTTTGTGTGTAGATTTATTATAGTAAGGTGTATTCCTGATTAGTATGGGGTTCTTTTGCTAATTAAAAAGGGGGAGCGGTGATTATCCCTCCTCCTTAAATAAGATATTTTTTTTTTCGCAGCTGTTCGATGTATTTCAAATTTTGGATGTAGATTCTTTCTGATAAAGTGAATCCATGAATAGTTTTAAGGGTTTAATGACTAAGTATAGAGGAGGGAACGGGGGATAACCCACAATTAATCAGGGATTCGCCTTATCATAATGGACCTACACCCAAATTTTGAAGCAAATCGGATAATTCTGCATAAAAAGCCATTTAATTTATTTTAGGGGGGTTATCTTCTGTTCCCCCTTCTATACTTACCCATTAAACCGTCCAGGGATTCTCTTTATTAGAAAGAACATACAGCCAAAATTTGAAATACATCGGATAAGTGTGCATAAAAAACAATTTATCTTATTTAAGGGGGGGGGATAATCGCCCCCTTTTTAATTAGCAAAATAATCCCATAACTAATCAGAGATACGCTTTGTCAGAATTAACCTACGTCCAGAATTTTAAGCAAATCGGATAATTCTGAGTAAAAGCCATTTATTTAATTTAAGGGGGTTATCCCTCGTTCCTTCCCTTTATACTTAGCCATTAAATTTATCTATTTAAGTGGGGGGGGGGGGTCGGAATCATGTATGTATGTCGGCCAATTATCTACACTGTGGGAATAGGCCCTAAGGGGTGGAATGCCCTCCGTGGGGGTCTTTTGGGGGGGTGTAATAATCACCGCCTTCTTTTTAATTAGCAAAATAACCCCATATCTAATCAGGAAAATTTGTAAAAATGATAAAAATTACTATATAATTCTGATTGACTTTGTAGAGATACAATTGATAATGAATTAAAAGATATTATCCTTTACAAATTTGAAATCATGATGCATATTTTTTAAAATGACAGCAACTTAGTTTAGTTTTGAGGTGGTCTGGTACTTGAAACATAGAAGTTGGAAAAATGCATCTCATTTTTTTTTCTTACTATCTCTACATAGATAAAAAAAAAAAGAGCGATAAAATAACCCTTTCTTTCGAAATTATTAACATGAAAGCAGTAGCTACTTTTCATATATACATATATTTTTCTTTTTCGTTGACTCATTTTTGCATGTACAGCTTTAGAGATTTGATAATTCAGTACTTTTTCTGAAATGAAAAAACATAATAAATTTTTTAATAACTTTTCATCTCCTTCTTTTTTTACAAAGTTCGTAAAAAAGATAAAAATTATTATATAATCTGACTGAAATTATAAAGATACATTCAGTAACAAATTAAAAGATACCTTCAGTTATAAATTTGAAATCGTAATACATATCTTTTGAAAGGACAGCAACGCTCTTAAGTAGGTTATGATGGTTGTCCGGCACTAGGAGGCAATTAAAGTTAAATCTTAAATAATTTTTATTACCATATTTATATAGTAATAAAAAAGGAGATAAAATAATCCTTTCTTCGAAATTAGTAACATAAAAGCAGTAGCTACTTTTCAATTCTTTCTTTCTTTCTTTTTTTTTTTTTTTTTTTTCTTTTCTTTTCGTTGATTCGTTTTTGCATGTGCAACTTTAGAGATTTGATAATTTAAGATTTTTTCTTTTCGATTATTCTTTTAAAACTTTTTTCTAAAATTACGTAAAAAAATAGAAAAAACAAATCATAAAAATAGGAATATGGGAAAATAGCAAGATTCTCTAAAATTATAAACGTTCATCAATCTCTTAACAAAATAATTTCTCACAAGCATATTTTACGTTTTGTTATAGATAATTTATTTTGTAGAAAAAAAAAATCCGTAACAATTATTTTAGATCATGTTATATCACTAACCGCCTCCCAAAGTTAAAGAAAAATATGTAAAGAAGAAAGATTTCATTTTCATTGTTCTAGAAAACGATAGCTTTCACATTTTGGAAACTAAAGAATTTCTAACAACTAGTTTCTAGTTCCCCACAATTACTCTTATTTTTCTTCATTAAGAGTTTGTCAGTGTTATTGTCATTTATTTTAGATAACTATGTCATATTCATAAATCTAAAGCATGTTCTTTCAAAATATAATGAAGAGTTTCATTTTTTTTCCACTATTTTTTTTTAATAAATTGATAATTTATTTCCACAATGTTTATCATAAAAAAATGTAAGAGGCCACTGGGAGTTTTTAGTGGAAATCCATCGCTAATATAATAATTTTGTAAGTTTTCAAAATTATTAAACCTTCCAGAACAGCTAAAAAACTTAAGACGTTTTCTAAACATAAAAAAAATACTTGAAAGAGTATAGCAGCAGAAAGAAAGAAAGAAAAACAAAACAAAGAAGGAAAAAAAACTTAGTGAAACGGCGAATCCACCCCACACTTCCCGGAATTTTACCCCCCCCCCCCACAGAATTCGGGGATATGGTATGAAGAACCAGGAGGGAAAATCTAACGCAAGTGGTCGCATCGCGGTACATTAGACCAATTTAAACTCCAAAATGCTGTAAAATGCGTAGAAAATGAAGGAATGACTTGAAGTTTTAGTATACAAAAGTGCGGACACTCAAGGTCAGTTACGTGGAATTTCGTTATCGTAACTAAGGGGAAGCGAGTTACAGGAAGATAAAAAATTCCGGCGGGAAAAGACCACCAAAAAATGGTAATATGTGTATGCTATTGGTCTGCACTGGCCGGAATTTCCAGGCCCGGGCCCGGTCCGGCCCGTTTAAATTTTTATATTTTAGGCCCGGCCCAGCCCGTACAGAAATCAGTGAAAACAGGCCCAGCCCGTTTTGGCCCGTTACAATTTCTACGATTTCTAAAAAAAAATCAGATTTTTATCATATAATTAAGATTTTTTTAAAGAATACTGGATACATATCTAAGGAATGATTTTACAGTATATTTTACAGGAAATACACATTAACAACATTAATGATTACTTAGACTCTTAGGCTTTCAACATTCGAATAAAGATTCGTTAAAAATTTAATATGGTTTAGAATAAAAGAAAAAAGAAAGAAAGCTAAAAACATCGTTACTTTTGAAGATGTTTGATAAAAGAAGATTTATAAAAATATTTCTATATCATTTTATTAAAGGTTTTAAATCCAAATTCATTCTCAAATTCAAAGAAGCTCCTTTCTGATACATTTCTAAATTCACTTTTTTCTCAGAAATGCATAAGATTAGCAGGTATCTTTATTCAAAAACTACATAATCGAGTGGCATTATCCATTTTTTGATACAAGCAATTTAAGAATACTACAAGCAAATAAAATACTGTCATAATTAGCGATTTGAATAGAATTTCCGGAAGCGATAGCATGGGAAGGGAGAAAAGCCTGCAATCATTTGAGAAACTATTACATCTCAAAAAGGTCATACAAGTATTTTATTTACAAAAAATAAAAAACGCTATTCGATTCCAAATCCCTCCAATATCACTTTTATACTTTTACAATTTAAAATTAATCAGAAATTAATTTAAAAACCATCAAGAAGTATTTATCCGAAGATAAAGCTAACATAAGTTCTTTATCGCTGTTAATAATTGTAAATCAACATAATTGTAAATGTAAATCATGTTTTCTGCCCTACAGATCTTGAGAAGAATTAAGTCTAGTTCCGGTCCGGCCAGTCTGTATGTAGAAAAATAATGCAAGCTTGATCTCGGACCGGCATGAGTCAGCTAAAAAAATATTAAAACGAGTTGCACACAATGTTATTCTCCGATGCTGATCTCTACACTGTACATTTTTATATTGATGCTGTCAAACTAGTATGGCTCGTGACGCACATTTATACTTATTCTCTTTAAAACCATTGAAAATAGCTCATATTTTATCGTTCCAGCTCAAATCTTCAGAACAAAAAAATTTTCTTCAGAAAAAAGAATTTCTTCAGAACCAAAAAAATTTTCAGGCCTACCGGCCCGAAAATTTTTTTAATCGCCCCGTCTGGCCCGTTCAATTATTTTGCCGGCCCGGCCCGTTGAAAAAACTATCCTAAATCTGCCGGGCCCGTGCAGACCTCTAGTGTATGCTATGAAATGCTGAAATGCGCATTCACATTTTTCCCCCGGAGGAAATTTTTTTTAGGTAATTTGTTTGAAAAAAGTCGGAACAAATTATAAGAAATAGTAGAGAAATGTGGTATACAAAACCACGATCGCAATCCAAGTAAACAAAAATCTAAGGTACCTACTTGAATCGAACCCTGATATTTATAATACTTGACAGTAATTTAGACAATTTAACGAAATTTTCAATCGACTTACCCTATTTACGATATTAAGAAAAATATTAGATATGCATAGTAATTTTATGAACACACACACAAAAAAAAGAAAAAAAAGTTTATTATATACTACTGATTTTATGTAAAATTTCTGAAATGCAGCCTTTTTGTTTTGGGTAGAGATCTTACATTTTTTTTAAATTAAAGGATTTTTTTTTTCTTATAAGCTTATTCAAGAGAATGTTAAAAACAATAACTTTTCTTCCAAGATAAACTAACGAAAATGCTCCATGCTCCACTTCAATTTAGAAGAAAGGGAAGATATCCAGTATTTCGTAATGGATATTTAAGTCTCTAACCATGTCTTAATATGGCGAGTGTGTTGTAGGAAATAGAGTATTTATCCTGCCTAATTTAATCTCGAATGCGGAGATTTAACTTCCGAAAAACGTAAAGTAGTAAAAAAAAGCAATGTAATGATAACGATGATATGCAATGCAAATATTTATTCTGTATGAATTTGCATCAGTATGTATAATTATTATATATATACTTTTAAATGTTGCCCCATCATCCATTGCTCACATTTGTAAAAACAGAAATTTCCTTTTTGAATGGCGGCGAATTTGCATTTTCAGAGAATAGACGGCAAATTCTCTGCCAATGCATTTTCTGTTTTTTATGAATTTTTTCTTTTCTTTTTTTAAAGCAGTGATTTACAGTATATTGAGTTTCAATATCATATGGGAAAAAAAAGGGAATACAACACAATTTGTAATTACTGGGAAAAAACTCGGGGGAAAAAAATGTCTGAATTTCTTTTACGTAGTCTTGTGTAAGATGTATGGGCAGGTTCGGTGCGAAATTTCAACTTTTTTTTTCGGGCCGGGCCAAACTCGGGCCTTGTTTTTAGCTATTATGTCGGGCGGGGTCGGATCTTGTTTTTTGCTATTATATCGGGCCGCTAAATTTTCTCTACGAGCCGGACTGGGCTCGGGCTGAAATTTTTATTTTAATATCGGGCCGGACATTTCTTTTTCTATGGATCGGGGCTGGAAATTTCCGTCCGTGCATACCTCTATCTTACATATCGAATAATCAAATGATTAGTTCACAAAATTTTGTAAATTTGGACAATAATATCCAAACATTAAAAAAAAAAAAAAAAAAAAAAAAAAGTGAACTTTTTAGTGAACTTTGTTCATTTTTACAAATGAGCGTGATTTGAACGCATTCGTTTAAAAATTTTTGAGTTTGAACGTGAACTTAAATCACTTTTCAGAAATTGAACGTGAGTTTGAGTTAGTTCGTTTATTTTGTGAACGTGCCCAACACTGACTACTTTGCATAATTAATGCATGTCTTTGATTAAGATAAAAGGAACAAATGTTCTCAGTACTGTAAGTGTGTAATGATAAAATAAGTTTATGAGAAGTTGGTACACTTATTTAATGATAATCATTCAGATTGGCCTCCCATCATCATATCGAGAGTTTATAAGGTCGTTATTCGGTATTAAGACAAGGGTTCTAACAGAGTACATTTGTTACTAATGACATAATGTGTCCATTGGTTCTGTATGTAAGTGTGTAATGTGATAACTCTTGATAGAAATGTCAAATTTGTTTCATTTTTTTCCAGGTTCATTCTGATAAGGTACTTCCCTGATTACTTTTTGGAGTTCATAGGTTAAGTATTAAAAAGGGGGGGGGGTAACAAAGGTCCAATCCTGCCCTTAATTTAAATAAATGGTTTTTATCATGCAGAAATATTCGCTTTGCTTTATATTTTACATACCAGTTTATTCTGAAAAGGAGCTTACCTGATTAGATTTGAAGTTCATTAGTTTTGTACCTATAAAGCAGGACCAGTCCTCCCCACTAGCAGTTTATTATGTTAAGGATGATTAAATTTGGAGGTTCATTAGTTAAGTATATATAAAGGAGGACTGGTCCCTTTATACTTATAGACAAGGATTCTATCATAGTACATTTGTTACTAATGACATAATGTGTCCACTGGTTTTGTATGTACATATGTAAGCACGTAATGTGATAACTCTTGATAGAACTATCAGATTTGCTTCTTTTTTTTTCCAGGTTCATTCGGACAAGATTATCCCAGATTAAATTGAATAATACCTTGCATACAATATTTCAAGTGAAAACCAAATTTTTATTTCTTAAGAGGCGTAAATGCTGATGTAGTGAAAAGGTTTTAAAGTCTGTAGAACATAGGAAACCTTTTCGCTACGTTGGCATTTGTGCCTCTCAAGTGATGAAAATTTGATTTTCATTTGAAATAGGAAATTTATTTATTGCATTTTTTTCTCATCTGAGTTCTCTAGCAATTCGGTTGCTAAGCTGTCATTGAAGATGAAAGTATTTAATTGGTGCCGGAACATCAGCATTGCCAATTCACTTAAACAGCCTTTTATTTAAGAACCTGCATACACAACTCGGACAGAGAAATTTGAATAAACAATTGTATGGGAGTGTTGTTTACAGATTTCTCGCTTGCAGATAATATTTAAAAAAAAATTTTGGCCTGAACACCTAAGGTCGATATGTTTTTTTTTTTTGCAATTTTGGTTAAAGTTATTTTATGTTGAGATAGTTCCATTTTTTGAACTGGTTACAACTTGTTTCAAAAGTGAAAATATCCACATATTAAAAAAAAAAAAAAAAAAAAAAAAAAAAAAACTGGAAATAAAATTAAAAAATTACTGATGCAATATAAAAGGTGTCAACTTCAAGTGTCTTATGCAGAAAAAAAAATAATAAAATAAAAATAATGAAATGCAAGTGAAAAATCTGTAAATGCTCTTGTAGGATTTATATTAGCTTGAGGTTTACTTCCTGTGATTAGTGTCGGTTCTTAATGATTATAAATATGGATGTAGTAAAGAGTTTGTGATGATATACACTGCATAACTTCTGGATTTTAAAAATTAGATGTTATGAATACCTTCTGTTTTTAGTAAACTTATAAGCATATTATGTAGTGTATATTCATAGTCTTATGACTATGCTAGTGATCAGGGGTATACTCAGCTATATGTGATCAGGGGTCAGGAAATACATCATTTTACATGTACGGGCAAGTCGATTTTCTGACAAAGTGAGTAAATGTTTAGGATTTTGCAAAATTGAAGGATATATATATATATATTACACTAGTTAGATATATTTTGTAACTTTTCAAGTTATCACAGTATAAACATGTGCACTAAGTTTATCCTATACTCAGCTTTCCTTTGTTATAAATACTATTTTTAAAATTTACAAAAATAATATGAAAATACATTGAGTAATTAATAATTTACGCAGTCACTTGCATTTTTTAATAACAATTTTCAACTGCATGTTGCATCATACAGGATGGTAAGTTTTTCTTAAAATTTCGCTTTTGCACACCTATTAGTTATTGCTTTACGTGATCACACGATATATCTATGAATCAAGAAATATATTCATAGAAAAAATTAAAACTGGAATCTTACTGAATAGAAGTATTTCTGCATTTTTATTTCGCTCCTTGCATTTTTTATGCAAAAGCGGTAGTAACATTATTTAAACACTACTTAGCAATCCTCATTGCAGCTACTGCTTTTTATGTAACAATAACAGCAAAAATTCATGTAATATATACAGATTTGCACTATAAATAAAAAAAATCTGTAAGGTTAAAAAATTCTTAAAATTTTTTTTAGGAAATTGGGAAGCCTGGAGCTTTTTATCTAACTACGACTCAAGTAACAGATAAAATTTTAGTAAGATTAGTACAATTTTACTAGATTCATTTGTTGAGCAACAGATTTCTATAGTCTCACAAAAACTAGTTTTGTAAATTTCTCTCTTGCTTTTTTTTTAATTAATTTATTTTATTTTATTTTGTAGTACAGTGTAAAGATAAAATTTTAGCAAGAATACAGATTTCTGCGACTTTACATTTGTAGAATTAGATAAAAAAAAAAACAATGTAGATGTTTTTATGTATTTTGTTTGCAAGTGATGTCACCATATCATGGCACTCACTCCCTACACAAAGTCTAAAAAACGAATTTTGACTTCTTTTCTAGCCTGATTGATATTTGTTTTGAATTTCCAATGATTAGTTTTGGAAGTTCATTAGACAAGTGTAATAAAAAGGAGAAAGGCTACCTCCCCCTGGCCTTATTTTAGATAAATGGGTATTTTATGCAGAACTATCAATTTCTTACAAAATTTTGGATACTGGAACATTTTGACGAGGCGCCTCTGCGATTAATATTGGGTATTCATTGGAAAAGTAGAAAATACATCCCCCCCCCCCTAAATTTAGGTTAAAGGGTTTTTCATGCAGAATTTACCAATTTGCTTTAAATTTTGTGTATAGGTTCATTCTGATAAAACGCTTCTCTGATTTGTTTTGGGAATGCATTGGATAAGTATGCATGGAGGATTGGGAGGACTACCTTTCTTAACTCAGGTAAATGATTTTTCATGTTTAATTAACCAATTTGTTTCAATTTTTGGATGCAGGTTCATAGTTATTAGATGCTTCCCTGATTAATTGTGTGGTTCTTTTGTTAAGTATAAAGGAGGGAGGGGTTCGGACAATTACCCCTCCTCCTTTAAAATAGTCAAATGGGTTTTTTTATTTTTCGGTGTTTTTCCTTGAAAATATAAGGTTTTAATAAACAATTAGTATGCGTAGCCTTCGAGCTCAATGCGGCCAGTTTGACTGGGCATTGTTTTTGGTTTTATTAACATTAACACTATTTTTTGTTTTTATTAACATATGTCCTAGAGTTTGAAAAAAAGACAATCTATGGAGTAACAAGATTTTGGAACAGGTGCAATGTGCTTTGTGGTCTAGAATTTGTTTATGTTTTTACCAGACCAAACCTCCATTTGTAAAATTGGTCAAAGTTGAAAGTCTGATGTCATCTCAATTGCTGATATGGTGATGAGTTATACAATTTTTATTTTCTACATATTGACTTCGAGATAAATAAAAGAACAAACATTCAAAAGACTAAATTAATCAATCAGTTTGTTTCTGATTCACACATTGGAATCCAGTTGTGAGCAATATCTTAAACTAAAAGGAAAATATTTGAAAGCAATTAAATATAAAATTTAAGTGTATTCTCAAAATGAGAAAAAAATATAATGAAATGCATGAGTTACAGCAAATACATTTTATTTTATAAACAGTTTGTGAACATGTGCATATATAGATTGTTTTGCATATTTCAATAAACATTCCTCCCTCAAATAATGTTTAAGGTTAGCCAACACTAATTTTATCTTATTCATATTTAATAAGGAGTGTAATGTGGGTATACAGCATATACTTAATGTATTTTTTTTCTAAAGAAGCATTGTATACTCCCCTATTTCTTAAAGCTATAGCACATTATTTAGGCACGGCATTCATGACTTTAGAATAAGCCTTTTTTTAAGACTACAATACTGTATTATTATTATATAGCTTATTAATTTTATCTGCTTATAATCATTTTATTACTACTAAAGGTGAATTACAATAGGTATACTTATTATTATTTTTTTTTTCGCGTGGAAGACGAAGTTGTCGGTCTATAGAAATATGAATAACAATATGCATGTGTTCACAAACTATTTATTAAATAAAATATACTTACGATAATCCACGCATTTTTTATATTATTTTCTCATTTTGTAAATGCCACACGTGACTGCAAAGTGCGCGAATCAGAGATGTAAAATTTAATAAATTTAGTCTCTTTGTAAAGCTGTAATTCTTCTTAAAATCTGAAAAAAGTGGAATTAAAGTAGGTGAATTATTCCTTCTCAACTTTTTTTGTTTTGTTTTGTTTAATCAAAACAATCATCAAAATTACGCATTCAGCGATAATAAGCCACCACGTTGTCGCTGATATTGTCACATATGAGTCGCTCATTTTCCCTGATTCATTCTCATCAAGAATCTCCGGCAATCGTTTACGGCAGTCTCGACTGCGCATGTGCAATAGACTGCCGTAAGATTAATATTCTTACGGCTGCCGTAAGAATAGACACTTCGAATATCTATATTCCTTCTTCCATGGATGCGACCTCAATTGAAACTGATCTATGGGAAAACACTCCATCAGGCTTACAGCTTGGAACTACGGCTCAAATTTCCCTTCCCACCTTTTTTTTTTTTTTTTTTTGATTGGGAAGGGGGAGCATAAAAAGGGAATTATACCTTAGGACTAGCCGGGAGATGATCGTTTTGAGCGAATCATGCCACATATCATATCGTTTATTATGTATCAATGTATCTTTCAATTCTGAATCAGATGACATCATCCACAAATATATGATAATCTACTTATCTATATTATAAAGGCCAAACGTATCTGTGCGTAACGCATACGTCATTTTGCGAATGGCAACACTTTCCCCTGCAATTTCGGCTTTGCAATTTTCGCTTCTACATTATAAAGGCCAAACGTATTTGTGCGTAACGCATACGTCATTTTGCGAATGGCAACACTTTCCCCTGCAATTTCGGTTTTGCAATTTTCGCTACTGGAAATTTTACACTTCTGAACATCGCACATTCTCAATTTTTACATCGGCGTATACAGAAAAATATTCACTTTTAAATGCAATTTGTTTGAAAGCTATATCTCAATTTATTTTTGAGATATAAATTTTTTTATAGTTTTGCGCGAATTTTTTAATCGTGGCAACAGAATTGTGTCAATTTCTCTTAAAATTGAAAAAAAAAAAAAAAAAAAAAAAAAAAAAGAAATTAAAATTTAGTGGGTAAATTTTGAGAAGATGAAAATGATGACGGGTTTTTTCACGTGAAATTTTATGATCGTGTCAATTTGATTTTTTTTTTCGTTTTTACCAATCGTAAGAGCCTAAATTGATAACTTCATCATAATAACTTATTTTTATCATGTTTTACTTATTACATATGCGATTAAAATTTAATTTTAATAATTTGGACAACTGACTTTTAACAAAATGATATTTTGTTAATTTTAGCTTAAAATAATATTTCTTTTAGAGTTAAACTGACCAATATAAAATGCCTTTTTCACTGTAGCTAATTTTATACGTTATTATAAATCAATGAAACAGTTCCTTCTAAAATATTTTCTTTCGTCGAAGTTCGACGGGTTCCACCTCGTACATATAAAATACAAACGGAAAATTTCGGTTTTTCGCTTATTTCTTCAGTTGTACTGAAGGGATTTTGGTGGAACTTATACTGTTAGATAGATATTATTTCAGGGAAGGTTTTCGTATAAAGTACATCATTTTATGTAGATTAGTTATAAAGTTATGGCTGAAAGTTCTTTTATTTTGTACGAAAGAGTTACCATTAGACATTTGTTTTTCATTTGGCGACAACATATCAAGCTATCTTTGTTAAGGAATTGAAACATTTATGCTAATTCGAAATGGAAAAATACAAACATCTCCAAAAAATGATAAAAAATAAATAAAAAAACTATTATTGATCTTACTTCAAATACAAATAATAAAAAAATAAATTAGAAATAATATAAGATAAAAATATTTAATTTAGGTATGAGATCAATATTCGTACGCTAAAAAGAAATATTCGTTATCAAAGTCGATCCATTACATCAATAATTGGTGATTTATCACTTTTTTGGCTATATATTTGGCTCCGAAATAACGAAACATTTACCTGAAATTAAAATTAAACAATATATAAATGACGTCATTTTTGTAACAGAATTTTTAAAATACAATTAAATAAAAACAATTTAAGGGAACTTATACGCATATCTTAATAGGAGATCTCATAAGATATCTTATACACATCAGAGTAATGAATTGGCGCCGAAATGGCATTATTTTAACTGACATGGTAACCTGGATATTGTTGTTAATTTATTAAAAAACTTTCCATTTACTTTTATTTTCTTATTTAATAGAATACAAATATAATATTTATAACTTAAAAATATATGTTTAAAAAATTTTTACCATGTTTTTATGACATCTGGTAAAATTTGACAAGATGCTAAATCGGCATTTAGCCCCCACTTTGGATTTCTTCGCCAATGCGCCAACCAGATACGGAACTCTCCCGTTATCGTTTTGTATTTTTAATGAAGTATGTGAAAGGTGTGTGGCTCAGATGTCATATGGGCGATTCTCAAAATAGGGGACAATTTATGTCTTTCGGCATACAAAAAAAATTGAGAGGTTTTCTGTCATGTTTTTATATTTAGATATGTTTGTCTTAATATTATTCATTATTTTCACTCAAGAATTACTCACTTTTTAGTTAAAAACACCTTAAAATAACAGAATAAATGTTCAAAATGTCATTAGCATAGATGTCCACAGCAGCTGTGCCTTGTGTATACTAGTATTTTTCAAGAGTTAATATCACGTTTATAAAATAAAACAAATATTATTCTTTCTTTAAATTAATCAAGGAGATGATTTATCCAATAATTTTTTTTAAAAAAAATAAAATTACAGCATATAAAAAAAGAATTAAAGTTTGTCCTCCATATTCTATTTTCAAAACAAGGTCATACTATAACAGCTGGTTATTAATCAAAATTTCATTTTCACATATGACAATAGTTTGAAAATATAAAGTTTTTTCATGGCAACGAGTAGCCATTTTATCCCAGCCTGAAAATAGAAGCATTTATTGTATTTTAAGAATAGAAGTTGAATATTAAGGGCATACATCAATTGTATGTCATTAGAATGGATAATAATTTTCATGTTTATTCTATAGTTAATATCTTTATTTTACTTATTTACATAGAACTTTTGTGTTTTAAAAAGCCCCAGAAAGAACTATTGCATTGTGATTATATTATGGCTCATAATCTTATTTAAATTAAAATTTGTCATTAGCATGGACAAATATCAGTGTCATTAGCATGGTTTTTCTGTCCATATGTGCCATTTCGGCCCAAAAATTCTCCCTTCTTTGGCACTACTTAGCATTTCGGCCACTTTAGTTTTGGTTATTTATTTTTCTAAATCTCTCTCAAAATTGTCCCCCTGTTGTCTGCTAAGGACATGCCACCGTCTCGGCTCAAAAAATTTTAGCTCTAGCCCCATTTCACTTGGCACGGCAGGTGGGAGCGATGTGCGACACCAAACTCAGTTTTTTCACAAAGGCAATAAACTACTAAGTCCAGCAACCATTAGCCACAATCAGCCGACCTCGGCACTTGTCTACGTAGATCGCCTCCACTCTGCCCTCTAAAATTCCATCATGTACGCTTATGGCGCCTGGTGCATGTAAAATCCGTCGTGGGTGCAAAGTCCTCCAAGTTACCTGTGAATTATACCTCTGGAGGTGCCTTGCCAGGTGAAGGTCTCGTCATCTGATCAAGGCTCTAAATTACGAGACCATCTTGCGAAGCCATTTGCAGTTCAAACATTTATTGCCGCTTCGCGGCAATTAGGCGGTCGTCCTCCCCGATATCAGGTATCTAACCCGTTAAGCTGAGATAAAACTCGACAGGTAGAAGCCTGGTCATCAGTTAGAAAGAAAGAAAGACTCCTATGTGCATAAATGTAACCATTGCTTATATTGTATCCTCTATCAAGTTTTACATATAAATTTAGGTATTACATTTATTATCCCTAAAATATGCATTAAATCTGTCAGAAAATCACTGAAACAGCTTCTTACATTGTTAGTGTCAGAATGTTGCTCATGTAAACAAAGTTTGCTCTTTGGTAATGTTTTTATTCTCCTTATATGTAAAAATGGAAACCATTTGCTGAAAAGAAAGGCTAATAAATATAGAAAAAAATATTTAAACAGAAAGAAAATAAAAAATTCTTAATATATTTATTCCATGCAATTTGTTTTGTCATTAGCATGGCTCAAAAAATACTAATTATTTTTTTAAAGTAATATTTTATACCTAATACTATATTAACAACACCTATTTTTTTTTTCAGAAATTTTGCTAACAGTAATTTTTTTAAGATTTCACTTTTGAAAAAGTCTCCTAGTTTGAGAATCACCGATATACGCACCAATTGGCGTTTTTTTTTTTTTTTTTTTTTTTTTTTTTTTTTTTTTTTTTTTTTTTTTTTTTTGACGCCAATTTAAAAAACCTTCCATTTCAAATACCACTTACATATGTATATACACTGCTCAAAACAATTAAAGGATATTTGAAGTTTTATATAAAATAAAGATATAAACGAAATTTTTTTTGCCGAAAATAGAAGAAGAGAATCACAAATGCAAATTTTTCTGGTTTTCAAACTGTGAAGTATGCAAATTTTGAGTTCGATGTCAAAAACGTCGCTTCAGCGGCAGCGAATGAAATTTGACTTTCAACTGGATAAAAGAGAATGAAGACAAGGATGATCGGCATTCAGTGATTGCTTTGTTTCGATGAGTACGATGTCTCAGCGAAGTCATTTGACAGATTCAGAAGCTTGGAGAATTGTTGGTAGGTTAGAAGGGGGCCAAACTCAAGCCGAAGTAGCGCAAGCCATTGGAGTGTCAGAAAGTGTCATTTCCAGGATCTGGAACCGTTTTTTGGAGAGTGGATGTGCAGGCCGAAGACCAGGGCAAGGTCGTAGACGGGCAACAACGCCCAATGAAGATCGGTATTTAGTGTTAACAGCTCGGAGACACCAAAACATGAACGCTACTCTTCTCCAACAACACCTTCGCTCGGCTGAGACACCACGATTTCAACTCAGACTGTCCGAAACCGGCTCCATGCTGTAGGTCTGTATGCTCGCCGACCGATGGTATGTGTTAGATTAACATCAAGGCATCGTCGCGACCGCAGGGAGTGGGCAACCGAGCATGTCAACTGGAGGAGAAATGAATGGAGCAATATTCTGTTTTCTGACGAGTCCCGTTTTTCTGTGCATCCGGATAATAGGCGTATTTTCATCTGGGGGACCGTGGCAGTAGAAATAATCCTGCGTTCGTGCACGAAAGTATCAGATTTGGCGGTGGAGGAGTGTTGGTGTACGGTGGCATCTCCATTGACGGGCGCACTGACCTCTACATCATTCGAGATGGAGCTCTGACTGGTCGCCGATATAGGGATGAGATCCTCAGACCTATTGTAGTCCCTTACGCTGCAGCAATCGGAGATAACTTCATTTTAATGGACGATAACTGCAGGCCACATCGTGCAAACCTGGTGGAGGATTTCCTTTTCGAGGAAGGAATCGTTCGAATGGAATGGCCAGCGTGTTCTCCAGACATAAATCCAATCGAGCACGTTTGGGACGCTCTAGGAAGACGAGTTTCTGGCCGCCAACAACCCCCACAAACTCTCCAAGAACTGGAAAGAGCTCTTCTGGAAGAGTGGGGCAGAATACCCCAACTCGTCATTAATAGCCTCATTGAGTCCATGCCTCAAAGGTGTTCAACGTTGCTGGCCACCCGTGGAAACCATACCCTCTACTGAAAATGATTTTCTTTGAAGAAAACACCTTTTCTTATTCTTTTTTTCTCATATGCACAAATTGTGTTTTTTTCCTTTTGTACACAAATGCGCAATAAAATGCAGGGTCCTGAGAGCAAGACTGTACTGTAGAATGAGACGTACTCCATAGCCTTAATCTCCTTCTTTTGCGTCAAAGCTGAATGAAGTAAGTCTCGGCGTCGACTGGACGCCAACAGCCATCAGCGCCATCTGTTGTTTGAAATTCGAACTAAAATCAAGAATTGCGGTAAAAAAACTGCTGACATTATACATAGCCCTCCTGTAAAAATTTTTTTTAATAGCTGTCACCGTTTGCAAGTTATTGAATTTTAAAATCCATCAGTCATTTTTGGGACACCCGGTATATATATATATATATATATATATATACAGTAGACTTCCTCAAATCTGTAAACCAGAAATCCGCACATATTTTATGGATGTAAACAATAAAATTTTAAGTTCAGATATTGGGACAAAATTTTATTTTTTTAGTTTTGTATCAATTCCATATATTTTTTAATTTGTAATTTTATTAATAATACTCTATTCATGTTTTTTTCATGAAGGAAGAATAATTTTTTTTGGAAAAAATTCAAAATATTGCTGATATCACTGATAATCACAATCTTTTTCCAAATATATTTATGCATTAAACCAGATTTTTTGGTTATTAAGCTTGTCTAAACTTTTTAAAAAAATCCTTATTTTATGATTCTGATGTAAATTAGTAATGTTCTTTTATGAGGCAAGTTTTGTTGAATAATTTTGGAAAAATGCATTTAATCTTTATAATGAATATTTAATCATACACTATTGATTATTAACTTAACCCTTGCTATTAATACTTTAATTATTTTGAAAATTATCCAAATTTTTATTATTTTAGTTTATTACTTATTTTAATATTTTATTATATTGTAAGCATTCATTATAGTTTCAATTGCATTATTAATTAGATTCAAATTACTGTTTATAAAATGTAAACAAAGCAAAGACCAGAAATCCGCAAAATTCTAAAATCCGCACAACCTTTGGTCCCAAGCTGTGCGGATTTGAGGGAGTCTACTGTATATATATTACTCATTTTCTATTATTTTAAAAAGAAAATAATAATAAAGTTATAATCATAGAACAAAAATTTACATCATTTTAAAACTGAACATTTTATTAGTAACTAATCAAAAGTAGCCAGGTTATCATGTTAGGCATAAAATCACCATCTTTTTTTTAATCGTGCCAATGTGATACACATACGACATCTGTGCCAGGCGTGTATTTCAAGTGTATGTAGTATGGGTATTTTACATGTATGTATTCTAAATGAAATGAGGGAAAGGTTTATATTTTAAAAGAACTGAATACAATACAAAGACGAATAGGGAAACAATGTTTGGAAATTTATAACACATGCATAGCTAACATAAAAATATTAGTTTTCGTTGCAATTTTTGTAGAAACCTATATTAAGAATAATAAAACAATAGATTGGTATAGAAAAATGACAGCTATGAGGTCTGTTTATAATATTAGAAATATTGTTAATATTGAACATTATGACATTATTTTGCAAGTCAAACATAAATACCTTAAAAAACAGACATATTTACGTTTAACTGTAAAAATAGATAATAAAATCTGCAAAACTGGAAAATATAGGTGTAGTTTGTTACATATGTAATAATTAAAAAGGTAAAATTAAAAAATAGATTCAACCGATGATTAGCGTAAATTAACTGGTGTGGTTTGGCGTATAATAAATTTTAAAAGAGAAATGGTTAAATTGATACGACGTATTGCATAATTGAGTCTACAGAAAATTGGCATGATTTGTATTGCATTGTTAAGTTAGATAATTTTTCAGGAGTATTTTTAGTATATTGCTTATTGCTCTACAATGCTCAGTTATAGTGTTAAAGTCTCAGTTATAGTATTTTTGGAGTAAATTTCTATAATAACGTAAACACGATTATGTAAGATTAATCTTTATAAAAACTATTAATGAACAGATTTTGATGAGACTTACATTATTAGTTAGGTGAATTTTTAGGCATAGTTTTTGTAAATTGCATATGGTTATGTCGTTTTATAACAGAGCTTATTGTAAAAAATCAAAGATTCGTATGGAAGAGAGGACCAGCGTAGCGGGCGACGCCTGCTAGTTATTTTATAAACCTATGACAGGTTTTTATGAATACAAAGTCAGCAACTATATTTTATGCAGGTAAAATAGGTTTCTACAGTAATAAAGGATGGCCAATGGCCAATTTCGAAAATTTGGGAGGAAATTTGTTTTGGCACTAGAAATTAATACCTGTAATCCCCCCCCCCCAAAAAAAAAAAATTAGGAAGGTTTTATGAACACAAAATTATGAATGCATGGATATTGACAATGTTAATGATCTTGAAGAAGATTCAGATAATCCTGAGTTTGACTATTGATATTTGAGGAATTTTAAAAGGTTTGAGATACTTAATATAATATAAATAACATGTTTTGATTATAAAATAAATGTGACAAAGCTATGCCCAATAACAAAATATAATTGTTGATTTTGTATGCACAAAACCCACTACAACTTTGTAATGAATGATCACATGACTTGCAGTGACGTCAATCAATTTAGAATTAAAAAATACATAAGGAAGCATACCCCACTTGACCAACTTTAAAAATATCAGTTTTCTCCCTCCCTGTGTTAAAAATGTCTCCCAAACCATCGTAACCCCCCCCCTTTTTTTAGGGGATCCTAAACGAAGTTCTTTCCAGATTTTGGTGAATAATCATTAGTTGTTTACCAAAAACGTAATTTTATTAACTATTGCAACAATTAAGTAGTATTCACAAATTTCTTTGTTACAGACTTTTTTAGAAAATCTTTAATACAGATTGCTGTATTGCAAAGTATAGTGTAGTTTATGCAGAATATATTTGTAAATGAAAAAGCATATTAAAAAATACTGCAACTTGAAAATTTAATTAATAGCAGAAAAATAAAAATTGAATATACAATCCAATCTAGTACAAGTTGGAAATTTGCATACGTTAGCAAGGCCACGTATGGAATTTACTTTGGTAGAAAAATACCAGCCTTAAAAATTATACTTGCATAAACAGATGCCTGTTTAAATTTCTCATAACAGGAAAAAAAATTGTAGGATATTTCACAAAGTAAAAGATTTTTAATAGTATGGGTGCGAATGCGAGCATTTAAATTACACTTTTAAAGAATTCATTGTTGCACAGCACACACACAAAAAATTTCTTTCAAGTGTGTAATGGAGACAGATGTCTGCTTAAGTCACTCTTATGAGATATTAGAATCCAAAAATAACAAAAAAATTTCTAATTTAGAAGTGTAAAATTAATGAGACATTGGGGTGTTCAGGGTATGGGGCAGTGGATCTCCAAAGAAAGGTATTTTTTATCTTAATGTTTTTTATTTAAAAAAAACACATTGAAAGTGAAAAACTACAACTGTAACAGTTTTTGAATTTCCTCAATCATAAAAAAAACTTTATAGGCTGGTTTAAATTACTGTTATTCACTAAAATACTTTAAAAATATTATTACACACTATTAAAAACTATTATTAAAACTACTATTGACTATTGAAAAAAACTTCATATATCTATATTATGTTAAAAATAAATTTAGGAATCTAAGATTTTAAATAAAACCAAAAAATGAGATTTTTTTTATAGTGCTGCTGACTTTAAGGCTTCTGTTTTTCTTATTTACTTAGTTCAATTATATATATAAAAAGGAAAATATAATACAAAATGTGCAACACATTTCTACAAGAAAAGCCATTATAAGATTACAATTTTCCTCACTGACCAGGACACTACTTAATTTTGATAAATAATTGTTTTATTTGGCAAGAAATCTTATTTCTTAACAGTAAAATACATCAAGTCTCCTATAAAAAAGAAGTACATATAAAAATTAATTAATACTAAACAACAAATTATAAAAAAAAAGGTTGGCATTTAAATTACTTTTTTGAAAAAAAATTTTCATACAAAACATTTATCACCAGTATTGAGCAGCAAATGCCTCTTTAAAACATCATTATTGGAGAATTTTGTTCAGTTTCTGTACATTTTTTGGACAAAAGATTTCTCATTACTGCGAATTAACACAGGATTTTTAATTGACTCTTTTGAAAAAATGTCTTGTTACATATCTCACACACAAAAGATTTCTAACCAATATGAAATAAAACGTAACTTTTCAAGCAGTTATTGTTGAAAAAGTTTGTATCTCAAAAAGAAAAAGTTTTTTACCAAAATGATTTAAGAATTGACATTTTAATACACATCTTAAAAAACTATCTTCTTAGATATCCTACGCAGAAAAAATTCTAAACAGTATGAATAAGCATATGCTTGCTTAAATTAAATTTTCGAGAGTATTTCATGTTGCATACCTCACAAACAAAAAGTTTCTCCCTAGTATGAGTTAATAAATGCTGACTTAAAACATTCTTTTGAGAGAATTTCTTGTTACATATCTCACACAAAAAAGATTTCTCAGAACTATGAATTAACAGATGACTGCTTAAATCAGTCTTTTGAGAGAATTTTTTGTTGCATATCTCACATACAAAAGGTTTCTCACCAGTATGAACTAACAAATGCTTGTTTAAATTACTCTTTATAGAAAATTTCTTACTACATATCTCACACACAAACGGTTTCTCACCAGTATGAGAGCGAAGGTGGCTATTTAAATTACTTTTTTCATAGAATTTCTTCGTGCATATCTTACACACAAAAGGTTTCTCACCAGTATGAATTAGGAGATGCCTGCTTAAAATACACTCCCGTGAGAATTTCTTGTTGCATATGTCACACACAAAAGGCTTTTCACCCGAATGAACTAAGAGATGTTTCCTCAATGTGCTTTTCCTAGAAAATGCTCTGTTGCATATTTCACACAAAAAAGGTGTTTCGCTATTATGAACAATCGCATGATTTTTCAAATCATTGATATGATAAAATTCCTTGCTGCATATCTCACATGCGAAAAGTTTCTCACCAGTATGATATAACAAATGTCTACTTAAATTATCCTTACGAGCGAATTTCTTGTTACATATCTCACACAGAAAACTCTTCTCACCAGTATGTATTGACAGATGTTTTCTTAAATCATTACAATGAAAAAAATTCTTGTTGCATTTCTCACAAACAAAACGTTTCTGGTCAGTATGAATTAACTGATGTTTGTTTAAAATACTCTTACGTGAGAATTTTTTGTTGCATATATCACACACAAAAGGCTTCTCACCAGTATGAATTAATAGATGCTGGGTTAAAGTATTCTTCTGAGAGTACTTCTTGTTGCATATCTCACAAACAAAAGATTTCTCACCAGTATGAAGTAAGAGATGTCTGATTAAATGACTGTTTGTAGTGAAGTTCTTATTGCATACTTCGCAAACATACAATTTTTCTTTATGCAAATCAGAAGATTCTTTTCGAAAAATCTTTTGTAAAGATATGTCTTGCTGCATATTTCACTCTTTAAAGACAGTTTTGAGTAATATTATATATTTCTGCAATAAATAAAATTAAGGTAATATATCACTTTCTATAAATAACTAAAACACTATATGAGAAAACGTCAACTTGCACTAGAAAATTAAAATCATCGCAATAAATGAAGTCAAATGAAATTTGTACAATAGTATAAAAATTTACAACCCTTTATCTGACATTTGAGGGAACAGAAGATCATCAGAAAATCAATATTATTAGATAGGAGCTTTATCAGATGAATTTTTTAATTACACAAAGATTAAAATATAATTAAAATTAATTATTAATATATTTATTAATTAATTAAAATTTATTCCCATAAAAAAATCTCAAATTAAAATAACTTATCATAAAGACTATATATTTAAATTCAAAAAGAAAAGAAAATTTAAGGAGAAAATTTTTATATAAGTATAATTACATGTCTATTTTTTACATAAGTAAATAAAACACAATTTTTATTGAAAAAACCCTAATTATACCAGTTACAAACAATGAAGAAAACAGAAATATGCCTGGCCCATTGATATAAAAATGAGCTTCATTTCTCTTTGAAATTTTGATTTTACTGATGATTTTAACCAACAGGGCCCAAAGCACCGACCAGTTGACGGTAATTGAACCTTTTTTTAATTGTTCCATTCTCGTATAGTAAGTGCACTGATTTTGGTTTCATTCAAATAATTAGTGCAAGCTACAGAGAGCTCCAAATAGAGATACTTATTTGATAACCAACAAGTATATCCCTGTGAGACGTAAAAATTTAATTTTCATAGAAGAAAAAAGAAAATCAAAATTTTTAATATCTTAGAAGAATAGAACATACGTATTTATTAATATAAATTTAATAAAAATATGTGTGATATAACTATGTAACTATTCCTAAACCGAACTTAATTTTTTTCTTAATTCAAATTATTAACATAATTTTCATATTATACAGATACAACTACACATTTATGTATATGTATGTATTTTATTTTTTAAAAACCTATTAATTTTTGAAGTTCTGAGAAGATTTGCTTTACACATTTATATTGCTTGAAAATGTGTAACATTAGAATTAATAATATTAGAAAAAGAAAAAAAATCTTTGTTTTAAGAATACGTAAATAACATTATCACAATTTCATGTACTTTTTTGGTACATATATTTATACAATATTCACTGGCATTTTTTTTGTAAGGGAGATTAGAGGGAACGGGACATCGGGAGGGATAGGACATATGCAACAATGCTTAAAATAAGCTTTACTTTTAATTTATAACTTTTCTGCCAGATGGAATAATAATTGCATTATATACTTGTTGCCATAATTTTTTTACTTGCAAGCAATTATGAATTTGTGACTTAAGAAGTCTATTTTACAGAATCAAAAATAAATAATTATGCAGATTTTTAATGTAAATTTACATATTACAGTACAAAATTTGTAAATTACAATGTTACATAAACTCAATGTTACATATTTTATAAATAAATAGTTAAGTTTAGCGTAAAAGCTGCATACTTGTTGTGTAAACCGATTTTTTAAATGTTTTTCTAAGGGGGGGGGGGATGGGACATGTTCCATTTTCCCCAACTGATACCTCTATTCAAATAATTATGTTTAATTACACGCAATTTTTTGGTATTTTATATTCAAAATACTATCTTTTTTGGAATAAATAGTGTAACAAATAAAACATATTATTTTGTAAGTTACAAAAATTAAAAATTAAAGCAATGTAAATTTTTCCTTTTTTACACATGCATTACTTATCATTATTATTCATTAGTATTAAATATTTATACTTATTTCTATAATATCAATTTTCTTAGTTTTTTTAAAAAATTAAAATAGTACAGTTTTGAAATATTTGTTGAAAACTCAAATGGCAAACTTTTATTTTTACATGGTAATGAACTATTTGTGAGGACGAATGATAAAAATAGTACCTTTCCATATGAAACTGAATGTTCCATCATTGATGGCCAATAGTAATTGCAAAACTAAATCTTCCAAAATTAATTGACGGCGCTATTCGGGCATAAGCGAATTTTTCATTTGATTTCGATTTCTAAAAAGTATAATATAACATAAAATAAATGTTGTAACTTACAATAAAGGAATGCAAGACGAAGGAACGTAAATGTTACACGGTCTTTGACATTTGTTACCACATTTTTGAAAATCAAATATGAATTTTCATTTTAAAAACATGTCCCACCCATCTCTGAAATGAGGGAGGGATGGGACATTTTTCTTGTTATTTTAATTGGTTTATTACCTTAAAGCTATAATTATTGTCATGAAATTTATAATTTTTAAATATATGAAAATGTTTAAGATGTTACTCTAAAAATTTCCATTTCGTAGAAAAGAAACATAAGTAGTTAAATATTTTTCTAAAAATTGCCACATTCCTCCCTATTTTCTCCTATAATATTCTATTTTAATTCATTTGAAATTACTCTGTAAAGGCTTTTATTTTCATTCAGTTTTAAGATGTTAATATATACAAACTTGATACTTAATTGCAACATCCTCAAGTGTATTCTTTCTCTTGTATACACGTATAGAAATAAAATAATAGTACAAAATTCACTTTGTTTAAATTGTTAATTATTTCATTTGAAGAAATATGTTTTAAAGTATTTTAGCCTGTATTTTCATATCTATGCATTTGAAAAACAGTAAGTCAGAGAAGATCCTTTAGTGTTCGAAAGCTTTATAATTTCATAAAATCCAGAGTATCATAAATCAGTAAGTTTCATTGTAAACGAATCGAATTTTAAAAACACAACTTACTCCTACATTCTCATTCCCGCCGACACTTTCAGAAAAAAGTAGGCTTATTTGATGGTTCACAAAGTTGTTTTGGTGAAAGTTTCAAGTTTACAAAAAAAATTAACTTACAAGAATAGTCCAGAAAATCAATTACCATCCACTTTCTCAAATAAGCATTTCTATAATTCACAAACATCTATGATCCACAGTTTATGTTGCAGAATAAATGAGGACGTCTTTCTCAAAACTTGCCTTATCCAAAATCATAAATATTGTTTTTTCTCTAATAGTCTAGTAATCATTTTAAACTATAATTCTGACATTGTAAAATCCTCATTTCTATTGAATCCAATAGACACATGAAATTGAAACTGTTTTAGGCATTTTCCTTCAATTTATTTTTTTAGATACGGCAAATTTTGAAAATTATAGATACTCTCAAAATGAAAAGGGCTTTTACAGAAAAGTGCCTAGGTTAAAAGCTTCTAAAAATTTTATCGAGTCATTCAAAATATTTAAATTTTAAGTTTCATATTTTATAAAACAATATTATTTGAAAAGTTCTTGATAAAGGAAAAAAAATCAGCAGCACAATTTGTGGGCCCAGGGCCAAGACCGCGGAGGCCCGTGCATTAATCAGGCCCTGAATGTTAATGTTGTGTTGATATACAAATGACTCTGGAGAATTTTCAGAAAAGGTCCAATTGAAATCGGACTATAATTAAGAAAATTGGGATGAGGAAAGGGGGGGTGGGTGTTGAGGTAAGAATGTGATTGGTGATGAACTGGAAAATTATAGCTTAATAAATTAGTAACCCAAATAACTTGACTTCAACACTAATAAAATAACAATTTAACTTGGAAAGAAAAGGGCTCCTATATGCAAAATTTGACAACAATTCTGCCTTTAAAATAGTAAAATTGAAACAATAAATACATATATTGATTTAAAATTACTGTTAGAAATATCAATACTAAAGTTGAAACACAACTGACCCTTACCAAATTGAATCAGGTTATCCTCTGGGAAAAGAAACAATTTTCCAACAATGCATTATTTGTAGATTGTAGTTGAAAAGTTAGAAAATCCCACTCTAGAGGCAGTGACAAGAGAAGAAATAGAACAATCAAGCTAAAACTAAAACAGAGCAATTGGGAAGGGTAGATATAATAGAATTTCAGCAAATTACATTCAAAAGAATAATTTTATCAATGCTTAATTCAGCCATTTAAAAGACATTCATACTGTTATGTTTATTTGAAAGTGGAGAAAGCACTTTTTATTTGCCTCTACCCACAATTAGGCCAAAGTGATCGTGATAATGACAGCACATCGCGGAGAATGGTGGCCTGCAAACGACCCAAGTGACCATCCTTACTTCACTTAAAACAATAGAAATATCTTTATCCATGATGACATAAAATGTCAAACATAAAGTTAAAAAATATAAAATTGAAAAGGTAAAAAAGTTACCTGTCAAGTCCTTGGATGTTGATGACAAATAAATCCAGACAATAGGCACAAGAAATTATTATGCACACAAAATTTGAAGAAAACTATTTTTATTTCATGAAGAACTTGTTTTACTTTTTTCATGAATAAATATTTCTTCACATATTTATATTATTTTGACTCGTACATATTAATCTCTCTTTTCATAAAAACCATATCATAATATATGCTAATCACAACAATTGCTATCTCTAAGCAATAAAAATTCTTTGTCAATAATATATTTTAGATATCTCAACAGGATGTAAATTATAAATTTTCTCATGACATAAAAGGAGAATATAATATTATTTCTTCTTGAAAAAGAGCAACTTTCATAATATGAACTTTCAAAAAAACAAAATATATTATATTTCATATTGCATAGATACAAACCAATATTTTCTTCATAACGCCCCGTGAGTAATCAAAAATTATATATATAAAATGGGCCAGATAACGACATGAAGGAACTTTATGTAAATAAATATTTGCATCTCACGAAAAGAAAAGATTTTCCCCTCTGCTTGTTTGTCAGAGGACTGGCATCACATAAAACAATTATTGAAGAAAATTCGAGCACCAATAATAGCTGCAGAAAAATTATTTTTTAACGATGAGGTGATGAAAGATGAAATAGGTATTAAGTGGACTCATGATGACATACTACATCACTTATGATGCTTAAATCAGCCTATTCTAAAACCATGCGGGGATCACAGCAGCATAGAACGGAGCCCGTATAAAACGGCTTCAAAGGGGCGCGCACATGGCCCGAACTTCCACCCAAAACCTGCAGTCATCGGACCGCATCCATGACAGCTGGTGTCTATCGGCGCAACTGACGCAGGTGGCCGCGAGCCCAGGGGAAAAAGAGAAAGGGTTATTGTAAATGCAAAATACGCCAATTTGGCAGTGAGCAACAGAGGGGGTGAGGAAAAACTAAGCCAAATTACAATATACAGTATGAAAAGATATGTAACTAATAAGAATAAAATTGATAACCATCTTAAGAGGGGAGGCCAAAGCCGGTGGCCATGTACTTAACGGCTTGAAATACGTCACCTGTGAAATTTAATTTGATAGGTTAGGGGTGTGTCCGAATAAACGGAAGTTCCACCCAAAAGAACTAGCGAGAATGTTCTCGAACAAATTTTAAAACCGGAAGGAATGATTTCAAACAGAATTTTACCGGCTTGGAACATTCGAAAGCTAAGTAAGAGAGAAAACATTACAGGCGACGAAATGAAAATAAGCGAAACCGAAATTAAATTTAAATTGAGAACATTAATAAAAAGGAAGGTGATATGAAATAAAATGGCTAATAAAATTGAATTAAACTAAACATATGGGGGGGGTTATGGAGTAACCACCACATATTACCCAGGGTCCCCCAAAAGAAAATATTGGTGAGATGACAAAATGAACAATTTTTCATCAAGACAATATTTTCTAACACATGTACAAATATGCTAAATAATTACACAAAATAAATATCAGAAATAGTTATAAAAATATACATAATTGTTGTACATGATATTTAAATAATAAAAAAAAATAATTACTGTTATGATAGTAATCCTTATGAAAATATACCAACTGTAGTAAATGTTAACATGAAAGGTATATAAAGTTTCTTTCAGAGGTATCTATCATATATCAAAAAAATTAAAGTCTATGTGCAGAACAACAGTCCATAACTTTGTAGAGTCTCTTGTTAGGCTGTGCAAAAAGCACTATAACAGTAGAATGCTTATAGCATATGTCAAAATATTTGATTACACAATAATATGTATATTTATATTCTTAGCTATCAACAAAATGAAGCATACTATAACTGTATATGAATCATGTTATAACTATATATAACATATATGGTTTCAAATAACATATAATAAATTAAATGAATTTGTAAGTTGAAAATTGAACAAATATATATATATAAATGGTGTAGAGAGATTAGTTATGCTCTCATAAAAAAATTTTTTTTTTATATCACCACATAGCCTTTTAAGCTTTCAATAAATCTTAAATGAATAACCTTAGTATTATTCAATAACACATTTTCGCAGAGAATAAAATAATAAGTTGCAAAAAGAATGGTAATAAAAGCATGATATTATTTTCCAATAAAAATATCTTCAAAGTGAATATAATAATTTTCAAAGAGAGAATTTTTACACTCTCATAAAGGAATATTCTTAAACATTTTCAATATAAATTGACAATAATTGCATAAATACCTTTAATACTATACTTCATTCAAAATAAACATAAAACATAAGATGTTTAATATTCTGAAAAAGGAAGAAATTTATATGAATATGTCAATCTTATATATGACTTGATAATGTCAACTTACAAAGAAAAAATCAATTGTGTCAAAATTTCTATATAGAAGATATCTAGAACATATTTACTTGTAATTTTCAAACATTTTTAAAAAAATTAAGTAAGTGATCACTTTTGCATTTGTCATAAATCAAGAATTTGCTTTATATAAATATATATAATGACTCATTAAACATCTTTGGATCCAAAGTATAAACACTCAAAAGTATACAAAAAAAAATATTATATACTACTTATGGTGAGTCATTCACTTTCTATATTTCAACAAGAAGAGAAGAAATATTAGTATGAATAAGTTTATCATGCATTTTCTTTTCTCTTTTTCTTTTTTAAAAGAGGTTAAATGTTAAAACATGCATGCATTGTAAAGAGAAGACACAATAGAGAAAATAATTTGATGAGTACTCATTTTTATGTTTACCTTATATCAACTACAATTTCACCTTTCTTATTAGAATGCACATTTGTCAAAAATAACTTTAAATAATGATATAGTATTATAACAAGAATATAAAAAGACAAATTCTTTCTCAATTTTTTTTATCAACTATTGTAATTAAAGACCTTATAAAATTTAAAAGTATGGCATACATGAGATTATATGTATATATTGTAAGAATTATGACTTATAGTTAAATGCAGTAACTAATAAACTATTAAAATTCATACATACATCCCGAGGATGACCGTTGAGTTGTACCAGGGAGAAGAAGACTTAAATAAAATGAAAAAAAATAATAACAGCTGCCTGCAGCCTGGAGAAAAGAAAAAAAAAATTACATAGCGATTCTTCTTGCTGGACAATCAGTGCGGCTAGCTTCGACTGAATATATTACAAAGCAAAAGTCATCCTGTAAAAGGAAAAAAGAGAGTTAGTCTATTTTTTATGTAGTTTATGATTGCGAGGACGAAGATCATAACTTCTATATTGAGTGGATTTGTTTTTAGCACCAGTATGAGTGCTATCAGGAGGAGCTTGTGACAGTACCGATTTACTGGAACATGAAGATGTTTGCTGGCATTTAGAAGAAGAAAGAATTTGAGGAGAAGTATTACAAGCTGCATCATGATTTGAAACTTGAATAGAAGAGTGTTGTCTCACAGGAGTGGAGGATGCATTATCAACAGCTGGTTGATCATGTGATGCACCTTTTGAAGAAACTGAAGGATGTTGCAGTGCTTCATTTCTCTTTTGAAGCTTCAAGATTCGATTAGTGTGAATCAACATTGGTGAAGCATGACTATTATTGGGATCTTGAATTTGAATGAGCACAGGAGAAATTATTTTCTTGACCACGTATGGGCCTTGTATCTTTTTGTTAAACACAGTAGGAAATTTTGCATAAACAATGTCATTAACATTGATGTTGGAAAACTTTAATTTTTCTCTGGATTTTTGGTACACCTTTTGTCTAGATGATTCGTTATTCTTGTAAGCTTGATAGTATATTTTTTCAATAATATCCATCAATTTATGAATTTCATATGCAGTATTGAGAATTTTCCATGAAACTTGAGTTTTATAATTGGAATAAATGTCGTTTATCTCTCTTCCAAAATGAAGAAGATTTGGAGAGAATTTTGTAGCTGGATGAGGTGTAGCGTTATATATGGATTGATGAATTTTTAGAGCAGTGGGTACATCACATCCTTGTGAAGCCATTGTGTTCACAGACGATTTTATTTGAGAATTGACTCGTTCGCTTAAACCGTTAGCTTGGGGATGGGCTACAGAACTATGCTCCAATTTAATGCCAAGCTTTTTGTTAAAATATGAAAACATATCACTCGTAAATTGAGAGCCATGATCAGTGAGAGTTAATTCAGGTTTTCCATGAGTGGAAATATAATGCAATAAAGCCTTTGTAACTGACTCAGCACTGATATTATTCAAGGCATATAATTCTAAATGACGAGAAAAATGGTCTATCATTGTTAACACATATTGACGATTTCTCAATGGGCCGAGTAAATCCATAGAGACCTTTTGATTGGGAGCTGTTGGGAGTGGTGCAGGTAGGTATGGAGCAGTGTTTTTTTTATGATTCTTATTTACTAAACAAATTTCACAAGAGTTGACATAATTAATGGTATCAGAAACAAGGGTTTTCCAGGTAAATCTTTTCTTTAAATTAACAATGGTTTTATGAATTCCAGTATGAGTAATATGAGCAATTCTTAAGGCCTTTGCTCTAAGTGACACAGGTAAAACAGCTTTGTGTAGCTCGATATCTTCTGAAGAGAAATGACCATTATAACAAAGTAACTCATTACTTGGATTAATATAGTAGCCATTTAAACTTTTAGATTTTTTGTTATTTTTAAGATCTTCATAAATTTGTTTGATTTTTGGGTCCTTTTGTTGTTCAGAGAAGATGGTGTGATCAAGAATTTCTAATAAAGGATCTTGGTTATTATCATTATTAGAAGGTGAAGAATCACTTTGAAGATGACATGTATGGTGGATTTTGTCAACTAAACCACATGGAAAGTGAGGAATGTCATTATGTAAATCGTTTTGATTATCAACAACAGGTAGAGGTTCTTGTGAAGAAATAAGATCTGGATTATTATTGAGATCTTCAGTAGGAATGTGAGGAGTTCTACTCAGAAAATCTGCCAAGACATTTTCTTTGCCTGGAACATGTTGGAATGTGTACGAGTATTCTGACAGTTCTAACATCCAACGAGTAGTAATATCAGCAGGTGATGTAGCTTTTTTATAATTATTAAGTGGTTTGGCATCAGATAGTAGAATAAAGGGTCGACCAAAAATATAGTATTTAAAAGCAGTTATGCCTTTGTAAATGGCATAAAGTTCCAATTTGATGGCAGGGTAGTGTCTTTCTGATTGAGATAGAGTTTTAGAATAATAGGAGATAGGTTTTAGTTCACCATCAAATTTCTGCATAAGAACAGCTGATATTGCTGTTTTTGAGGCATCTGTATTAACATAAAATGTTTCATTCCAGATAGGAAGATTGAGCATAGGTTTATGAAAGAAAATGTCCTGTAATTCTTTAAATGCGTTTTCTTGTTCAGATTTCCAAGAAAACTTATTTTTAGGTTTGGTGACTTCGATGAGAGGAGCAATCAATTTAGAAAAATTAGGTATAATTGATCTATAAAATGAACACAAGCCGATAAAACTCTTTGTTTGCCTCTTGGTTTTAGGCTTTGGAAAGGAGGTAATTTTTAAAATATTACTTGTAATAGGAAGAATTTTATGATCTGTGAGTTGGAAACCCAAAAAGTTAATACTAGTTTGCATAAAGGTACACTTTTCAGGAGACAAAGTAATGTTATTAGCAATGAGAGTGTCTAATAGCTTTGTGAGTTTCATGGACATTTCCTCAAATGAATTAGCACCCACTACAATATCGTCTTGATATGCATAACAGGAATCAATTTGAGATAATTGAATAACAGAGTCAATTAACTGTTGGAAAGTGCTGGCGGCCGTCTTCAGGCCAAATACTAGACGCAAATAGGTAAAAATTCCCCATGGAGTAGTAAAACTAAGTTTATCTTGCATATCTTTAGGTACAGCAATCTGCCAATATGCAGAGGGTAAGTCAAGAGTGGTATAATATTTAAATTTTGACAACTGCACCAATAGATTTTGAATTCTAGGAAGAGGATATGATGATGGGATTATAATCGAATTTAACAATCTTAAATCAAGAGCAAAACGATACTTTTGAGGCTTAGACATATCAGTTCTCTTCTTTTTAACAAGAAGCATGGGACAGGCCCAAGATGAATTTGATCTCTCAATAATGCCAGCTTTGAGCATTTGATCAATTTGGTCAAGAGCTTCTTGTTCAAGAGCTTGAGGCACGGAAAAAGGTAAGGTTTTTACTGGATGAGAATTTAACATGGTAAACTGAGGATTGACCAGGTCAGTATGACCTAAAGTGTCAAGAGATTTCGAAAAGGCAAGTGCTTTACTACATAATAATTTTGTTAAAGCTTCCCTTTCATGAGGAGGTAAATGTTTAAGATCAAAGTCATTTGGAGATAATTCTTGAATACGTTTTCTCTTAATCTCTTCAGATGGCAAAATTAAAGTACAATATTCGTTTTCAAATTCTAAATCAAAAGAGTATTCTTCAATATCTTTTTCATCTACATTGATACATTCACCAATAATTGAATTTTTATTTAAATGAATATCGAGCTTTGAAACATTCTGACATACAACCAAAAATAAATCATTTTGAATGGAAGATTTTGAGTGTAATGATTCATGTAATACCAGACCCTTGTTTTTTAAATTGGGTTTAAAAAGAAAATATTCAGATGGAGGATTCAGATACTTCACATGTAAATAAACAAACGAATTAGGAGGTATTAATTCTCTATTGAGTAATTGTACCATGTTGGAATTCACCAAGACTTTATTACCATAATTTAAATGAGTTTGCTTTTCACTAAAATAGTTATCATCATTAGTATTCTCAGATGAGAAATTCCTACTAGGAATATTATTATCATTAGTAGACACATAATTCACCACATTACCATAATCAGTTGGAAAATAATTAGGAAAATAAGCAAAATTATCATCAATATAAGGATTATGAAAATTCATAGCAGAATGAGCCATACCATTTGTAAACAAACCATTATTTTGAACATTATAGTTATAAGGATAGGTTGTATAATTGTTGAACAACTGTAAACTTGAATTATCATAATTTGCACATGTATTATCAATATAAGTATCATTCATTAGATTATTTGATATAGACCTTTCATAATAAGGCATTCTGTGTGCATCAAGAGAATATGGTACATTTGAATTAACATAATTATATTCAGCATTCATAAAATAGCAAGTAGGAGATTCATTATAACTTTGAAAAGGAATGTGCTTGTCTTTAAGTAATATAGACTTAAAGCTTGGTGAAATAGTAATAGAATGCTTGTTAATAAACTCAAAGCCAAGTATGGCTTGAAAGTGAACATTTTGAATTTTTGTAAGATAAAATACATGATGAAAGAAATATTTATCAATTTTAAATGCTATCTCTATGCATCCTTTGAAGAAGACCTTAGAATTTATGGTCGATACAGATACATTTCTGGATAAAAATTTGTAATGAAGCCTGGATTTAATGCTATTAAAGCATTCTTCATCCAAGAGAGATAAACTTGATCCAGTATCTATTAATGTGGCGATTTCATTATGTTGAACATTTATTAGGATGCATGGAAGAACATAAGAGTTGTTAAAAGAACTGCATATGACATGATTTTCTTGTATGTCATCGTTGATTTGAAAATTTTGTTTGGAAGGCAAAGAATTATATGAACAAGAAGATTTGTTAAATTTAGATGTCATAGGAGAAGTTTGGACGGCTGTGGATGACACTAAAGTGACTGACGAGCGTTTGTCCAATTGTTGATGTTTGTTATTGTTGTCAAAGTGTACTGACCCTGAATGAGAATTACGGGAGAGAAGGCGGTCAGTAGAACCAGTCTCCCTTATTTGTTTAAATGATAAACATTGTTATTTTCAGAAGAAGAAGAGGTGTGGCTTTTCTTTCTGTAAGGGTGAGACGAAACCTGAGTTGAAGAGTTTTGATTAGAATTACCAATAATGTTTTTGAATTTGTAGCATGAGTCCATACGATGATTAAATTTCCCACAGAACGCACACTGCACAACATCTCGTCTGTGATAAAAGGATGTAGAATTTTTTTTGTGAGAATATTTGTCAAAGGTTGGTTGATAAGGACGTTTCCGGTGAAAGTTTTGATGACGAAAATTATTGTTACGTTTATTTGTAGCCTCTTGTCTCGGTGGAGAAGGCGAAAATGTCCTAGGTCTTCTTTGAAAATTACGAGAAGTATGAGAACTGTCCTTTTGAGTTTGTAAAGGAGAGTAGTTGGTTTGAGAATTGTGATAAATTTTATCCTTCGTATGCTTTATAGGAGTTTTATGAAGAGTATTACTAGAATTATCGTGGACATTTTCAGAATCGATACAATAGGCTTGATTAAAATTTTCATAAGATTTTTTAGGGGGAGAGTCATATATATTTTGAAGAAAAGTTGCTCGTTCAAGAGCTAATTCGAAGGACGTAATATTTTCTTCTAAGATTTTACGTTTGATTTGTTTAGGTAAAGCCTCAAGAAAATGAGTTAACTTTAATGAATTAAGCGCAGAAAGATCCAATTTTGGGTAAGCAAGTCGAAGTTGTTTATCCAACCGAAAAGCAAAATTTTTAACTGATTCATTTGAATCTAAGGTCAAGTTCTGTAAAGATTTTAGAGAAACAGATTTTTTTGTGGGTAAGAAATAGTCTATAAATGCCTTTCGAATTTCATTAAAATTAGAGTTCTTGAGCTGTGACTGAGTAGCAAGAAAGAAGAGTAAGGCGGTGCCCTCAAGTTTTGATTTAAAGAGAACAAAAAGTTCCTTGTCTGTAAAGTTATTTAGTTCCTGTAAGTCAGATAATTGATCGAAGAAAAATTCTACAGTCTGAGGGTTACCGTCGAAAGGTTGGATTGCAATATTTAGTTTGGCTTTTGGAGGCATGATGAAAAATTTAATATAAGAGCTCAATATATGACATGATAAATTTGGTTATTGACTGGTCTTGTGATGAATAATATATATATAAATTGACCCGTTACTTAAAATATTGATGACTTTCATTTACTTCATACATCATTTTTATATGTAAAAAAAAGAAGAAAACGTATACTAACATATTAGTATCATATGAAGAATATAAGACCCAAATATTTTATGTAAATATTTATATATAATATGGCTCAAAACATAAATTATTATATGTATGACAAGAAGAATAATTTATCTTAGCATGAACAATAATTTTTACCAGTACCTCCGTTAAATAATGCATATATATATTAGTTGCAAAATATAGCAAGACAAGAAAAAAAATATATATGGAAAAATTATGTTATATATATATCATGCACTGCTCCAGAAAAATATTATTTCAGTATAGAATCAATATGTTGCAATTAATTACTGCACCACTCTCAATAATAATATAATTAATAATATTAATGTATGAAGAAAATAACTTGAAAAATAATGAAGAATTAACTGAAGATAATGACGACAATATGTATAAATATAACAAAAATACGATGGTGGCAAAGGAAAAATGGATGGTCATGGAATGTTGGACACGCTTTGGTGACGGCACCACAGGAAATTAAGTGTTATGTTTAAGCTGACGCTTTGGTCAGGGCATCAAAGGAAATATAGTGTTATGTTTATTTGAAAGTGGAGAAAGCACTTTTTATTTGCCTCTACCCACAATTAGGCCAAAGTGATCGTGATAATGACAGCACATCGCGGAGAATGGTGGCCTGCAAACGACCCAAGTGACCATCCTTACTTCACTTAAAACAATAGAAATATCTTTATCCATGATGACATAAAATGTCAAACATAAAGTTAAAAAATATAAAATTGAAAAGGTAAAAAAGTTACCTGTCAAGTCCTTGGATGTTGATGACAAATAAATCCAGACAATAGGCACAAGAAATTATTATGCACACAAAATTTGAAGAAAACTATTTTTATTTCATGAAGAACTTGTTTTACTTTTTTCATGAATAAATATTTCTTCACATATTTATATTATTTTGACTCGTACATATTAATCTCTCTTTTCATAAAAACCATATCATAATATATGCTAATCACAACAATTGCTATCTCTAAGCAATAAAAATTCTTTGTCAATAATATATTTTAGATATCTCAACAGGATGTAAATTATAAATTTTCTCATGACATAAAAGGAGAATATAATATTATTTCTTCTTGAAAAAGAGCAACTTTCATAATATGAACTTTCAAAAAAACAAAATATATTATATTTCATATTGCATAGATACAAACCAATATTTTCTTCATAACGCCCCGTGAGTAATCAAAAATTATATATATAAAATGGGCCAGATAACGACATGAAGGAACTTTATGTAAATAAATATTTGCATCTCACGAAAAGAAAAGATTTTCACCTCTGCTTGTTTGTCAGAGGACTGGCATCACATAAAACAATTATTGAAGAAAATTCGAGCACCAATAATAGCTGCAGAAAAATTATTTTTTAACGATGAGGTGATGAAAGATGAAATAGGTATTAAGTGGACTCATGATGACATACTACATCACTTATGATGCTTAAATCAGCCTATTCTAAAACCATGCGGGGATCACAGCAGCATAGAACGGAGCCCGTATAAAACGGCTTCAAAGGGGCGCGCACATGGCCCGAACTTCCACCCAAAACCTGCAGTCATCGGACCGCATCCATGACAGCTGGTGTCTATCGGCGCAACTGACGCAGGTGGCCGCGAGCCCAGGGGAAAAAGAGAAAGGGTTATTGTAAATGCAAAATACGCCAATTTGGCAGTGAGCAACAGAGGGGGTGAGGAAAAACTAAGCCAAATTACAATATACAGTATGAAAAGATATGTAACTAATAAGAATAAAATTGATAACCATCTTAAGAGGGGAGGCCAAAGCCGGTGGCCATGTACTTAACGGCTTGAAATACGTCACCTGTGAAATTTAATTTGATAGGTTAGGGGTGTGTCCGAATAAACGGAAGTTCCACCCAAAAGAACTAGCGAGAATGTTCTCGAACAAATTTTAAAACCGGAAGGAATGATTTCAAACAGAATTTTACCGGCTTGGAACATTCGAAAGCTAAGTAAGAGAGAAAACATTACAGGCGACGAAATGAAAATAAGCGAAACCGAAATTAAATTTAAATTGAGAACATTAATAAAAAGGAAGGTGATATGAAATAAAATGGCTAATAAAATTGAATTAAACTAAACATATGGGGGGGTTATGGAGTAACCACCACACATACTACAACACTATTTTAAAAGTCCTGTAAATTAAGTCTGATGTCTGTGTAAATCCTTTAATGTTTGATAACTAATAACTTTATTTAACTGCACCATATGTTTCAAAATTTACATTTTAAATAGTATCAATACGCTAATAAATAAACTTTTCTTTTTTAAAAAAAAGAAATTTATTAGTTTTAAAGTAGAGTCAAATACAATACACAGTATTTCTCAAAAGATGGTGTGAAGACAACAGCTAAAAGTCAAATCATTTCAGGAATATCACATGAAGATTTTCTTTTAAATATTTGGATTTTGTTACAAAAGATCACAAATGATTTATTTAGTTACAGATAAATCAAACATCTCAGACAGCAGAGATTTCAAGGAAAGTGTTTTTAATAATCATAGGAGAAAAATTATAGTCATTGAAGTACATTGAATATTTTACAATAAATTACTTGGTAAAGTGTAATACAAGCAGATAACAAAGCAATGTTTATAGCACCAGTAAGCTTTCAATTGTTGCTTTGCAAGTTTGTTTCGATAGCCAAAGCATACTATATCAATGCAAAGAAAAGTGGAATACATGAATAAAATTCCATCATTTTTTACACAGGTTGATTACTACTATTGACCATTGGTGCAGTGAAAGTTGGAAGAAGAAGTTAAAACCCCTCCCAGAGCTTAAAAAATTGCTATATTGCAACTTATATTAATCATTAGTAAGCAAATTTGCCACTTTTATGAATCAAAATTAAAGTTAACATTAGTAGTTTTTAGCTTATTTTAAATCTGCTAGTTAAATTCCATTCAACAAAGTGGTTCAATTAAATGACAAATACTGTGTTTAAAACTGTGAAAGCTCATAATCATGCACAGGTTAAGTGAAAACTGGTCATTGGTTTTGAGAAACAGCAATGGTCACATCTTTTCGGATTAAAAAAATGGTTATTTCTTTTTACATAGACGCCTTGAGTATGAATAGTAATAGTCAACAGTTTTCCAGTTCCGTCTCTTTAGTCTAGGAGAAACTATAATGGACCATTGAGATTCAAGAGAAAAACATGCATGCTGTATAGGTCTCTCTCAGTTTTAAATGCCCTATTTTTCATTTTTATCCAAGACCAAGTTACATGCATAGCAGGTAAAAATATTTAAAAAGTAAGGATTTAAAAAAAGTACTGCTAAGAAAATATAACCATTGTAAGCTGCTTTTGATAATGATTGAACAGATTATTTCAATCAGCATCTCTTTAAAATTAGTTGTTCCAGTGGTACAGCAAGGTTATATATAAATTTAAAGAATGAAGTGCTACATTACTGATTAATAATCAGTAATGTAGCTTCATATTTTTCTCAGGATATCTTGCTCACAGAGAGGACTTTAGATCATCCGTTCATCAGAGGAAAGAAGCATTGATTGCAATTTCAAGGAATTATAGATATATGCCTGTGAAGCTGGATTTTCAAAAGAAAGCCATTGAATGTAAAGCATTTTATTAGAATTATACATAAAAAAGTCAGTAAGTGTGGTTGAAGATCGATCATACAAAGAGTTTTATTTAATATTTCTTTTAACCTCTTCAGTCCTGATATTGCCTGGAGGAGACATGAAATAACACTCCTTAAATGAATTTAAATGCTTCCATAATAGTTAAAATTACATATTTAAACCTTGAAAATGGCAAATATACAGATGAAAGATCTTTTAATTAAATTTATCAAGCAGTGAAATATATGTTTGAGGTAAAAAATTGAAAATTTCATCTTCCATTGTTGAGAATAGAACCTGGTATTTTTGATTTAGAAGACAAACATCCTACCACTGTACAACCGGGACTTTTATTCTTCACAGTGCACTACTTTAGTAATTGATTTTCTTTTAAAATAGAAATTATGAATACTAAAGAATTATGATCAAATGCCATCAATTTAATACATTTGATTTTTTTTAAATAATCCTTCTTCAAAATTTTATAAATTGTTTTTAATTTGACGTATGATCAGAGGTATTCAGCTGTAAAATTTCAAATATCTACCTTATACAATTTCCGTGAACAAATTCTGGGACAAACAGATAGATAGAGGAGTGAGATAAATAGTGTTCCATTAGATGAATGAAACCCTAAATTACTATCTATATTTACAATCAAACTTATGTTAATTTTGCATTATCTTAAAGTAACAAGCAACAAATTAGTTATACACTGATTTCACTTATTACATCTTAAATGAAACTACGTGCATACCATCATGACCGATTGTTTTTATGAGGACAAAACTACACTCACTGTTTGTTTTGAAAACCGTGTCTAGCACTCAGGGATAAGTGCAAAGGATGTTATGCTGAAATGGGTATTTTAGGAAGTTCTACTTCGTTGTTCACTTGTATGTTGGCACTCACCCAAACAAACTTTGTCCACCCCTATTTTGATAAAATCAAAGCAGACTTGATGCATGGTCAAAAACACAGAGTTTTGCTTTCTGAAAACAAGCAATACATAACAAGTAATAATTTCAAATTATCAACAGAAATTTAGATAACCAGGTTGCAATTCCTTTATTATGTGAAAAATATAAGGTATAGAAATTCAAATTGAGCTCACGTTTTTAAAGAACTTTAACAATAATGAAGATATTTTAATAAAATTTTCAAGAGATTTACATTGCTTCATATGAAATTCAATGTCATATAAAATGCTGGAAAGGCACAGTAATTCTGTCATTAGTATTTTGTTTATCACATTGCTTGTTCAACTACATTCTTAAATATGAACTACCTAAAAGCACTGTTTGGACAAGGATGATCATAATTTTTACCAATTCTTATGAAATCAAAGTTACATTTGATAAAAAAAACATGATAAATTCATTACACATTTTACCAAAATTACTTCCTTACTATTAAAGTTACGAATAAGAATCCAGGATTGTCTGGGAGTGAAATCTTGTATATTTTTGACTGAACAAATATATAACTGACGAATTATTAAACTATTTTTAAATGATATATTGTTACTTAAGCAATACTAGACAATGTTTTTATTTTTTAATTAAGAAATATGTTAGGATATGATTTTTAAAAACCAGTTTGAACAAAAAAAAATATTTTAATATAGTAAAACTCTATCTTAATATTATTTTCCAGTAAAAAGCATAATTACTCAATAAAATTATTTTTATTAACTCACTTTTGGAATACATTACAATACATGAAAATAGTAGACCCAACATGATCTCGTATCATGAAACATGGGACAGACATATCCTCTGTAACATATGCTGAATGCAATAAACTGTGTTGCAATACTCTTCATTCTGTATATGATAAACTGCTGACAACCATATGTGTCTTCTATATAATCTTTCATGAAACTATAAACAAATAAAAAAAAGTAAACAAAATAACATTAATATATGTATATATATATATACAGTAGACACCCTCAAATCTGCAAAGCTTGGGACCAGGGGTTGTGCTTATTTTAGAATTTTGTGGATTTCTGGTCATTGATTTGTTTACATTTATGATACATTAATTTGATTGGTAGTTAAGCATTAATGCATATAATAAACTGAAACATTAAAATAATTAAGTAAAATATTTAAATAAATAAATAGTTAAAAAACAAGTAATTATTATAAAAAAAATTAAGTAAAATAAAATTTTAGAAAAATATTAAAGTAAATAATTAAGATACAATACTAAATATAAATAATGATGTGGAAAAATCAATCTTTTTTTATAAAGAAAAATATTTGCCTTTGTTCATAAACAAAACAAGCTCGATTAACTTAAAAATAATTATTTTATACAGCAAAAATTATGTTTCTCCTCGAAATACAAGCACTACCAAGCAAATGATCATTGAAAGTTATATTATGCTGTGTTCTATAAAAGCGATGGAGTGATGATGCAGAAAAAGGCTGCAGATTTTTAACAGTGTAAGTATAGAATATTTATTTTTTCAATATTTCTCAAATCATGCACGAATACAGTAGACTCCCTCAAATCCGCACAGCTTGGGACCAGAGGTTTTGCATATTTTAGAATTTTGCGGATTTTTGGTCATTGCTTTGTTTACATTTTTTAAAAAGTAATTTGAATGCAATTGATAGTGAAATCAAAAGTATAATGAATGCTTACAATATGCTAAAATATTAAAATAAGTAATAAGCTAAAATAATAAAAAATAGATAGTTTTTAAAATGATAAAAATTCTAAAAGCAAAGGTCAAATTAATAATCAATAATGTACAATTAAATATATTCATTATAGAGATGAAATATGTTTTTCCTAAATTATTCAATGAAACTTGCCTCATAAAGGTACATTACTAATTCACATCAAGATCATAAAATAATGAAGCTTTATTTCAGGTTTAGTCAGACTTAATAACTAAAAAAGCTTGATTAATACAAAAATATATTTGATTAGATTGTGATTACCAATGATATCAGCAACATTTTTATTTTTTCAGAAATAAATTATTCTTTCTTCATGAAAAAACAAGAATTCAATAACCTTAACAAAAATTACAAATTAAAAAATATATTGAATTGATATAAAACTAAAAAAAGTCAAATTTTGCACCTACATCTGAACTGAATGTTTCATTGTTTACATCCATAAAATATGTGCGGATTTTAGGGAATTTACTGTATATATGGCATGGATAATTCTGATTGAAAAACATTTTTCTGGAATTCACGACAAATTCTTTGAAAGGTTATAGCAGAGTTGGGGGTGGTAATCCATTCCTAGCACTAACTATTTGTTTTTTTCACGGCCCTTTGACAAAACTCGCATTTTTTCACGATCTTCTGATGAATTTGCATTTTTTTGAGATCTCTTGATGAAAACTGCCATTGTTTTGTGATCTTTTGAAAAGTTTTGCACATATTTCAACTTTCTTTTACAAAATTCTTGGTTATTTTGCCCTTTTGGTAATAAAATTTGCAGTCATTTCGAGATTTTTTGACAAAATTTGCAGATTTTTCGAGATTGTTTGACAAAATTTGTGGATTTTTTGCAAACTGTTAAAGAAATATGCATTTATTTCATCTCTTTAGATGAAATTCATGGTTGTTTTGTAATATTTTCATGAAATTTGATTTAATTTAGTGATCTTTTGATGAAACTTCTTGGGGGGTTTTTTGCATTCCATTACAAAATTTGATGAAATTGCAGTAATTTCGTCCTTTTTGATGAAAATCACAGTTGTTTTGCAATCTTTTGACTAAACTGATTTGCATTATTTTATCAAAATTTGCGGGGGTTTTCGCACCCTTTCAAAGAAATTTGAGGTCTTTTCACGTTCTTTGACAAAACTTGCACTTTTTCGTGATCTTTTGATGAAACACATTTTTTTTGTGATATTTTGTGGAAATGAGCAGCTATTTTGTGATCTTGTAACAAAATTTGTGTTAATTTTCTGTCCAAATTTTCAGATTAACCGATTTTTTTAAAAAAATTTCGGTACTGAATGACAGAAATTTTCAGAAAATTCAGAACAGAATCATCCTTAATGTACTGTACATGTTATTTTCAGTTCAATTTAGTTAAGGATACCCCATCCCATACGCATCTTTTTTATCTGCAGTAAAATTTTTCTATCCAGAGTATTTTGGAATTTGTTGTTAAAATCAAAATCAATTGTGCATGTTTCTGCAAAATATCCCCAGGTGGTTAAAAATTTCCCCTGATCCTAGATTGCTGGATCGGACATATTCTGTACCCCTGATCGAATCATATTTAGGATATCCTAAAATATGTTAATCCAATGCTGACTTTAAAGGGTGGGCTTTGGAGCAGAGAGAGTTCTGGTGATCGAAGAGAGTGTTAAAATCCAAAGGACAAAAATAGACAAAATGCTAGTTAAAACTTAAAAGCTTCTTTATAAGATATTATTCTTATAAAATCTTGCCCTGTTTTCGAGTCTCTGAGCAAAACTATCACAAATTGGAAACCGAAAAAGTTCAAAATTTGTATGGAAATAGAAGAAATTAAAAATGGTGCAACATTTAAAATATAATTTACATGTTAATAACTTCCAAAATTCTTTAAATAAGTACAACAAAGAATACTCCATATCAATTTTTTTTAAAACATAGTAGAATATGAGAAAAAAAAAATCCAAAAGGAAATCTTAGTACTGCAAACCCTTTTCTTCCATCCCCTTAGACTTCAGTTTACTCAGCCTAATGGATAATCTGCCTATGGTGAAAGTGTATTTAAAAGTTTCTTGTTTTGAAAAAGAAGTGCAAAATAGAATTAAAAAGTAGTCACCTGTGGCAGCTCTGGTATATATTACTTATTCAGTGGCATTTATGATTTTTTTTTTCATTGTTTTTATTGGCGATTGTTTTAAGTGGCTAATTGTAACAATCAAGGCTGTAAAGATTGCATATTTTTCGGGATCGCTAAAGGGCAAATTATATAAGCAAACTGTGATCTGTTAAATGCAATATACAGAACTTTATCATAGTTATATATACTGTTACAAAGCTTCAGGGCTGCAATTTTAGTTATAAAAGAAAAATTGTATCTTCCTTAACTCACAAGTTTTCGCTTTGAAAAAAGTTAAGAATAATATTTAAAAAAATACAAAAAGGCATACATAAATAAGAATTACTTACGAAATACCTTTAATCTGTAACAAATGCCACACTAACGCTAATTTTCAAGTTATATAAATAATAATAATAAAAAAAAAATCCTGTGCATTTAATACTCTGATGAACGTTGAAAGATGCAGTTGATGAAATGATTGTTTGTCTATAGATGATTAGCAGATTGCTGTAAAATAAAAATATTATTCATTAATTCTTAAATACTTAACCCGGCAGCGCGCGCGCAGGGCCTAAAAGGCCCGCAGGTGCGAAACATTACCGATCCTATCACCCCCTTTCGACTAAAGTAGGCGCGATCCGGTGTAGCTGTATTGAAGGTCACCCTCTTTCGAAGGAAAAACATTCCTTCAGTCTAGTGGATTCTATTGTAGGAGAAATTCAGTCGACGGGCCTTTAAGACCCTGCGCGCGTCGTAGTGTAATATTTATAGAGTGGAAATTTTAAAAATATCAGCGTCAAAATGCTTCGTCAATTGAATTATGCCGATGAAATGAAACGTTTAAAAACTTTATTAGCTGAAGTATCTGCTGGGGAATCGTCATTAAGTGAAGCCAGTGAAGAGTTAAGCGATCATGAAGATTTCAGTCCCCATGAAACTTCTTCTGAAGAAGATTTAGAATCAGAAGATTTATCCGATAATTCGGACGAAGAGTACTTTTTAGGGAAAGATAAATGTACAAAGTGGTATAAAAGGAAATATCGTCAGAATGTTAGAACTCCCGCTAGAAATATTATAACGAAGTTACCGGGAAATATAGGGGAAGCTAAAAATGTGTCAACTCCAGTTGATTCGTTACTAATGCTAATCTAAGAAAATATGTTGGAAAATATAGTAAAATATACAAATATTTATATCGAAAAAATAGCTGAAAAATTTCAGAGAGATCGCGATGCTAAAGGAACTACAGTAATTGAAGTAAAAGCCCTTATAGGTTTACTATATTTTGGTGGTCTACATAAATCCTCTCATGTAAATGTGAGGGATCTTTGGGCTACAGATGGATCTGGACTTGATGTATTTCATCGGACAATGTCATATAAACGTTTTTTGTTTCTCATGAGATGCTTGAGATTCGATAATGTTACAGATCGTGCTTCAAGAAGAGATATCGATAAGCTGGCACCAATCAGAGAGATTTTTGAAAACTTTGTACAAAATTGCCAAAATTATTACACAGTAGGAGACTACATAACAATAGATGAAAAGCTGGAAGCGTTTAGAGGAAAATGCGCTTTTCGGCAATACATTCCGAATAAGCCGGCGAAATACGGTATAAAAATCTTTGCTCTTGTGGATGCTCGTACATTTTATACATGGAACTTAGAAATTTATGCTGGTACGCAGCTAAAGGGTCCTTATGAGTTAAACAATTCTGCCAATGAAGTGGTTAAAAGGTTAATTAAAAAATTTGAGAATTCAGGAAGAAACATCACGGTAGATAACTGGTACACGAGTTACCCTCTTGCAAAAGATCTACTAAAGAAGAAACTTACATTAGTAGGAACTATCAGGAAAAATAAACGAGAGATACCTGCTGAATTTATTTCTGCTAAGAAGAGAAATCCAACATCATCTTTATTTGGATTTTAAAAAAGATGTCACTTTAGTTTCTTATGTGCCCCCCAAAAAAATAAATGTGTAAATCTCCTTTCTAAAAATGCACAACGATGATGCTATCGATAAGGAATCAGGTGAAGCCAAAAAGCCCGAAATAGTGTCATTTTATAATTTGACTAAAGGGGCAGTAGACGTTGTTGACGAAATGTCAGCCACTTACTCAACGGCCAGAATATGCAAAAGATGGCCAATGGTGGTATTTTTTTCAATTCTAAATACTGCGGCGATTAATGCTAGGGTATTATTGCTATCATCAAAAAATCCACCAACTGAATATTCAAGTAGGCGTCGTTTTCTGAAAGATCTTGCTATTGACCTCACCAAAGAGCACATAAATGTGAGAAGCTTGCAGCCATCAATTCCTAGAAAATTGAAGGATGAGTTAAAGTCGCATTCTTCTGCTACCCATGATCTCCAAACACCAGATTCAAATGAGCCGCCGAACAAGAAACTAAAAACTGATAGAAAAAAATGTCATTTGTGTCCAAATGTAAAGGACAGAAAATGAAAAACATGCTGTGCAAAATGCAAACAAAATATTTGTAGCGAACATACTATTCCAACATGTACTTCATGCTATTAATATGTAATTATTCCTTATTTTTTTGTCTTAATTGAATACATTGAGTCTTAAATACATTTTAGAAAATGAATTTTTGGTTTTTACAGAAATGTCAGTGCTTTAACTCACGAAAAAATACTCTCGGGCCTTTTCGACCCTGCGCGCGTCCTGCCGGGTTAAACAAAACAAAAAAAAAAAATAAATTAATAAATAAATAAGTAGTCGCGGCCGAGCATTCTAATTCATGAATTGAATCAAGAAATAGAATCGAATACTCAATTCATAATATATCGATTTTCGATGTTTGTTCACAAACAACGCTCTCCTCCGAATGAAATTGAAACTATTTTCTTTACAAACTTTTTTCACGTATTCTTCATCAACATCTCATCTCTCATCGTATTTTTTCTTACGCTTTAATAAATTATGTTAAGATTTTTATGATGAATATATCTAACCGACTGCTGCTAAATGTTTTTTTTTTCCTCATTTTATCGTTATTTAAACTTTTCGTTTACATCTAAAACTGAATCTTTTCATTTATAAAAAATTTAAATACATTGAAGGATGAATATTTTTGTTTGTTCTGTTTAAAATGTAAATTCATATTGCATTGATACATAAATATTTTTATTGTTATTTTATTTCCATATAATATTATTTGTAATTCTAAGCACTTTCATAAGACTAAAAAATAGCATTGCCAGTTTTCCACATTGCTTACGATAATACTCTACAATAATATCATATTTTAAAACTGTTGCAAATTGCTTTTACTTATTTATATGTTGCCTTTAGAAATGCGTGGTGTGTATGCTATTTATCGGATAAATTGTACTGCTATTATAATAACAATCTATCTGTATAAACAGGGATCAACTAAGGCTTAGGGGGGGGGGGGGGGGGCTTCTAGTTATCTTTAGAATTTTTTTGTGAAGAATGTAGAGTAATTAGTACTAAACTACATACATATGGTATGTATGCATAAATTTTGTACCTGACCCAATTCACAATTACGCAGGGTATCTTGAAAAGGCAGACACAACTTTAAGAAAAAATACTAATACTAGTAAGATTATTGTAAAAAAATTGATAGATTGGTTGATAGAACTATCTCTTTGCAAACTTTTTATTTTGCTTATCTATGTACGTTATAAGATTTCTAAAATAAAATATCCCAAGTTGCTCATAATGATTTTAATTTGTTACGTTATAAGCTTAGTGTTAATAAAGAATTTCTTTTGAAAACAATAGAGTACTAAGTTGTTATAATAAAACTTTAATAATTAGTTTTCTAATAATCTAATTTGTTTCTTGCATAACTGTATAGAATATTGGAAACAAAGAGGACAAGGGCCATACTACCTTCCTAAATGTTTGAAAATATGTGAATTTTGGTCACTTTTGGCTAATTTTAATCATTTGGTGCCTTTTAATGAAAATCTTGATTAGTTTCATGAAAGGAGTCCCAAAAAAGGGGGGACCTGGCGCTGTTACCGTGCATGTCCCTGCATAAGTCAAGGCCCTGTCTATAAATAGAGTAAAGATTGAAATACAGAATTAAATTTCAAAATTTATCAGCAAATGCAGTGGCACCAACTTACATAGGCTAGTGTGGCTCAAGCTCATCTAATAAATTGATTTTCTCCACCCACTCCCCACCTTCAATTTTCATTCCTTTATATATTTACTTAATCATTGAAATGAAATTTGGTTTTATTGATGACCAGAAAATAATTTTGCTTGAATCATAGTAAAGACACTCATTAGATTTACAGATTCACTGAAAGCCCTTTCACCAGATGTATAATAAAATGTTCTTTGAAAAAGAATTTCCTGTATATTTTGTCATCTGTTTTAATGTCTTGAATCCATAAAGCAGTAGGAAAAGATAGGGAGGAGTATTTAGCATTTTAAGAGACTAAAATGTTTATTATTTCTTGATATTGATTTTTTTAACACTTTCAGTAGTTAGCAATTTTTATGTTATTTATAATAAATATTAATGTTGTTATTCAAGAAAGAAGTTACCAGAATATAATTTAATGAAATCATTTGTTAAATTATAATTAAATTTCAATAGTTTTATATTTTACTAGAAAAATCATAATTTAACTTCAAATTATCATTTTTAGTCATTTGCTCCTCTCCTGCCCTTATCTCCACAAGCATGCATAAGGGGAAAAATAGTGTATGCATTATTTCTCTCAAACATTTTGGGCGCATGTCATGTACACACCACATTTGCATGATTGCAACAAAATGATGATTTTATGTCCCACATGGTAACTGAACTATTGTTGTTTTACTTTTATTTTCTTTTTCAAAATGAAATAACTATTTTATTCTATAGTTATTAAATAAACTTATTTTATTTATTATTATTTCTGTTTGGAAATATTTTAAAAATATATATGTAACTGATATTTGAAAAATTGATTTTGTTTTCGCTAAATTGGCATCAGAAAAATTGTATCAATGTGGTGCGTATATTCACATCTGTGACACATTTTTCAGCTCACCCAATATTTTTCAAACCTTGGTGCTACTGAGCAAATGTAAAATCATCATTAAGAATTGGGCTCTTATATTGTTGATTTCTTCCTAATGACCACCTTTATTTGCAGTTTTCATATGTTTGAAACACTTTTAAAGCACCATCTTAAAAATTTCCCTACATTTCTAAAATGTACAATAAGTGGTGCTACCTTTTTTTAAATATTGGGTCGGCTCAGAAATTTTTGAGCAAAATGGTACAACCTGTTTTTTTTTATCTATGTTAATTATTCATTATAAGAGTATTAATATTTACTATAATACCATAAATTTGATTACAAAAAAAAAAAAAAAAAAAAAAAAAAAAAGAATAGAAGGAAAACATTGCAATCATTCAAGAGCATTGATTGTTGACACCAATATTCAATAATTAGTATCAAGGCACTGAAATGGAAAATGTTCATTCACCAATCATATATAACAGTTTTTTTTTTTTTTTTTTTTTTTTTTTTTAAAGAGAAATTCAGCAGACTCCATCAAATCCGCACTCTCTAAAATCCATATAATTTGTGGATGTAAACAATGAATCATTCAATTTAGCTATAGGGACAAAATTTGACTTTTTCAGTTTTAGTATCAATTCCATATATTTTTTTATTTTTTAATGTTACTGAATTCATGTTTTTTTCATGATGGAAGTATAAATTTATTTCTGAAAAAATTCAAGATATTGCTGATATCATTGATAATCGCAATCCTCTTACCAAATATGTTTATGTATTAATCAAACTCTTTTGGTTAAGTCTGGTTAAACCTGAAATAAAGCTTCCTTATTTTATAATTTTGATGTAAATTAGTAATGTACCTTTATGAAGCAAAGTTCATTGAATAATTTAGGAGAAATACATTTCACTAAATCCCCACCAATAAAATAACTTATTTTAGGGGTTGCACTTTAAAACAATAAACAACAATAACCAAAGAGGAAAAAAAAAAAGGAATCTAAAAATTTTGAAAATTTTCAGAAATTACATTAATTTAGTATAATTTTACAAATGATTTTTTTTGTTTTGTTTTGAGTATTTTGATTTTCTAGATTTTGGATCCTTCCAGAGAATAGGTCCTCTACCATAGAACATTTTATAATATATTACATATTGATATACTATTGTACTGTATAATGCATTATATTGATTATAATTGTGAACTATATTATATTACATTATAGCATAACAGTTAATAAATTATGAAAAATTTGCTGTATAGAATCATTGATGTCATTCCTGCAATGCATGAATTGAGGACCTTCAGTCTCAAAACTGATTTCAGCATCAGAGAGATTTTGTCCTGATAGTTAACCTTTTACAGGCTGCATTCAGATCCAGGTATATATATATATATATATATATATATATTTTTTTTTTTTTTTTTTTTTTTTTTTTGCACATTATGCCTTCTAATAGTTTAGTTAAGGCATATTAGTCAGTAATATGGTAGGAAAAAAATTATGTATAATTTTCAGAATGTTTTCAATTGGGAACATTGGCCATATCTGGTGGTCATTTTCTGTTGGTTATTGGTTATTTTTATGATTTTCTCTTCAGTTTCAAATTAATGATAAAAATGTAATTTCTATTAAAAAAATCAAGTTATTTATTTAAAAAAAATTATTTCAAAAAATCATTTTATGATTGGTCATTTTCCAGTGGTCATTGATCATTTTTATGTTTTTCTGTACTTTTCTTTGTTAATGATCGAAATGCAACTTAAAAAAAATCAAATCATCTTTTAACTATTTCTACTAATTTTTTCAATTCAATTTTGTTGAAATTCAAAGTTTATTAAATTTTTAATTTTATGTTCCCAATTGGAAACATTCACATGTAAAAGTTTAATAGGTTTTATATTCAAATAATATTAATTTTACAACCAAGAATTTGTAATCATATTTTTATATTGTAAAAAAGTAATTCTGAGCTGTAATGCTAGTTACAGCTCAGCCAATAGAAGTCTTCTGATTTCCAATTTATTATATCCAATAGTAATTCTTGGAGAAAAGATAACACATGATACACTAAGTTACTTTCACCTTTTCGAAACCAGTTCCAAAGATGAAAATGTCATTCTAAAATAATATCTGCAACCAAAATTGAAAAAGTAAAAAATAGACAAAATAGATGGACCTCAGCTATTCAATGCAAAAAAAAATATCTAATGATGTCCAAATGCAAACGAGATATCATCTATACAATAAAAGTCTAAGTCAAGTGACTGTCATCAACAGCTTCAGCTAAACGCTTCATTTTTTATATGCTTGACAGAAATTTTGTTAGTTTACTTTTAGCTGTTCACTGATAAATTGTCGAATATTGCTCCATCACCATCATTTCATCTATATTTTTTGTGACTGTTATAAGCAATTTGAGCTGATCTCTTCACTATTTATATACAAAACATCCATTTTTATTTCTTTTTTTTTTTTTTTTTTTTTTTTTTTTTTTTTTTTAATGAAGCTACATAAATGTTGCCATGAATCAAAATGTTCTTGGTGTTTTTATATTAGATTGGCGCAAATATCTTTTATATTGGATTGGCGAAAAGAAGTGAAAGTCGTGAATTTTGAATTTTTCCGTTTTTAATTAAAGTTTTGTATTTTGAATAAAATGAGTGAAAAGATTATATTTTAAATGAGATTAGTGAAATATGAAAAAAAATGCCATGTAATTAACATTTAGCGATTTATCACCTGTGTCTGGTTAAAATAAAAATACCTAAAAATTTATTTCTCTATCAGAATCTTCTGATTTGGCAGATGATTGAGGAAATAAATCAAATTGTGAATAAAACTAACATGTTGCAATGCTTAGCACGTGTTTAATGGAGACCAACCTGGTCGCCAAGGGCGGTTAGTTAAAAAAATATCCTCCCCGTAGGTTTAGTATTGGATCTTACTGTCTTCATCTGCAAGGACAGGAGACTTAATTATTGAAACTGATGTTTAACTTGGCTTCTTATCTCATAAGGTGGTGAAGGAATTTAGTAACTTAATCACAAGTAAAAATATAAGAATTAATAGTTAAAATATTTAACTATGCCATACATTAAAAAGTAAAAGAAATGCATGTAGTTATGCTTTTCTCCCAATGCTATATTAAAATTAAAACAGTTCGTAATCATTAATATATTTTATATGAATAATTAAAATAATATAAATTAAATTAATACTAAATCTGATTGAATGTTAATATATGCATATTCACATACATTGGACTAAATTACATTCACCATGTAGTTATTATATTTGTTATTAATAAAACAATCTTTGAATGCTAATACCATATGCAATAAATTTTGTAAGTTAAATATCCAGTTTTTACTATTAAATGGAATGTAAAATTAACATTTTTTTAAAGGTTTAAAAAGGAAAGTATGAGAACCTTTTATGTTTTAAATGATTTCCATTTTCTGTTAATTTCACCTCTCTCTCCTTCCTTCCCCCAACACACAAGCTTAAAGATTGTAGAACTGAATATATATATATATATATATAAATACTTTTATAAACACATCCAAAGTTATTCAGACAATACCAATAAAAGAACCAATTAAACCAGTATTTTTACAATAATATTATTAAAAACAGTTGAAGTTTGAAGAGAAATAGAAGGCAGATTACCAAATTACTAAGAAATATATGGATAAATGGACATTATATAACCAGAGTAATTCATATATTACCATACAATAAACCATTGAAACCAGTATTTTTACAATCATCTTATTGAAAACAGTTGAAGTTTGTAGTGAAATAAAAGGCAGATTACCAAAATAATGAAAGATAAATGGATAAAAAGGCAGTAGAAGGCTTTTCTATTAAACTACTTCTTCAGGGGTGTATAGTTTAACAAAAAAGCAAAAACATCCAACCAGTTTCTGTTATGAGTCGTACTAAAAGCTAAGAATTCGACTCACAATACACCCGACTGGCTGGAAGGTATTCAGATGACAAATTAGTAGAAAGATACACATAGAAGAAAATAAAATCAATATGACAAAATAACAATAATACAATATTCCATTAAAAAAAAAGAATACATATACTAAATGATTTACCATTACCCATATCCTAGCAAGATTTGTAGTGCAATCAGATACAAACTACATGTGACTTACTAACAGTTAAGGTTATGGTCATAGTATAAATCACATAGATAATAAAATAAAGTTATAACAATAATTATAAAAATTAGTAAAACATATATTATACTATATAATTCATATTATATTTAGAAAAAAATAGATGTTACTATTAGAAATATTATATTTTTATTTTTAATCAATTATTAATATTACTATATTAATTAATTAACTAGAATATATTACTACAACTTCTAGCAGAAAATTATTTTAGTGCTGCCATCTAAAGGATTAGTATATTAATTAAATTATATGCTTATGGTGCTGCCCTCTATTATAGGAAAAAAAATTATTTATTAGCTAAGAATTTCCAAGAATAATTTCTATTCTAATATATTACAAATAATTTCTTTAAGACAAATACAATAGATAACCATATCTTATCTCAATAACTTGATCATTTTTAATTTATGCATATTAGTTTTTAGGTAAACATAAACTTTAATACTATTTGTAAAGTTAATTTTTTTTTATTAATTATTAAATATATAATAATTAACCATTGCGTATTATCCAGACAACACCGCCCTCCCCGTAATCTAACATCTAACCCACCCAACCATCCTATTATTCATATTTTTTAATTTTTTATTTTTTTTTTTTGTATTTTTTATTTTTTTGTATTATTTTTATTTTTTATAATTTTTTTAAACATTTTTTTACGCAATGTGTTAATTGTTTTTAAGATCATGTAATAACTTATTATATATTAAAGACTATAGGAGTTCTTATCAATAACATCATATGGTGCTGCATAAATTAGCTTGTTAATTTTTGCAATATAGGTTGAAGAGAAAATAGACAGTTAATACTAAATAAATGTTTATACAGATAATATTTTTTTTAACCAAATGTAAAGGATAACCATATCTTATAGCAGTTTCTTGTACAGTTTTTAAATTATGCATTTTAAAATTATGTGAACAAATATTTTTAATTCTATGGGCAAAATTAAGTAATATATTGACATAGACAGATTTATGTAGGCAAGAATTATAATGAGTAAGGAGGTTTACTTTAAAAGGAAAGTCATTACGTTTGTCATAAATATCAAATAGAATTTTATTATCAGAAAGCGTAATATTAAGATCAAGAAAGTTAATTGTATTATTATGCATATCATTATAACTGTATTTTAAATTTTTGTGGTATTTGATTGGTAGTGAATAGTTAGATGACTTTTTAGAATATAAAATTATTATATCATCAAGATACCTGTATAGAAAACAATTAACAATAGAAGTATTACGTTCATAATAATGTAAGTAGAGATCAGCACAGATGGATGATACAATCCCACCTTGTGGAAGACCGACTATTTGTTTAAATATTGTATTATTAAATAATATATAATTATGATAAAGAATAAATTTGGTTAAAGATTTGAAGTAAGATAAAGATACATGTATGTTAAGAGAATTCCTATATTCCTTGAATAATAAATTTATGATCCTGAACATATCTGCAATATCAATGTATTAAATAAATCATTAAAGTCATATGTTTTGATGTATTTAATGTTTTGTAAATTTTTGATATTATTTACAAGATGTAAACTATTTTTTATACTATAGAATTTATTATTAGTTTTTGCAATATCTAGCATTTTTGTAACTATTGTTAATAATTCTTTACCTGCATTATTGTTATAAGTATTACACCCAATAGTTATAGTACGAAACTTTATAGGAATTTTGTGGAATTTTGGAATAACCACAATGTAAGGATAGTTATAATTATGATTTTTTAATTTTAGTAATTTATAATATTGAGCTCTATTTCTATTTTTAATAATAGTATCAATATCTGTTTTAATGAAATTTGAACTAGAATTTATTGCTTGATTTAATAATGTAGAGTAATAATGTTTACATATGAAAGCATAGTTGTTAGGAGATTTATCAACATATGTTATGATAAATTTATTTTGTAAGTTTTTTATTTCATCATTTAATTGTTTAAAATTTAAATTGAAGGTATCGATATTCCTATAAAGTTCAATATTTAATTTATCTAAAACATTAAGTTTCCATTCAGTGAAGTATTCCAGAGGATTATTGTAGTCTATCGAAATTTTATAAATAAAAAGATCTAAATCTAAATTAAACTGTTTTATGATTGATTTGATATTAGTACATGAAGGAACACGATATTTAGTACCATTAGCCATTAAATTGCGTAAAGAATCATTTTCAACGATATTAATATCCCCCAGTAATAAGGTGACCATGATCTTGATTTACGAAGTTACTACAGCTCATATTCAAAATATTAGAATAATTGAGAAAAAGTAATAAGAAAAATTATTTGTCATTTATTTATTTTTTATACTAAGTAAATGCAATTAAATTTATTATAAATTAAATCTGGAATGTTTAGATAAGATTTTAACATTTATAAAATATAAAATACAGCACAATAAATTAGGTATACAGCTTCCTTAAACACACCAGAATATTAGAATAAAATTTAGATTGGTTCAAAATATTAGAATATTTTATTTTACACAACAATATTACCTTATAAATATGAAGTAAATGGTAGTTAATATTTTGTAGCATCCCCTTTAGCTTTCATAACAGCGTACAATCGATCTTGCATACTATATACAAGGTGTTTACAAACATTTCTATCAATATTAACCTCATAATAGACTTTATACATGCCACTAACTCAGTTTTACTTGAAGGAGGATTTTCTTGAAGCTTTTTCTTCATTATACACTATAAGTTTTCGATGGGATTAAGATCTGGTGAATTTGGTGGCCAAGGAAGTACCTTAATGTTGCGTTGGCGGAACCAATTCTTAGTTGACACCGAGGTATGCGGGGACGCTAAATCTTGTTGAAAGATGAAATCATCTTCAAATAAATCTTCTGATGATGGAATCATGTAATATTCTAAAATTTCTTGATATATCAGAGAGTTAACCTTTTCGTAGACGATGCATAACTTTCCAGGTCCTTCTGCACTCATACAACCCCAAACCATGACACTAGCAGCAAATTTTACGGAACGTTTAAGGCATTCTTTATCAAATGCTTCTTGCTTCATTCTCCAAACTCAAATACCTTGATTACCATATGAAACACAAAACATACTTTCATCACTAAATAATATATTTTTCCAATCTTCATTGCTCCATAAACGTCTTGATTTACACCAATTCAATCTTATACGCTTTTGTCTTGCAGTCATGAGAGGTTTTGTTTTCAGTACACGAGATTCAAATTTAAATTTATGGAGACGTCTTAATGTTGTCGATGTAGAAACTTCAACTCCTTCTTCTTTCCATTTTCGGTGCACGAGTCGCACACTTTTAAAACGGTTTTTCTTAACTATACGCTTCAGTTTCCTGTCATCTCTAGCAGATGTTTTTGGTTTTCGGCCACCATTTCGGCGATTATTTTGAAATTTTCCAATTTTTGAATATTGTGTTAGTATTTTACTAATGCTCGATTGTGAACAATGTAAATAATTCGCTATAAAACATTGATTTTTACCGTGCTGATACAAATCAACCATACGAAGTTTAGTAGATTCAGGAATATCACTCACACAGCCCATTTTAAGACGAAAAAGAAACAAACTGCAAAAAAGAATACTGATTTTAAATAAAATAGTCTGAATTTAATCAATGATGCCACCAGTTAAGAATTGGTAATAATTAAAGGAGAAATAATGTGAAATATTCTAATATTTTGAACCACTTGAATAAATATTCTAATATTTTGACTTTTCAAAATAATTTTTTTTGCAATTAATCTTTTCAAAAAAGATATTAAATTTAAGATAACAATTAAGTTTAATCAACAATAAATTCTTAAGAAAAATATCGTTTGCATATTTTCATTAAAAGACATTAAATTACCAAACGATATTTTCAATTTCTAAAAAAAAGCTAATTATTCTAATATTTTGAATATGAGCTGTATAACAGGGATCATTACAATAACATGGATAATTAGTATTATTGGTTAAAAATTTAGAAAGTTTATTGTAGTTAAATATCTTACGTCCAAGTGTAACATTATATTTGAAGGATTTATGTATAGAAAATTTTTTTATAGGGAAATTATTATTTTTATCATTAATAATGTTGTGTAGATTAATTTTATTAAGTACATTATTGGTAAAAGTAATTATGAGTTGAGTATTATTAGTTTTTTTATATGTATTTTTAGAAATTTTAACATTAAGAAGATTAATTCTATAGTACAATAAATCAAAGTAAATATCACTAAAATGTGAAGTTAAATCAATAGATAGAAATACTTTATAATATAAATTTAGATGTTTCTTTTTAATTGAAAAAATGTGTTTCCTAATATCCATCCATTGATACGAGTTATTATATTCAGATTCCAACTTAATTATTTGTTGTTTGATCTCATTTCTAGAAATATATAGATTATTAGCCTTATTTTTACCTCTTGTTGTATGTGTAGTTTTTTTAAAAGCAGAATGATTTAATTTTGCATACATACTACTATAATGTTCATAATTATTAGTATTAGTAAAGACAATGTTAGTACGATTGAATAATTTAGAATTTAGACCATAAGGGTATAAAGAATTACGAGATTTAATATAAATTGATTCATAAAGTAATCTATCATTTAGATTTTTATGCATACTTAAGATTTTGATGGTTATATTTTGAAAGTTATGGTGCCTGAAATGTATATGTTCAACATTAATAGAGTTGTTTTTTAAAATATCCTGTCTATGTTGATTGATTCTTCTATGCAAAGGATTACATGTTTGACCTATATATTCTAACTTACAGATGTTGCAATTAATTGAGTATATTATGTTGTATGCCTTACAAAATAGCACATTGTTTTTAGCACTGGAATCATTATCAATTTGTTGTGTATCTGCATGAGGGCAAGTTAAGCATTTGGGAGATAAGCACTTTTTAAATTTAAGTTTAATCGAGGGACAATATGACAGGTAACTGTTTGACGATCCAAAGAAATCCCTATCTATTTCTTTGTACCGAGCATTAGACATCTTACATTTTGAAGAGCCTAAATTGCCAGTCGCTAAATTTGTTTTGTAACTATTCATCATAAGAAAGATTATTTATATCCAATAGGACAAAATATATTACATAAAAATTAGAATAAGAACAATTTATAATACTATATAAATTTAAGCTAAAAAAAATTGACATAATATATATATCAGTTGAAATCTTGGCTATTTGATTAAAAAATGATAACTGACAAAAAATATATTGAATAAAAATAATATATATATCATTTAATTCCCTAATTAATTTATATCACTAATAAAGATAAAATAAAAGTAATTAAATTAAAAAAATAATTTTCAATAATAATAAAGTGAAAGTACTTGATTACATAAATAATAATAATATATACAATATTTACACGAAAAGAAAAAATCCCAAACTTAAATCCATAAGTAGTCTCATAGTAAATAAATTATGCAGTACACATAAACATAATATCCTATAAATAAAGCCCCCATGTTTAATTACATTTCAACTAAATTCCAATATGGTAAAATCCGAAGTTATAACAATGGTATAGATATTTCCAAAAAGTATTAAAGAAGCAGCAAGAATAACAAATTGAAGAAATACATCATTTTATGCGCTGTGCAGCATCAAAGTAATGTATTTTAAAAAATTTTTAAAAATAGGTTAAATTATGCCAAAATGGGCCTAAAGTGAAATAATCCACTAAAAGCTGCAAGAATCCATGTTATCTTATGATAACATAAATGACATAAATATATATATATATATATATATTGTGTGATTATTATTTTATTGCATCAATAATAAATCAATTACTTAAATTTCTTTCTTCCATTACAGACAACATTTACTCAAAATAAATAATGAATTGTCAAATAAGTTGCACTCCCAGCAACCAACAGAAAGAAAAGGGAAAAAAATCCATCTCCTTTCTCTCTCTCTCTTTTTTTTTTCAACTGACTAAATTAAAAACTTTCTTTTATTATTTTTTTTTCTGCTTGTTACCTTTTATCTAAATATGTAATGATGTAAATCAATACCCTCTCTCTTCTGCAGAACAAAAAGTGTAAAAACTTTAAATTTCAATTTAAAAATCTCTTAGCACATTAAATTAATTCAACCATCTAAATCAGTACCTTTACTAGCCTAATAAATAAATAAGGTTAAATTTCTAGATTGGGGGTGGAGTAAGATTTGTTTTTTTTTCTTTTAAAATTATGCTTTTATCAACCCTGAAAATGTCTAAGTGTAGTATTTAAAAAAATTTTTCAATCTTATTCATTTTTCTAAGTACAGTATACTCCCTTAAATTCACACAGCTTGGGCCAGAGGTTGTGCAGATTTTAAATTTTGTGGACTTCTGGTCATAGCTTTGTTTACATTTTTAAGCAGTAATTTCAATGTAATAAATAATGCAATTACAACTATAATGAATGTTTATAATAAAATAAAATATTAAAATAATAAAAATTTAGATAATTTTAAAAATGATTAAAATATTAAAAGCAAAGGTCAAATTAATAATCAATTTATGATTAAATATTCATTATAAAGATGAAGTGTATTTTTCCTAAATTATTCAATGAAACTTGCTTCTTAAAAGTACCTTACTAACTCACATCAAAATCATAAAATAAGGTAGTTTTATTTCAGGTTTAACCAGACTAAATAACAAAAAAAAAAAAAAAAAAAAAACGTGATTACCAGTGATACTAGCAATATCTTGATTTTTTTCAGAAATAAATTTATTCTTCCTTCATGAAAGAATAAGTTAACAAAAATTACAAATTAAAATGTATATATGGAATTCATGTAAACCTAAAAAAGTCAATTTTTCTCCCTTTTTTAATAATTAATAATATAATTAATAATTATGATAATTAATAATTTAATAATAACTTTTTAAGAATTGTGAAATTAATATTTTTAATGTTGAAAATTATTAATATGTCTTAATTTTTTTTACATTGTTTTATCCTGTTTTTGTGGGGAGTAGATTATATGAATCATCAAAAAAGTTTTCATGTTTTGACTAATATGCTAGGGTAAATTTGATTGATCATTTTGCTTTTTTATGTTGCTCCTTTTTTTTATGTATATATAATATATTTACTTTGAAAGTACCAAAAAGATTAAAAGTGCTGAAAAATGCCTTTAATATTACTATTATTTTTTATAAAGTTTGAATCTTTAACTACGTTGTATATCAGATTATAGTCATGCAAGGCATAATATTGAGCTGTATAGATTGGCAAAACCTGTGAAAACAAAATTTTAAACTCAATTATCTTAAAACAAAGTGTTTAAGAAGTTTTGTTACAATAACTTTTAAATAAGTTATGAGATTTACATATATATTTGTTTAAAGATTAATTCTCTACAATCTAAATCTGAAAGGAAAAAAACAATTTTAGTTTTATTATAACAGAATAAGATTAAAGATTGAGGGATTTTTTACAAATTTGTTTTTTAAATATTCACAAGAGACAACATCATAGACAACATAAAAAAAGGTACTTTTTGGTTAACTAGGTGCAAGTACTACACATATACAGTACACTCCTGCAAATCTGCAATTCTAAAATCCACACATAATTTATGAATATAAACAAAACATTCAGTTCAGATAGAGGAACAAAATTTAACTTCTTTAGTTTCATATCAATTCTATATATATTTTAATTTGTAATTTTTTAATATTACTAAATTCATGTTTTTTCATGAAGGAAGAATAAATCTATTTCTGAAAATATTCAAGATATTGCTGGTATCACTAGTAATCAGTTTTCTTACAAAATATATTTATGCATTAATGAAGCTGTTTTGATTATTAAGTCTGGCTAAACCTGAAATAAAATTCCTTATTTTATGATTTTGATGTGAATTACAGTAAAAGACGGATAATTCGGACCAGACCCAATCCGGATTATCCGGATAATTAGAAAAAAAAAATGAAATAAAATAAACTACTTACAGAAAATCACCTTTATGTTAAATTTATTGAATATTTACATAAAAATGTTTACTTTGTTTAATTCTTCCAAGAAGGTTTAAGAAAAAGTTTTTTTTTTGTTCAGAATACGATGATAAAACAAGTTAATGGTATGGAAATTAGGCAATTGCTTCTCAATCTTAAAAAAAAAAAAAAAAAAAAAAAAAAAAAAAGACCAAACCTATCAAGACTAACAGGGTCCGAATTAGCGGGGTTCAACTGTAGTAATGTACCTTTAAAGGCAAATTTCATTGAATAATTTTTAAAAAAATTCATTTCATCTTTATAATGAATATTTAATTATGCATTATTAACTTGACCTTTGCTTTTAATATTTTAATCATTTTAAAAATTATCTATATTTTTATTATTTTAGTTTATCAATTATTTCAATATTTTATTATATTGTAAGCATTCCTTATAGTTTCAATTGAATTATTAATTCCATTCAAATTACTGTTTAAAAAATGTAAACAAAGCAATGACCAAAAATCTGCAAAATTCTAAAATCTACACAACCTATGGTCCCAGGCTGTGCAGATTTGAGGGAGTCTAAACATATTCATATATATATATGTATATATACATATATGTGTACATATATATGTATATATTTGTGCATATATATAGCACTGGCACAAAGCTAATCAAAAAGTAAAAAATAAAAAAAAAATAAAAAAAAAATAAAAAAAAAAACTGAACATTAAAAAATGTTGAACCTCGACCTAAAATCATCACAAAATTAGTTTTGTTGTATTATATTAACATTTTTGTAATTTTTTTTTTTTTTTTTTTTTTTTACAGTTTCTATTTTTTTTTTAAATTTTGATGAAACATAAATTAATGTGCAAAAATTAGCAAAAAATATAAATAAATAAAAGACCTTCTAAATTTCAATCATACATGATTCAATTTTCACCATTTTTAAATTTTTTTGTTCCCCTAAATGAGATTGTAGGTGTCAAAACTCACAGTGCGAGCTTAAAATTTTGCTTAAAATTTTACAATTCTGCTTGACTGTTTAATCATAACACTGATTTAATCATAACATTCATTTTTCAAAATTCTGTATTTGTAACAATAATAATTAGAATATCTGTTCTTTTTTATCTAGCCTATTATTTGTATACTCTGCTGCATTTAGTAAAATATATTATTTGGCCTTCAGTGGGGGGGTACCCATTCCAAATTGCTTTTTATGTGCACAAGAAAATATATTAAGAAAATACTGTAAAATTTTTAAAGTTAGCCCCCATCTCAAAAATCTGATCTCACACAATTTTAAGCAAATTTGTTCTTCCCATTCCCTTTTGCATACATACACACACTCACAAAAAATTATGAAAGAAGTTAATTTTAAAAATCCCAGAGAAACAATCTTGTACTGCTGTAGAAGATTTCACTTTAATTCTGTATGTAATTTGAATAAAATATTTCTTCCCCTTCCTACAGAAATTATCTTCTTCCTTTTCTGTCTCCCCCCCCCCTCAAGAAAAAAAAATCTGCAAAAAAAGTTTAAAATCATCAAAATCTTCAAAAATTTCTTCGGTCCGCATTGTTTTTCTCTTGTAATAATATAAAAAAAAATATATTTAAATGGCAGCTACCCCTTTTTGTCAGAAATTTAAGCTTCTTCACTCTCCTCAGTATATAAATTTTTAAACTTTAACACTTGATTGAGAAATATTTACTCTATTTGTTGCTTCTTTCTAGTTACAATAAATGAATAATCAGTTATCCCTTCTTCCCCAAAATGTCTACTTCCTCACAAATCAATGCAACTTTTGAAGTTTAGGCAGACTTGATTGAATAATATTTAAATAGACAAAAATAAAACTTTTATTTTTAATAAGCCTAAAATGTACAGAGATTTAGAAAATATTTTTATATTTTGTAGTGTATCTCATTAGAGTGTTTTAATGATGTAGTACATTTTTATTGCATGGTTTTAACAGCATTTTGATCAATTATTGGAATAATGAAAAATTAATGTTTGGATAGGATGATTAGTAACTGGGAAATAATTCAGTTTTAACTGATAATACGCTTTTATGTTACATTTTTCCCAGGAAATTTTTTTTTTCATTTCCAAAAGGAGGGCCCGAGGTTGGAGTCACCGAATGCAATGAGTGTTAATGTATCGGTAGAGTATAGTTAGTATATAAATATATGACAGCCATAAAGTGCAACACCCGGGGATCTTGGGAAAATAAGTTGCAAAGTTTATGTTACAGCTTATAATCAAATTTCCCTTTATGAAAAGTGGCTCATAGCATACCTGGTAGCATGCTGAATTTGAGAATTTTTCTTTGTGATATTAAATTTCGCTGGGACTTATTTTTCAGAATAGAAATTTCCATCAAGTATTTTTGAACAGCAATTCATAATATATGTATAATAATTTAAATTAATAAAATATTCAAATTATGTTTTGTAACATATAAATTCATTTTAAACTACGACAGTTTATATTTTTAATAAGAAAAGTTAAAAAAAGATAGGCATATTTGTAAGTCTATAGACCAGAAATTTTTTATTGTTATTTGGAATTATTTATAGTTATTCCAATGGTTAGCTACTATTTTTAACAGAAACGTAATTTAAAATATGTGAACACATTCATAGATTCAAGAATTCATAACATGGCTTTTAAAAAATCACTAAAATTAACTGAAAAAAAAGTAGTTCTTAATTAAGGATATAACTAATATTTGGCTACTGCTTAGTATTCATTTTCTCAACAAGTACAGAATTCTAGTTAGCATATATTTCTGTCGAATATCTGCAGCTAAATAATTTTAAATATTTGCTGAAAAAATTCTGGATTAAAAAAAAACTTCTATTGCAATGTTTTTCAAAAATTTAAATTTGATATTTTCTAAAATATTTTGCAATCATTTCCTTGCTAAATGGCAATAAAATTGGAGACTTATTTTATTTACTTACTGTAATTTCTTTTTTTTTAATTCTTTCAAAGGTTAAACCCACACAAAAATGTCATTTTTCAATGCCAGAAATATTTGCAATGAACATTATTGTTTTTTTTTTTTTGTTTAATTAAGAATAATCTTGAATATATTTAATGCAAAGTATTGTAAATTGTACAAATATAGCAGAATGCTGTAAAATAATTTAATGAAATATAGTTATTACCTCACCTAAATTAGAAGGCTCTGTTCTCAAAGCTGGTAGAAAGAAAGTGCTGGGTTTTATCACGTTTACGCCCATCCTTCTAACTGTCCATAGTTCTCTATGGTTTTTCCTTCAACCTTACGTGTCTAAAAACAGGTTAGGTTTCCTTGAAATAGGCTCCCACAAAGGGCCCATCCCCCGTTATTTCTTATATGCAGATAATTGCTTATCATAAAATTAGTCACAAATTCCTTGTTCTAAAATCTACATCAAGGACTATTTCAAGATATATCTTCTTCATTTTGAAACTTTATACATAGTTATCATATCTTAAATATTTCTTCCTCAATTTTTGGCTGAAAATTTTGTTTGAAAATGTCACCAAAAATCTAAATTAGATAGGATATTTTTTCTTTTCAAAAATAATGATAGGCAAGGTATAGGAATGCACTGAATAGTGATTTTGGCCGAATACCGAATGCCGAATATTCGACCAACAGCTGAACCGAATACCAAATGTTCGGCTAGCTAAATAGTAATTGTTGGGCCGAATACCGAATGTTCGGCTTTCTAAATACTTTTTATATTTCAAAGTTTAAAGGTATTAAAATGTTACTTTTAAAAACAATTTTACATAATATTTAATAAGAGAAACATATTTTGATAAACAAGAGCTTTTTATAAGAACATTCAGTATTGAAAAAAATCTGCCTTTTTTTTATTTAAGAAGCATAAATATGAGACTTTTTCAATTAATAAAATTTTAAATTTCATAATTTCTTCTACGAATTGAAACAAACATTTTCAAATCAAAGAGAAATAATGAAAAAATAGTTGAAGAAAAACTGTACAGTCTCATATTTGTTCTTTTTAAATAGCTCAAGGCAGATTTTTTTTCAATATTAATTCTGAATAAAGGAATGTTTAGCTCATAGTTCTTTTCTTATGAATGGTGGCATTTTCCATCCTTCCCATTATATCATATTTTTACAGAAATCAAAGCATGTGAGTTGAAAGTACAGTTACGATATCTTATTTATTCGTAATGCAACAAGCGAAAACACAAGTTTGACCTAGAGTGAGATGAAATACAATGTACTTATAATTCAATAAGTTGATTAGGATTATGTTTTCATGAACAAAAATTGTCTGCTTTGATAGCTATTACTAATCTCAAAAGTTTTTCTTTCTTGTTTAAGGACTTTTATTTGAGAAAGGCAAGAAACAGATTATTTACTATATAAAATTTAGGAATTTGCATCTGCACTCGCATCATTTATTCCTTGAGAGAATCCTAATAAATCATAATTTTAATCCTTCTCATGGTTAATTTTCTTAAGTTAAACTTTACAAACAGCAAATAAATAATGTAAAAACATTCTATTTTATTTAAATATGATTTTATTTCTAGTTATTTTAAATATATTTATAAATTGACAATTAAAAGTAGAAATTGTGAAAAGTTTTTAAAAATGCGTTTTAAAAGGCTTTATTAAGTATTGGATTCGGCCGAATATTTTGATTTTCGGCCAAACCGAATATTCGACAGGCCGAATAGTGTCATATTCGGCATAACCAAATAGTTTGATATTCGGTCTAATTGAATATTTGGTAGCATGGCCGAATAGGCTGAATACCGAATAGATACCGAATATTCGGTACATCCCTAGCAAGGTATAAAAGTTCGCAAGCTATCATTATGAGGTTTTTTAATGACTTCCGATGTAACAAAAGATAAAATTGACACTTGATAGTGGAACTGCAAATTGTTCTCTATAATGTTCTCTGTATGTTTTAATTTTTGGAAATGGAGATACAGTAATCTGACACTTTATTTTAAGACAAATTTGGTTGAATAGCGCCCCTCGTGCATTTTATAATTCAACTTGCATAAACGTTTTAAGTAACATTGTAATTGTGTTTGTTATAATTTTCTACATTAAATTTAAAACATGGTGAAAATACCAATACATTGTAGCAATATCTCTGTATACTTGCTAAATTCTATTAATAAATACCGATATTTATTACAATAATGAATTATGTTAAATTAAAAAGTTTCAGAAGCACCAATGGTTTTAAAATTTTTCCTTAAATTCACTTTTTTGTTATTTATAATTTTCTATATGCCAATTTACTTATTTTGTAATTAGTCATTTATAATTAGTCATTAGTCATAGTCTATATATATTAGTCATTTTATTTATCTTTGTATAATTAGGAAATGTATAATCTTCTGATTTTCAGCAAAACCCTGTTTCTGTGTATGTCAGATAATTGGGTGTGGCGGGAGCTCTACTGTAATTTTTAATACAGTCGAACCCCGTTATAGCGAATCCCGTATATAACGAGATTACAAATATAACAAACGAAAATTTTGGTCCCGCCGTTTTCCTACTTTATTTAAAGCTAATTTATTCTTTTATAGCAAACTTCCGAAATCTTAAAAATTGGTTATAACCAGCATCAGTCATTTTACAGCTATTCAGTAACATATTTAAAGCTAACGTATTCAACTAATTTATTTAAGAATAATTCGAGATGTGGTAGAATGAAAAAGAATGTCTGCCATGAAACAAGCAATAAGCAAATTTTTTTTTTAAATTTATAATTCCTAGAGTTCAGAAGATGGCAAAAATAAATAAATAAGATTTAAATGATAAAAAGTAAACAAACAAACAAAAAAACAAACACACCAGCTATAACTAGTGTTGGAATGTCAAGCCTGAAAAAAGTGTAAAGCTTTAAGTACAGTCGGGAACATTCCTTAAATTGTCTGCCCATTTATCCTAGCTTTGCTTATCTGAACTAGGGTCGGTCTCTACTTGTTCGGATAGTCAGCGCTACACTGTATTTATGTTTGTTTTCACATTTAATTAATTTATTCAGTATTGCGTCAATTTAATGTAACTCATTTTAGTCAATTTAATTCATTAATGATCATATTTAATAGATTTTACTTTTTTATTAATACATCATTATTGGATATAAAGATACCAGCTAAAAATATACACATTTTGTGAACTCTAGTCTTTTTTAACGGTTCGGATATAGCGAACAAAATCTTCGGTCCCTTGGAGTTCGTTATAACGGGGTTCGACTGTACTATGTTAGAAATTTCATTTGAAAATAATTCAATATTCTATTTCTAATTAAAGTTAACAAAAAGATTTTTTGAATATATATTCAATCAATCAAAAAATGTACATTAATTTAACTTTTTATTGCAGATGCATAAAGTCATAAATGTTCATAAACATCACAATCTTTAAATTGTGAAATATGCAACAAAATATTCCTTTAAAAGAGCTTTTAGGAAAAGCAACTTCTGGTTCACACAAAGAAAAATCGTTTGTTTGTGAGGTATGCGGCAAAGGATTTTCTCAAAATATTTATTTAATAACCCATTCTCGCAGTCATACTGGTGAGAAACCATTTGTCTGTGAGGTATGTGGTAAGAAATTTTCTCTAAAATGTACTTTGAAAAGGCATCTATTAATTCATACTGGCGAGAAACCTTTTGTGTGTGAGATCTGCAATAAAACTTTTAATCAAAAGAGCAGTTTAAAAACGCATATGTTACATCACACTGGGGAGAGACATTTTGTGTGCGAAGTATGCCCCAAAAAATTCTTTCGTAAGGGTGATTTAAATAATCATATGCATATTCATACTGGTGAAAGACCATTTAAATGTGAAATATGCAACAAGGCATTTTCTGAGAAAGGTACTTTGAATAAACATCTGGTAGTTCACATGGAGGAAAAACCGTTTGCTTGCAATATGTGCGACAAGAAATTCTCTCAAAATAATTATTTAAGCCTACATCTGTTGAAACATACTGGTGAGCAACCTTTAGTATGCAAGGTATGTAATAAGAAATTCTCTCGTAAGGGTGATTTAAGATTACATCTCTCAGCTCATACTGGTGAGAAACCTTTTGTATGTAATATATGCCACAAGAAATTCCTTCAAATTAGTCATTTAAAGAGGCATCTGCCAGTTCATACTGAAGAAAAACAGTTTGTGTGTGAAATATGCAACAAGAAATTCTTACGGAAGTGTAATTTAAGCAAGCATCTTGTTATTCATACAGGTTAAAAACCGTAAATGTGTGCAGCATGCAACAAGAAATGTATTGAAAGACTACTTTTAAATTGTGCAGCTGAAAAACCTTATCTTTGTTAGACAACAAAAGTTTTTCACAATAATCACTTGAAAAATCATATGTTAATTTATACTACGGAGAAGTGTGTAGAGTATGTAACATGGAATTCTTTCAAAACTGTGAATTAAACAGCCATCTCTTAGTGAATATTGTCAAGAAAAATTTTAAGTTTGAGATATGCCACAAGAAATTCTGTCATATAAAACCATTTAGGTAGGCATCTACTAATTCATAAAGGTAAGAGACCACTTGTGGAGGATTTTCAAAAAGAATTTTTTACAAAAAATGTAATCAAAGTATTTTTTTTTTATCATAATTTATTTTTTCTTATATTTTGGTATTAAAAAAAGGAAATGTCTTGCTAAATAATGCAAAATCACCAAATTAAACAACAGACAAAGAAATTTTGTATCTTATACACCAGGGTTGGCATGATTTAAATCAGCTGATTTTTTTTAAAAAAATCATTTGATTTAAATCAATTTTATTATTTTTTTATGTGTGAAATTAGTCATCAGAGAAATAAGAAGTAGGTGCAGATAAATTGCAAGTGTTTTTCTTGTATTTCCAGAAATGATGGAAAATGTATTGGATAAAGATAGAATTGCAAGCAATTAATGGTTGTCATTTTGTTGGAGCTTTATTAAGTCCCTCTGTTTTAAATCGAAATGAAATTTCACTTAGTGTAGAGGAAAATAATGAAGGTTTAAAAAATCATTTGATTTAAATCAATTTTATTTATTTATTTACTTTATGTTGTAAATTAGTCATTAAAGAAAATTGTCCAAATCTTTTCACTACTGTGGCACATTTTCAAGGAAAAAATTACCCATTCCAAAAATTACCATTGCTTGAGAAACTAGTTGGAGGTGCCAATCCTAAAACTTTCTTCTGTAATATTTCAAAATTTAGTTCACATGTTAATGCATTAATATTGATTCAATACTATACCAACTATGATTTGCATCTTAAATTTCTGCTTCTGTCAATTAATCTGAGTAAAAACGTGTTTCCGTGTCTACACAAGCCAATGAACAGTAGAAGGATAATCAGATTTTTTTTTCCAATTTAGGAAGGATCTACTCGCTATATTCCAAAAAAAAAAAAAAAAAAAAAAATCATACACAAAAAATTTAGTTCGGTTCTACGCATAACTTTAAACACTTTTTAATGGTAAAATACTAAAATTGGCACAGACATTGCGACTATAGCGCCTCTTTTCGGCGGATTTTTTTTTTCAAATTCAGGGAGGGTCTGCTGAACATAGTCAAACACTTATACAAAGAATTTCATTCAATTCTGTGCATATCTTCATACACTTTTTGATGGTAGAATGGCGACATACGGATACACAGACATTTTGAAAAAACATGTTTTTTGGAATCTCTAACCCCTAAAATGTTTAAATCCGTCAAAAACCGGAAGTCGAAAAAAATTTCGATTACAATACTTTTTCTATTGAAGATAGAAGAAAGTAAAAAGTTTCAGATATTATGACAGATTGTGATTGGTGGAAGTCCATTTATGTAATGAGAGGTAAAGAGAGAATCAGCGAAATTGAAATTGAATTTATTTACCAAATAACAACAGCCGTGACTTCATCTGCTGGAGTAGAAAGACAATTTTCTTCTTTTGGACTAGTTCATTCAAGCCTTCATAATAAATTAGGAGTGAACAAAGCTTCTAAATTAATGTTTTTGTTCAAACAATTAAATCCCTGATTTATTTCTTATTTGCTTGAAAAATATTGAATTAATTGTCATTTTTATCCCTTAATAAATAGCTTGCATTAAATGAATATTTAATTTGTTTTTTAAATTTGACCATTTTCTATTCATTTACAACATATTTAAGTTTATTTCTTATTTAGTATGCACAATTCAATTACAAAATAATAGAATGGCTTTAGATTAAAGCCTAGATGTTTAATTTTTAGCACCAATCAGTAACTAGAATGTAGTATTTTCTTAATTATATAATATTTTCTTATAATATTTTTATAAGTTTTAAATATTATTTATTTTTTTTTTAGTTATTTATTATAAAAAACTGCTCATGTATTGTGAAAACATAAAACACAATAATTAAAAATCAAATTCTAAAAAAATCAAATAAATCAGATTTAAATAAAAAAATCCGATTTTTTTATTTTTAAAAAAAGTCATGATTTTTTCCATCTCTGTTATACACCTTATTTATGTAACTATGTCAATCTATTTTATATTATTAAAATATTTCTTTATGTATAATTTGTACTAATAAATCTTCGGATCAGAAGCCTGAATGTCAATTGCACCTAACACTTTTATTTTGACCTAGCTTTATATAAAATAAAAAATTCCATAATTCTCTATTTATTTATTTTTTTGCATTATGTAGAACTATTTTTCTTAAAGTTTTAAGACAAAACTTTAAGAAAACACTAAAGTACTTTCTTTGAAAAATGCACTCCCTTTCTTAAACTTTGTGTTGTCATTTATGCTTCCATTTAAATTAATTTTATTTTGGGACTGTAATATAACTACAGGTGTGCTTTATACTGCAGTTTGAACAGAAAAATTAAATTACAATTTAAAAGTTCAGATTGCTTATGGCCACTACTTTTTTCGAAAAAGAAATATTCATGTTATTGAATGAAAAGCAAAATTGGTATCAGAGTAAAGCCAATTACACCATTTTATAAAAGTGGTGGGATTCAAACAATCTGAATAAAAAAATCACAATCTGTGAAATATCATAGGAAAAATAATAAAGGGTTATTTTTTAACTAAACATTGCCATCTATGAGATCCAATCTTGTCTTTACAACTATATTTACTTTTTGATAACTACAGATATCTGAATCTATTTCAGAATTGAGATTAAATATTTGCGTGAATAAGATGACCATAGACAGTAATGCATTCAGATACTTTACATGCATGCTGGATATGATCTTTAAATTTTCATATAAATCATATAATCAACTAGGACTTCCCTCAGAGGGATTAGTCTGAGCGATATTGCTGAGAATAAGCATTTAATAACTTGCGATAAGTAAAGAAAATGAGATGTTACCTTTAATTGGTAATTACCTTTAATACCTTTAAATGCTCATTGTGATAAAATATGATGAAAATAAGCATATTGAATCATAGAATTACAAAATCTTATATATAAAGTTGCATATAATATTTTTATAAAAGAAAAGCAAACCATGCATGGATATAAAATTGGAAATATGCAAAATGTTAAAAGTAATACAGAAAATAAAACACCAAATTTTCCTATATTGGAAATATAACTCTTTGAAATGATGTGATGAGCATAAACAGAAGCTTCGCACCGATTTGAGAAACTATAAATAACATAAACTATTATGTTTGAAGAGAATGGAGTGTATTTTATACGGTGTGAAATCCGTCCGAATAGTTTATAATGTTGAATATCTGTTTTCCACGGATGCAATGAGGTTGTCGATAAGAGTTAAGAAATCCTTTTTTAAAAATTTGTCCTAAACGAGCATTTGCATCTTATAAGTTACTGTGATGCCAAAGTTATAGTTTCTGACCCCCAACAGTATCCTAGAAATTGCAATATTCTCAATAAATTGGGTTTAAAACTTTTTCTAGAAAACAATGTTTAATTTGTGAAAATAAATTGTCGAATGTTTTAGAAATCGTTCATAACGAGAATATTATATCCTAAAAGTTGCCACCAAAAAAATATTTTAAATTTTTAGTCATATCGACATCAAAGAATTCTCAATTTTAGAACTTTTTTTGCTCGTGCATTGATGGTGATTATTGTTCCTATGCAAAATATAGTATATTTTGCAGCAAAGATAGTTACCAACATTTTTTGCCCACATTATTTTTTAAATCGGCTAGGTACTCCCAACGATAACGAAAAACACACAAACGTTAATGCTTTAAAGCATAGAATAGCTATGCTATTCTATGAATATAGAATATACTATAGAATAAGCTATTTATCTCCTATTATATACACATAAATTATCTAAATAGTGCTAGCAGATGCATTTTTAAATATACATAGATTAATATAACGCTTCATTTTTCTTTTATTAGTGTTTCTTAGTATTCATTTTTCATTTATTTGTATTCAGTAAAATACTCACTTTCTTAAGCCCGAACTACGTCAAACTTTTTATAAAAGCTCCTAAGTCCATATAACAGCGAAGTATTGTGAAGAGTATTAAATACAAGGTAGTAAGAAACTTAGCCAAACGCAGGTAATAAATCGTCAAATATTGTTCTTTTCGCCCTCTCTCGAAATGCATTTTTTCCGTACATTTAAAAAACACGATTTTGAGTCATCTTATTTAAAATTCAAATAAATAAATAAGGGGAAGCAATAATAGCATATGTCAAAACATTTTATTTCAGCATCAAGGAATTGTATCGTAGTTACACATGTCGAAAAAAGTTGCTTTTGGCCAAAAAACGTTGTCGTCACTAAATTTTAATCCGATTAAAAAAAGTACCTTGATTAATTAAAATGTTATAGGCAGAGCTGCCAAGTCTCCGGCATTTTGTATATCGGTATTTTAATACAGAAAATCTTTTATTAAATAGGAACATTCTGCGGATTTAAAAAATAACTTTTCCTATAAGAAAATTCTGCTGTGCAATAAGCGGGGGCTTGGCATCTCTGTATAGGAATATTTCGTAACCTCCTTTTTAACCTTAAAAAAAGCAACGACCATTTTTCAGGTTCAAAAAGTATTGCTAATTGTTCCATTTTGCATACAAAGTACTGATTGTAATATTGATACATCTATGGTGATAAATTTCTAATATTTTTTCAAATCCCATTTATTTCATTAAAAATATAAATCTTTTATTCATTTAGTTTAAAATAAATGGTTTTTAACTAATTTCATAATACTTTTGAAATATCACTTTTCATTGGCCATCTTTTTAAAGCATTTAGAAAATGGTTGTTGTTTTCAGTCAAATATAGACTTTGGTCTGTCCGCATTTTATTTTATTACTATTATTATTTATAAATGGTGGAGAAATATTCATACTTAATCCATAACGTACATAATATATGACTCTGTTATTACATAAGTCACCTTTTTATTATCATAAAATTATGTTTTTACTGATTTTTATTAACTCAATAGGAAAAATTTTGTGCTTTGAGCAATAGATGTCCGCATTTCATTTATTTATTTATTTTAACAAAATTCTTTGTATTGAGAAGAATTTTTATTTAAATAAGAAATCCAAATGTCGCTGTTAATAAAGAAGAAGGTTACAAAAAAAGTTACAAAACGAGTAGACGCATACTATCAAATATGGAAAAACGACGAATCCAAAAAAGACGTCGTATGAAATATCATCTTTGAAAGCAAAAAAAAGAGGTCTGATTATCGAGCCTACTGATTACAAAATGTGCATTACATAAAAAATACTGCAAATATTGATTTTTTTTTTCTTTTGGCCAGTTTTGGCTTCGGAAGGTGCGCTATGTTGCAAAAAGATATAAGCGACTATGAAAACACACTTGGTAAACGTTCATGCTCAGTTTTACAAAAAAATATGGCACATATATGCCCTATACACACCGAGGTACCTAATTGGTGCCAAAATGGCGTTCAGTTGCCTAACATGCTGGTTATCATATAAATGTTATAATAAATTGTTTGTTCTAAAAATATTATCATTTATTGATTGTTATTTCTTTTTTTTAATAACAGAAAATGTTTCGTTTATTCCTTTTTTTCATTTTGAAATAAATAAATAACATGTTATTATAGCATGCTATATGTATCTGGTAATCAAAACGATGTTTTCGCCTAATTGGCATAAAATATCTCGCCAAACCCGGTGCTTATATTTCTAGTATATTATCTCAAGTATTTTATTTATGTATACTATAATTGTTTTTACATATCACTTACTTCTTCTTGTATATAAAAATAGGTAAGTGGCTCCTTTACGCAGTATAAATCTTTAAAAAATAGCCCCCGTTGCCCTTTTTTGGATCGAATTAAAAAAAATCAATGTCTTAATTCCAGTATTGTTCCCAGGTATGCATACATATTCCAAATTTCAAAGTTGTATGCTAACAGGTAATGGATGAAAAATGGGAAAAGATGTCACATATGCAGCAGGGTACATAATTGGCGTCAAAATGGCATTATTTTACCTCAGATGGTAACCCGGCTTTATTTATTATTTGTTTATTTACTCATAAAATGTTTATTTACTTTCATTTCCTTTTTTTAATTATATAAAATATTTCTTTTTACAGTTATTAATTATTATTATTATTTTATTTACTGTAAGTTCCTTTTGAAAATAGAAAATTATTTAAAATTGTGTATGTATGCGTTATTTGAAAACGGAGTTTTCGCCAAATGGGCTTTGAAAAAAATTGCACCAAATCTGATGCGCTTGTGGTATCCGTGCCGAAAAATTAGTGACCAGAATTGACTTCCACACACAAAAAAAAATATAAGTTAAAAGAAAACATGCAATAAAAATAAATATAAAGGGAAAATGATGTCATAAAAGAAACTTTTTATTTAAAAACGTAATTGTTTCTAATTTTCACACGCTAAATATATAAAACATTCTTTTAGCGATCAAAAAATGCTATTAAGAGTAGAGATGTAAATTTTCCGGAAAAATATAAGTGGCGGAAAAAAACTGGTTTTTTACCGGTTTTTTTCGGAAAAAAACGGAAAAATTGGAAAAATTGATTTTTCATGACTGTTTCTCCCAAATAAATTACATTTTCTTAGAGAATATTAAATAAAAAACATTTTTTCCCATTTATATGTATTAAATGAAAATTATTTTCACTTTATATTACAAAATAATAAGAAAGTAGCAAAGCTTGCTTTTAAAAGTTTAGTTTTTTTTTTCCACAGCCTAAGAATTTTAATTAAATGCTATTGTTTGTTATATCATATCTCTGTTGAAATGATTTTTCAGTTACATTTTTAACTGCTAATTGACCTAATGTAAAAACCTGAACCAATATGTCTGCAGTTTGGAATGAAATAAATTATGCATTCCATTTACATAAGTATAGTTTTTAAGTAAATGATACTAGTTTAAAGAAATTGTTGCAGTTTTGTCATTATTATCAATATCAGTATTCAAAAAATTCCATTGTTTGTTTAAAAAATGTATATTTTTACATTATTACTTTTTTTTTCCCTTAGAATTATAATTTTATTTCCTTTATAAAATATGTTTAGTTTTGGTATAGCTTTACAATCTCAACTCAAAAAAGCTTTGATTTAGTTTTATAATCTAAATTCAAACAAAACTAAGTTTTACTTTGGCTTACTCAGGTCTGAAACTAAAAAATAGCATATCATTTATTAACTGTTAGATTTTTACTCACTGAAACTAGAATTTTAAGTTTAATTAAATGTAGTTTTTTTCTTTTTACCCTGAAATCTGATATTCTATTCTTGAGTAAGAAACCATATTCAATGATGCTTCCGCATTGTAATTTTATATTTCTAAGAGTGGAACTGAAAAGTTATGGAAACAGAACACTACAAATAGAAAATTCTCACTATTTGAGGAATTAACAAAAGCTGTTATATACAGAGATAAACTTCTACTGTGTTTTAGAAAACTACAAAAATTCAAAGTCTAATCAAGAGGGAAAGCAATTTACACCAAAAAGTAATGAGCACAAAGTTATGTCAAAGATTAACTTAATATGAAATTTTATAAAAATACATACATTAGTTTGAGATAGAACTATTGTAGAAATTATGAATAATGCAGCATCGCAGTTGTACTTTTCTAATGCAAACTGCCCATGTTTTTGCAACATTACTGTACAATATGGGAGGTAAAATGGAAGTCAATTTTAGATTCAACACTTTGAAAAAATATTCAATCAATTAATCAGCTATAACGAAATCTTGAAGAATGCAGTATAGTAGTGCCACCTATAGGGCAATTTACACCAAAAACTAAACAACATTAATATATATCAGAAACTGTCTGAAGCTGTAGTTTGATTTTTAAAAAATCGTCCTTGAGGTAAAGCTATTGCGATAATCATTAATAATGCAGCATAGTAGCGTCATCTGTTGAGCAATTTACACCAAAAAGTAATGAGCACAAAGTTATGTCAAAGATTAACTTAATATGGAATTTTATAAAAATACGTAGATTAGTTTGAGATAGAACTATTGTAGAAATTATAAATAATGCAGCATAGCAGCGCCATCGGTTTGGCGATATACACTAATAACTAAACATCTTGAGTTTATATCAAGGTGTACCTGAATCTAAAGTTTTGTGAAATTATGTTATCAGTTCTTGAGATAGTGCCCATAAAATTTATCACATACAGACTCACAGAGTGACAGGTATTTTTCAAAAACCATCAAAACGTGTTCAGGACCTTCTAAAACGTTTAAATACATCAAAAACTGGAAGTCAAATTTTTCATGAATTCAATACTTACTTCTTGAAAAGATAGATTAAAGTAATAAATGCATACTTCAAAATTTTATGTTTAATTTTTAATTTTATCATTTCCATTAATCAGCATATTATTGCAATAATTTTACACATGAATTAATTTTTAAAAAGAGAAGTTGCATTTAATTACATATCTAGATTTTTTTTCACGTAATCAAGTTTTTGTGAAATTGTGAACTTTTTGTATATACTTGTACAAAATATATTCAGAATTTTTGAATAAGAAATTATTACTATATTTAGGTTCCTATTTAGACTTTTTAATAAAGTTATTTACATACATATATGCAACTTAATAAGATTCAGCTGTTGTATGGCGTATTTTTTTTCTTCAATCACTGCACTTGCGAAAGATTCAATTTGTTGATTAAACTTTTTCTGAAATGTCTATTTTCAAGAGAAATTTTGCAAAGGGTCTTGTGTTTCAAACAAGAAAAAAATGTGAAGGATCCTTTCAAGTCTTCTCAAACAGATTTCTGCTCAGAGATCAGATTACCCACATTAAAATTTTGATGTGAGACACTCAACATAAAAATAAATAAAATAAAAAGTATGAGAATGTAGCTATTAAAAAATTTTCACTATATTATTTCATAAATGAAATTTCAATTTTTCCAGTTCGGAAAAATTGAAAAATAAGCCTTCGGAAAAAACCCGAAAAAAACTGGTTTTTTTCCCAATTTTTCCGGTTTTTTTCCGAGCATTCCCATCTCTAAAGAGATTATCACAAAATCTCAAAATCAAAGTTTTTATGACATTTTTTTAATATTAAAAAATAAGTTTTATTTTCCTGCATGATTAAATTTTAAAATGTTTTATTGCATTCAATTTTTTTGAGTGCGTTAATGATTACTATTTACTCCATGTACTGATTCGGTTATCTACGAAAATATCCTACTGGTGAAAATCACGCACACCAAATTTCTGTGACGTATGCAAATAAATTGTGCTTTTTTATCAGTTTTTTAAATATAACTTTTAAACTATTTGGAACTAATTTTTCGTATGTAGTGCATTCACCAGATTACTTTCATAGGTACCTATTGGTACAAACAGATTCAAAATCCGACAAGTACTTTTTGAGATTTGTTTGACGAAAGAATTTTTTTTACTTTTAATATCGTTACGTATCTCTGAGTATAAAGACTTCGCTTCGCTCAGACAATAAATCATAATCAATAAATTTATTTATATAGTAAATTCCTCCGAATCTGCACAACTTAAAGCCACAAGTTCTGCAGATTTTCAGATTTCTGATCATTGCTTTACATTTATAAACAGTAATTTGAATGTAGTAATGTAATTGAAATTATAATGACTGCTTACAATACAACATACTAAAATATTAAAATTATTGAGTAAAGTAATAAACTGAAACAAAAAATGTCCTCTCCCTCCCTTTAAAGAGAAAATATTATTTAGAAGAATGTTTAATTATTTCTGTTTATTTTAAAACTTTTCTATAACATTCTATTTTAAAATTTTATGGAATGTACATTACTGTGTATCAACTAATTCCTATTATTAGACATTAATGAGACAAGTAGTGAAAAAAATTTCAATTATTAAACTTCTTACCCATTTTTGAAAATATTTCTTGTTGTTAACAGTTACCTTAGAAAATTTACATTTATTTGCTAAATAAAATATGGATTCTAGGCCCTTCTGAATTGTACTGTTTCACCCAAGTTGAGTTATTCAAAATACCCAATTGATCGAGAGGTGACAGCGCCGAAAATCTTCCCATTCATTTCACGGCTGAAATTTCAGAATTAGTTAAAACTTGATTCGCATATTAAAACACAATCAGTCTGCCAATCATATCTTGTTGGAAAATACACGAAAACCCGATTTTAGCAGTCAACTCGTACGCTTATTATTGCTTTCCGGCTCCCAGTTCTCCATGATTTCATACCTTTGTGTGCAGGAACCACAATGATAAACTTACGAGTTAACCACTAAAATTGAATTTTCAAGTGTTTCCACTTATATATGACTTGGCAGATCAATTGCGTTTTAATATCCGAATCGAGTTTTAACTAATTCTGAGATTTTAGATTCGCTGCCTTTTAGATTTCTGAAATTTAGATTCGCTAATTTTAGTAGCGCTGCCACCCCCCTCTACAAGGTTGTGACTGGAAAAAAAAAACACTAATCAGCCCATATTTTACAAAAATCGGCAGGATTAATCTCGTCCATAAAATGTACTTAAAAAATATGAGAAATGAGACAATCTATAGTCAAATTTAAGGTACTATCATTTCCACAAAGCTCAGTGTGAGTGAGACATGGATTTTTAAATTCTGATGTAAATATCATCCAAAAAATTTGCCATTTACACAAAGGAAAAAAGGGGAAAAGGATATCTGATAATCCCCTACAGAAGTTGCAATGATAGTGTCCTGCCGCAGAAAATCTATGGATTTCTAGAACCATTTCAGCCCTTCATGGATACACTTACTCAGAAAAGAATTGAAATTTTTCTTGTACCTGCATACCTTCATTTGGTTAAATAGAAAAATCGCGTGCTTTAATACGGATTTGTTTTTCTGTTCATCATTGACTAGGAGGCGGCTGCAAAAACTATAACTTCATCGACCTCACTGATGAAATTCTAGAATTAGATAAAAAAGCGATTCACATACAGACCTGCCAAGCCTCCGGCATTATGGATACCAGAATTTTAATACAGTATTTTAATTGGAATATTTGGCCGATTTCAAAGAACATTTTTCCTAAAATAACAGTTATGTACAGAAAGCCGGAGACTTGGCAACTCTGCACATATTAAAATGCAAGTGGCCTGTAAAGTCCTATCTTGATGTTCCCATCAAGACCTGAAAACCCGATTTCGATGGTTGACTCGTAGGTTTACCAGTGTGTCTTCTTGTTCCCAGTTCTCCATGTTTTCACACACACACAATGATAAACCTATCAGTCAAACATTAAAATAGGGTTTTCCACCAAGATATGACTTGGCAGATCACTTGCATTTTAACCCTTTCAGGGGCAAGGTACATGTCTTCACAAAATGTTGAAATAATTCATTCACACCAGTATTTACAAGAAAAATTATTTGCTAACTAGTGAAAGTGTATTTTCGCTCATTTAATAAAGATGAACTTTTCTTTAAAAAATTCGGGTATCAATGTGGCATTCAGGGTTTAAAGTTAGGTGATGCCGTGGCGGCATCACCGCCCTTCAAGGGGTTAACCGTTTGAGCTCTGGTGGGCGAATTTTTTCTCACTTAATTTTAACTGCCAAATGTCATATTGGCACCGGAATATTCGATCGAATTGATTTGATAGTGAATCAATGCATTTTTTCATGCATATAATAAACAAAATTTTTTGTTTGCAAAATATCGGTTCTAATGTGACGAGATTTAACGAATTCTAGAATGACATCCATGAACTCGAAGAAGAGATTGTCTGTGCAGCCGCCTCCCGGTCTATCCGTGGACTGAAGTTTGTTTGGTTACACACTGTCTCTGATGAATTAGTCCATTTCCAAACCCTGCTGGTTTAACTACTTTCGGGGCGTGCGTCTTTTATAGAATTTTTAATGTTTTATCAAGGCCGTAGCCAATGGGGGAGTCATCAGGGTTTAGTCCCCCTCCGAAATTTTTTCTTTGATTAGTATAAATAGGATATTAAGTGTTAGTCAAAATTAAAAAAATAACTACAGTTTAAAATCCAAATTCAGCGCTAGCATCTTTTAATGTTTGTTGCAAAAATAAGTACAATTTGTAGCATTCTTTAAAATTTGTCACATTTTTTCGAAATTATAGGTCATGTCTTAATATTGTCAAAAACAAAATGGCCTGATATGGGTCGTGTAAATGAAATCATTGAAAAATTCAGTTAGAGATTTATTTCTATATTATCTGTCTTAAAAATTTTGGTTAACTTGACTGTTTCAATCTGTGTTTCCGTCAGAACTTTTTAACAATAAAACATTCGTGCAAATTTTTTAAAACATTAATTTGACGACACTAATGTCAATACATTGACTGAGAAACATCATCATCAACACAAACACTGTAAATTTATTTTCAATGAAGAAGGCTCAAACGTTAAATTTTCTTTTGAAATAGCTAAATTGCTGAATTATTCTTCATTATAAAATACTAGAAGACAGCCCGTCAAAATGACGTGTTTGCATTTTTAAAAGGATGATAAAAAATTACAACTGTGGTCAATCAGCCACTTTAGGCTTAAACAATTTTTAAAAATACAGCGATTAAACATGGGGAAAAAATCTATTTATAAAAAAAGAAAATTTTAACATAAATTTGCATTTAAAACTGTAACAAAACTATCTGGTGGATGGGGGATTATAATGAACAAATCGTAAATACATAAATTTTAAAAGAATAAAGTAAGGCAATATATATATATATATATATATATATATATATATATATATATATATATATATATATAAAAGATTATATTGTGAAACTACAGCCAAAAATATATATAAAAATACTGAGAGAAAATAATAAAAATATCTAAAATGTATAAAAAAAATTTCCTATTTTGGCCCATTTTTTAGCTAATACTTAAAAGAAAACACTTTATAAGATCGAAAACAAATGTCAACAATAAAGAGTAAACAATGAGAGTGTTCGGGATAGACACGCGGTGCGCGCGCGAGCTCAGGAGTTTTTGCTTGGCTCTTGCTGTAAGATCCACTCCATGTACCTCTCTCCTGAGCGCGCGCGCATAGCTCCCGAACGCGCCCAATCATTCCTAAGTCGTGATGTTGCAGTGGAGTCATTCGAAAGATTCATTCACGGAATTTGTCATTCTAGAATGGCAACAGTATCAATGTTTGTTTTTCTGTAATTTAAAGTTTGTTTTTCCCGTAATTGCTGGTTGTTTTATTTAGAACTTAAACATTATAATTAAATAGTTTTTGTAGGTTTTAAAGAAAATGAGTAATGAATAAATCTTATGGAAATAAATGTATATTTCCATAAGTTGAACAATTAGAATATTTGGGAACGGCTCGGAATACTTAAGCCTAACGTGGACGCAATTGCAATAAGTTTATTTTTCTCGTGGATGGGTTGACCCCGGAATCGTTATACACTGAGGGGTTTTATATATATAAAAAGTCTTTTAACTTCAATCACCTCTAATAAAAATTATATTTTAAAAATGGCTCTTAAATAAGGAAATAAAAATTAAAATTTGACCTCAGGTCCACTTCCGAAATATTTTTCTGGCTACAGCTTTGTGTTTTATCACATATTTTTCAAAACAGAAAATTTTGTCAAGCTGAATCGCGAAAATGCTCAGATTAAATAAGGCAAAATTTATAGGGATGACCCACCCAGCTTTCGCTTTAGAGTATAAGTCCAATCCCGGGGGAAAGAAGGCAAAATTTACAATAAAAACTTACTGATGAGAATAATCAAGGATTCCATTAAGCAGCATGTATACCAGTCATTCGTCCCGAAGGAGTTAAGGTCTTAATGTACTGATTTTTACTTTGAGCGCTATCTCAAAGAACTAATCCATGAGCAGCCATGACATAAGGTTTTCCATAGCTATCTTTTTTCTTAAACGTAACTAGTGAAATGTTAACTTCCGCTATAGACCGGGAGGCGACAGCATCTCATCTAGTTCACGGATAAAATTCCAGAATTAGCTTACTCGATTCGAATATTGAAACGCAATCGATCTTCCAAGTCATATCTTGGTGAAAAACACCGAAAAATCCGATTTTAGCGGCTGGCTCGTAAGTTTACAATTGTTTTCTTGTGTTAGTCTTGTTAGTGACTGAGGTTCTTTTTTTGAAATAAATCCATTATTTCAAGGAAAAACTTAGTTTTCGATGTAATTGCCAAAGAGTGTTCTTTTATCTGGCTACTTCAGTTATCTGAAAATACCCACTCTCTAATGCTAACCCCAATGAAATTTTTTAAAGATATCTCGTTTGCATTTTAATATTTTTAATCGTTTTTTTTTCTATTGGATAGTTGAAATTGATGTCTACATTTGCCTACATTTCTTTCATAGGATTAGCATGTATGAGCTGGCATGTTTAGGTGATTGAAGTAGCCTCTGAAAAATTAAACACGTATTGATTTAGTTGTGAGGAATAGAAATTTCGAGATTGGGTAAAAGGATTAGGGGTATAGATACCTCGAAATAGATTAGCAATTATTTTTCTCTTCCTAAAAAGAATTACAAATAACTACTTACTATAAAGAAAAATACTAAGAAATACTGAAGCTTTTAGATATGTTTGAACAGTATATTTCAACATCTCAATAGGAAAAGCTTTGAACTTTAAATTTATTCTGAATGTGTTTTGCGTTAATAAAAAGCCACTCAGTTTATCTAGGTGAAGCCTTTAAATAATTTATACAAAAATTCCTGATTTTTTAAATTAAAATGGTCGATTTCTTTTATTTAAATTGATTTTTTTATTTAAAGTAACAGATTTTGGGCAAAAATCTCATTCAATATTATTGCTTTACATGACGTTTATTTTAACTTATAAAAAAAGTTCACATACACACATATGAATGTTTTGAACATCATTAATATTACACAAATGATTACAAGATAACATTTTAGGCTAAGAAAAAAGTTTTATTACGTGAAGTACGTGGAAAACCATAAATCCCTTCTCAAAAATTAATTTAACCTTAAATATTTTAGTTAAAAATAACTGCAAGACACAATTTTAACTAAGATGTTAACTTTTGTTTTATTAAAATGCTGAAACAGAAAAACGAGCAGCTTAGCAGCTTTTTCAGTCGATTCCTAATTTTCGAATAAATCAAATTAAAAGCAGAAAACATTCGTACTATTAAAGCAGATGAAACTTTTGCAATAAAAAGCTAGTTCATTGTCAATTCTATGAAATTTTTATACCAGTTTTTTAAACAACAATCTAAAGAACCATTCTTCACTACATTAGATTCAAATGAAAATTCATATAATGGTTGAAATTTTTCTCAGACTTAATATAATAGACATAATCAAAATAGAGCACACAAAGTCATGATTTTATTTTACTCCAACTTCCAAAGTTTTTCTGATTACTAACAAGAAAATATTTCAATTTCCAATATTTAATATATATTGGATTTCCCTACTTTTACAAGATTATTTTATAATTTGATTCAAATAAAATATTTGAAAGCCTTTTTTTCTAAACTTTACATTTTACTTTCCTTTTTAACAAAACTTAAGCATAATCTTTTTGAAAGCTGTTTGATTATCTGTGTTATATAAAATCTAATTCTATAAGTATATTAAGTTTGTGTACTTCTTGAATTTATTTAAAAATAATTTAAATGAAGAACTGATGTAAATCGATTTACATTTTAAAAAAATCAATTGATTTAAATCATGATCATAATGTGAAAAATCGAACAAAAACATCAAAACTTTGAAACAAAATTCTCAGAATTTTGATGTCATTTATTAAATGAATTCAAAACCTTGTCTGCGAAAGCAAAATTAGCTTTGTCGCCTTTCTTAGTGACATGTATCTATAATACATGATTCTCTGCTTATTCCCCCACCAAAACGAAATAAAAAAGCTTTTTAAGGTTGTTCTCAACTGCTCTGCTCAATAAGCGCAAAACGTTTTGATACATCAAAAAATTCATTTTTTAGCGGAAAAGTATAAAATTGGAAGGTTTCGAATCCTACTAAGTTTTCCATTTTATGGTAATTAAATTACCTACCGAGTTATAAGCTATTTTGATCACGTGATCAGACGATTTTTTAAATTTTCGTTGACTGATTTTCTGCTTTCGTTGGAAAATGCATTTCAAAACATCATTTTTGACGGCTTATTCTGAAATATCTATTGCGTTTGCACAAAAACAGAAAAATGAGTGAAGTTAGATAGTTTCTGAATAACAACACCTGCTATTTTCATGCATTTCCGAACAAAAATGAATTAAAACTTATGTCACAAACTTACCCTTTTTGATTTAAGAACACCCTTAAATGGAGAAACAGACATTCGCCTGTATTTATCAGCAACTGAACCAGAATTCAAAAGGTTTATTACATAAATTGCATGGAAAACCATAAATCCCTTGTCAAAAATTAATTTAACCTTAAATATTTTAGTTAAAAATAACTGCAAGACACAATTTTAACTAAGATGTTAACTTTTGTTTTATTAAAATGCTGAAACAGAAAAACGAGCAGCTTAGCAGCTTTTTCAGTCGATTCCTAATTTTCGAATAAATCAAATTAAAAGCAGAAAACATTCGTACTATTAAAGCAGATGAAACTTTTGCAGTAAAAAGCTAGTTCATTGTTAATTCTATGAAATTTTTATACCAGTTTTTTCGATAGCTGTAACAGATATCTTCCAATATTCTAAAAGACCATGCTTCACTATATTAGATTCAGACAAAAATGTATCAATCACAAATTTTACATTAAACGTTTATACGTTATCATTCGCCACACCAACAATGTAAAATTTATTGAAACGCAAATAATATGATTTACTGAATTTTTAGATATGGCAAACTTTTACAAATATTATCTGTACATACGTGGCACTAAACATAATACTTATGTTTGAATGTTGGAGAATCTGTTGTCACATTGTTATCAGCTGCCATCACTTCATGAAATTTTTTATCAGAAAGTCTAAACATTTATTTTTGTTTAGTTGGAGGCAAGTTGAAATAATCCTCTTCAATCTTGCATATATCAGCTTATTGTTTTTAAAAATTATTGTTAATCATTGCCCAAAGGTGATATTTTAAAGATTAATTTTTGGATTTTTTGGTTGACTTCTTACGACTGATTACCGTATTTTCGGGTGTATAGCCCGCACCCTTAAATCGAGCAGTGCAGTAAAAAAAGTTCGTGTATAACCCGCGGAGATGCATCAGGTGAATTCCATTTTGTGACAGACATGACTGAGAGAACATTTTTGTTCATCTTTAAGTACTAAATATTAATTGATAGTTATAAAATTGCATGGGGTGATGTAAATATAGGCCTTATGCTATAAAAAACACTAAAATTTTAATTCACGGAAAAACTTAATTTGAGGGTTAAAACCTGCCGTGACAGACATGACAAAATTTAGACATAGATTTTGACTAGACACATATTATTAGCATTTGCTCTTAATTGGCATGCATACCAAGTCCAGAATTTTTTAGGAAACAAAATAGGACTTGGATATGTAAAGCAGAAAGAATAATATTGAAAAATTTGTAAATAGAAAAATATTAGAAACTATTTATCAGCGTGACAGACATGACAAAGTTTCGTGACATACATGACACGTGTACAATTTTCTATGAATTTAAGTATTTTTTTCTTAATTATTACTTTCTTTACTTTTATCACAACTTGGTGATTACAATATGATATAACATTGGTATATTATGTTAAAAGAATCTCAAAATAAATTATAAAAAATATTTAAAATATATAAAATCCCTTGGAAGTGACTAGTGTTGGAGTTGAAACATTTGCTAATATTTGGTTCTTCTCATACCAGACAACATGATCTTCAGGTTCAAATTTAAACATGCTTTTAATTTTAGTTGGTACTAAGCATTTTGTTTTATGTTATTGCTGTGTCTGTGCGATTTGTGTTATTATTCCATGATAAACCTTATTGTCTTATTGCACATTCACCCATTGGCTATATTGCTTTGTTGCATTTGCCAAGAGGTAATTTTCAGTGCATGCACCAGTATTGAAATTGAAAAGAATATTATGCCAGGTACACATGATCGGAAACAATGCAACTTTCTTGTTCCTGTCATTGTTTTTATTACTTGCTATGTCAGATCAAGTTTTGCTTTCATCCCTTATATTTTTTTCTTGTGATTCATGAAGAAATAGATTCCATGACCAATTTACCTTGCAGCTTCAGCACACTACATGATGCTCTAGGATTTATACTTCTAGCTTGAGTAGCATCAAGGAAATGAATCTTAATAATCTCATCAATACATTATTTTCCATGTAATGTCACTGAAAAATGCCAGAGTGTTGGGAATTTGTTTTGTGTTATTGAAAATATATTTTTTTGTTCGAAGTGTAGAGATGCTCCATCAGATTAGAATTCAACCTCTTTGACTTTTAATTTTGAATTATTTATCATGATTTTTTTCAATGATCAAATTGGTAAACATTATAACAGCATAACTGTCATAATTACCTTAATCAGATATCACTATATATGGCTCTGAAGAAACAGTGACTGAGTCACTATAACAATAATATACAATTGTAATATATATATAGCAGAGGAAATATTCTGGCAATGAGCAGATTTAATCTTGTTCTAATAAATATGCAAATAGTTTTCACTGAAATGAGTTTGTACCAGAAATTTTCTATTTGGCAGATTTTCTTTTAAAAGTAGAAAATTTTAGATTGTGTATGTTTCATATCAAGAAATACCACAGCCATCAATTCCAAGTTAAATAATAATAACTTTCAAATCACAAGATTAAAGCAAAACTGCTTGAAAAAATAATTGTGACAGATAATATATGGTGAATTCCATTTTGTGACAGACATGACTGAGAGAACTTTTTTTTTATCTTTAAGTACTAAATATTAATTGATAGTTAAAAAATTGCATGGGGTAATGTAAATATAGGCCTTATGCTATAAAAAAACACTAAAATTTTAATTCAAGGAAAAACTTAATTTAATTGAGGGTTAAAACCTACCGTGACAGACATGACAAAATTTAGACATAGATTTTGACTAGACACATATTATTATCATTTGCTCTTAATTGGCATGCATGCCAAGTCCAGAATTTTTTAGGAAACAAAATAAGACTTGGATATGTGAAGCAGAAAGAAAAATATTGAAAAATTTGTAAATAGAAAAATATTATAAAATATTTATCAGCGTGACAGACTTGACAAAGTTTTGTGATAGACATGACACGTGTACAATTTTCTATTAATTTAAGTATTTTTTTCTTAAATATTACTTTCTTTACTTTTATCACAACTTGGAGAATACAATATGATATAACATTGGTATATTATGTTAAAAGAATCTCAAAATAAATTATAAAAAATATTTAAAATTTATAAAATCCCTTGGAAGTGACTAGTGTTGGAGTTGAAACATTTGCTAATATTTGGTTCTTCTCATACCAGACAACATGATCTTTAGGTCCAAATTTAAACATGCTTTTAATTTTAGTTGGTACTAAGCATTTTATTTTATGTTATTGTTGTGTCTGTGTGATTTGTGTTATTATTCCATGATAAACCTTATTGTCTTTTTGCACATTCACCCATTGGCTATATTGCTTTGTTGCATTTTCCAAGAGGTAATTTTCAGTGCATGAACCAGTATTGAAATTGAAAAGAATATTATGCCAGGTACACATGATCGGAAACAATGCAACTTTCTTGTTCCTGGCATTGTTTTGATTACTTGCCATGTCAGATCAAGTTTTGCTTTCATTCTTTGTATTTGTTTTTCTTGTGATTCATGAAGAAATAGATTCCAGGACCAATTTTCCTCGCAGCTTCAGCACACTTACATGATGCTCTAGGATTTATACTTCTAGATTGAGTAGCGACAAGGAACTGATTCTTAATAGTCTCATCAATACATCCTTTTCCACGTGTTGTCCCTGAAAAATGCCAGACTGTTGGGAATTTGTTTTGTGTTATTGAAAATATCATATATTTTTGTTTGAAGTGTAGAGATGCTCCATCAGATTAGAATTCAACTTCTTTGACTTTTAACTTTGAATTATTTATCATGATTTTTTTCAATGATCAAATTGGTAAACATTATAACAGCATAATTGTCATAATTACCGTAATCAGATATCACTATATATGGCTCTGAAAAAACAGTGACTGAGTCACTATAACAATAATATACAATTGTAATATATATATAGAAGATGAAATATTCTGCCGATGAGCAGATTTTATCTCGTTCTATTAAATATGCAAATAGTTTTCACTGAAATGAGTTTGTACCAGAAATTTTCTGTTTGGCAGATTTTCTATTAAATAGTAGAAAACTTTAGATTGTGTGCGCTTCACATCAAGAAATACCATAGCCATCAATTCCAAGTTAAATAATAAAGTTAAATAATAATAACTTTCAAATCACAAGATTAAAGCAAAACTGTTTGAAAAAATAATTGTGACAGATAATATATCTGAAACAAAGAAATTGGTATCAACATAATTATCTGGTAACTATTACATGCATTCTAAATTTAAGCATTTTGTTGAGTTGAGTTGTAAAGAAATATTATTGGCATCAACACTAAGTTAAAAAATTACAAAAATAACTTTCTAGAAAAGAGATTAAGGTAAAGTTGCTTGAAAAACTAATTGTCACAGACATGACTAGCGTGACAGACATGACAGATGTGACAGACATGACAAAATGTAATGTTTTATATTTCACTCAAATTTTAAATTTATCTTTCAATTTTTTTATGAACTGTTCCTTTTGACATATAAAAAGAGAAAATAAAGTGTTAGTAATTTTTATCAAGTAGATTTTCTTGAAAATAAAAAATCGACATTTTCTGTGACAGACATGACATGAAGACTAATATAAAGTTTGGGGGCAATAGTAAAATAATTAAAATATTTCAGGTGAAATTTTTGGTGTTTTTACACATACTGTTAGCCATTTTTTTAAAAGCTATATTTGTTTCAAAAATCTATGTGATATTTATTTGCTTCAAGGGACATTAAACTAGAGATAAAAATAGCAGATTTTTGATTTCAAAGTTAGTCTTGATAATAATTAACTATAAAAATTTATTTTTACAATTATCTTATTATATCTTGTTATTTTCATGAAATTTGACTTCTTTTCTATCAACTGGAACAAAAAAATACTAATTTAGTTCAAATTTAAAAAATGATGTCCATGTCGCATTTTCATGGAATTCACCATCAATGTATAGTCCGCGGGCTATACACTATTTACGAACGTATATTTCGATCAGGGTTCGAAATTAGAAGCCATTAGTCATAATTTTTAACACAAATTTACGAAATTTTTTCGTGATGCATAATACCTACAGTAATTTGGCTAAAAAAATAAGATTATCAGTACCGTAATTTTCGGAAGAAACGCCGCGGCGTTTACGTGTTTTAAGATAAAATTTCAAGCGATGCGGCATTTATGCGCAATTTGTTTTCAAACAAGCGTGATATTTTTTCTGAATTTTTCAGACAATAAAAAAAATCGGTGATAAATTCAAAAATTCGGACATAAAATGTATACGTATCTTAGGTCATTGGTTCCCAAAAGGAACGAATCCTCGGAATCGGTCCGAAATGCATCAACTCCGAAAAGGAACGATTCCTCGGACTCTATCTGAAATGAAACGACTCTGGAAAAGTTCGATTCCTTGAACTCGTTCCGAAATGAAACAATTCTGTAAAGGAGCGATTCCTCGGAATCGTTTCGGAAAAGACCGACTGCTCTGAATCGTTCCGAAATGACATAAATCACGCACTTTTTTTTGTTCTTTGCAACAGGGTAGGGTACCAACTCTGAGAAGGAACGATTCTTCAGCCTCTAATTGAAATGAAACGAATCCGGAAAAGTTCGATTCCTTGAACTCGTTCCGAAATGAAACGACTCTGTAAAGGAACGATTCCTCGCAATCGTTTCGGAAAAGACCGACTGCCTTGAATCGTTCCAAAATGACATAAATCACGCACTTTTTTTTCTTTTGTTCTTTGCAACAGGATAGGATAGAATATTTTTTTGAAAAATAAAGTAATTGTTAAATGATCTTAAATTCATAATCGTCGACGTTGGAAGGGTTCCGGATTTTGGATTTTGTACTCTACAAACACAATGGGGTGCTGCAGCACCGATTCGCTAGCAAATTATTTTCTGATATTTTATTTATAGATTTTTTTTAGGTCTCGCGTATAAGTCGACCCCCCATTTTGAAATTCTTTTTTTGTCTAAAATTTCACGACTTATACGCGAGTATATACGGTAGCTATTATAGATCTATCAGTACAATACTTGGCGATAGATGCGACAGTTCTTCCAAACCCAGAAATAACTGTATTTAAGCAGTAAAAAAAGCCTTTACAAACATGGGAGAACTCTCTAAATTTCGTGACATAGCGAAAAAAAATTACAAATTTAGATTTTTTTTCAAATTTTTTGAGGTTTAAAAGTTGTAGAAAAAATATCATGATTTCTAATTAAAAAAAATATTTGTATAACCCGCACCGTGTATAAGCCGCAGCGGCTTTTTGGAAGGTTTTTTTCCTGTATAAGCCGCGGACTATACACCCGAAAATACGGTAATTACTGGGAACATGAAAATTAACCGTTTACACACCGAATTAACATCACAATGTAATCATAATTTTGTTTTTCTTATATTACAGCTTCAAAAGTTTTAATTTATGCATACGAATTTAGAAAATAACTTTAAAATATATTTCTCCAGTTTTTTTGGCTGTTTTTATTTCAGTGTTCGCATTTTGGAACATGATTATCGATTGACAACCTATGCAAATATAACAAATTATTTTCTGCTATGTGCTATATTGTTCTTTAGTATTTTGTCGAATTCTAAAAACATTTAGATTCCTAGCGGTCAAATGTAAATAATACAGAGAAAACGACGAAAACAACTAATATATTTTTTAATGCAAATTAATGAATTTACATTTTCCTCATAGGTGTGATAAATGATTAAACATAAATATTTTTTTTTTTCAAAAGTTGAAATCCACCTTACATTTTATAGGAAAAATAAGGACATCGTTTTTATGTTAAAAAACTATTTATTTCTAATTTTCTTGTTTCTTTAATTTCAGCGGATTTCATGTTTGTCTATTGTAAGACATAAATTAAACGTTGTAGCAACCATTTTAGTTTATTTCTAAAACTTAACCCATTCGTGCCCAGCATCTTTTGCGTAAATTTTGGTTGGCAAAAAAATAGTGATTGGCACCACTATTTTTAGAAGATTTAAGTTTAGTTCATTAAATACGAAAATGCATCATTTAAATAAAATATTTATTGCTTTTCTTTTTTACCAGTGTCAAAAACAGTGCTGAATGCACCTTTTGAAGCGTCCCTGAAAAGGGACGCTAGGCACTAATGGGTTAAATAGAAGGAAATGCATTAAAACCCCGGTAGCACTGACTTTTCTTTATCAACTAATGGTGGAGTCATACTAAACGTAATCGTAATGTACAAATATTAATAAACCTGATGTCCAAATCAGATGTCGTCTGATATATTCATCGATTTGTATGCGCATTTTGCAGATCTAAAGCGGCTGTTGAAAACCTACTTTAATCACTTCGGGTTGTATCGGATAATTCATTTTTCAGGGAGAACACTTTGAAAATCAACATGCATCGTATCTCTATAGCTATTAGAGTTTTCAAATTTCTTTTTGCAATAATAACTTTATAAATAGATAAAGACAGCAATGTCAAAGTTCGTAAATAAAATTTCCATGGATTTATTTTTCACAAAAACCATATTATTCTCAAATGTCGTATCTTGCTTGAGCAACATGGTTGTATCATGAAAGAGCTGTGTTATTCTTAATTCAACATTTTTAGCTTAACCCTTTAACGGACAAAGCATTTTCTATGCTAAGATGTTGAAATAAATGATTGACACCGATAATTGCGAACAAATATATTTGTAAATTAGAAAAAGTGATTTTTCACACACATAATAAAATGGATTTTTTAAAATAAAAATTCCGGTGCCGTTGTTGCACATCGGAATTAAAATTTTGTGGTTTTGTAGAGAAACCAATGAACGTTAAAGGGTTAAGAGTAGGCCTGGGCCTTAAATCGATTTATCTCTTAAATCGATTTAAAGCTTACATCGGAAATCGCGATTTAGCCATTGCTATACATCGCGATTTAGCCATTGTCTCACACCGCGATTTAGTCAGTCTTAAATCTTGATTTAGCCATTGTAGTCCAGTCATTTAAGCTTAAATTAGGTAAGAATCTCGGAATTCGAGATACCCTGCTGTAAGTCTGTAAATACTTATATATTGACACCCTAAAAGTTGTCTCAAAACCTACATATGGCAGGGTGTACGCAACTATTAAATTCCAAGGTCAAAGGTCACAAAATCGGTTTTTTGCGCTTTTTTTGTAAATATCTCATTTTCAATAGGTTTTTTGCTATTTTTATTTATTATCAATATTGTAGAATACAAAATTCTCTACAAATTTTGTTTGAAAACATTTTTCGTACGTCGAACCGTTTTCGAGATAGAGGTCGGAGAGCGCGCGGTCACAGCATCACTTCAGGTCAAACGGTGCCTCCGGTCGAAAACGCGCCATATATCATTTTTTTCCTAACCTATCTACTTTTTATTCAGTATTAATTTATTTAACAACACTTAAATGTCCATGCAATTGCAGAATTGTTAATGGAATATAGGAATTATATTTGAATTTTAACCTAATTAATATAATATTAATAACTTCTTATCATTTAATGAAATAAAGTTGAAACGTTCCGAAAAATTAATGCCGCTTTCCTGTGTTAACAAATCTGTAAAAATAAATGATTGTAAAGTTGCAGTGGCTCCATTATTACTCTTCCAAAGAATTACTGTCAGCAAACAATTTGAAAGTAATCTTAAGGAATATCTTCAATATGAATTGAGTCCGTATCCAACAGCTTTATTTGATAATGATGGCATGAGAAAAACAACAAAATCGTCTTTGTATGATAACATGAGCCCAATTGATTTTTTTCTCAATGAAAATAATGTGACGTTTATTATTGATGGCGGATTTCTTCTTCATCATGTTGTATGGAGCAGAGAAGATACTTTATCTATTATTTTTGATAAATACATTAATTATTTAAAAAGGCATTACAGTTCCAAAATAATTGTTGTATTTGACGGATATTCAGACTACAGTAAGAACGTAAAAGCTTTGGAGCAGCAAAGAAAAACTGCTGCACTTTCAAAAACGTATAAAGTCTGTTTAGATGAAACAATGGTTGTACCAGTTACTGAAGAAAAATTCTTATCAAATCGAAATAACAAAGATATTCTCATTAATACCTTAACTGAAAAATTACAAGCTGCAAATATTACTACTAAACAAGCCAGAGATGATGCGGATGTTCTTATTGTTGAAACTGCAATTGAAGAATCAAAGTCTGAAAAAACTGCAGTTATAATAGGACAAGATATTGATTTACTTGTCATTTTAATTGGGCGTACACTGTCTTATGAACAAGAAATTTTCTTTAAAAAAATTGGGCAAGGAAATGTAAAAACGAAGATATACTCGACTAAAAGTTTTGATAATTATCCTCATTCCAAAACACATATTTTATTTCTGCATGCATTAAGTGGCTGTGACACAACTTCTTCGCTTTTTAAAAAAAGGAAAAAAATCATTTTTAAAAGTTTTTTGAGAAACTGACGAATTTGGATGAACTAGCTGCAGCATTTGAGGAAGAAAATAGTTCGGCCCAGAGATTATTAGAGAGTGGAACTCAAATCTTATTGGCAGTCTATAATGCTCCGAAATCTGTGAAAAGTCTCGATCATCTTCGTTATATGCATTACGCCAAGTCTACAAAACTTAATAAACCTATGCAGCTTTCAATTCTTCCGCCAACAAGTGCAGCTTCTCATCAACATTTTAAACGTGTATATTATCAAGTTCAAACTTGGTTCTGCATGATTTGGAACCCGGTATGGGGTTGGGCAATGCAAAACGATTTTCTGGAGCCTATCATGACAATTTTATTACCTGCTTCAGAAGATTTGCTACATACAATTTTCTGCAACTGCAAGAGTGGTTGTGGTTCGCGATGCGGATGCAGGAAAGTGGGCTTGCAATGCTCTTTAGCTGGTGGCCAATGTAATGGGCAAGCTTGTCTCAATGCAGAACCATATCAGAGCGACATTAAAGAAGATGAAACCTTTGACCCCGAAATCATGGAACAACTTGAGACAAATGTCGTTGAAGACGATAATGAAGACCAGTTCAAAATTTACCAGCAGCCGAAAGACGACGATGAAGAGGAAGAAGATGATTAAAAACATAAATTATAGTTTTTGTACACTTTATTCCATTTTTTTACTTTTAATAAAAATAAATGTATTGAATAGTATTTTTTAATAAAGCGATTAATTCATAATTTATTTGTTTTTTTTTTCATCATGTAAGAAGTTATTAATATTATATTAATTAAGTTAAAATTCAAATATAATTCCTATATTCCATTAACAATTCTGCAATTGCATGGACATTTAAGTGTTGTTAAATAAATTAATACTGAATAAAATGTGGATAGGTTAGGAAAAAAATGATATATGGCGCGTTTTCGACCGGAGGCACCGTTTGACCTGAAGTGATACTGTGACCGCGCGCTCTCCATCCTCTATCTCGAAAACGGTTCGACGTATGAAAAATGTTTTCAAACAAAATTTGTAGAGAATTTTGTATTCTACAATATTGATAATAAATACAAATAGCAAAAAACCTATAGGAAATGAGATATTTACAAAAAAAGCGCAAAAAACCGATTTTTGTGACCTTTGACCTTGGAATTAAATAGTTGCGTACACCCTACCATATGTAGGTTTTGAGACAACTTTTAGGGTGTCAATATACAAGTATTTACAGACTTACAGCTTGGTATCTCGAATTCCGAGGTGAACTTACTATAATGACTGGACTATTGGTTTTAAATCGATTTCAAATAATGATTCAGAGTTAACATCAGAAAATTGAGTTATCTACTTTGGTGTATATACTGCTTGCATGTCAAACTAGTGTTAAATCGATTTAAGCAAACTTTGCAAGCCTCAATGCTTTCCGATTTAGGAAAAAGGTGATGTAAGAAAGATATGATTTAGGGAAAACAGAGCAAGTTGGTGTTAAATCGATTTAGAGGATCCAATTTAAACACACATCACAAACCTCAGTGTTTTCGATTTAAGAAAAAGACTATTTAGGAAAAACATTGAAAGCTGGTGTTAAATTAATATTTGATTTAAAATTAGCAGTGGTCACTTGCCATGTGGATATTAAAAATGTAAAAGTGGCAATTAAAAAATTTCCTTCGTTTGCCATCCTTGTCGTCATTTGCCAAGTGGCGGTTAAAAAAATTCATTTTCGGTCGCCCAGTGAAATGCTGTTTTTTTCATAGAAGTATGGATCTCTATATTGATTACATCTAATTAGAAAAGTGTTTTCTTCTTTTTCCTACTGGATGCCAACAGATTTCAATGACATAACTGTATTTTCATTTTGGCTTTTTGCAGAGTTCTTTTACTGTGTTCAGTTTGATTATTTTTTCGAGAAATGTAGTTTCATTTTGCAAAAATGTATTCATCGGCATTGATTCCACACACATTTCAAGTAATTTGTTGGCTATCAATCACCATCCTAGTCGTCACTCGCCAAGTGGTGATTTAATAGATCTATTTTCAATCGCCAAGTGAAATACAGTTTTTTTCATGGAAATATGCATCTCTACATTAATTACATCTAATTAGAAAAGTGGTTATTTCTTTTTCTTACTGGATGCAAACAGATTTCAATGACATGGCTGTACTTTCAATATTTCGTTTTCTTTGCCGCATTCTTTTATCTATTTCAGTTGGATGCTTTTTTCAAGAAATACAGTTTTATTTTGCAAAATATATTCATCAGATTTGATTCCATATGCATTTCAAGTAATTTATTGGTCATCGATCGCCTCTCTAGTCATCACTCGCCAAGTGGCGACTTGAAATAATAATTACTGATCGCCAAGTGAAATACAGTTTTTTTCATCAAAATATGCATATCTACATTGATTACGTCTAATTAGAGAACTGGTTAATTCTTTTTTCTATTGGATGCAAGCAGATTTCGATGACGTTTTTGTATTTTCAATATTGCGGGTTTTTTTTGCCATGTGCTTTTAGTATATTCAGTTTGATTATTTTTTCAAGAAATATAGCTTTATTCTGGAAAATATATTTATCAGCTTTAATTCTACGTGCATTTCAAATAACTTATTGCTTTTTTCACACTGAATGCAAATGGATTTCAAGGGCATTTCAGTACCTTCAATTTTCGACTTCTGTTGCATGCTCAGCTCTTTGATTATTTTTTTCCCAAGATAATACTGTTTAATGATGCGAAATACACTCACCAGTATAGATGCCAACTGTATTACGTTGGTAGTATAAATTTGGCGCTTCCTAAATTCCCGCGAAGGGGCGACCGCTCCCTTCGCCCCCCCCTCCCGCCCTTCTGCACGGCGCTACCCTCTCAGAAATGTATGCTGTATCTCAGCCCTCTCTGAAATAAGTCTACATACGCTACTATACATAGCATAGATGTCTACATAGCATAGATGTCAACTGCATGTGATGTGTGTAGTGTATTACTAACACATTTATTAAGGGGGTCCCTCCCCCGGAAATTCTGTGTTTTTAATGGTGAAAATGTGCAATTTCTCTTTCCCCCCCCTCGGAGCCACAGAAATACCTCCCGGAGAAAAGTGTCTGAATTCAACGTTGCGTTTATTTATTAATTAAAATCCAAAAAACAATTTGTGTTTTTTTTTATTAATTCACTATTTATGCCTGGGGGAGGGGGGGGGAAGGAACAAGTTTAAAGTTAAAATTCAAATCATCTTAACGCTTACATCGGAAATCCGATTTAACTATTGGTCTTGAATAGATACATCGAACGTCGCGATGTAGCGAAACGATGTAGCCTTGATTTAACGCTTACATCGGAAATCCGATTTAACTATTGGTTTTCAATAGATACATCGGACGTCGCGATTTAGCCAGTTCTTAAATCGCGATGTAGCGAAACGATGTAGCCTTGCCTCAATGCTTTCCGATTTAGGAAAAAGGCGATGTAAGAAAGATACGATTTAGGGAAAACAAAGCAAGTTTGTGTTAAATCGATTTAGCAGGTCAGGACAGGACCGTAGCTAGAAGTGAATAATAGGTTGCGGCGTTGCGGGAGGGGGAGGGGGGGACGGGGCTCGAGAAAATGTAGGGGTGCTTATTTGTTTTTTATCTTTCTTTGACACAAAAAGAACAAGTTGAAAATTGCACGTGAATGTAGCAAATAAGGTGCGTTCGTACGATAACGAAGTTTTAAAAATATTCAGGTCTTGCTGATATAGTAGAGCGTACTCCGGATACAGTATAGTAGTCGAAATCTTTACGTTTCTGTAAATATGCAGGAAGTAATTTTTATTACACCTCAGCAACGTATATCTTATTCATAAAATGTTAAATAGTTGAATATAATTAAAACACGTCCCAAACAATATTTCCCCGTATCTCATTATGTAGTGGAATACTTTTGTGTGGCCCTGTAATTTAATAATAAAAAATATTTGCATCACAGATTGTACAGAACGCATATTTTAGTATATTTTTCATAGATTCATGCCAATTCTATTATGTTCGAATGAGTGTAAAATCATTAAAAATGCATTTGAAACTTTTTCCCCATTGACCGTAATGTAATGGAATACTTTTGATTGTCCCTGTCAATGATCTATGCATCCGATTTTCATAACATTTGAAATGACTCGACAAAATTACTCAATAATTATGTGTTTTAAATTTCAAACGATTAAAATGCATTTGAAACTTTTTTCCCTATTGACCGTAATGTAACGGAATCCTTTTGATTGTCCCTGTAATTGATCTATCCATCCGATTTTCATAAAATTTGAAATGACTCGACAAAATTATGTTATAATTATGTATTTTAAATTTCAAACGATTAAAATGCATTTGAAACTTTTTTCCCTATTGACTGTAATGTAACGGAATCCTTTTGATTGTCCCTGTAGTTGATCTATCCATCCGATTTTCATAAAATTTGAAATGACTCGACAAAATTATGTTATAATTATGTATTTTAAATTTCAAACGATTCGGTTAGGTAGTTTTTGCGTTGTTATATACGGACAGACAGACAGACGGACAGACAGACGGACGGACTGAGCGACAACAATAGGTGCTACGTATTTACATAATTACGAACGCACCTAAAAATTAGTGCATATTCACATTGTAGATACTATGTTTCTCATTAAACTGTTGTAATAACTTCATTTTATGCTAAAAAAGTACATGATGATGAAAATTTTGAGTCTATAACTGGTGAAAAATTAAACATCATGTTAGCTTCATATGTACAAATAGGATGAGGGAGTGCTGAAACGCTTATTTTAGATACAATTTAGTAATTCTGCAAAACTGTGAAAGTGTCTCAAAACTAAATTAGATTTTTGAACAGAATTTCATTTGGATTTTCGGAACAGAAATTCATTGAGTGACCTTGGAATCTTTTTCAGGGGGGGGGGGCAAAATATTTTAGGGGGGCTGAGCCGCCCATACGCCCCCTATGTGTTAAATCGATGTAGCAGGATTTGATTTAATACAATAAAAATTAGCGGCCGACACTTGCCATGCGGTAATTAAAGATATAAAACTGGCGATAATTTTTTTTTCGATCGCCAAGTGAAATGCAGATTTTTTCATGGAAATATGCATCTCTACATTGATTACATTTGATTAGAAAAGTGGTTATTTCTTTTCCCTACTGGATGCAAACACATTTCAATAATTTAGCTGTATTTTCAATTCCAGGAGCAGAATCGGCGCAACGCTGCGACAAACTATTTTTTAACTTTTAAAAATTTAGCAAAAATTAAAAAAATTCTGTCCTAAATCCAAAGTTTCGGACATAAAATGTATCGCGAATTTTGATAGTCTTCGAGAAAAAATCAATTTCGTCATATATCGCGAAAAACACGCGAATTTCGTTCAAAGATCGTGAAAAAACGGTAAATTTCGTCAAAAAATCACGAAAAAAGGCAAATTTCTTCAAAAGATCACGAAAAAACAGCAGTTTTTGTCAAAAAATCAAGAAAAAAACGACAAATTTAATGAATAAATTACAAAAAATGGCTAATTTCGACAAAAAATCACGAAAAACGGCAAATTTCTTTAAAAAATCACGAAAAAAACGGCCAATTTCTTCGAAAGATTGCGTAAAAACGGCAATTTTCGTAAAAGATCACGGAATAACGGCGAATTTCTTCAAAAAATCGCGAAAAACGGCAAATTTCATCAAAAAATTACGAGAAGATGGAAATTTTCGTTAAAAAATCCAAAAAACTGCAAATTTCGTAAAAAAAAATCATGAAAAAGCGGCAAATTTCTTCAAAAGGTCGCGAAAAAACGGCAAATTTCTTCAGGAGATCGCGAAAAAACGGCAAATTTCTTCAGGAAATCGCGAAAAAACGGCAAATTTCTTCAGCAGATCGCGAAAAAACGGCAAATTTCTTCAAGAGATCGCGAAAAAAACCAGCAGGTTTCGTCAAAGGGGACCCCCCCCCCCTCTTTTGGACAATGTATGAGGTGTTAAAAATTCTGAGAACACAGACAACTTCTTTTCAAAATATACTTTTCTTTTGTCTATCACAAATACTTAGGAGGTTTGAGTGCATATAGTGTAATGCGAGGGATTGGTCTGCAGACTATTTTTTAAGTTTTTACTTGTGTTGCAGACTGCAGAAAAAATTTCTGCTGCTGGGTTTTCAATTTTTTCGTTTTTTGTCATGTTCTTTTAGTGTGGTCAGTTGGAATTATTTTTCCAAGAAATAAAAGTTTTATTTTGGAAAATATATTAATTCATCTGGTTTGATTTCAAATGCATTTCAAGTAAATTTATTGGACATCGATCGCCACCTTAGTCGTCACTCACCAAGTAGTGATTAAAAAATCTATTTTCAATCGCCAAGTGAAATGCAGTTTTTTTCATGGAAACATGCATCTTTACATTGATTACATCTAATTAAAAAAGTGGTTATTTTTTTTCCTACTGGATGCAAACAGATTTCAATGACATAGCTGTATTTTCAATATTTCGGTTTTTTGCCGAGTTCTTTTATCGTGTTCAGTTGGATTATTTTTTTAAGAAATACAGTTTTATTTTGGCAAAATATATTTATCAGCTTTGATTCCACATGCATTTCAAGTAATTTGCTGGTCATCTATCGCCACTCTAGTCATCACTCGCCAAGTGACAACTTAAAATAATAATTATTGATTGCCAAGTGAAATACAGTTTTTTTCATCAAAATATGCATATCTACATTGATTACACCTAATTAGAGAACTGGTTAATTCTTTTTTCTATTGAATGCAAGCAGATTTCGATGACATTTTTGTATTTTCAATATTGCGGGGGTTTTTTGCCATGTGCTTTTAATATATTCAGTTTGATTTTTTTTTTTTTTTTTTTTTTTTCAAGAAATATAGTTTTATTCTGGAAAATATATTCATCAGCTTTGATCCCACATGCATTTCAAATAATTTATTTCTTTTTTCACACTGGATGCAAATGAATTTCAAGGACATTTCAGTATCTTCAATATTCAATTTCTGTTGCATGCTCAGCTCTTGGATTATTTTCCCCCCAAGATATACTATTTAATGATGCAAAATAACTGTATACTATATAGCACAAGAAAGGATAAAGGGGGGGGGGTGTTAATAAATACTGTATTTTGTCTCTATAAATAAAAAAAAACTGGTTTTCATAGTCTAAAGGTAAAATCGCTAAATCGCGATGTAGGATGGGTGATAAATCGATTTAAGAAATTCCTACATCGGCCCAGTGCTAGTTAAGAGGCAATTTCAGTCTTGTGAAAAGACCCATTCGCTAATGCTATGGACAAAATTTATAAAGATACCTCGGTTGCATTTCAATATTTTTTATTTTTGCTTTGGATAGCTGCGATTGATTTGTACAAAAACATTTTTACTTTTTCGATTTTGACTACAGATTATTTGTATGGGTGCTTTCACTTTCAAACCGGATCAGAAAATGCAAGTATCCTTATTAAAAATACCTGCAAACGCAATCAAAATAGTAAAAAACAGCCTTTATACCGATCAATATCAACTACCTTAACTCCCCCCCCCCCCCACAGAAAACATTTTAAAATACTGAAATGCAATCGAGATATCTTTGTAAATTTCTTCCATAGCATTAGCAATAGCTATCGGGTCTTTTTGGCTTTATTTAAGTAGACTCTTCTTGGTTGCATTTTAATGTTTTTAAATGATTTTTTGCATCGCATACCTGAAATCAATCTGTAAAAAAGCCATTTTTAGCTTTTACGATTTTGTTTACAGATCCTTTTAGGGAGTACACATTCATTTGCAGAATCGGATTCGAAAGCAAAAACATACCATAAAAATTTTTGCAATCAAAATCGAAAAAGTAAACAGTGGCAGTGATACAGCTGTAGCAGTTGACCAATGTGCTGCTAACTCTCTAGATGAAGCTGTACTAGTCCCAGAGCCGACGGCACAAAACCCTTAGTCATCGAGCGCAAGAAAAATGCCTTTATTTTATGGAAGAGTAGTAATAGAGGAATCTAATGATCCATGCCTACCGGAAGCGAAGTGGTGCATAAGCCAAAAATGAATACCACTAGTGCTTGACTCTTAGATCTTAACATTAGTTTTTCCTGCACCCAATTTTCCATGCTTTCATACTTTTATTTGAATGGTAAACACAATGTTAAACGTATCAGTGAAGCACTAGTGGTGTTAATTTTTGGCTTATGCACCACTTCATTTCCGACAGACATGGATCATTAGATTCCCCTATAACTACTCTTAAATAAAGGAATTTTTCTTGCGCTCGATGATTTAGGGTTTTGTGGTGCGGTCGGCTCTTGGACTATAAAAATAAGGAATGATCTATAAGATCCGTCAGCACATGCGAATCATGTGCTATCAGTGCGCGATGACGTCACCGTTCGGAGTTCACTCTCAGATTTTCGAGTTATTTAATTCTCGTCGGTCCAGTACTTCCAAAATCGCATCAATCTGCTGCTGTTACGCTGCATGTGAGCTGCTATTGCACGATAGGAAAAGCCTTCTTCACAAAGACCGAGGAAGGTCCCCATTAAAATTTCAGAAACAAATTAAAAGAAACCTTTCCTGAAGATAATAGTGCCAAAATTAATAAAATCGGGCCGCTGCTTCATAAATTATATCAAAAGTGAAACAAGTTTCAAATTTAATTAAACTAGTCGTTGGAGGCCACCGTAATACTTACCCATCATGGATATACATAATATAATATGAAAATAAAACACGTGTAAACTGTTTATAAAAAACATCGCCATTTCAAAACAAAATTTAAACGTATATTTAAATATTGTTAATATACATAGTAATGCTCTACTAATGAATTGCTGATGAACCAATTTCGACAAATTATATAAAATGCCAAACTACTCAAAGTAGTACCGAACTGCATAAAAGAAACATCCTTATAACTCCAAAATAATAATATTAATTAACAGTTTACTGCATCGGATTAAGCATTTCATTTCCAATAAATATATATCTCTGAATTGAAATTTGAATGAAATACAGGGTCATGAAAAATCGAAGATTGTGAAAAACAGGATTACAAATATCTCAGCAACGCATAATCTGATCGACTTCGTTCTTTATGCAAAATTTGTGTCACTTTATTACCTTTTACTTCCACTCCCTAAAATAAAAAAAAACCCCGAAAATTTTTATCTACCTTTCATCAGAACGAATTTTTCGAGAGTCCGAAAAAAATAGTTCCGGATAATCGAGGTTACTGTTATTAAATAGGCTTCGTTCCATTCTTACATACTAAGCACATACTAAATTTTAAGTCTCTATCTCAATTTGTTTGTGAGATAGAACATTTACAGACACATATACAGAGAGACAGTCGCACGGCATTTTTTTTTTAATTCTAAAAATATGTTTTTCGGGATCTCCACTATCTGAAACGTGTAAATCCATCAAAAATTATTTTTTTCGATTTTCAAAGCGATTGCAAGATTTACCCTATACTACGTATGATGGGTGAGTAAAAACAAAATTTGAAACTTTTCAAAATATTTTATAGTCAAAAATGCTTTTTATAGAAGTACTCATTTAAAGGCAAAATCATTAAAAAATTACTATAAATAAAAATGTTTAATTTTCCACTCTTATTTACCCGGACCTCCTTAAAAATGTTATTGAAGTGAAAACTTCTTTAGCGGCGCTGAGCACTTTTTGTATGGGTAAAAACTTCCAAACTCGCGTCAGGGTCACGTGATGCTGATCGAAAAAGCGTAAGATCGAGGGGAAGGGAGAGGAACTAGTATATCCCACTCTTTCTACCGTGCCTGAGTGCGCTGCTCCGTTTAGGCGGCACAGGGCGCTTGCGCGAATGTCCGTGTGTGTTTATGTACAGCGTGCCACGCGTATCCAAGGATGGTGACAGCTGATGGCTTGACTGTTGTGTATTCGTATATGTGAATTGTTTAAATTATGGAAATTGAACAAAGTGCATCTATTAATGAAAAAAGTGATGATGAAGTAGTGAAAGAAAATGAGTGAGTACTTTATAAATATACTAGATGAAAAACTCTTACTTGGCTTTAGCCCGTAACTGCCGTCAAGAAAACCAGCTATAAGCTGAGCATTAGGGACCGTTCAAGTATTACGTAAGCATATTTTTCGTCATTTCGTACCCCCTCCCCCCCCTTGTAAGAAAATATAAGCAAATGCTAGCCCCCCCCCCTTTGCTTACGTAAGATTTTATGACAGTTTATACATCAATACTTCTTGACTTATAAAAAGTTACCAATCAATTACATTATTAATCCTACAAATTTATATAGGCATATAGGGATTATGATATCAAAATATATAAAATCATTTTAATATATTGTTGCTAATTGCATTAAACAAACCACAGAATACAAAATTGTTTAAATATATTGTTATTTATCACTTTGAACAATAAAACAAGATATACAAGAAGTCTTAACTTACTTAGGCATCATAACTAAAATTTTTGCCATAAATCATACAAATGTTGGAGTTCAATTTGGTGTTCATATTTTAATCTGATGTCCAGAATCCTTGAACCCATGTTTCAACATTGTCTGTTATAAGGTTTTCATTAGAACAGTGGCCTGGGGTATTGCAGGTTTCCGGTCCTTGTTTGCTTGTTGAATTTGAACTGCAGTTGCTTCGTTGTTTAATGCTTACGTAAGAATTGTCGTGACTCCCCCCTCCCCCTTGTCAGAAAAAATAAGCAGACTCTGGACTCCCCCCTCCCCCTTTAGTGCTTACGTAATACTTAAACGGTCCCTTATAAAACGTAAAAAACGAATAATAATAATAGTAATAAATACAATTTTAATAATAAGATTAGGTTTCGATCGAGTCTGTATTTACACATAATAGATGTAATATTTGTAATATGTTTATACTTTATAGCATTAACCTACATTTTCATGACACCACAATAAGCCCATTTGCGGTGTAGGTTTACCAAAAAAATAATTTCGAATAAAAATAAATAAGATAATAATAAATAATCTCCATTTTTCAGAGAAAGAAAAAAAGAACGAAATCGAGAATACCAAAGGGCATTTCGTCAGCGTAAAAAAAATTTGGAGCAAAAAGATTCGAAGGAAATAAAAGAAGCAGGAAAAAGAAAAAGACATCGTGAGAATCAAAGGGTATATTATCAACGTACAAAAGGTTTAAAGAAAAATGTAGAAGAATTGTTCCAAAAGAAATTGGATGATTTGCAAATGTAATTAAATTTCATATTTTAAATATTATAATATAAATATATGATTCATATTTTATTATTATTTTATTTCATTTTACGATTTCTTTGTTTTTTCGCAGAAAAAAAAAAAGAAATTGGACAGTAATCAAGACCAAGAGAATGTTGTGCAGTGCAGGGCTTCTCAAAATTTAGAAAATGAACAGCTTAGACCGGGCGGCGGCGACACGAATGACTACGTCATCGAGTTACGGGATGAAATCTTGATGTAGGGCAAGCTTATTAGGTGTAGATTAAGGAATGACTGGTCTGCCTCGTCATTTCTTGGTACGATATGAGTAACAGCGGGCACCAACTCACCATTTTGGCGTCACTTTCACGTCATTGAGTTACGGGATGAAATTGGTGCCAAATTGAAGCTAAAATAGAGTATTTTAAGAATATTTCGGTCTGCCTGCGCATATCCTGGTACAAACCCTCGGCAGACTGAAATTTATAACAAAAAATGACGTTATAATGTAAAATTCAAGATGACCACGTCATCGAGTTACGGGATGAAATCATGATGTAGGACAAGATTATTAGGTGTAGATTAAGGAACGACTGGTCTGCCTCGTCATTTCTTGGTACGATATGAGTAACAGCGGGCGCCAACTCGCCATTTTGGCGTCACTTTCACGTCATCGAGTTACGGGATGAAATTGGTGTCAAATTAAAGCTAAAATAAAGTATTTTAAGAATATTTCGGTCTGCCTGCGCATATCCTGGTACAAACCCTCGGCAGACTGAAATTTATAACAAAAAATGACGTTATAATGTAAAATTCAAGATGACCACGTCATCGAGTTACGGGATGAAATCATGATGTAGGACAAGATTATTAGGTGTAGATTAAGGAACGACTGTCTGCCTCGTCATTTCTTTGTACGATATGAGTAACAGCGGGCGCCAACTCACCATTTTGGCGTCACTTACACGTTATCGAGTTACGGGATGAAATTGGTGCCAAATTAAAGCTAAAGTAAATTATTTTAAGAATATTTCGGTCTGCCTGCGCATATCCTGGTACAAACCCTCGGCAGACTGAAATTTATAACAAAAAATGACGTTATAATGTAAAATTCAAGATGACCACGTCATCGAGTTACGGGATGAAATCATGATGTAGGACAAGATTATTGGGTGTAGATTAAGGAATGACTGGTCTGCCTCGTCATTTCTTGGTACGATAACAGCGGGCGCCAACTCGCCATTTTGGTGTCACTTTCACGTCATCGAGTTACGGGATGAAATTGGTGCCAAATTGAAGCTAAAATAGAGTATTTTAAGAATATTTCGGTCTGCCTGCGCATATTCTGGTACAAACCCTCGGCAGACTGAAATTTATAACAAAAAATGACGTTATAATGTAAAATTCGAGATGACCACGTCATCGAGTTACGGGATGAAATCATGATGTAGGACAAGATTATTAGGTGTAGATTAAGGAATGACTGGTCTGCCTCGTCATTTCTTGGTACGATAACAGCGGGCGCCAACTCGCTGTTTTGGCGTCACTTTCACGTCATCGAATTACGGGATGAAATTGGTGCCAAATTAAAGCTAAAATAAAGTATTTTAAGAATACATTGGTCTGTCCGCGCATATCCTCGTACAAACCTTTGGTAGACTGAAATTTATAACAAATTACGCTTCATAATGTACAATACAAAATCTAAAGACGTATTTTACATTATTTAACTTCGCAATCGACTTTCATGCTAATTTGATGGTTTACGAAAAGTCTCTTATTAGTAAGCAAGAAAACGACCGATTCGGCATATCATGAATTGTATTGTATATTATGACGCCATTTTTGTTATAAATTTCAGTCTGCCGAGGGTTTGTACCAGGATATGCGCAGGCAGACCGAAATATTCTTAAAATACTTTATTTTAGCTTTAATTTGGCACCAATTTCATCCCGTAACTCGATGACGTGAAAGTGACGCCAAAATGGCGAGTTGGCGCCCGCTGTTACTCATATCGTACCAAGAAATGACGAGGCAGACCAGTCGTTCCTTAATCTACACCTAATAATCTTGTCCTACATCATGATTTCATCCCGTAACTCGATGACGTAGTCATATTGAATTTTACATTATAACGTCATTCTTTGTTATAAATTTCAGTCTGCCGAGGGTTTGTACCAGGATATGAGCAGGCAGACCGAAATATTCTTAAAATACTCTATTTTAGCTTCAATTTGGCACCAATTTCATCCCGTAACTCGATGACGTGAAAGTGACCAACAAAATGGCGAGTTGGCGCCCGCTGTTAGTCATATCGTACCAAGAAATGACGAGGCAGACCAGTCATTCCTTAATCTACTCCTAATAAGCTTGTCCTACATCATGATTTCATCCCGTAACTCGATGACGTGGTCATCTTGAATTTTACATTATAACGTCATTTTTTGTTATAAATTTCAGTCTGCCGAGGGTTTGTACCAGGATATGCGCAGGCATACCGAAATATTCTTAAAATACTTTATTTTAGCTTTAATTTGGCACCAATTTCATCCCGTAACTCGATGACGTGAAAGTGACGCCAAAATGGCGAGTTGGCGTCCGCTGTTACTCATATCGTACCAAGAAATGACGAGGCAGACCAGTCGTTCCTTAATCTACACCTAATAATCTTGTCCTACATCATGATTTCATCCCGTAACTCGATGACGTGGTCGTCTTGAATTTTACATTATAACGTCATTTTTTGTTGTAAATTTCAGTCTGCCGAGGGTTTGTACCAGGATATGCGCAGGCAGACCGAAATATTCTTAAAATACTTTATTATAGCTTTAATTTGGCACCGATTTCATCCCGTAACTCGATGACGTGAAAGTGACGCCAAAATGGCGAGTTGGCGCCCGCTGTTACTCATATCGTACCAAGAAATGACGAGGCAGACCAGTCATTCCTTAATCTACACCTAATAAGCTTGTCCTACATCATGATTTCATCCCGTAACTCGATGACGTAGTCATTTGTGTCGCCGCCGCCCGCTCTAGCTCGAACAAAATCACTTTCTCACCCAACAACTTCGTATATATGAAGAGAGTCACGAATGCATTACCCCTGAAGTCATTCTACACAGAACTACAGATATTCCAGGTGATGGTAATTCTCTTTTCCACTCACTCATTCGTGTTCTGCAACTTCAAATTTCGACTTGTGATTTAAGAAGACAATTACGTGATTCACCTTATTTAAACTCTTGCCACAATCCACAGGAAGTATATAACATACTCTCAAGTAACAATGAGTATGGAGATTTGGATTGTTTATACTTGTTTGCAAAAATTTACAATCAAAATATTTGTGTGCATTATCACTATTTCAACGTAATTTCAAAAAATGAAGATACTATTTTCTGTCATTTTGTAGCAAATAATACAGATAATTGGATTCATCTTGATCTTCGTGAGCTGCACTTTACGCCTTACTTCTCTGATGATGAAAAGAACAAAGAAGATGAAAGAAATCAAAAGCTGAAAAACAAAGAATATTCTAAGCGATATCGAGATAAAAAAAAGAACATCAAATTTACAAACAGGCCCATCCGCCAAAGATGTGCTGGATAGACAGCCAGTCATTCATACCTCACAAATTGCAGGTTTGTCTACTGAAGGTGTGCCATATGTTCCACCAGTTATCGGTAGTTCTCAAATTAGACAGGGGGGGGAGCCTCCCCCCCAAACATTCGCAAATGTTGTTACACTTGGCAAATTTAATTAAAATTTTAATAAAAATTGTAGTACATTTTCTATTTTTGATAGAATTTGCATAAGTTACAACTCTAATTGGGAATATTATTAAACTTTTTGCAAATAAGAACATTATTACATTGTCTAAGTATGGTAACTTGGCAAAATTATAAAACGAGTTGGCAAATATGAAAATTTGACTTGGCAATTTAAGGTCTTTTCCCCCACCAATAAAAAGTCTTAGCGATGGCCCTGGTCGAGAGATGTACCTTCAAGTCTATCAAGACATCCTAACAACGATTCTATCGAAGATAGAGTGCGTCAAAGGCATTTTCGTTCTCAAGTTGTTGAATCATCTCCACCTAATATACATCTTCAAACATATTCTGCTTATCAACAGAATTCTTCTGCTCATCGACAATTTGAAAATGATTTCGTTGAAAATGACTTTGGTTATGCTTGTGACATTTGTGACCGACTGTGGTTTAAGAAAGATTTGAAATATTTATTACAATTTCAAATTCATTTTTTTCATTTTTATTTCATTTTTTTACAATTCCACTTTTTTGCCGTTATAATTTTATTAATTAATTATTATTTATTATTATTATTTTTAGAATTAAAAAAAAAAGATTTTTAAAAGTATTAATGTTTCCAAAACATAAATATTCCATAATGATCAATGAACTCTTTTTGAGTTTTCAAAAAAATTATCTGCTAATAATCTCAATGAAAGTTGTAAGAATATACAGGAAATATATTAAGGACAGAAATCAAATGACAGCTCATTTGACCTTGCCTGTTTATTTTGTTATTATTATTATATTGTTTGTTATTTATTTGATTTATCCAATCAGGAATAATTTATAATTTATTGTTACAGCAGCTTTTAAGGAAACTTTTAATGGATTAAAATACATGTGTATATTATATACATACACTAATTTTTTTAATTAAAGCGCTTCATAGTTTGATATAGTTCAATGTTATTATTGTTATTAAAACATAAAAATAGAAACTATCGATCATGCAGTAGAGGGTTAATGTTATAAAAATGAACCTGTAGTAAGTTATTTCTAGTAGTTAGATATTTTTATGCTATTAAATTACGACATGAAAATATTTTAAACGTAATTTTATTCGATGTTATTACTAAATTAAAATCTAGGATTTTTTTTTTTAATTATTAAAATATAGCCTTTGGATTATGTTAAATATTAAAACTTAATTTCATTGAGAAAAATTGATGTAAAAATACATAATATTTTATTAACTAACATAATATATTATAAATAAATAAATTAATTAAATATTAAAACGTAGTTATTTGGAAAGAATCGGTAAACTAATAAAAAAAAATCTGAAATAAGTTTATTTTGTAGCAAAATATTGTGATCCAATATTTTAAAACCTTAAATGTGCACAAATAGAACATACCATAAAATATAAAATTTTTGCTGAAAATTTTGAATTTAATTATTTTTCCTATTTTTCTCATTATGAGACCTATATATAGATTTAAAAATAATAATAAAAAAATAAATTTAAAAAAATCATAAAAATAGAAAAAATCGTACAGTGAAAGGTTGATTTCATAAAAATGAATACTGTAATAAGTTATCTGTAGTAATTAGATATTTTTATATTATTAAATTATTTAAAAAAAATTAAAAAATCATAAAAATAGAAAAAATTGTTCAGTGAAAGGTTAATTTCATAAAAATGAATGCTGAAATAAGTTATCTCTAGTTATTAGATATATTTATATTATTAAATTACGATTTAAAAATATTTAAAATGTAATTTTATTCGATGTTATTACATTAAAATTTATGTTTCTTTTTAATTATCAAAATATACCTCTTGGATGATATTTAATATTAAAACTTAATTTCATTTAAAAAAAAATCTAAAGAAATACAATATTTTATTAACTGATAATAAATTATTAATAAATTAATTAATTAAATTAAATATTGAAACTTAGTTTTTTTTTTGAAAGAATTAATTAAAAAATAGAGTAACTTTTAATAAATCAATAAGGGAAAAAAAGTAAAATGTTTCTTTTTAATTATCAAAATATAGCCTTTGGATGATATTTAATATTAAAAGTTAGTTTCATTAAAAAAAAAACAATCTAAAAAAATATATTTTATTAACTGGTAATAAATTATTCAAAAAAAAAAAAAAAAAAAGCGTAACTTATAATAAATCAATGAAGAAAAAAAAAAAAAAAGAGAGAAATCCAGATCGAGGATCGAGCCCACAACGTTGGGGTTACGAGACTTGTATGCTAACCATAACACCAAACCATCTGTTAAAGTGTCAACGAAATGACTTTTTTAACCTCGAAACAAGTTCATAAAAGAATATGGCATTTGGCGTTCTTCTATTCCTCGCCAAACCTATTTTGATTACTTATGACGGAAAAAAGGAAAAAAAAATACTTGTGATGCGATTCCTCCAAAACAACGCAAGGATATATGTACAATTTAGTCATACCAATAAAAATAATTCAAATTATATGTATATACATAAAATATAACGAGAAAATGATGGGATATTTGCTCGTGCTGGCAGTATGAAAACGAAACTTACGGAAGAAAATAAATATTTTTGCATGAAAATTGCGAAATTCGTAGGCAAAATTATATTTATATCCATAATATAAACATTTTTTAACATGAAAATTGATGTTACAAATCGAAAAAAGCATGAAAATATTATGAATGATGAAGATTTTAAAACCTTCTAATTTCATCCCATGTAAAGTCTATGGTAGCCACTGAGCTCGACATATAACAGGAGGTCCGACTCTGCGGTCAGTCGTCTGCTAGCCGAATTACAACCCGGAGAAGCATAGTAGGCAAGAGAGAAAAAATAGTCCGCTTTTTCAATGTTAGACATAGGAGAAATCTCTTTATTATTATCCCAATTTATTCTTCACTAATTAAGTAAATTATAAAAACAATGAGAGTAAGTGATCTATAAGAACAGGAACTACCCGATTAGTACTTATTTAGCAGAAATATTTTTAATTAAATTGTTTATAAACCCCATCTTTCACATCCATTCGAAATCGGCAGATGATGTTGTTTTGAAATTGGCATTTAATTATCCGGCTTTTTTACTATCCGAATATGTATTTTTATTTTATCATTTCTGAACGAAAGAATGCTTTGTTTTTATCATTATGTTTATAGTTTTAAAGAACAATTTACAAATTAATTTCAACAAAATAAAGCTACAAATTTTAATGAAGGGGTTTTAAGTAACACAAAAATTTCAGAAGTATTAAAACATAAGGTAATTTTTAAAATAATAAATGTATTTATACATATGTTTTCATAGTTTCAATGCGCATTATTATTGCCGTAAAACAAAATCTAAAGGGAAGAGGAAGCAGTTATCCTAAAAACTATGAGACTGTTCCAAATATTCAATATCCCCCCCCCCCCGCGTAATATGTTAATATTTTAGCAATATATATCAATATTAGCAATAATATTTCAATAGCTCATAAAAATTTAGAGAAATAAAAAATGTAAAAAGTTGTTTACGTGTGCCCCACTTTTCCCTATATTTTGATGTTCAATGACATGTCTATTGTTAATCATTTGGTGCAAATATACACATAATACCATTTTTTATAGATAAACGATAAATTTATGAACGTGAAAATATTAAATTAAAAAGTAAGCTGTACAATAATTATACACTACTTTTCAGAAAATTTTAAAATGCATCTAAAAAATTATAACAATAATTGTTACAATAAATGAATTTATAGAATTACGATGATACATTAAAATAATAATAATAATAATAATAACAATAATGGAATAATGTTTTACACCAACTATCTAACTAAATATTAATTTAAATATTTATGTATTTTTATTAAATATTTATCCAATATATATGTTAAAGCATTTTCTCAAAATATTTTCCAATAAGTATTTTAGTAATCTTTGTATTAAACACTAGACAAAAAATGATACTTGAAATTAAAATAAATCAAAACAAAAAATTATCATTCACAAAGTTTGCACATAGTCAAACCTCGTTAACAAAAACACGTTTAACGTGGATTACATTTAACATAAACTGTTTTTACAGTCCCCTACGAAAATGAATACAAATGTTTAATACTAATAACATGAATTACTGTTAATATGAACAAAATTTCGATACCACTTGAGATTCACATTAACGAGGTTCGACTGTATCACACTTGTGGCTGGTTAACATGTGCATAGGAGTAAAAAAAAAGGCATTTTACCTGTGAAATTGCAAATTTCCCTCTTTTGTCCAACGGTTTTTACAGTCGTAAGCAGAACAACTGCTCACCATAATATATGGTTAATAATTATATCAAGAAAATTAAAAGAAATTAGAAAATAAATAAACTGCTCACATAGTAGGCAATGAGCGAAACAGCGCTTTCTGCCTAGTATACGAACCAAAACTCAGCTAAAAGTGCCGTCACTGTATTCATCCGCGCTGACCGCGGGAGCTAACCTTGGGAAATAGGAAGCCGGATCTCCTGTTATATGTCGAGCTCAGTGATGGTAGCGCTGCAGTCGATCGCCTGTGGCGGTTGAAAACAGATTTTGTCCAATCAGAATTTATTGCCATCATGTCGCAACTCTTACCGAAGGATGTAGGAACACTAGATTCAAGCGCTCGAATACGCCATCTGGTGAAGTGAAGATGTAACTTCTCGATTCAGGATAATGCCGTGAAATCCCATTGTTTTACACATAATTTAAAATCGTGTATTCTTTAGCACAATTTTAGATTGACTATGACATTTGTATTCTGTCTTATATTACAAAGTAAAAGTTATCGGAATTTGAATATTTGAAACTTTCAAATTCATTTACAATAAAGAATTATTTCAATAGCAATTTAACATTAGTTAAAGGGACAGTTTTCCTGAATCGAAGGTTGCAAGCAGCGCCTTTTATAGGCCGTTTTAATTCCCAATTAATCATTAACACGTTGACGGCGTTCAGAGACGTAAACCTGGGTTACGTAGGGTTTCCCGAGTAGAACCCGAAGCGTTCAGAGACCGCCGTCACGTGACTTTTCGTACCGTTCAGAGCTGTGAATTACCGAGATTTCGGGTAACCCACATTACCTGCAGAATTTTGTTGGGTAAAGTGATCACGTGGTTGGGTAATCTGGTTTGTTTACCATTTGATAGCGTAACTGCGACTGTTTATTGGAATATCTCTGTTTTGATTAGTTTTTTTGCACTATGTTTTCGTTTTTTCATATTAAGGAAATGATAATATAGACTTTTTGATCTAAGTTTTACATTTCGACAAGTTTAGAACAGTAATTTCGTTTATTCATGCTAAAAAAAAGAATAATAAAGATATTTCTAGTTTAAATTTTATTTTAGATAAGTTAGAATATAAATGTTAAATTTTTCATATGACCAATTAGTTAAGCTTAAAAGCAAAAAAGAAAAAAAAATATATATATATTTACTTTGGCAAAATATGTTTAATATAAGTAAAAACTAAGGGTAGAAAATAGAAATAATTCTTTATGTATCAATAATTACATGTGTGTGTTCCATTTATTTGAAATTTTGTTTGTCCATATTTTTGTAATTGCTAAACGTTTAACACAGCTCATAATGATTTTAACACATAAACTTATTAATAAAGTATAAATTTTAGAAACATTTTGATTACAAAAACACACAAAGATAATATGCATATTTTAAGAAAAAAGAAGTTACTAAAATAATTTCCAGTGGAGATATTTTAAAAATATGAACCTATAAGTTTGACTCTAGCAAAGGAATTTGATATCTTATTGACCAGCACTTTTAAATATTTGATTCTTTAGCCAGACTAACATTTTGGTTCTTCAGAATGAAAAATATGTTTATCTAATATTTTTATGAGCAAATATTGCAATATAAAGTTATTTTTCAATATTTGTTTTAGAATGTCAGATAATATTATTAATTCGTTTTAACATATAAAGGAGTCCATCAAATTAAAAATGCTTTAAAACTATCCTCTTATGAAATGTCAATTCTAAGCATAGGTTTTTTTTAGTGTATAAAGTTATTTTTTAAAAAGATCTTGTTTAACAACATGAAAGTATGTGTGTTAAATACTATATAAAATTTTTAATATTTTAAAACTCTGAAATTTAAAGCACCTGTGTACCAAATATTTGGTATTTGGCTAAAATCGCTGTTAAAGTATTGTAATTCACATTATTACTTTATTTATTAAACAAAAAGAAAAAAATTAAATTCTTGTATCATAAATTTATTTTTAATTACTTGTAACAGTTAAATTACTAATGCACTTTTATTTGGTTTGCTTTAGAAAAAACTGACAATATGTCAATTGCCTTTCTTTTAAGAGCATTCTGTGATCATCAGTAAATGAAAGACATTGAGAGATATAGTCAACAATGTTCACTGGTGATCTTTGATTTTTAGACTTCTGATAAAAAGTCATAAAACATCAAATGAACTCCATAAAAATTTCTGACGTCAAGTGTTGGATTTTTAAGGTAAAAACAAATTACTTTTCTTGAGTACAGAAACAGGAAGGAAGTATATATTGTTCTGTTCTTGAAAATTCCTTCTGATTGTCCTTTCAGTAAATACAGTAAAGAATGCTTTGAATATGGAAAATGGAAATTTCTTATTTACCTCAGGCTAAGGAAATGTTACTATGACTTAGAAAGAATATAGCAACACATTTTGGAATGCAAAGAATTAAAAAGAAAAAATCTTGCAATCCATCATTAATCAATATGTTTCAGAATTCAATTTTTAGAATGAATTTTTTCTAGAGAAAATATTTATTATATATATATAGGCAATCACTTCAATTAAAATGAATAAACATATTTTATCCTTAACAAAATATTAGTTTAAAAATTCTGATTCAGCATTAGTTTTAGTAACATACTTTAATGATAGTTTTATTGTTAAAATTATTACTAATAATCAATTTATCTAAAAGCAAAGCATAATTTTGATTACTGTCATTGATTTATATATATTTGTAATCAATTAACTAATTTAAATTTGGCAATAAGTACATTTTTTTTTCAAGCATTCTGAACCACCTCCCATAACTAGAAAAAAAAAAAAAAAAAACACAAAAACCCTGAAAAAACACAGTGGGTTGGTTTTTTTCTGAAAAAACCCAGGTAATTAACAACCCTGGTTGGAAAAGATAAAGCTACAAAAATACTCTTTTGTAGTTACTCAAACTATGTGCTTTTTTTATTAAACATTCAAAATATTAAACTAATATGAATCTCTTCATTTTAATTTAGCCACACTCATACTAATTTTAGAATTCTTATTGCATTTGTAATTTTTAATACTTTTTAGATAAAGCTATAAAATAATGAACTTTTTAACAGAATTGTTATCCAAAAATGTAATGTACAGCTAAAATAACTTTTCAAATCACAAATGAACTTGATATTAATTTCCTGAATGAAATGCTGATATTACAGACTAAATAAAAACCAGAGCAGCAACAAAAGTGGTGTGGAAGATGTGTCAACTAACAGCGATTACAGCTTAGGCACCAAGTTCCATATACATTCTTGTGACGTGTAATTTAAGGTATTTAATGAACTAGCGAGTTACACTTACAGAACAGGAAATCAAAATGAAACCCTGCCCTGTGAGTGTACCCAGCTGTCATATAAATACCAAATGATTCTTCTTCTGTCCCTCTTAACTCAGCCCCATGGTATATCTTCAACTTCAGTAATAACTGCGTAGCTTATACCAAGTTAATATTGAATTCAGGCACTTTTCTCAGGGGACATTTCATTGCTCCGGGGGGAATGTCCCCCCCCCCGGGCCACACTCTGAATTCAACACTGGGGTGAACAACAAGATTGACACATTAATGCAACTTCTTCTGCGATGGCGTTAATACATAAGTACCAATATTTTTATTTATACCGCTGTCAGAAAAGCTTAAATATTCACGAAGAATTCCAAAAATAATAAGAACAACAAGATTGACACATTAATGCAACTTCTTCTGCGATGGCGTTAATACATAAGTACCAATATTTTTATTTATACCGCTGTCAGAAAAGCTTAAATATTCACGAAGAATTCCAAAAATAATAAGAGTTATCTATAATTGCTGAATTAAAACAAAATTATTAAGATTAATACTATAATTAAATAATGAGTACTATCATTTTTCTTGATCTCAAAAAGGGGACAACATTATCAATACATCTAATTTTGCTAAAAAAAAAAATACGTTTTTAAGTTTTATGTAAACAAAAGCCACCTACCCAGAAAAACATTTTTCATCATTTTATCAATGACACTGATTTAAATCTCAAAGTGTATTCCCCACTATTTATGATAGTTTTAATTTCTAAGAGCCAAGTGTTAAGAAGTTTTAAATCATTTAGAATAAATTTCACTGTTATTTTTTTTTAAGTCATCATCAAAAAAAAGCTAATTAAATAAATTTCAAAATATAGAGATAGGAAATAGCCTAAAAAATTTTCATCAGATAAAGTAGGCTTATGTTTATTAATTCACTGAATAGAATTAATTTATTAAATTTGAACACAAATTTCTAGTTACTACAATACTGCATTATAGAAAAATATACACATGAAACCTGAATTATACGTGCTTATAAAAATACATTGGAGCATACATATACAAAGAGAAAAATAATAAACTCACTTTTATTCCTCCAGTAATAGCACTACGGTTAGGTTTAAACTGCAGACCTTTTTTGGCAGCAAAATAAATAAATAATAATACACTACATACACTTCCAGGCACAATGTAACTGGTGATCAAAGGTTCTATATTATTTTAACCTTTACAGGGGGGCTCAGACAGCATCTATCTGAGAATACCTGCAAACCTGAACAGATGTTGTCCAAGCCCCCACATAAAGGTTAACATAGTTTTTGAATCAAATACTGTCAAAATTCAATACAAACTAAACACAGGTTCAAATACCAACAAACGCAGAGCACAACAAAATTCTATAGCATTGTGTGATGCAATCATCTATCTAGATCACGTTACTTTTTCGCTTCAGAGCCATTCTAACGTCGATAACAATACATGGCTGCCATCACATTTGTAAATGTAAATAAAAAACATCTGCCCACTTTACCCGAAAGCATTCAGAGCCATTTTAACCCAACGTTACATTGAGAAACCTGTATGATGTCATTCCTCAATTTTTCGAGTAACTCGATTTTCAGTCTTTGAACGCCCTCTGTGAAGAAACATTTTAGGCCTAGTTTATTTTCCATTTTCTTTAAAATAAATTGGATGACCCAACACTGGAATATTTTCGAGCGGGAGGTGGCCGCATAGACAATCATCGAGTTCACTGCTGAAATTCCAGAATTAGTTAAAACTCGATTTGCTTATTGAAACACAATCGGTCTGCCGAGTCATATCTTGGTCGAAAACACTTAGATTTTAGTGATTGACTTTTTTGGGTTTACCAGTGGAGCAGGAAAACAAAATAATAAACTGATGAATCAACTGCTAAAATCATATTTTCAGGTGTTTTCCACTAAGATATGATTTGACAGACTAATTGCGTTTTAATATGCCAATCGAGTTTTAACTAATTCTGGAATTTCAGTCGTGAACTTGATCCCACTGCCACCTCTTGGTCTATTTCTATTTATGCAATATAATCTTAAATACTTTTACGTATAATAACATAGCTTTTAAGTAATTGTAATGTTAACATATCACTGAAGTACAGCTAACATATTGTTAAAAATAGTGTCTAAAATTAAAAAAAGACAAATAAAAAATGTTAGAATATATTTTAATTAACTCTTAAATATTTAACTATTTTAAAAGTATGACAAGTTCTACAGTTGTAGTGTGTTAATTTAAAATCTGATTATGTCTATCAGAATTCAGTATGAAAGAGATTTGATTAAAGAGAACTTGAATAGAAATTATTTTTAAATAAAATAATTTTTGCAAAAAAACAATAAGCTAATTTTCTTTTTTCATTCTTCTTGCTATTCACTTTTCTATCAAAAATACAATACAGTCAATAAAAAATATAGGGTAGCAAGGGTAAGCTAAACCTGAATTTTTGTTCACAACTTTAACAATAATGAAAACATTTTAATGAGATGAGATTTTGATCATATTAACTTTGCTTTGTATGAAATACAAAGAAGTCAATGGAAGTGATCTAATTTTTGATTGAAATATATTTCACAAAAAGCAAAATAAGTCTCTTCTAAATATTGTTAAATATCTTCGGTTTGGCTGAATATTTGGTAGTACAAGTATTAAAAAAATGCGCTGGTGAGCAACAAGAAACGTTAATATGTTTTTAAATATGAAAAAGTGTTTGACAAGTGCTTCTAATTGAACATGAGAGAGGACAAGGAGTTATTTCTTGGCTGCAGCTCACTGCCAATACCAAATTTGAAAAAATCATATTTGCACTTTTTCTGTGTAAAGGAAATCAGTCACAATTACAATAAAAATGTGAAGCGCAAAGACATAGCCAAGAAAAATGCAGCATAATTAAACATGAATGTAAGGCGAAATAGTACCAGAAACCTTAGTTCCTGTAGCGTATCATACTCATGCAGTGCCACCAAGCATGCTCCCAGCATAGAACTGCACAGAAAATGATTTGTATTACAGAGTCAACAGTGCAGTTCACATGTAAAGTAGAATTGAAAATTTTACAAAAAAAAAAAAAAGACAAAGTTTTACACAAATTTCTTTTATATGGAAAAAGCGCAAATATGACTTTTACAAATTTGGCACTGACAGTGAGCTGCAGCCAAGAAGGAACCCCTTGTCCTCTCTCATGCTCAATTAGAAGCATTTGTCAAACACTTTTTCATATTTAAAAACATATTAACCTTTTTTGTTGCTCACCAGGGCATTTTTTAATACTTGTCATTCAAATTTTTTGTTAAAAACTGAAGATTTTTTTATATCTTGAAAAGAAAAATATTTGCTGCCAAAATTTTATTTTTATATTTGAATTAATTATTGCATTGTCAAATAAAATGCATGATGTCTGATAAATAAACCAAGGAGTCGAACGAAATAATTACAGTGTGCTCACAACTTTATTCAAAGAACTGAAATTAAATGCTTCGCAATAAAAACAAATAATTATGTTTTCCACGTGATTTATTTAATTTGAATGAATTATACTACATACATAAAAAAATTATACTTATTTAAACTTTGTGGCAACGAATAAAAAAAAAATCTACAACAGCAACAATGTTCAACTGGAACTTTAAGACACAAATTTGATTTTCTCGGCAATCGTCAAACATACAAAGATGGAAAAAAAATCCATTTTAAGTTTTACCAAAAGGGGTACTACTCTGTTATCCCGTTCGACTAAAAAATTATCGCCAAATTCTAAGATTAAATGCTCATAATGGAATGTCACGTTCAATGACATTAAATACGTTAAAGGTGTTTAAAATGTCATTGCATGATTTTATTTTGACTTTTTATTTGTATTTTTATTAATATTCTAATAATTATTTGCTTTTTTTGTTATTTAAAATAAAAATTATGTCAATAAGTATAATTTGGCTATTAGTTTGGCGATATTTATAATTTGATGAAATTGGTCGACGGGATAACAGAGTAGAATTTTAGGTCTTCATTTTTTCATTAAAAGTTAAATAAAAAACTACAGTAAACTACGAAAATTTTTTGAATGCTATCATTTTATTCGTCTTGTCAAGTTCTATCTTTTGAAAAAAAAAGAAAGTCACTGTCATACGTGAACTGTTTGCCACAAATTTCAAAAAGACATTTTCATTTTTCATTTCTTAAACTTATTATACCAAATGCTACCGCGTATGCTATAATAGTATGACCAAACCAAATAGACAGCGCTCATTGCATCCCTAGTATTTAAAATAAAAAATTGAAATGCATAGAATAGAAATGAGCTTTAAAACATATTACAATGTTTACTATAAATAAATACCCCCAATCATCACGGTATCACTTCAATGTAAAATTCTGGATTGAGCAACCCCCCCCCCCCTGATTCCTCTAGTTACATCTATGCAGAAAATATGCATACAAAATTTCTTATTCTCATCAAAATCCCTATAGTCGACCATTATTAACTTATTTATAACATTTTCAGACAAAGATAATGTAAAAATATTTACAGGAAAAGAAAGAACATTTTATTATTGTTATCTAAAAAAGTATGAGTAGAATAACTTTTGAAATCCCAAATGAACTTGATATCAACTTATTAACGTACTGTGAATGAAACACATCCACTGTCACAAAATGAGACCTTGCAACATCAGTGAAGAGCTTGAGTGAAGACACCAAGGACTAGCAGGCTACATTTACAGACAGAAAATTAATAAAATATCTGCCTGATAATGTATCCAGCTGTCATAAAAATTTTAACAGATCTTCGATTCCAGAGTTCCTTGACTTCCCAGCAGGCTTCTTAACAACAGGAATAACATTATGTGATTTCATTACACTCATTTATAAATTAATATATTGATACCAAGTTCAATTAGAATTAACAAAAGATATTTTAAATGTATACATTTTTAGATAGTTTTAAAAACTTCTTTAATTTTCTGTAAATATTTTTATTTTTTCTGCTGTCTGCGAGGTATTTTTTTATTTTTGTTTAAGAGTATAGAAATAAAGTAAACAATATTACTTGGAAATAAAAAATAAACTAAGTAAGCATCAAAACAAACACATTGCAATATAGTTACAGCTACCTACAGTTGTGTTACCATATTCTTGAATTCATGGAAACACACAATCTGCCCATTTTCGCCCTGTACACAAAGATATTTAGCAAATTAAGCGACTGGCTTTTTTCCCCCGATCATTTTAAATTTATTTTATAATTTACACATCCATAAAATAGAAGTTTCTTGGGAGGGAAATGCCAGTAGAAACGTTTATTTGATATATGCTTTTTTTCGCGAGAGGGCGAGAATTTTATTACAAATTTTATAGATATAAGCACATAATAATTTAAACATACCATATTTTCAACCGAATGATTGCATCTCCACTTCACACTAAAATCGCCAACAAAATCTGCAGCAGACATTTGTGCCACAGTATTTCACATAAAAAATAACTTTTTAAACACTTCCCCTTCTAACAAGAGTGATTATTCAGAAAATATTATAATCTTCTCATCTGACGAATAATCTATCTGCACTATCAAAAATCCAGTTGCCGCCATGTTTGTTGATGTAAATAAAAAAATCCCGTAACTTTTCCCGAAAGCGTTCAAAGCCGTTTTCACCCAACCTTTACCACGGGAAACCAGTATGACGTCATTCCCCATTTTTCCGAGTTACTCGTGTTTCGGTCTCTGAACGCGCTCTAAATTAATGTTATTTTGCCTGGCATGGCAACCCGACTATTGTTATTTAATTATTAATAAAATGTTTTTTTATTTCCTTTCTCTTCTTTAAAATTATGTAAACTGTTTTGTTCTATACTTATTATTTAAATACTAATTGTTATTATTTTTTAAATAATAGAAAATAATTTAAATATATATATGAAACGGTATTCGAAAACGATTTTTCCGCCAAATTAGTGTAAAAAATTATCGCGCCGACTTCAGCGCGTACATGACAACTGCACTGTTTTGTTTATGTATTAAGGATACTTTTAGATCATAAATCCGATTACAGAAAATTAGTCAGATTACTTAATTAGAAGTTATTAAATTTATGTTTTTTTTATTATGAAACAGACGAAGAAAAGAAAATTTACTATTGCTGCCCGACTGGAGAATTAAGCTTGATGTTATTTTGAAAACCTATCGAAATGGCGAATTTTTAATTATTTGTTTACGCTTTTTTTTGTTTATATTATTGCAAACATTTTTCCACTTTTATACACGCATCACCTTGGCGTGATTTTTTTTATGATGCCAATTTGGAGAACACTGCGTTTTCAAATACCAATTACATTTATATTACTCTTTTTTATTTTCTATTATTTTAAAAAGGAAATAATAATAATAAACTAAGTCAATAAATAATTATGGAACAAAACAATTTATATTATTTTAAAAGAGAAAAGAAAAATAATGAAATAATTTACTCAAAAATAATCAACTATTACCGGATTACCACGTGAGGCATAAAATCGCAATTTGCTGCAATCGCGCCAACGGGATCCGTAGATGACACCTGCCCTACATATTATTGGCAATATTATTGTTTATACAATTTGTTTATATAATTTGGTAATACTTGATAATCCCATCGACCATTTGACATTAAATTTGTTATACGTAATTGTTACTTCATCAACCAATTTTAATTCGATGTTTATTTGTATTTCTATTAACATTTTAGTAATTTATTGATTCTTTGGTTATTTAAAATAAAAATTATGTCCATTTGTATAATTTGGCGAAATTGATCGACGGAATAATCAAGTAGTCGAACAAAACTATCGTCAAGCTATAACATTAAATGCCAATAATGGATGATCGTAAATTTCACATTTATTTGAGGACAAACATGAAATAAGTCTGGTACATTTGTAACAATATCGTCTGCCACCCCCACGGAGGGCATCCTTTCCTTAGGGCCTATATCCCACATGTAGATAAATGGCCGTCATAAATACAAACAAACAAAAACTCTTCTTTATCTGTCAATAATTCTTTACATTTTTTACTCTATGTATTCTTGCTGGAACAGATTAAGGTAGATAGGAAACTACAGTGAGCCTGCTAGAAGAGGACCTTTATTAAAAAATGTAACATGAAATGACATTGTATGTAGGCTACCAGAACTACACATAATGCAAGTTCAGATGTCGGGATTTTAAGAACTAAGAAATGATAATGTACAATCCGAAAGTTAATAGAGTTTGATAATCAATCTCGCTAATCATTGCAATGCCTCTAATGTAATAGTGTGATGACTCGAGAACATTTTGATTCCTGTTGTCATAACGGTCTCATGTTCATACGAAACTCTACTGTAAATGATAAAATAAAAGAGATGGTGCTTAATTGTCCAAATTTTCGCCAAGACTTACAATAGTACAATATTGCAATGGAGTTGGCTTGATTTTCAGCAATACGGAAGAACATTCCAGGGTGGTCTATACTGCTTTAAAATAAAATTTTTAAACCGCCATTTTTTTTGAGTCAAGGTTCGTTTGGAAATATGGACCAGCGAAGCGGGCATAGCCTGCTAGTACTTTATAAATAATTTTCTACAAGTGATATTGTGTCGGTGTTTTGTCACAATAACAAGGAAACAGACCTATGAGCTGACTAAGGCTGGAAAGCTATCCTTACCAGACAATGGGTCTTATAGGGACTATTTTACCTTGCTTTATTGCAATGCTCTAAGTAAAAATTTATTGTGCTGTGATTTTTTTATAACATTTTTAAAAAAATCACTGTTTAAATAGAAAATTAGGAAAATCAGAATTGCCAAAGTTAGTGATACAATGTTATTTCTTTAAAAGGTAACATCAAAGAGTTTAAATAGTAAAAAAGCTTAAGGTATTCTTCCGGAAAGATTTCAGAAAAAGATTTTTTTATTCAGAATACGATGATGAAACAAATTAATGTTATGGAAATTAGCCGATCGCGTCTCAAACTTGAGAAAAAAAAATTACCTAACCGATCCGGATTAACGGGGTTCTACTGTAAATAGGCAAATTTTGTTATTAATATGCAGCTAGCATGTAAAGTATACAAAGCAAATTTATTTTTGATTCTTGAAATATTCTTTTCTTTATACAATTGTAAGCTTATTACAGATAAAAGAAAAAATTCTATGGAAGTTTGAACTGCTACTGCTTTATCTAGTGTGTGATTCATGAAATGTTTAAAAAGGTAAGTAACAAGAAAAATCTGCCATCCCGTTTCTCTCACTGTCCACCTCCACTCCACTCCCCCATATTTATTCTTTTTAAATATAGATTCATAAACCTATAAGATTTTCTAATGAAAGATGATATCTTAAAACTTTTGTTAAACAAAATTTCATGCAATGAGCTGTTAAATTGACTCTTTTGTAAACTTTTAATATAAAAAATAGTTTTCTTCAAATGATTTCTGTCTCCCAAACCCTCTCTAATACTGAAAATAAAGTGTAATTAAATATTGTTACAATTACTTGTGCGTTTGGTGCATTGTTTGCTATTTCTATAAGAATAACAACCCAATGATGTTTTTAAATGTCAATAAAGGTTTGCAAAAAGTGTTTACTTTCTTATCCAACTCGATCTCTCTTTAAAATTTTGCAATGCATTTGAAAAGTATTAATGCCTTTGTTTGAATTGTATTCCATATATCTGTGTTCTAATTGTCATGAATTAGTTTGGATTGTCATATAATTTACACATGTCACTGGGGTTTGTTATGATGTAAATTTTATTGAAAATGAAATGTATGGCATTTAAAGTTCGTTCAATCAGACATTAAAAAAATTCCATTTAGAGTTCTGAATCATGTCTTGTTACATGCTTTTACCTGCACACAGAGGTTATGCCAGATTTTCCTTTTTTGTTGTTGCAAATTGAGTTAACTTTCTTTCTCTTTTCCCTTTGAAGTGAGTCTTATGGACTTTCATTGTTTCAGATTCTAATGATTCATTGGTCAGTTTAATTTAAGTTTGGCATTGAGCAAATCGGGTTCGGTTTGTTCTATCAGATCAGAGCCGTAGCTAGAAGTGGAGTCATAATTTTTTTCTCTCTCTATGACGCAAAAAAATAAATTAGTGCAATTTCATTCATTAATCTATTGTAATATTTCATTTTATGCTAAGAAAAGAATAGGATGATGAAAACTTGGAGTGTATAACTGGTGCAAAATTAAACCTGTTAGCTCCATATGGTATAAATAGAATGGGGAAGTGTTGAAACACCTATTTCAGATACAATTTAAAGTTCTGTAAAACTGCGAAAGGGTTTCAAAACTAGATTGTTGAACAGAATTTCATTTGAAATTTCAGAACAGAAATTCGTTAATGACCTTGGAATATTTTCCAGGGTGGGGGAGGGGGGGGAAGCTGAGCCGCCCATAGCGCCCACTTAGCTACGGCCCTGTACGAGATAACTCGTAGATTGCGTTCTTTTCTGGGACGCCAACTACAAGTTATCTCGTACTGTGTTAACCAGGAGTGTGGTTCCAAAAATAACTGTTTACTTGCCATTGTTATCCAGCTACGATTTAACTCGCAATATATCAATGCTAATATCGATAGATGGCTACTGGGAAAAGAACAAAAAATCAATGTTGGCTTGCATAAACAGAAAATTTATTAAAACTAGTCGTTTGGGGGCCACCGTAATACTTACCCATCATGGATATGTATATGAAAATAAAACATGTGAAAACTATTTATACAATGCAGTGCAATTCATAAACAAAATATAAATATTGTTACTATACATAGTAATGCTCTATTAAAGAACTGCTGATGTACTAATTTCGACAAATTATATGAAATGCCAAACGACTCAAGTAGTACCGAACTGCGTAAAAGAAACATCCTTATAACTCCAAAAATAATAATTCTATTAACTAACAATTAACTACTTCGGATTACGCGTCTCATTTCCAATTAAAATATACCTCTGAATTGAAATTTGACTGAAATACAGGGTCATGAAAAATCGAAGAATGTGGAAAACAGGATTACAGGATCTCGGCAACTAATAATCCGATCAACTTCGTTCTATATGCAAAATGTGTGTTATTTTATTGCCTTTTACGCCCATTCCTTAGAACAAAAAAATTCGAAAATTTTTATATACCTTTCATCAGAACGAATTTTTCGAGAGTCCGAAAAAAATAGTTCCGGATAATCGAGGTTGCTGATATTAAATAGGCTTCGTCCCATTCTTACATACTAATTACATACAAAATTTCAAGTCTCTATCTCAATTCGTTCGGGAGATAGAGCGTTTACAGACAGACAGACAGACGGACGGCAAAATTTTTTTTCTAAAAATATGTTTTTCGGAATCTCCACTATCTAAAACGTGTAAATCCGTCAAAAAAAAATTTCGATTTTCAAAACGATTGCAAGACTTACCCTATACTACGTATGATGGGTAAGTAAAACGATCAAAAAATATAATTACCAACGAGATAAAGCCAACTAAAAGATAATTCGTAAGCCTTCTTTTTTTAAAAGTTTTTTATGATTTTTGATTATACCCATGGACTAGAATTAGAGTTTTTAATAAGATAATGTGATAAAATCATATTGTCATTTTTGGCCAGATATCTGAAAATTGCCGTGGTAGTCAACCTGTTAATAAGGATATATATATACAGTCGAGTCTCTATATAACGAAATCCACCGTTCCAGTAAAAAATTCGTTATATAGAGAAATTCGATGTATAGAGAATGATGTTAAAAATCGTATTTAATGTGTGAAATTTGAACAAATATTATTTTTGATCTTTTGAATTAAGAATTTGAAATGTTTAAAAGTAAATATTAACCTAACATTTTATTTCTTAATTATTTAAGCTGTTTCATAAAAGAGAACAGACATTTATTTGAAAGCCTAATGAAAATCAAATAAGGAAGACTTGCATTAATTTCACACGAAAAAAATCTGTAATTTTTTGTTGTTTTGATTTTAAAATTGTTACGCTCTTAAAAAAATGCTCAAATTTTATCAAAGAATAAAAAATTGTAGTTAACATTTTCCTCCATTTGAAGGCCTTTCTTATGTGCCTCTCATTGATTCCTCTCTTACACGTGTATCAATTCAATTGACTCTGTTTTGAGAAGGATGTGGTAAGGTGTGTGGGAGGTGGGATGAATTTGTTGGATTTAAAGAACAAGGAGCGAAGTAATAGAAAAAAAACTCAGTACTGACGATAAATCAAAAATAAATAATGGAAAATTGATTCCATATGATTTTTTGAAGCTTTTAAAAATTGAATAAATTAAGACCAATTTATGAAAAAATTCGCTATATGGAGACCGATATTTCGCTATATAGAGACTGTTTTTAATGTAATTACGAAAAGGGGACCGTTCCTACTAAAAATTCATTGTATAGAGAAATTCGATGTATGGAGTTTCGTTATAGAGAGACTCGACTGTATATATATATATATATATATATATTGTCCTCATAGATGCGACTTATCCATAGATTCATTCCTTGGTCACGTAAATTGCATTGAGTTCTTTCAATTCTTCAGTGAGATGTTTGATTAATTTTTGCATTTGATTATTGAAATTATATCATTTTTCTATGTATTTGTATCTTGGTATTTAAATATATTGAACCTTTTCTCATAAAATATAGAACAGTGGATTTTCAGGAGTAAACTTAACAATGTTTTTTCCAATATTGCTTTTGGCAATTTAACTGAAGCTAACTTTACGACCTATCTAGTAGTGTCTGAATTTTTTAAACATGGGAAGCCGTGAAAGATAAGACCAATTGTAGTCTAAACTGCATAGGATAAAGTTTAACTTCAGTAGAACCCCGATTATCCGAAGCGCGGTTATCCGAAAATCGGCTTAACCGAAAAACCTTAAAATTTCTAAAAGTCCATTTTAAATGAGAAAAAAATTGTTGTCAGTAATACTTTTACCGATGTCAAATTATACTTTCAACGTATTTTGACTTACAATAACTATTTTAATAGTAAGTTTTAATTCAAAACAATTCTGAATCATTTTTAATACATATAAGAGTTGTGTTAATACATATTACTTTAAAAATTAAAACCTTAAAATATTACCTTTAACCTCTTCAGTCCCTGAGTACCCAAATGGGTACATCAGTTTTCTCCCATTTTATTAATGATACTCAAATATAAATGAAATTTCGATATAAGAATAATATGTTTCGAATTCTAAGATTCGAGCTAATGAAAATAAAACAAAAATCTCGCTCTGAAGTCAAACGAGAGAAAAAATAATTCAGTAATAATTAAAAATACTGTAATAATAGCCAGTAGCGAAGAGGTTAAAAATTAGAAGCAAAATAAGTAAATATCAAAACTTTGAAAGTGTATTATTGCACAGTGATAGAAATAGTGTTAAAAAGCATATTCTTTATGAAATAAACAATGTCGTGTAATTTCGGGCACTTTATTAGATAGACGCATACGACAGACACTTCAATTTTTTACAAAATATGTTGCGATTTTCTTTTGTTTTTCAACTTCAGGGTGCTTTGAATACGGTACCACAACATTTCTACTGCAACTATGTTCTAAATTACGATCACAGCTTTTCATCAAAGAAGTTTTCACCATAAACTTTCCAGTTATTCGAAAATTCCTATGAAATCCCGGTTATCCGAAAATTCCTATAGAAACCTGGTTAACCGAAAATGTTTTGGTCCCATAATTTTCGGATAACCGAAAATTACTTTACTGTATTAAATTATTGTAAAATTAATGTAAAAGTAAATTTTACTGCATTAAAAGAAAAAAAAAAAAAAAAAAAAAAAAAACACCGGTAGCACTCCGGGAGTGCCGGCAGAAGTGAAAACTTCAATATTAACGTTGTGTTTAATTATAAGTACAAAAGTACTATCATTTATGAGGTAGAATACAACGTTTATTTATTGCGCTATCGTACACAAATATGACAATTTATATGTTATTATTTATAATATTATATCGTTATTTATATATTACATTAAATTTTATCTCTCAGAAAAATCAACTTCCATCCATAATTTCGACGACTTTTTCACCATCGTTATTACCAGAATCATCATCGCAAATTTCTAAAACTGATACAATCGGTTTATGATAGCTGAAGTAAGAAACAAACAGTTTTGATTCGAACCTATTTAAGTGTCTAATAAAGACCGCATCAATAGTAGTTTTGTATTTCGTTGTGCTAAAATTGCGATCATTTGACATAGTTAAACCAAATTCATTATTTAAAAATTCAATTAATGATTGATTTTTATCGTCTGCAAAGTTTATATTGAAATCTCCACTCAAAATCATTGGCAATTTATCAAAGCTTTTTCCAATTTTTTTTTGAAGCAATGCAGATGCGTCATGAGAATAAATAAATAAATTTTCGTACAAGAAGTCTCGTATAACACGCAAAGACTTATTTGGAGAGATGTAAACAGCAACCATAATAATGAACTGATTATCACCAGAGTGGCAACGACTTATACAAATATCACCAACATCAGAAACAGTAGCATTAAACATGCTATTGTATTTCACATGCACATCCATATAATTTGTGAAATAATGAATTGAGTTCTTATTTTGATATATAGCTTTTCCTCCCGCTGGACGACAATTTCTTCTGAAACTCGCAACAAAGTTGAAATTCGGAATCTCAATTATTTCATCGTTACCCATATGAGTTTCTGATAAAATTAGCACATTCATTTTTTTAACAAGAGCGTCAATTGCTAGATCATCTACATGCGCACGTAAGCTTTGACAGTTGAATGAAAAAATAGACAATCTATTATTCTTAGAAATAAAATCTAGAAGTGTTTTGGTGATAGTTTGCAAAGGATTTTCACGTAATCGTTTTAATTCAATTGATAAATCTTGTCGATGAGTTGTTGACCTCTTTTGATTTTTTGTTGCGTCTGACTCTTCCACCTGTGCGTTTCCTACTCTGCCATGATGAAATTTCCAGCTCGTCCTTGCGTTTTCTTCAGTGACTAAAAACAAACCTTCTAAACTAGTTACTCTTGATAACGCAACGTACACCAATTCTCTTGAATGAGATCGATTGTATTCATAAACAATAGCATCGAAAGTACCTCCTTGGGATTTGTGAATTGTCATTGCCAAAGCCGAAATCAGCGGAAAATGTTTTCTTTTTGCCACTATAGTTTTATTTTTGTTGAGTGGTATTGACGATGTTTGTAAAGAAATTGGAACAGCGTCTTTGTCGATTTCCAAGTGTGCAATGTCGCTTCTAAATTTTGCTACACGTTTTTGACCAACGGATTTTGAAAATTTGAACCAAAGTCTTGTGATTTCATCATATTTATCATATTCTATGAATAGTAATTTCCCTACAGTGCCATTAGATAAACCATCAGCTACATCTATGTTTATATTTATCATATAGGGTCGGTTAGGAACTAGAACTAGTTCATAAGGTAATCCACCAGTCTCGTCCGGTTTCATATTATGTAACTTCTGTCTTACAAAATTTTCTTGCTCTGCATCTCACTCTGCATTATGACAACCAATGAAAACATCCGATGCCAATGAAACAATTTTATTTTCAAAACTGTTCAAAACTGTACTGTTGTATTCGTTAACCTTATTATTTGTAAACATAAGTCTAGTTCCTTCCGGACATTCTGCTTGTGCGTGTTCTTTAGTTACAAATCTGGATTCTATCATATTTAATTCTTCTTCTGTTAGAATGGAACCATCACCGATTTTTGTCAAAATGGCAGAAAAGAGTCTATTTTCTTGGCGCATTACCTTCTTGAGTTCGAATTGATGAAATTTACGCCAAATTGATTCACCAGTAATTTTTTTTTTAATTTGCTTGAAGATCGGTGTGGCTTTTACAGGGGGTAATTGGCGCAAATCTCCGATAAGGATCACGTCCAATCCACCAAAAGCTTTTGTAAACAAGCCAGTGATTTGCTTCAAACGTTCATTAATTTGTTCTAATAATTCTGCTGAAACCATGCTTACTTCGTCAATGATAATAACCTTAATGAGCTCAAATAGCGCTCTGTACTGATGAGCTTTTTCGATGTTGACTGGCAACAGCCTTGAGACTGATATACTTAAAGCATTATGTACCGTTGTTCCACCTATGGCTGTAGCAGCTTTTCCAGTTGAAGCATATGCAATGTATGCGTTGAAAATTCCATCCGTGTCGGAAAATCTATTATAAATCTCCATGAGTGCTTTTATTACAAACGTTTTACCACTACCAGCTGGCCCAGTCAAATATATCAACAATGGTTTTTGCATTGGCTCGTCGTTGGATATTAAATGATGCATAGTGTGAAACAAAATTTCTCGCTGTTCCTCGTTTGCTTTGCGCATAAGCCCATAAAATTCTGGATAAGGTAAGATATTATCTTTCTTTCTAGCAATTGATCCGAGCATATCAAACAACGCAAGTCGTAAATCATCATTTAAATCTGCGTTTGGATTGTTATATAATTCAGCGAATGGGTTTTCATTAGGAATTCTACCAACGACGTCGTTTATCTCCTCTTCATCATCAGAAACAGATTCGCGACATAACTTCCTGCAGATTTGCAATGTAATTTGAATATCAAGATTCGATTCGAACTCTTTTCTTCGGTCTAGAATAAGTGCCTCATTTTCTTCGTATAACTGAAGATATCGCGATTCTGCAAGAATTTCTGATTCTTCATGACGGAACGGAAGGTGCAAAGTAACCATTTCTCTCCGATACTCATTGTAGTCTGTACCCATATCATAATTGCAATATCGTATAACTTTTGGTTCTTCCCTGAGTACATAGTTACCCTCTTTATTTTTATAGTATTTCGCAACAAATTGAGCAAGAGAAATACCTGCTAAATCTTCAGGTCTCTTCTCATACTTGTCGAACCAATTTTCCTTCCATATGTCGATCGAATCATCTTCTAATTCACTTAATTCTTTCATTGTCTTCTTTATTCTATGCCTTTCGACTGGCCAAATGGTTGGTATATAAGTAATAACGGTTGAACTCTTTGACATTGGTTCTCTCAATAGATACCATGCAGCCTCTTGACTCGACATCTCAGTGTGGTTCAAAAGATTATTGCTAATATTTTTAGTCATGTCAAATAAATTAAACTTAGGATGTTCATCCATTATTGCAATTATTTGTCTTTGTAAATTGCTAACACCTCTGTTAGTTTTGTTAACATATTCGACCACGTAAGCTGCACAAGAATACTCTTCAGTTATAAATTGGAAATCAGTGTTGGACCTGACGACGTTGAATATGAAGGGATTGAATGGATTATTCCACTTTTCACATGGTTCACGTTTAGGAAAAACTCGCGGTCTATTAATTCCTGCTCGAATAATGTTGACATATTCTTCATCTGAAGCAATGTTATTTTCATCGTAGAAAGATTGAAAACCACTGTATTAATATTTTTTCCAAGTTTTTTCGGATTGAACTATATTTAGCCTTGTACTGCTGGAAACCATTTTCTGTATCTGGCATAGGCGTCAGAATCATGGTTTTCTTAACCGGCAAAAACGGAGCTTCAAATCTACATTTTTGTTGTCGTCTCGATGCTATACCTTTATAGCAAGTAAAGGTATGCTTGTGAGTTTGTAATCGGATATCACCAGAAGCCTCGGCAGCAGATACTGATATCAAAAAATCTAATAGATCGATAGCTTTATTATAATCTTTGTTAAGAGCGTCTTCTGGGGCATTATCAAGCCAAGCTAAAATATGCGCGTGCGGACTACCTCGATGTTGAAATTCAATTCTTTTAAAGTAATGCAAAATCCTGTATTTTTTGAAAGGACTGTGCCTTTTTGATTGTAATATTTTTAAAATAATTCCGACTAATTTATTGAAGTATATAGCACATGTTACGGCATCTTCATTAATAAGAGTGCTTTTTTTGATAAAATGCAAATTTGCAGCCTCTTCAACAGATATATTCGCATTATTTTTCAAATTATGTAACAATTGTAATAATTTAGGCCATCCAATTTCATTAGCGCTTATAGTAAAGAAAACAGTTGGCTTGCCGTATTGACGAATCATAGCAAAAAGATCTCTTTTCCTTTCTGCCCAATAGTATGCTGAATTCGGAATAGATCGAAGGAATGCCAAATTAGTTTCAATGCAGCCGTGAATATAATCGTCAGATTGTATTTGCTCTTTACTTATTGCAATATCTTGGCCGACATGCTTGAATGCAATATGAAGAGAGTCCCTAAAACAGAAGTTTTATTATCGCTATTAATATTTTTAAAAAACATAGTAACTGCCCTACACATTTTGAGAACATTTAAGTCCAGTTTTGGCCCGACTCAACTGCGTAGGAAAAAAGTGCACACCTGATCACGGCCTTAGGCAAGAGTCTACTGAAAAAATTAAACCCTGCCTCTGATACCACATAACTGTCCGATGCCCGCGTTTTTGTTTTGATGGTGTCAAACTAGCATCGGCTCGTGACACACATTTACACTCATTCTCGCGAAAGTCATTCACTGAAAGCGGATCATATTTTATCGTCTTCGTTTAAGTTTTTATATCGGATTAGTAGGTTCCCTAATTTTTTTTATCGGCTCAGCACTCTCTCTAAATCTCTTTGACTGACCGGGCTGGATACGGATCTCGGGCCCATGCAAACCTCTACAACAAATAATAGGTTCAATGTTCTGTAATATTATTTTAAAAGACCCATATGATAGCATAATATTCAGCATGATGGTAGGTAGTACTCCAGATATAGCTGTTATGAGTTGGCAATTTGCGTTAGCTATGGCCCCACCAGTGGCCGAGAGGTTCTGACCTCCAAACTGGTAGACGGTAGGTGCTGAGTTCGAACCCATTCGCGACCGTCGTCCTAACCGAGTTTTCCGTAGTTTTCTACGAACCTTGCATTTCCTTGCGTAAATACGGGTTGGATTCCCTTAGAAAGACCCCCCCCCCCCACGGAGGGCACCCCTCTCCTTAGGGCCTATATCCCACGTGTAGATAATTGGCCAGCATAAAACACAAACAAAGCGTCAGCTATGTCCTTCAAGGAAAGGTATGTGAAAGACTTTTAAGAAAACAGATTCGCTAGTAAGCAGAAGATTCACAGTTCGAACCGTGATGCTGGAATTTAAAGTTTTCA